>OZ023269.1:86845021-87587521 GCA_964006375.1 Tillus elongatus | reverse complement strand
GTATTTAATGTTGATCTCTTTCGAAAAACGCTCGAACCGGATTTTGTTTTTGAGCGGGACTCATTTTCGCGCTAATGTCAAGCTGCTACTTTTCACCTACTCCTCCCCTCCCCTAAACGAGGTAGCTGTTCTCTTAAAAATTTAAATTGCAAGTGTGGAATATCATTGAAAAGGATACTCATTTTTGTATTTAATAGTGTACTGTATTTTGAAATTGCTCGAAATTCTTCTGAAGAAAATTCAAAATCTAAGTTTAAAAATATGAGCTGAAAAGCTAATGACATTGCGGAAACAAAAATAGTTTTTTTTAGTAAAGCATGATGGAAAAGCATTGATTTGCCTAGCAGCTGAATCGCTATTTGCAAACATGTTGAAAATGACCTCCACCAGCCTCCATGCAAAAATACAAATTTTGTCTTAATTAATTTATCATGTTCCAAAGTATTTCGGTTGTTATCAGACGGCATTCAACAACAATGTGCTGGCACAAATTTTCAGGTTCGCGGGCTGGATAGCTTGTCCTTTGTGGATATTCCCACAGAAAAATCCAAAAAAGTCCGTCGCCCTATCCATCTGTTTGGAAATCTTTAATCACGATACTGTCCCACTCCTTGTGCGTAATGTGGAGAAGCACTCTTTTCTTAAAACATAGGTAAATATTTAACATCCTGGCATTTTATTGTTATTTAAGAAAATGGCCAAAGTTCAGTTCGGCATAAAACATGATAGAGCCTGACTTGGTGATCTAAATACCCAATTCACTTAGAACCATAGAATAAAAGCTTTAGTCACCATATAGGCTAAAATATTAGGGAATGACAGAACGTTTATCTTTAGGTTTTAATTACAAAATAAACGAAAAAGTTTAGTGAACTAACATAAAATGCATTCTAATGTATTTAAGCATTTAGAATTGAACAATTTTGTAGAATGTTTATATTAGCGAATTTTTATTTCAAAAAAGACTTAGAATTAGAACCATAGAATAAAAGCTTTAGTCACCATATAGGCTAAAATATTAGGGAATGACAGCACGTTTATCTTTAGGTTTTAATTACAAAATAAACGAAAAAGTTTAGTGAACTAACATAAAATGCATTCTAATGTATTTAAGCATTTCGAATTGAACACTTTTGTAGAATGTTTATATTAGCGAATTTTTATTTCAAAAAAGACTGAAAAAATTCCTTAAAATAAGCGACAACTTGGGCCCCCAGAACTCGAAAGCAAGGTCCGTTTGAATTTTTATATGTATATGTGTATATATATATATATATATATATATATATATATATATATATATATATATATATATATATATATATATATATATATATATATATATTGCTGCGTCTCGATTTTTTTATCATTGGAGACCACTTATTGGTGATTATTCTTTGTTAACAATCTGCAAACAAAAAAATGAAACCTAGGTTTTTGAGAAAATTCCTTTCTATAAAACAAGGAGTGGATGCTTTCCAAACAATCGTTAGGTGCTTTGCCTAGGTAGATAATTTGAACAAAGAAATATATTAGGGGATATAGTAGTAAAAGTGGTTTGCAAGATAGCCATAGTTGGTGCTATTGGTTTCCTATTTATGGTGGGACAATTATTAAATGATTATTTAAAAACGAGAAAAACACAGAAACAGGATGTGCTGGATTTGGGGATATGTTTGTAATAAACCTAGAATTTGCTAAGAAATACATTTTTTTTATTCGAGAGTTGATTTAGTAGCAATTATATAATTTGAAATGAATACTTACTGAGTTAAGAATTTCCAAGCAGAATAGTAAAAAACTCAGAGTTTCTATAATCACTATTAAAACTGAAATAGAGATGCGACAAGGTCCTTAAGAAAGGACAACTCTTTTAAGTAAAAAAACATTAGGAACTAACTGTACATACAGGTCAGCATGGTTGGTTCACCACCAGAAGGACACAAATTAGAGATCTGTTCAGCTTGTCGCAAATTTTCACTGAGAAGTCGACGCCAGAAGAAACATTTTAATAGTTTCACCTTTTGTTGTAGCATGTTAGCGAAACGTTTGTCAGATGTAAAAAACACGGCTGTGGTGAAGTGAGTTTTACCAAAGTGTAGGTACAAAAGTCCCAACGCAAGAAGTGTGCGATGGTAGCGAAATTTAAAAAAATCTTTAAAACTTTAATAACTTCATTTATAATTAAATTGCAAACTTTGATTTTAGTACATAATAATGTCTTTATAAAGGTAACATATGTACCACATTTTATTAAAATAGCTACACCATTTCCAGATATATTTTTTCAAAGACGTCTTTTGGAAAAAAAGTAGCTTATTGGACGGTTTGACAACCTAGTCCAGGAGATTAACATAAGAACGGCACGTGCCCAGTTTAATCAAAATCGGTTTATTATTTTTCAAGTTATAGCTCGGATACATACATTTATATTTATAATATATATATATATATATATATATATATATATATATATATATATATATATAATATATATATATATATATATATATATATATATATATATATATATATATATATATATATATATATATATATATATATATATAGACATTGAGCGGCAAAATCATTGAATACATTCATTAAAATTTGAGCGATTTGTGTTTTCACGAAATGCTCAGACACGTCAACTATTGTTTTCAAAAATACACATGTTTGCATAAGATTTACGTTTCTCCCGCTCCTACTTTTCAAATATGACGCCATCGAGATTTTCTTAAATGACAACCCCAAATTTTCTTAATAAAATTCACTAATGAGAAGATCGTGACTTTTGAATTTTGAAAAAAATTCTTCAAATAAGCGCAAAGTTGGCCCCCCAGAACCTACATCCAAGATCAGTTTCGATTTTTATGTTTATATATATATATATATATATATATATATATATATATATATATATATATATATATATATATATATATATTTTAAAAAGATCTTCAGTCTAAGACATGGTAGATGTGGCAGAAACCTTAGGTGACGATCAATAGCCAAGTTCACCAGGAGCCAACAATTGCCAACACTTAAATAGTTGTATGCGTTCAACAGTCCCGCAGATTTTCTGTTGGAACTCAAATGTTGCCAATTTGTCAAAGCGGAATGACAGAGAAACGTCACAAAACAGTGCTTGAAGTCAGCAGTGCGTTCATCAGTCTCAAATCGCGGTCAATATCCTTCGTATGCTACTATTAAAAACTGGGTTACTGAATTTGAAAGAGGATGATCAAATGTCAAAGATAGACACCGCCCTGGAAGATCACTAGCTGTGATCACTGAAGGAAACATTGCTTATGTGAATGAAATGATCTTAGAAGATCCACAAATTGGTCTGAAACCTATATCAGTAACATTGCAGATTTTCGATGAACATGTTTTTTACATTGTTCACCACGATTTGGGAATGAGAAAGCTTCCGGGAAAATAGATTCCAAAATATCTGAAGAGAAATGTGCCTCCGGTTTGAGGAATATTCCTCAAACTTTTATATTATATGCTAACTAAACTATATGAGAAAATTGTGGTAAGACTCAGCCAAAAACTGGCCAAGGGTTTGCTCCTTTTCGAGAAAACGCCTCTGCCGGCAAGTCGTTGAACTGCAAGCAATTGACAAAATTGGTTTTGAAATGGTTGATCACCCACCCCATTCTCCGGATTTAACATCATCAGAGTATTATTTATTTCCAAAGTTTAGGACATATTTGGACGTTAAACGATTTTCGTCAAACAACGAAGTCAAATGTGCCGTTGAAGAGTGATTGGAAGACCAGATTAAACAATTTTTTAAAGGATTTAGAATCGCTTTATGGACGTTACTTTATCCATTGCTTTAATAAGATTTTGATTGCATGAGGTAGTTTTTATTTTTTCCTCACATTTGAGAACTTGTGGCTGTTGGTACAGTGGCCATGTTAAATGTAGGTAGAGCGGTCACTACTTCGTTCTTTAAATAACTGTACCTGGAGACTGTACCTTGACTAAAAAATTAGTATTTAAGAAAATATTGTGAACTTAGGTCTCATTTATGTCAGACATTGTTTAGGAAAATTTCTCGCCGAAAAGTCACAAACGTCGAGATTGGAAAAACTTTGGCGGAAACCATGGGCAATGCCATTCGCGATGTAATGAATGGTGTGTTGTCAGTAAAATATACGGCTATCCGGTACATAATTCCACGTACTACACTTAAGCGTTATATTAGGAAGTGCAACGATAAAGAAGAAGAAATTGACTGGATCTCACCAATTTTGGAAGGTGCACCAAGACTAACTCCAAATTACCGCGTCAATCAGATATTTTCTACCCAAGAATAGGACGTTCTAAGCGATTATTTCCAAACTATAGCAAAGCCGCATCACAGTATGAATCAGAAAAGAGCGCGAAATTTAGCGTACGACTTAGGAGTGGCCAATGATAGTAAACACCTGCCTCCTGGAGAGAAAACTCTACTGCGGGAAGATTGTGGTTCAACGGCTTTATGAAAAGCAGAAATGAATTGTTCATAAGATCAGCAGAAGCTACATCTTTGGGTAGAGCCGGGGGGTTTAATAAACCAGTCGTAGAGCAGTTTTTTGATAATCTTCGTCAAATTTTTGAAAAGTATAACCTGGGACCCGAGCAGATCTATAATATTGACGAAACAGCCCGCACTACACACAGGTTCTCGCAAGAAAGGGACAAAATCGAGTTGGTCACATTACATCAACCAAACGAGGCATATCGGTTACCATGTGTGGCTGCATTAACGCCATTGGTAATAATATATCGCCACTCTTAATACACCCAAAAAAGAACTTTAAAGATTACATGATAAAAAGCGCTACTTGGAACTGTTGGTACAGCTTCACAATCGGGTTGGGTGACTACCGAGATGTTTGCACAATGGTTGAATTACTTTAGAAATATTGCTAAACCAAAACTGAATAACCAGTCTTATTGATCATGGACAACCATGAAACCTACATATTCCTGGAAAGTATAAAATTAGCAACGGAGAATAATATAATAGTATTAACGCTACCGCCACATACTAGTCACAGACTTCAGCCAATGGACAAAAGTGTTTACTTTCCCTTGAAAAATTTTAAAACCAAAGCTGTCAAACGTGGTTGCTTAACAATCCAGGAAAAATAATGAGTATCTACAACATCGCAGAAATTTTATGAGAATCTTATCCACTTGCCTTCACGGCTCGCAAGTGTGCTTCTGGTTTTCGGTCAACTGGGATAAATCCCTTCAACAATAACATTTTCAACGATGAAGATTTCATGGCGGCCTCTGTAACTGATATACCGACAGAAATAAATGAGCGTGAAGAACACAAGCTCAGAAATATTAACCTGCTGGAAGACCAGTCTAACAACGAACAACAGTTATTTGAGAGCATACCATCAACATCTTCAACTTTACGAAGTAGAACTCCGGAGAAGCAGTTTATTTCTCCCACTGTTTTGTCATCAACATATTCAACTTTACGAAAAAGAACTCCAGCGAAGCAGTTTATTTCTCCTCCTGTTCTGCAACCATTTCCCACTGCGGTTTAAGAGCCAGGTAAAAGGCTCCAAAGAAAAAAGAAACAAACTGAAATATTAACAGGCACACCGATAATCAAAAGGCTCGAAGAGGAAGCACAATTGAAAGAAGCTTGAAAGTCTATCTCAAAAAACCAGCCCAGTGTGAAAAGAAAAAATGTGGAATTGATACAACAGCATCAGCAAAAAACAAACCAAAAAGACAGAATCCGAAAGAAGCTCAAGTGACAGTGATCTGGAGGTTGATCTGATGATGTACGTTTGTTTTTTGCATCGGACAAAGACGATGGACCCATTGCAAATGATATAGCGAATATTGGTGCAAATTCTTTTGTTCTTGTAAAGTTTGCAACAAAAAAAATATGTTGGGCGCGTAATAGAAATTTTAAAAGGCACTAATAAATTCAGTGATACATTTTTGGGCCGTCATGGGCGCAACTTGACGCATTCCGATATTCCTCATTTAGCCATAGCTCCAGTTAGTGATATTGTACCTCATTTATCTCAACCTGTAAAAGTAGGCGGCACCACTACATCAGCATTTTATTTTCTTTTTCCATCAGTTTATCTATGTATAATGTCTGTTAACTATTGACGATTGTAAAAGTGAATAAGTTTAAGTTTAGGTTCATTTTCTAAACAGTAGTTGCCACAGTACCATACTCTAGTGTCCACTGTAGCATCATCATAGGTACAGTGGCCAATTTGCAACCAATTTCTGCAACTACAACTTTTTTGATAAAATTTTTTTTTAGCTAATAATGGAACGGTATAGCGGTAAATATAGTAGTTGTTGTTTAGCGATATCAAATTCTATAAAAGTCTGGACGCAGCAAGTGCGTTACGGTTGTGAATTTTCATATAAATGATCTGGCACCAAATATTTTTTTTATAACTTTTTTTCTTTTAACATAGAAACATAGATTTTCGTATATAGTTTCCTTTTAATATAGTAAACTTACGTACCAAATTTGGTTACCATAGATTTTCTATTTTTTGAGAAAAAATTTTTTCCCAAAGAAAACCCAAAATTTTCCCAGAAAACCTGGTTATATTTTCCTGGATAACGAACTTATCCAAGCCACTTATAAAAGGAAGGCACGTGCTAAATGTTATCAAAATGGGTCCATTATTTTTTGAGTTATCGGTGATATATATATATATATATATATATATATATATATATATATATATATATATATATATATATATATATATATATATATATATATATATCTATATATATATATATATATATATATATATATATATATATATATATATATATATATATATATATATATATATATATATATATATATATATATATATATATATATATATATATATATATATATATATATATATATATATATATATATATATATATATAAAAACATATAAAAATTGAAACTGACCCTGGATTTGGGTTCTAGGGGTCCTAGATCGCGCTCATTTGAAGAAATTTTTTCAAAACTCAAAAGTCGGGATCTCCTCATTACTGAATTTTTTCTAAGAAAATTCACTAAAAAAGGTAATTATGGTTTTTATTTATATTTTTATAAAAAGGTGGGCATTGTTCCAGACTCTCCCCTACTTATTTGAGTTATGTTAACTATTGTCTTTTTCTTTTTTAAAAATATTGAATTTAAGTTGGCTGTATTAGTTGGCTAGTTTGTTTTATCAGCTAGTACAACCAGGCTTAAACCAGATTTAATATTAAACCGGTTCATATTTTATTAGTAAAACTCGTAAAATTAGGAATTAGTTTATCAAATTAACACTCAACATTCAATATTTCAATAACATACGTACATGCAACTTTTAGTTGTTATTATTAGATTTATCATTACGAAACATTTTGATTTTAGGGACGTTGAAGAATTTGAATGTTACTTTCAAAGAAATTGGACAGAATTTCATGGCTACAATTACGATTAACATTTTGATTCAACTGTTAAGAGGGGCGTTGTCAATTTTTTAGCCACATTTGAACGACTAAAATTTTGTGATTTTAACAAACTTTAACGACATCTAAGTTACCTAAGCACCAGTCTGTGTATAAAAATAAATGCATTTTGCAAATTAAGAAAGCCAATGGAATGTACTCCACGAAATCTATTTGCAATAGGATTTTTGAGTCTATTCGTATATAATAGGTAAATCAAGTGACAGGGGATAAAATATGTACCTACCTACCTAAGTAGTTAAAAAGATTAATGTAGCAAATGTGTTTGGTTAAATGCAATTATTTAGTTAGGTTATTAGATAGATAATGTTTGAACGAAAAAGTAAAGTGGTAATCTGTATTATTTTCCCCCAAGAACTGTGAAAGTCTTCTTGGTGCTAAGGATCTTACAGGTGTTGTCTCGTTAATGTCGCATAGACACACTTAACTGTATCCACTTGTATAGTCAATGATAAAGTGAATTTATTTTATCATATATTGTCTGAAGGTGATGAAAACTTGATAATGTATTATATGATATTAATAGACACCCCTATAATATTAGAGAATCTGTAATAATAAAATGGTGCTAATTAGGGTGAATGTTAGAATCTTGTGATAAAAATTTAAACATTCTTATGGCGTTTCGTAATAATAATCTGTAAATGCAATAATAATATCATCAAGGGTAATACTGGTGCAATATGGCAGCTGCAGGACATGTTAATGTTTAGTACTGAACATGTATATTGATAAAATATGATATTAATGTGTTAAACCGAAATGACATGACGCTGGCAATACAAATTGCGAACTAGTGGCTATAGGCAGAGAATATAATTAGACATGCCCTGGTTCGAGGAGAGGAGTCTGTTTGAAGGGGACACACAGATCCGCCGGTACGAACCAGGAGTGCGTGAAGGCAGGATTGATGTTGACGCCGACGCCGACTCCTGCGAGGCCTATGGGCGCCTGGTGCCGCTGGAAACTGGAGGAAACGGCGTAGTCCATCGCCACCGCCTGGTATGGCAACATGGTAGAAGTGTAGTAGATGACAAACCCCGACGAGACACTTTTAGGGACACTCACTGCACTCACTCGCGGCGCGATTTCTGGGGTTGGAGTCTGGAGCTGGTCTGTCACGATGACGGTGGTGAGCAGTTAGCAGTTAGATCGTCGCGGTAGAGCTGTTAGCACCGGCTAGTGACTAATGACTGTGTCTTGGAAGAGCACGTAGTGGGCGTACTTCGGGCGGACTTAGCGGGGTCCCTGAAAGCGGTTGGTCGCGTGCACGCAACTCACCTTGGCGCTGCGGTGGATCGCGAGACCATTCGCTAGTCGAGCCGCCCCCACGCCCCAGCAATGAAGCCACGCTAGCGCCGGGCCCGTATCAACAAGTAGCCAATACACCACCGGCCTGCCGTATGCTGTTACTGCCGGCGCTATCAACTGTCAACATAACCACCGGAATCCTGTGCAATGTGCACCCTTTTTGCATTCCTGTACTGTTGCATTATATATTTTATCTTCATTCATATCACATGCTTACAGCCTACTCTAATTTTTCAAATTAATTAACAAGATTTAAAAAAAAAGAATTTCACGATTCAATTATTTTCACACTGATTTGGAGATTATAGTTTCTAACAGGTAAAAAGAACCGCAATTGAACTGCATTATAAATAAATCTCTATATACCTACTTACTCCAATAAAATATCGCAGAAAATCCAGTTTGTGAGAATATTATAATTTTATGCAAATATAATGGGGAATTTCATACTTTTTATAATGAGAGTGGGGTGATTTTAACAAAGTAAATAAAAGTGCGTAAAACGAGTATACTGAAAATGAGCAAATGGTAACAGCTGCAAAAAGATCGATAATGCGCACTTTCGACGTGTAGTGGGGCTTCCTCTAAGACGTTTCGTAACAACATAACGTTATATATCTCATCATTTCCTGATTTTAACTAGAGCAAAGTTTTCTTAATTTATTTTAAGAATCCAACCAAAACATCGTCCTTTAGGGAATTTTAAGAAAAAAAATGAAGGCTTGATAATGTTAATGAATCATTATGTTACAATCTCATTATAATAATTTAGGATCAATAGAAAATATATTTATATATTTGCGTTGGTATATATTAATGTTTAATCTACGAAAAAAATCTGTAAAAATTCTTAATGTTTTAGGTCCTCATTATCTAAATATTTTAGTTCTTCTAAATTTTAAACAAGTTTTTTTTTATTCTACTAAAAAGGTATGTATTATTTGTCAAACCCTTAAATTATAAAACAAAAACATTAAAAGGCGTTTTTATAAGGCACAGAATTCCACGAATTTCGACATTGTTAGAAGCTTTATAAGTAAAAACTGAAGAATAAACTACTAATGGTCAGGCTATTGTCTTGCATTATCTTTAGATCTTTAATCTAACAAAAAAAAATTTGATAGATTTTTCGTCTGAAGGAGAGAAAGTGCTTTTTTACAGTGGTGTTTGGTTAAATATTGGGAATAGCTAAATATTGATTGATCGGACAATAACTTTTTATCAAACTTAAATCTACAACAGTTGTGCCAAGGAGGCATTCTAATGGCGACATGACTAAGTTCTAAGCAATGCTGAGACTAGTTATTAGCAAACTTAGCCTTTCTCATTATATTAATTTAAAGTGGCGAGTCAAAATAGGTGGCCTGGATTCTTCACAATCGTATACAAGAGGAACACTTTTGAACTTTAAAATGCATGAATTGTCTATCGACATTCAAACCAACCGAACTTTCCGTTTTCAACTTTGTTATTTTTATATAAATTCAGTATTTTCCAAAATGGTTTTTTGTTGTTGTTAGTATTCCAAAAGATATAGTAGGGAATTCAACATTTAGGTACATTTATATCGACTCTTTTTTTAATTATTATGTTCAATTAGAATTAAAGCCACAGTAATTGTCTTTAAATAACTCCATCAATTTGTTCGTTTCTTAAACTTTCTGAATAAACACATGTCAGATCAGACCAAAATGCCACAAATTATTACCTAATTTGAGCTCCGCTTGATGCAGCCACAGCATCGTCAACAGTTATGCTGTGACGCAGCTATGCAGTCATACCTCACACCTTAAACATTATAATGAAAAATCCCTCGATATGATGGGGTCCTATATATTTGATATATTTTTTCTACCCTTTAGATTGTATAAGATTAATGGCCAAGTTGGCTATACGGCCTTTGTCACAGCGACATTTAAAATATCTTGCGATGCCCCATGTAAATCTCTAGAGCACACTGTCCAGGCTTATTTTCCTTTTAAATTCAACAGCTCTGTTGGAGGTTTTGTGTAGCTTTCTCTCGTATGTTTTTTTCATGAAGTGACTGGAATCTCAACCTCGTTAGGTCTTCACATTGGCACAATATATGAACTCTTCTTCTTGGCAGAATCTACGCAGTATTTTCTTTGCAAGATTCATTTGTTTCATGTGCCTATTTAGTTGGCAGTGGCTTGTCAATATACCCATTATTAGTCAAGAGTGGAAGATGCGACTGACACATCTATCGATGCAGCGCTGTAGCAAAAAGTTAACGGCGCTTAGCAGCCGCTAGAAAATTAAAGCCATTAAAAAGAAAATATTCTGCTTATGACCATGAGCCACTGGCAAACTACAAAGGTGTCAAATACTTTCGAAACATGGTAAGGGCACGAACATTCAAGATCCTTACCGACCACAAACCAATTACGTATGCGTTTCGGAAACAGGAGCAGCAATGCCCTCCAAGGCAGTTTCGTTACTTAGACTTTATCGGTAAATTCACCACCGGCATTTAGCATATACTGGGAGAAGACAATGTCGTCCCAGATGCGCTATCTCGCGTCGACGAAATTGAAATTACACTAAACCTCCACGTTTCACCAGAGGTGAAGGAAACATACCAAGATACTTGCGCGAAACCTCGCCGAAGCTAAAACTCATAAAAGTACCAGAACATATCACTGCTGTGCGATATTTATACATTGAGAACCAAACCATTCATTTCAGCACAGGTTCACGAAGCAACATTCAATACGGTACACAGACTGTCGCATTCGAGCTACAGTCAAATACGTTACAAAGGTATATGTCTGTCCATATGTAAAAAACACGGCACCCAGTGGGCTCAAAGATGCAAAGATTAACTGAAAAACACCGTGAGCAGGCATGTACCGATCACCCCATGGATTTTTTCATTTCCCTCGAAGGTATTCAAACACATGCATCTCGATACCATTTAATATCATTTTTCAGAAGGCTATAGATATATTTTTTTTCTCTCCCTCGGGGCTCGTCCGCGTCTTTGCCGCCCCGATAGCAATGAGGCTAGAGATATTACCTAACATGAATTTACCACTTCTCACGTTGGTCAGTTGTTATACCCGGTTAAGATCCAAATGGATCATCCATGGGCCAATAGGATGGTTTCCTTTCTCCCGATCAGACGAAGACGTCCCTACTTTTTTACAGACCTTTCGGCATCACGTGCAAGAAACTCAGTCCAGTCAATGGTTTCAGGCATGAGACAAAACCTACATTTATTTCCAAGGACCTCGCTACTGCGCACTAGCTATTTATTCGCCATGTGGTATCGAGAGCACCGTCAGGGCCTCCGCACTGGGAGGCTCTTTTCAGGTGATTTATAAATCCGACGAAACGTTCGTCGCATCACCAAAGGACTTGACGTCAATATCACTGTAAAAGGATCAAGCCGGTCTACATAGTGGTTAATTGTGAAGACGCTGACTCCAAGCTAGAGACAGATGACGCCATCTCAGGGCAGTCAAGATGCTCCTCCGGCTTTCGCCAGTACGAACTCTCCGATCAATTCAGGATCTCATAGCATCGCAGACTCAATCCAGCAGACTGGTATGATTCCTCGCCTCCAAGTAGTATTATCACGACTTTAAGACTGGAAGGAGGCTGGTAGCATACATTTTCACAGTATTTGTAAATCTAAGGTCTCGACTCGGTGTCTGGACGGCTATATGGGTAGCACTTTCATTATTCAATCTACAAGTCAACCAACTAGCATTATCTAGAATAATTCAACTCTTTACATGATTAAATCCTTTTGTTTCTGCTGTTATAAGTAAATATGTTTCGTGTTTAATTAATCGCTAAGTTTAGTGTGTCATGCGCTCTGCATGAGGCTGGTAGAATGACATTGGCGATGAATAAACCAAGCAGTTACGAAACTAACATCGTTAAAAATGCAATGTATGAAAATGAAAACAACAGTACCCTAGAATCAGTCAGTATATTCGCAACGTGTTTCCAAATATATCCCAAACCATGAGAATGGCTTCCAAGCTGTAGCTCTCAAGGTACTTCAGCTACTAATTACAATCTGAGATGTTGGTTTGAAGTAATCGTGTTATATCAAAAATAAATTGTCCAAACAAACAAATGAGGGTGTATCAGCAGCAGATTAAAAAAGGAAAGGCCACAGAGGCAATAGAGGCTATATCTACTCAGGCTATGGTACTGTTTTTAAGCTAATTGAAAATCCGAAGTTTTAGTGAAATTTTTATAATTTGGAGGAGTATTAAGCCAGCGCTCCTTGTACCATGTGATGTTGGATATGTTAGTGATTTCTACATTTTTTAAGAAGGCAAGGTGTTCAGTGAAAATTTTAAGGTAAACTTTCTTTTGGCATCGATGATTGCCCATTGTTGTAGAAATAAGTCTATAATGAAATGGAAAAAGAATAAACAGGATCGGTTGAGAAAGTAGCCTTAAATATAATCAACCTTAGTGGCAGCTACGTAATTCTACATCTTGACAAATCTAACAACTTTTTTTTATCAGTATTTAGCACCATAAGAGCCAGTTTGACTACGGTTGCCTTATAAGTGATACAATAAGGTTATCAAACTGGTTTTATTTGTTAGTTTTGACTAATCAACCTTCAGCAATGTCGGAATTCGTGGAGTCCTGTTTTCGTGGATCTTACAAAAACTGTTTCAGCTTTTTAATGTTTTATTCGTTTAACTTAAAAGTTAAGCAAACAGTATTACTTTTATCAGAATTAGAAAATTAGTTTTTTAAAGATTTTAGTAATATATTTAAAAGAAATTAGGACCAGAAAGTTGAAAATTATTCCAGAACTTATTTACATGTTACAAATTCAGAAATTCTAAAGTATCTACCTATTAACAGTTGGTAATAAATTTTTGTGATGAGTTAAATAAAAAGCAAACGATTTTTACTTCCGTGAACTCACTAGAAATCGTCCTGAGGTTGCAGTGTGTTCAACGCTAGACCTAAGAGAGATCTGACTGATGCTTGGTGAAGTTGTGTTATTTATAAACGAACATCTCTCTTGGTCGTTATTGCAGACATTAGTTGGGATGTTAACATTTTATTATGGCAGGTATCGTAATAACGGTATTAAGCAGACTAAAAGTAATTGTTGGGTCAGGTAATCGGGTAGTTAAACTGTATATAAATTAATGGGTCACCTTGCGTGTTTGGAATGATGATATAATAGTTTTTTAGGAAACCAAAAGTGGAAGTCCATTATCCTTTTGTATAAAGATTCGGGAGGTTTCTCAAATTCGATCGCTTCGTGGACAATTCTGGTTCTAAAGTTGTAGACTGCAGTTACGGTTTTGACGTTGTCAAAGTCAATTTTCTCTCAGGTGTGACTGTAGTACCTGACCAGTGCTGATGAGGTGATAGATGTTCTAACTTCCAGGAGGGTGTTTTATTAATGGTAATAGCGTTTTATTGCGCTTTAGCTTGCGATTTATTAGATACAATTTCTTAATATATTATATTATTATTATGATCAACGTTAGCCTGAAGGGCTTCACACTTCCTCAAAGGGAAACATTCACTCATATCAGGTATCTCAAATACCAAAGGAATTGAGCTCAGATGGAGCCCTTTCCAAGTTATCGGACCTTGGACAAGAATGCGACACATCCTCCTTTCCCAGGAATCTCGGCACGGTGTGGGAAGTTGTAGTATTACCGCCTTCTGTATAACCTTATGAAGATGCTCTCCAAGACCCAACCTCTTAATGTTCTCTCGAAGATTCTTAGGAACCACACAAATTGACGACATGACTATTAGAATCACTCGAACATTATCTGCCCTCCACTGTATCTTTACTTGTATTTCAAGGTCTCTGTACTTACTGATTTTCTCGTTGTACTTTATCTCTAGATTATTATTATTCGGAATGGCCACATCAATCAGCGTCACTTGGTTGCAGGGTTTATATACTATTATTATATCTGGCCTGTTGTGGGCAACTCGTTGGTCTGTGAGCACGGTTCGATCCCACTACAACCTGTATCCTGAGTTCTCTAGAACAGGCTCAGGAGTGTATCTATAGTAGGACACCTTACTAAGATTTAAAACTCTCAGTTTCAGAGCTAGTTCTTGACGAAGTATTTGCGCAACTGTGTCGTGCGTCTCCTTATACTCTGTTGCATCAAACGCTTGACTTCCTCCGGTAACGTGCTGACACCCGAATCTACATTTGTCATCTTGGACCGGATTATCTCCAACTATAGAGATCAGGTAGTTTCTTGTTGGGATGACCTGATCTTATATGGCCAGCAAAAACCCCCCTGTCTCTGAAAACATCTTTCCGGACACCAACCAGTAGTTCAACGCCAATTTGTGGACATGTGCCCGGCAGGTCTCATTCAGATGTCGCCCATGGAGAGGCTTCTGCATCCAAGATTGCAGTTTGTTCTGGTCAGTCCGATGGTGACCTTCTATTTCATTTTCTTTTAATTGTAGCGGTGTTGAATCATCTGCCTCGCATATGGCACGGTGTAGTTCAGAAGTAAGCGCCTGCTGATAGAAATATGTACGCAGGTTCACAATCTGCTGGTCCAAATGTTTACCAATATCCAACACTCCTCTGCCACCTTGGTGTCTAGGTAGGGTTACTCGCTCGGTAGCACTACGGTTGTGGTGCTTTTTTGATTTTGTTAGGAGTGTTCGCACCTTCCGTTGTAGATTTTCGATGTCCGTTTTACTCAAGTTCACAATCCCAAATGAGTAGCTAAGTGCAGAACATGCATATGTATTCAGAGCTTTAATCAGATTCTTGCTGTTAAGATGTGATTGCACCACCTGCTTTACTCGTTTCGTAAACTCATTTGTCAGATCAGTCTTCATTGTCGAGTGGATTATTTTCCTCGCTTGTTGTATTCCCAGGTATCTAAAGCACTCTTTTACATCCATCGAGGCAATTTGCTGGTTCTGCATTTCATATACACCTGGTTGTATTTTCCCTCTGAATACACATAAGGTGCGACATTTGCCAAGTTCGAACTGCATGTGAATATCTCTGGAAAACCCTTCCACGATTTTTAGGAGTTGTTCCAGGTGGTTCTTTATGGAGGCCATCAGCTTAAGACCATCCATATACAGCAGGAGATTTAGCCTTATTTGCTCCTTTACTGAAGCCATCTCTAGTGGATTTCAGGCGGTTTGATAGTGGATTCAATGCGAGGCAGAACCACAATGGGCTTAGCGAGTCGCCTTGGAATATGCCTCTTCTAATTGGTATCGTGCTGGTTACAATGTTATCACCCGTTTGTACCCGTAACTGAATCTTTGTTCTCCAGGTAGACTGTGTGTTCAAGGAACCTCAGGATGTAGGTATCGATCTTATAGATCTTCAGCACACTTATAAGCCATGATTATTAATATTATTGTTATAATAATAATAATAATAATAATAATAATAATTATTATTATTATTATTATTATTATTATTATTATTATTATTATTATTATTATTATTGTTATTGTTATTATTTAGTTACTAATATTAATTATACATGGCAAATTACAAATATCACAAAAAAGTGTGCTTGTGCTGAGATGCGATTTTGACGGCTTACTTCCAAAAACTATTTCATAAACTTCCAGAATGTCACCAACAATACTTTGAATTTTCACATACCAAATGAGATGGTTTACTTTTACAATTATTTTTTCCAAACTGATTTACAGTTGTTACCTTCCTTTCGAGATATGCCTATGATATTAAGAACTCCAATTTCATCTTGCCTTTTTTCTTCCCTTTTACGTTTTTCCAAATAACTCTGAATTTAAACTGGACATTTTTAAACGTCATATATGTATTCTCTTGGATACGCCCGTTCTCTTATTTGATTAACGTTCGGAAAAATTCGGAACAAGGAATTTCGTTAACTTCATGGCATTCGTTTGGAATCATATCCTTGGATATTAGACCTGACAGTGTTTGTTCTGTTGTGAAGATAGATATTTTTGATGTTATGGGTTCTAAAAGTGGGTTGATTTTGTTGGTGATACCTTTAACATATGGTAAGAAGGCTTTGCGCGGCTGCAAGGAGTATGTCTGTTGTTCTTGTTGTTGTATATCGGTTAGCTTTTAGAGGCCCCTAATGCTTCCTAGTAGGTATGCAGTTTTTGACAGAAAAGCAAAACTCAAAATTCACTACCATACCGCACTTGCTTCGTCCAGAGTCTTCAATTAAATCTAATAAAAAAAGTTTGTGTGGATTGGACAGATTAGACAAGTCAAAGAAATTTTAAATAAATCGTGGTACAAAAAAAATTCTGGACGCAGCAAGTGCGTTATGGTAGTGAATTTTTATTAAATGTTTCAAACTTGGATAACTCAATTTTCAATAAACTTAGAAAGTTGAGTTTTGGTAGGTAGTAAGGTCTTTCTTAAGGCAATATATTCGTCACGTTCATGAAAATAACTTTGTAAATTTCGGAGAAAAAAATTTTTTTCGAAAGAAAACTGACAATTTAAAAAACTCAATTTTATATAAACTTAGAAAGTTTAGTCTTGGTATGTAGGCAATATGTCCGCCAAATTTCATTAAAATAGCTATGTAATTTTCGGAGAAAAACTTTTTTTTCGAAAGAAAACTCAAAATTTTTCCGGAAAACCTGGTCATATTTTTTTGGCTAACAAACTCATCCAGGCCATTAATAAAAGAAAGGCACTTGCTGAGTTTCATCGAAATCAGTTAATTATTTTTTTAGTTATCGGTTGGATATATATATATATATATATATATATATATATATATATATATACATATATATATATATATATATATATATATATATATATATATATATATATATATATATATATATATATATATATATATATATATATATATATAAACATATAAAAATTGAAACTGACCCCGGATATGGGTTCTAGGGATCCTAAATCGCGCTCATTTGAAAACATTTTTGCAAAGTCTCACCATAGATACCTCTCTATTAGTGAATTAAAAAAAATTCACTAAAAAGAAGAAATGTGTAATGTTTTTCTACCTTGACATATTTATTCTATTAGATAATTGATATAACATAAAAAATCATTCACTGGTTATCAAAGTAAAAATGTCAGTATATTTTTCTTCTTTTATTTATTTTTTCGAATACCAACTTAGACAAATGATGTATCTTCTACTAAATGCTTTAATGTTTTCCACTGATGTTAGATTCTACTAAAAATTCGCTGCCATATTAAACTTGCCATGTCAGAAGTATTTTATTACATAAATAATCGCAAAACTAAAGTAGTTGTTTTATTAGATATAACTTTTTAAACGAGCAGCAACAGTTTTTTTGGACCCCTAGAATCCATATCCGGGGTCAGTTTCAATTTATATACATATACATATATATATATATATATATATATATATATATATATATATATATATATATATATATATATATATATATATATATATATATATGTATATATTTGTTTCTAAAATTTTTCTTATCTCAAAAAGTAGAAAAGCTATGGTAACCAAATTTGGTACGTAATTTTACGATATTAAAAGGAAACTATATACCAAAATTTATGTTTCTATGTTAAAATAAAAAAAAATTATTAAATATGTTTCGTGTCAGATCATTTCTATGAAAATTCACTACCATAACGCACTTGTTTATACTACTTCAATTCTTTGAAATATTATTGAAGTGATAACATAAGCTAATTGATCTACACATAGAAGTTCCAGATATCTATAAAAAATGGAGTAGGTGTAGCCGATTGTGCTATATTTCAAGTTTATTTCGCATGTTCTACAGCCTACCGCTGTGAAAAGCTTGTATCGCTTTAATGTAGGGCAAGAGAGCGTCGCAGTTCTTGGGGGAAGAGAAAATGAAACAAGAGTATTCTGGAGGCTAGCAGAGTGCTTTAGTGGCGACATCTCGGTACGACAACTAAATAAATTAAAAGTCATAGAATACATTAAAGCTGGGGGTCAAGCCGATAGCTGAGATACAAATTAAGATATTCTAATTGTAGTCCCGACAAGAACCTCGACAACCCCTGTAACTGTTCTTCATTTGCAGTGGACTCGCTGTTAGATCTGATATCTACATCCGAATAGACATTACTAATCTAGAGATATGTCTAAGCTCGAGCCCCACACTCCAGACAACAAACTGGCTAATGAATTACACAACACATTCTGTATACCCTTCTCTTCAGAAATTTAATCTTTTTATCATCCGCAGGCCACAATTCACCAAAATCTCGGAAACTTCTCTATTACAAAGAAGCTAGACTCAATTATTTTTTTATCTTTTTATATTTCAATTTAGGGAACGACTCTTTGATTATGTTTTGCTTTGTATGCTTTGTGGTTATATAATGACATAATAGAAAATGTAACGAATGAGTTTGAAAATATAATAAATATTTGAATATATCAGTAACTTTTAATTCAAAAAAGTCCTGACGCAGCAAGTCTGTAATGATAACGAGGTCTCATTAAAAATTGACTCTTTAGAAAAATAAAGTAATTTAATTTGGGAGACTTAAAAACATAAACGAAACATTATTGGTAGGCACATGACCAAAGTCGTTGTCAAACAGCCAATTTTTTTTTAAATCTCTATGTTGGGCACGTAAAGATCCCTACCCTCCTTATAGAAAGGAAGGGATTCGGAAAAATTTCCAGGATAGTTAAGTGAAACTACTCCCTGGTGTCGGTGATTGGTCACATTCGCGAAATTAAACCGACGTTAAAGAAACAAAGTTCAATGCAACAAAAAGTCAGTACTTTTTACCTTCTGAACCCAAACATTTATTTTGTAAAATAAAAAATATCATTTATTATACAAAATATTTTATCTTAGTGATATACTTTGATCTTTCGCGAAATACACATTATTGTTTAAATGCTTGTACAAAAAATTCTCTTAGGTTAGAAATTTGAACTCTGGTACGTCCTAGAATTTTTATAAAGGCAGCTGGTGTACAAATTTTAATTAAGGTATCTTGTAAGACAAATAAAGCTTTCCTAAAAAACTGTTCTAACGAATTCACCCCTATCATTAAAATTCGTGTAATATGTATATAAAGATAAAATATAGTTACCGTAAAATTAGAGGCGCTTTTTGTTCCAGATAAAACTAAAAAGTCAGGACGCAGCCAGTGCGTTATGGCAGTGAATTTTCATGGAAATAATTGACACCGAACAATTTTCTTTAAATGCTTATAACATTTTTTCTTGAAAATTAGAGATCTAAATTTTTTAATATAGTTTATTTTCTATAACGTTAATCTACGTACCAAATTTGGTTGCCATCACGCTGTTATTTTCGGATATGGCAAATTTCCCCAAACGAAAACCCAAAACTTTCTCAGAAAGCCTGGTCTGATTTTCCTGGCCACTTACAAAATGAAGGTACTTGCCAAATTTCAGCAAAATCGGGCCCATTATTTTTGAGTTATTGCTGTGTTACATACATACATATATATATATATATATATATATATATATATATATATATATATATATATATATATATATATATATATATATATATATATATATATATATATATATATATTATATATAATAATTATTATTAACAATTATATATAACAAGGTCCCACCATTCATAATGCAAAAATAAAAGGATTTAGGCGCCCCCTTCAGAGTAACAGCTCCTTAGAGGGTGCAATTCGAAAACAATTTTTCGTAATTATTTAAGGTAGGTTCGTCACAATTTTTTTTTGCAGAAATGATGATCCTGCAATCGTTAGCAAAATTTTCGTGACATACAAAGTGTTAATTTTTTTGGGGCAGGGCCTTAAGTTTTCACTTTTAATATTTTATACGCGTGTGACCGATTTTATTATTGTTTAAATTTAATACAAAAATTCCTGTAAAACTTTTTTATACTTTTAAAATTCTTTAACAATTATTCTATAACACAGCATTTTTGGAAAAATTGCAACCCATCTTAGTTGAAAAGGTATCACAAAGTATGTAATAGTATGTATGTGTGTGTGTTTATGTTTCTTTAACTTCGGCCTATTTCCGCGAGTATGGGTAATCACCGACGCTAGGGAGCAGTCTCACCTCACTATCCTGGAAATTTTCGTGAATAGTAAGGAGGGTAGTGATGTTTAGTGTGCCCACCATCGCATGGACACAGGACCGACGGCTATACGCCCCCTCCGAAGGCT
The DNA here is from genome assembly GCA_964006375.1 of Tillus elongatus. Lineage (NCBI taxonomy): Eukaryota > Metazoa > Arthropoda > Insecta > Coleoptera > Cleridae > Tillus > Tillus elongatus. The sequence continues at coordinate 87,566,508 of OZ023269.1, read as the reverse complement.
GGAACGTGCAGACATTCAACTTGCTCAAATACATTGCCACAACCTCGGTTGATGTTAATTGTACTTAAAAAGTGAAAGGGGAACCTCGGGAATCGAAACCAGTACCCTTAGGGTCAGAGGCACACGTTCTTATCACTGAACCACCTATGGCTCTATGTACTATGTACAAACTGGTAAAAACCACAGGCAATTTAGATAAAAGTGAGCTGAGTCAATTTAACTTACCCATACAGGTACGAAACCTTACCCCTGTCAGGATATCTACCCTCCAAATTATATACATATATATATATATATATATATATATATATATATATATATATATATATATATATATATATATATATATATATATATAAATGTAAATAAGGTTTCAGTGGTTATTAGTGTAAGATATACTTGGTTCTCGGGTGTGTATGTATATATATATATAATCTCAATAAGGGCCGTCGACCTCAAATCTATATGGGCATCGAAAGTTCTTTGCTAAAACATGCTCTAAATTTCGCACTTTCTTTGATGCTTCCTCAGGAGCCTAGAAGTAGTTACAGCTATATACCGAAAGCTGAACAAAGGATGAAAAGCAGCCAGCATGACAACACTATATATATATATATATATATATATATATATATATATATATATATATATATATATATATATATATACATACATACATACATACATACATACGTACATACATACATACATACATACATACATACATACATACATACATACATACATACATTCATTCATTCTCGGGTTGAACCGCGTCCAGAATTTATTAAAACTCGACGACGTTTCGGCTCTTGTTTTGGAACCCTAATTATACAGTGTCATACAAAATAAGCTTCAACTTGTACTTGTACATAACAGAATTTTTGAGAAATCTAAAATTATCTTTAAAGATGCTACCAACATTACCTAAACATTGACAAATATTTTTGCCTCAGGGATCTATGGTAGGGAGTTGTCCTAATCATTTAGTAACATTTTTATGTATGTATGTATGTATGTATGTATGTATATATATATATATATATATATATATATATATATATATATATATATATATATATATATATATATATACATACATTGCATACGTATATACATCCATACATACATACATAAAAAAAGCATTTTCGCTTGTGTTTGCAAATAACATAATTTTATTTACTTAATCATTCAAATTAAACAGCCAAATCGTAGTCTTATTGTGGACTTATTTCTCCGTATCTTCCTTTCTACTCCATATTCTGCTTTACCTCATTTTCTGCTGCTATATCTTGTAAAAGTCTCCTAACTATTTACAATACAGCTTCATCTTATATATGTACCTATAAGAATTAAAATTGTCATTGGATATGGGATGTAGGGTTCTAAAACGCCCTCATTTAAATAATTTTTTAAGATTTATAATCGTTACCTCTCTATTACCAAAATTGTGAAAGAAAATTTGATAAAATAGCCATCTTTTAATCCCAAAAAAGTCACCAGCAAACGTTATTCAGAGGATATGCCAGTCTTTTGCAAATTAATATAGAATTGCAAGTCAGTGTATCAAAAGCCTCATAATTACAAAAGAAGATAAGAAAATGACAACAAATCCAAATTGTGCCGATCTATGACATTTTTTACTGTTTTTACTATTTTTTTAATAAATACGTACAACAGCTGTAGAATACATAAAAGCATGCTTTTTTCTAAGACTAAATTCTTCTCTACTTTAAGGGATACAAATGTGTGTATAACGTTCCCCTCCAGTCTAGGATTTTGTCCTATGTTATTATTTGTCAAGAAAATAGTGACCTTAAATTGGCTCTAATGAATCCTATTGAGCAAACCGAATACGCACAGAAATAGCAATCAATAATTGCACCAATAGTCAGTCCTTCACACAGTATTCTCCCAATCTTCTTTCATATCATTAGAGGCCCAATCAGCTTGCAAACATATAATTTAGTAAATATGTTACGAATTCTTAGGGTACAGAAAAAAAATTAGCACTTACCCAAAGTTCATGAAAAATTCATAAAAATAGACTTCAATTTAATAAAAATTAGTTTGTTTTCCACAAAAATATACAAGATGTGCTAAGAGATGTTTACTTCTTGTAAAATTTGTGGCTATGCTTTTTTTTGGGGTTACCTTAAATTAGTTCTTTACACAGACACAATAAACACCCGCGCAGAATTTTGTCAAAAAACTGTAGAAACTGTCAATTTATTTAGGCATGAAGGAATTCTATTTTACAATATTCTTTTCAGGCGTATATAAAAGTATATTAAGATTAATGGTGACCATTATGAACATTTGTTGTTCAATATTTAAGCAATTATAATCATTTTTTTTCCTAACAATGCCAGTTGATAGTCAGAAGTTATATATATATATATATATATATATATATATATATATATATATATATATATATATATATATATATATATATATATATATATCTATAAATGATTCGTTACATTTCTTACACCAATATGATTTATTTAATTCAACTTAAAAAAATAATTAAATACGTATGTCATTTAGGATTCATGTTTAGAGTTGCGTTTTATGGTTATTTTTAGTTTCTATTATTTCTCAGCCAGTGCAAAACAATTAAAATCAATTAATCAAATTAAACGTTTTCTAGTATTACACGACTGCAGCTAGTTTAAACATGCACTCTAGCGTCATTCAATAAGTTTACTTTTTTGTTAACAAAATACAAGATAATATAATTTTCCAATAAAAAGTTTCATAACGACGCTAACAAACATTCACATAGTGAATCAGGGTTATTATTTTTAATATTTGAAGGGTTCCTCAAGCAACGCCATCTATCCGCTAGAGCCGAATTGGAAATTAATTATTTTTTATCATTACGTAAGACTCATCTGTATCACTTTTCAAAATTTCGAAACAGACTTTTCTGAATATCAAGAAAAATCAACATCCAATTTCCCATTTTAATAACCTGTATCTCCTTTAGTTTTGAGTGTTGGAACTGAGATAAGTTTAGCTAAATCGTAATGTTTTGATGTACTTGTGCTCTGTGCACCATTACTTTTAAACCACCTTATTGCATACTCTTCTTCCTAATTAACTTCCGCTCTGTGATACAACTTTTCTAGAGAGGATTTATCCACATCAAGAGGATTGCGAAGATTGCTCCATATTGAAATTATCAAACTATCACCTAGCCTACTGTATTTTACTTGTGATACCTTTTTATTTGATACACATATTAATGGGGTTGTTGAGAAATAAATATTCGCCATTTTGCATCGGTCGCCTTTTTAATTCATAAAAGTTAGTATGATGGTACCTTAATATTGTATTGTCATCGGAGCTGGATAAGTTTGCAAAATTTGAAATCGCTTGGACAATCGGCAGTGAGTTAAAATTCTAGTTGAAATTTGATTGTCAGACAGCTGTGACAGTAAATAAAATCGTTTAAAACGAGAGACACTTTATAGTATACTCTCTCGTATACACAGATTGGATTATATTCAATATGGGTGGGCTATTGCAGGCGCTCCATCGCGAACTTAAGTCTATTGTGGCTAATTGCTTAAGTTTCACCCATCAAATACAGCTCCCTACGGGAGTCTATCCTTTTTTGAGGGTGAAAGTTGGTTTGACAGTCGTACTGCCATCTAAGTGAAGTCGCTTGCCCGTTTCGAAGCTTAAAGAGAGATAACCTCCGTCCGAGTTCGTCTGGATCAGACATCCGTCAGTGTTTGACTCAAGGCATTATCATGAAGTCCCGCAACTCGAGCAGTATCAGAACGAGGTAATTTTCCAGTTTCGACGCTCACAGAAGAGGCCTCAATCTCCAGTTGTAATCAACCCCGAGATCTCAGCTCTTCTCCAGGTCCGTCTAGACTCGACACCCAAGACTCAAGGCGACATCCCACAGTTTCGCTCCATCACCTAAGCGAGGTCGTCTGTCCGTTTCGAAGCACACAGTGGCGGCCTCAAAATCCGTGTGTGTACCACTCCTCAGAGATGTCAACCCTTTCCCAGGTCGTTTGGACACCCGACACCCGCCAGCGCTTAACCCAAGGCGGTATCACCTGAAACGCCGCTCCTGAGTAACAACCAAGCGAGGTCAATTTTCCATTTCTAAGGCAACAGTGGGGCCTCAAAATTCTGGTGTATATCACTCCCCACAGCTATCCCCCTCCCTCCAGGCTCGTCTGTACCAGGCCACCGCCAGTGATAGAGGCCTATTCTTTTGGTTCGTCCCCGGATCCATTGGGGACGACATTCGTATACTTGGCCTCAGTTTTGTACAGAAAATCCAAAAGTAACGTTAACCAGCTGTACATATTTGTTAATATAAATTTAATTCATTAATACAACTCTTGCCGTATTGATTTCCTAATATTATTTAACAAAGACCTTTCCTGACTAAGACCAATTGTCTTTTTGAAGGAAATAAGATCCTCAAAGGTACTAAACATCACATTACAAACAAAACTAAGTACTGTACAGTTGTCCCGTTTTGGTTGCATTTGCCGGGTATCTAGGTTATTAGTAAAGATATAACTTTGCAGTTTGCGCAAACCTGAGCTATTTTTTTTGTAAAACAAAAGACGCCGCAAACAAAATTGTCATAGTCCTCCTAGTTTCCGAGCTACAGAGCGATATTGAAAATATTGCATTTTCAGGTACCCCTTGTATTTCAGTTGCCTGACATATTGTCAAACAGGTAAAAACTAATCCTTTTGAACTTTTTACGTATAATTGACTGGTGTAGTTAGTTTTTTTCTAAATATTACTGTTTTTGAAATATTGAGTAATATTTTTTTAATGTAACACCCTTTGTATTAGTCAAGAAATTAATTTGCATTTCCACAAACTTCTCAAAAATATATAACATTATGGGTATATTTTAATAAACAATGAAAAATCCTTGTTTTCATAATTCTCAATCAAAATGTTGCAGTATGCTATGCAAAAAATTATGCTGTTTATCGTTTACTTGAAAGCAAGTGATAGTTCCCAAAATTGGTTCTATGCCGTGTCACTGCTTGCCCTAATTATATAAATTTTGTGTTTCATTTTCAAATTCGGCTGTTTTTTTGTATTTATTTATTGTGTGCAGGTACCTATATTTCTTACAATGGCAGTAAACCAAATTTGCGAACATTTTGAGAAATACGATATGTTAGTTTGTTTTATATTAAGTAATGAAATTGTTAAAGCGGCATCTGGGATGTATTTTAACAGGTAAATAGTTTTCAGTTATGTTTAAATACCATTGATTCATTTCTCTTTAGATGTCCAGAAAGATGCAACCCAATATATCTATTTTTTACCGAATAATGAATTTATATGGTCACGGATCGTTTAACAAACCTCGTTCAAAAATATATAATAAAGAAAATCGAGAAGTTGAGTAAGTCACAGTTTTGACTAACGTAGAAGCTACGCTACAAACCCCTGTAGAGTCATTGAAAGGAGCGTAGAGATTCCAGAACCTAAAGTTCAAAATATTCTAAGAAAACACAAATACCACCCATACAACTTTAGACTTGTCCAGCACCTACACCCTGGGGATGCTCAACGTCGGGTAGTCTTCCACAATTGGTATCGGGAAACATGTGATGTGGTTAGATATTTTTCAATGAAAGCTATAATGGTTAGGCGAAGCTCATTTTAGTAATTATGGTATACTTAATAGGCACAATATCAGATTTTGATCCCAGGAAAACCAACACCAAATATTTCCCAGAAGACAGCAGGGAAGGTTTGGTCTAAATGTGTCTTGCTTCATATTAGGAATACAGATCAAATTGTATAAATCTGAGGGAAACCTACTACTCGCTACGTTGAAATGATAGAGATAGCCATATCTGAATTGCTTGATGATGTTAATTTAGCGCATGTTAACGAAATTAAATTTCAACAGGGCGGGGTTCCTGCACACAAATCTCAAATGGCGAGGTTATTTCTGGAGAATAAATTTCTAAATCAATTGATCGGAACCAATGGGCCTAGGATTATACAGACTAGTCTGAAATGAGGGCCAACGCAGGCTGGAGGGCCAGTGCAAGATTCGGGAGATCGCAAAGGAGCCCATGCTTGAAATGAGGTCAGACTTCGCGAGCGCACGAATCTGCACGGAAAGCAAGTTTGCAGTAGTAATCCTCGACCGCGAGGCATGGCGGTGGGAGACGGCGGGCCTACTACGGGGCGCGCTCGTCTGGTTCACGGATGGATCCGGCGGGGAGCGTGGGACGGGGGTCGGCGTTTACTCTAAAGGACCGAGGGTAAGCGACAGTATTTCTATCGGAGCTCACGCAACGGTCTTTCAGGCTGAGATGTACGCAATACTACCTAAGGGAGAATAAGAGGAGGGGCTACACCAATAAGCGGATCTTCATAGCTAGGCAGCCCTTAAGGCTCTAAGTAGCCCACGGGTAAACTACAGGCTGGTTAGTGAGTGGCGAGACGAGATGGGTAATCTGGATGCGCAGAATGAGGTTACCCTCATCTGGGTGCTGGGCCACTCGGGAGGCAAAGGCAATGAAAAGGCTGAGAGTCTCGCGAAGCGAGGAGCAGCAGAACCATTCATGGGACCAGAACCGGTTCTAGGCGTGACAAGCAGCACTGCCAGGGGATCCATTAAGTCCTGGGTTAGAAGCCAACACAAGGCGTACTGGACAGACTGTCCAGGGCTTAGACATAGGAAGTCATTAATTGGGAAACCCCGTGTAAAGAGAGCTGTATAGCTGCTAAATCTTAGCAGAAGACAGCTCAGAAACATAACAGGACTCTTGACGAGATACATGGCTATCAAGAAACACCTGTATAAAATGGGGCAATTTTAAGGGACCTGGCATACAGACTCTTCGGCGAGAGGGAACCATCAGCCCAGCACATCCTGTGCGAGTGTAAAGCTCTGGATAGCAAAAGACAACTGACCTACGGACAGCCTAGACCGGAGACAGAGCAATTTAGAACTTAGCCCTACCAGCTGCTGCGCAGACTAGTTCAAGGCACTGTGATCCTGAAATGGGTAGAGTAGAAAAGGCATAGGGTATGCACAATAAGCCAAAGGCTGCGGTGCTACTGGGGTGGCAATCGCAGACGGGCCCTAAGGAGACAAAATGGACCTATAAGATGGCCCTCTAGGTCTCCAGACTTGTCTATATTGGATTTATTTCTATGGGAAGATTTGGAGAATAAAACTTACAACGTTCATTATGATAATATTCAAGATTGTCTTCTAAATCCTCTAAACGAAATTAATTTTCAACAGGACGAAGCTCCTGCACACAATTCTCAAATGGCGAGGTTATTTCTAGATAATAATTTTCAAAATGAATGGCTAGGAACAAATGGGCCTATAAGATGGCCCCCTAGTTCCCTAGATTTTTCTGTGTTGGATTTATTCCTATGGGGATATCTGGAGAATAAAATTTACAAAGTTCATTATGATAATATTCAAGATTTAGGAAACGCAATAAGAGAAAGTTTTTGCTACTTACAAAATCATCCCGTTGTTTTGCTTAATTCCTTAAAACGAATGGGAAAAGTATGCGCAGCGTGCATAAAACAAAATGTAAATGATTTTGAACAGTTCTTCTGATTTACTAGATTATTTTAGTGCTTATGTTAGGATTTTCAAAGTTGGTTTTTGTTGATAGGCTTATTAGATAATAATTATTTATCAACGTTATTTTCTTTTGTTACATAATTCTAGGTAGGTAGCACAGTTTTTTTTAGAAAATTAGCAATAGATCCATTGACAAAGAGCTGTTATTAAATAATTTTCCAGATTCATTGTTATCATATAGAAATAAATAAACAGCAGCATTTTTTGCATGGCCTACTACAAAATGTTGATTGAGAATTATGAAAATTTGGATTTTTTCGTTGTTTGTTAAAATAGACCCATAATGTTATATATTTTTGAGAAGCTTGTAAAAATGGTATCCCATTAAAAAAACATTTGTCAATATTTCAAAACGGTAATATTTAGAAAAAAACTAACTAGGCCACTAGATTCTACGCAAAAAGTTCCAATAGGACGCGTTTGTACCTTTTTGACAAGTTTTCAGTCAACTAAAATGCAAGTGTACCTAAAATAGTATTTTCAATATCGCCCTGTAGCTCGGAAACTAAGAGGGCTATGACAATGTTACTTGCGGGGTCTCTCGTTTCACAAATAAGTAGCTCAGATTCGCACAAACCGAAAGGTTCTATCATTACCAATAACCGAGATGCCCAGCAATTGCAACCAAAATCGGACAGCCTGTACACCCCCTTCGAAGAGCAAGGTGTAAATACTCTAAACTAGCCTAAAAAACTAAGTACAGCCCCAGCAAATCTTATACAAAAGTGTGTGCTTTATTAAAAATTATTTAGATGGGTTGCAACTATACCTCTTGTCTTCTGTCTAGTGGGCCAAGCGTTCAGCTGACGCGTAAGTAGGCTGCTTACCTACTAATATAATATTTTTGAAAAGTCCCTCTTATAAAAACTATACAGTGCAGCGGTTGTATGTATATTGTTTCTAACGTCCGTCTATTTCTGCGATTATGTCCAGTCACCGACGCCAGAGAACTGTTTTACCCTACTACCCTAGAAATTTTGGTTTTATAAGGAGGGTGGGGATTTTTACGGTGTCCAGAATCGCATGAACCGCCAGACCAAAGGCTTTACGCTCCTTCCGATGGGTGGAACGTGCAGACATTCAAATTGTTCAAACACAGTACCACAACCTCGGTTGATTTTAATTTTATAGTATGTACTAAACAAGTGAAATGGCGCTCTTACTGGGAATCGAACCAACGATCCTTACGTTCTTACCGCTGGGCCATTGAGATTGCAGTGTGGCAGTTAAATGTCAATATTTGTCTATGAATAATAATTTTAGGTAATCTCACTACAATAATGAAATTAATGTATTCTTCCTTTCTATTATATTTTTACTACGCATATTAACAAAATTAAACTTATGTAGACAATAATAAACTCTATTCCAATAAATATTTAGTTTAGCACTATATTAGTACGATTGAAGGTTTATTATTGTTAGGACTCTATTTAGAAAAGCGAAAGAGTGGTGTATCATAATACGTGATAGAAGGAAAGGGAAAAGTTTGTTCCCCCTAGGTCGAGATGATTGCTCATGTCCCTTTCCAAGTCAATGTGTGTAAGTAGGTAAATAGAGTCCAATCATAAAGTTCATTAGATACTACCCTCTTCAGATCACCCCAATTCTCTATAAAAATCTTTTTGAAATCTACACATATTTTCTTCAAAATAAAGTTGCACATAGTAGTTTATAGAGAAATTTATTGATTTCCTGATCTTTTACAAAACCTATATAATCAAGGATGAATACTTGTATTTAGAAGTAGCATAGAATAAATTTAAGTATGTATATTCATATACAAAAAGAAAAGTGTAAAGGTGATCTAACGACTTTAGGATAGGGTAGCAGAGGCGGGTCATAATGTGCTAATGGCTGATCAAAGCCACAGCCAGTAAACCAAACACACACACACACACACACTGATCTTTTACGATACATAAACACGACCTCCTTCATATTTTTATTGTATTGTCATTTATATCTTGAAGTAACAATGTCGACTTTTATCTGATATAAATTAGTCAGAATTTAAACAAAATAAACGGCTTAAAAACAAAATATGCACGGTGCGCTTAACTGAAACCAAGACCGGCTTCCTTTATCAGTTCGATACAACTATGACAACTAAAAAGCACCAATACGGCAGCCTATCTTAATCAGCTCTGCAATAAATCAGTAAGATGAGCACAGTAGTGCCATTTATCCACAATGCGACGAGTTTTTTTGTTTTCTAACGTCATACCGTCATATACTGAATAGAAACAAGCACAACCAATTTAAATATGTGATCTAGGTTGCGGTATCCCATTGCCTTAATCAAATACTAGCCATCTGTTTATTTTGTTTTGTCTTAAAAGTAGTCTTGAACTATAATTACGCATCACCAAAATTATTTTCAGAACTTGAAATGAGCTAGTTAAATAGTTTTTTAAAATAAAAAAGTTATCCTCTTAAAATGACTGCAAAATTTATAAATTCTGATGTTTATTCATATATTATTATTAAAATTTTAAATCGTAAACAAACCTGTATAAAACATAGTGATTGGATTCTGTAATGGTAAAACATTTTCTGATATCTAAGGAAATCTGACTAGGTAAGGACCACTCCTGGATACTGTCAACGGCGTTTTGGAGTATTTCACAACTAGGCATTTGATCAATTCTTGAGAAAAATGTAAACATCATTAGTAAGCATATGGTAATAACGAAACATGGGTGAATCTCTCCAGATAATTAACATAAATGTCAAATAACAGGGGACTCAAGTGGTACCCATTCTGTCCCACCACTAGAGTAAATGTGAAGCAGCTGAGTTTATGATCCTTGACTTCAATGTAAAGTTATAGATCCTCTACTTAGATCGTATCAAATTTAGCATATTTCCTGAAAGATCAATATCTTTAGACAAAAGTATGGAATGATTGATTCAATCAAATACCTTGGAGAAATCAAGAAATGTAATATTAGCTTGTACTGTATCGTACAATACTTGTGTGATAAGTGTGATAAGATTAACCGATGGGTTTATAAAACAATGCTGCTCTAATAACAAAACAGAGAATTAAAAATGTATGTTAAAAGTCTGTTAATGTTGAAAGGTTGTGCCTAACAAAATCCAGCACTTTATAATTAAATAGGTAGGAGGTTCTTTGAAGAATCATTTTTTGTACCCGAATGTCGTTGTTTTTTCAGTACATCAATTAATAACACTCGCTTTTAGCACCTATTCTTTTTCTTGCGGTCTCAGTAGCTTAGCGTGTAGTTGGACGATTCTCTCTTTAGACAGTCCCTTGTTCGCATCTCATTTCAACGTTACACTTTTTTAAAATATAAAAGTAACTAATAATTAATTAATTTGGTATATACTGAAAACTAACAGCTACTGAAACCGTAGCGTTGTGCCTGAGCAAGTGAAATGCCTGCACGTTCCGCGCTTAGGGGCGACGTTAAGTCATCGGGGTGTTGTGTATCATGCGATGTTGGGCTCATAGGTGATTCCCAGTCTGCTTTCACAGTATAGCGGTTCGTTAGAATTTCCATGTTGGTGGGGTGAAATTGTTTACGGAGATTAAATATATACACACATTATTTTCCTTTTGCATATAAGTAACTTTTTAACAACTTCTAAAAATTTGATCCACCGATATCCCATCTTACCTTACAGGCCGAATAGCCCGGTTTACGAGGCGAGTAACCTTAAGAATTCTGTGTGTGAGGCTATTCGAATCTCGTATTTAGACGGTCGTTTTTTTTTCACTCTAATGTGGAATTCGCACTCATCCCAGGTATCTCAGATACCAAAGGGACTGAGTTCAGATGGAACCCTTTCCATTTCCCAGGAAGCTCCGCATGGTGTGGGCAATTGCAAGCATTACTGCCTTCTGCATAACCTTATAAAGATGCTTTCCAAGACCCAGTCTCTTAATGTTCTCTGGAAGATTCTTAGGAACCACACCAGTTGACGACATGACTATTGGAATCACTCGGACACTATCTGCCCTCCACTGTCTCTTTATTGGGAACTCGAGGTCTCTGTACTTATTTTTCTTCTAGCTGTACTTTATCTCTACATTATTAGTATTCGGAATGGCCACATCAATCAGCGTCACTTGCTTGCAGGACTTATCTACTATCATTTTATCTGGTCTGTTGTGGGCAACCTGATGCTGAGTTCTTTAGGCTCAAGAGTGTATCTATAGTAGGGCACCTTACGAAGATTTAAAAGTCCCAGTTTCAGAGCCATTTCTTGATTAAGTATTCTCGCAACTGCGTCGTGTCCCTCTTTATACTCTGTTGCACCCAAATCTACATTTGCCACCTTGGACCGAATTATCTCCAACTATATACTTCAGGTAGTCTCTTGTTGAGATAATCTGATCATGTATGGCCAGCAAAATCCCCTCCGTCTCTGGAAACATTGGTACGGACACCAACCAGTAGTTTGACGCCGATTTGTCGACATGGACCTGGGAGGCCTCATTCAGATGTCGCCCATGGAGAGGCTTCTGCATCCAAGATTGCAGCTTGTCCTGTTTAGTCCGATCGTTACTTTGTATTTCACTTTATTTTAATTATAGCGGTTATCATCTGTCTCGCATATAACACGGTGTAGTTTAGAAGTAACCGCTCGCTGATGGAAATATGTGCGTAGGTTCAATATTTGCTGGTCTAGATGTTTACCAATAGCCAACACTCCTCTTCCAGATTGGTGTGTAGGTAGGGTTACTCGCTCGATGTCACTACGGGGGTGATGCTTTTTAGTGAATTTTCCTCAAAAACTTCACTAATGAGGAGATCCCGACTTTTGGATCTTGAAAAAATGTCTTCAAACGAGCGCGAAATAGGACCCGTAGAACCAATACCCAGGGTCAGTTTCAATTTATATATATATATATATATATATATATATATATATATATATATATATATATATATATATATATATTTGTGTGTGTGTGTGTGTGTGTGTATCACACCGATAACTTAAAATTGATAAAGTTTGGCATGTACCTTCCTTTTGTAAGTGCCTTCAGTTTCAATTTATATATATATATATATATATATATATATATATATATATATATATATATATTTGTGTGTGTGTGTGTGTGTGTGTGTGTATCACACCGATAACTTAAAATTGATAAAGTTTGGCATGTACCTTCCTTTTGTAAGTGCCTTGGATAAGTTCGTTAGCCAGGAAAATCTGTCCAGATTTTCCCGGAAAATGTTGTTTCCCTTCGGAAAAAAATTTTATCACCGGAAATTACAAAGTAAGAGCAGAGCAAAACTTAGGTCTGTAAGTTTAAAGACAAAAAAGTTATGGGCATTTAAAGAAAAAAAATTGGGGTTTTCCGCAAAATGTCAAAGTCGCGATGTGAAACGTCAAAATTCGCAACATTTAGGAAAAGAATCTACAACAAATACGGATTATGTAAAGAAAATGTCAAGGGAAGAGTGTTCTGCAAACCCTTAAGTTTCTGCTTCAACCATCATTGTCCTGCATTTTACTGAAATATTTACAGAAAATTCATTTCAAGTAGACCCTTTCTCTGATGCTTTAGCGGTAGTTTTAGTTAAGTCTATGGTTAACGGTCTATAATTTTGAGCTAATTTTCGTAGAAAAAATTCGTCGATGAGGAGACCGCGACTTTTGAATTTTAAAAAGAATTCGTCAAATGAGCGCAAAATAGGCCCCCTAGAATCCATATCCGGCTTTACATTCAGTTGTTATCTGTTTACATATATACAGGGTGACATATTTCTACGGCAAAGCTCAATATAATTATTATTATACAAGATATGAGAAAAAATTGTGTGCGTTCTTTATAGGGCCTGAGCTGCATTTTATAAAATTAATTTGGCAACTACAGGCTGGCCCATAAGTGTTTGGTGATCACCACAATTTTTTTTCGAACGCCCTTATTTTATTGAATTTTTGCATTTTTTATCGAAATATGATGCATGTTTGTAAGAAAAAAAATTAGACGCAGTAAGTGCGTTTTGGTAGCAAATTTTCATTAAATGATTCAAATTTCAATAACTCAATTTGCTATTAACCTAAGGTTTTTTCTTAGAAACATTTTAAGTTTATTTTGGGAAAATGTTTGTACATTTACAATAAGTTATTTTCATGAAATATGGTACACTGTTTCTATACTATATAGGCTATACCGGTAACCAGATTGATGCCTGATTGCATTAGAGAGACATATTTGCCATTAAAACATTAGAAAATTTACTTTCATAACGCACTTGCTGCGTCCAGACTTTTTGGATTTTGTTAGGAGTGTTCGTGCCTTCCGTTGTAGATTTTCTATGCCCGTTTTGCTTCAGTTTACAATTTTGAATGAATAGCTAAGTGCAGAAAACGCATATGTATAAAGAGCTTTAGTCAGGTTCTTGCTGTTGATATGTGCTCGCACCACCCGATTTACTCGTTTCGTGAACTCATTTGTCAGATCAATTCTTCACTACGGAGTGGTTTACTTTTCTCGCTTACTGTATTCCCAGGTATTTATAACACTCTTCTACATCCATCGGGGAAATTTGCTGGCCATTATGCATTTCATATACATTTGGTTGAATCTTCCCGCTAACCACATAAGGTGTGAGATTTCTCAAGCCCAAAATTGCATGTCAATATCTCTGGAAAACCCTTCCACGATTTTAAGGAGTTGTTCCAGGTGGTTCTTTGTGGAGGTTATCAGCTCAACATCATCCATATACAGCAGATGATTTAGCCTCATTTGCTCCCTGCCATTGATTATTATACCGAAGCCATAACTGGTAGAGTTCAGGTGGTTTGACAGTGGATTCAGTGCGAGGCAGAACCACAATGGACTTAGCGATTAGCCTTGCCAAATATACGTTTTCTAATTGGCATCGTGCTCATTACTATGTTATCAACCGTTTGTACCCGTAATGGAATTTTTGTTTACCAGGTAGACGTTGTGTGTTCTAGGAACCTTAGGATATAACTACCGATTTTATAGATATCCAGAATACTTATAAGCCATTCGTGTGGAGCTCAATCAAATGCATTTTAGTAATTCAAGTAGGCAGCAACGAGATTGTAAGCTTGTTTGCAAACAACCGAATGAATGATTAGCTGTTATTTGAATCCCATAGAACCTTTGGCACACCCTTTTTGCTGGGTCGCAATTATGTTGTCTGGTTCGCAGTATGCATATATGTGTTTCTCAAGGCAGGATGTGATCACCTTATATAGAGTCGGAAGACAAGTTATTGGCCGGTATCTAGCGGGGTCTTCAGAACACTGATGGTCCTTTGACAGAAGATACGTATCTCCTTATGTAAAAAACAATGGCATCTTTTTTGGGTCAAGTATAACATCATTTATGAACACCGTCAATAGATGATGTGTACACACGAATTTCTTCAGCCAAAAGTTATTATTATTATTATTATTATTATTATTATTATTATTATTATTATTATTATTATTATTATTATTATTATTATTATTATTATTATTATTATTATTATTATTACCTCTAATCGTTGGTCATAATAACCAAACAAACTTACTCCTTGAAAGTGGCCTATGTAGGATTAGTTACGACTTTGTAAAATTCATTCAGTTGAATGTTTTGAAAACATTGAAATATATCTGTTAGTTACAAAGTGTCCATGCTTTTTGGGTTAGGTGTTGCATCATTAAAGACCATTGCTGTAATCCACATGTTTATTCTAGTTCAAAACCTATAATGTCTGTTTGATAGTAGTATAAGAGCTAAGTATGTTCTTTCCTCAACCGCTTGTATTTACATCATAAAAAGTATTTATAATATTGTTGCGTTTTCTCCGGGTTCTGGATAAATGAGACTTTAAATTTTAACAAAACAACTTTATTTACTATCTAAATATGGATACACTAAAAGTTCTAGAACGTCTCTCTCACAGAACACTTAATTTACTGTCTAAATATGGATACAATAAAGGTCTAGAATATCTCTCTCACAAAACACTTAGTTTATCTGGCTTTACACTGGTTACTAATCTGCACACAAGTCACTATACTGAAACTACGGTCTCTACTTCACACTAATTACTGCTTCTTCGAGTCACTTCAACATTATCTTCCTGAACTGAGCTGTGCTGGCTTACTTCCATCTTTTATATAGCCGTCGCACCTTCCACTTCGTTTCTCGAGCGTTCCATTCCATAATGTTCCAGGACCTTCTTTTGCTAGAAGGTTTTGTGAATACAGGTCGGCCCCGTGTGTATACAGGGGGATGTATATACAGGTGATCCAAATGTGGTCATCACTCCTATGTGACACAAGAGGTGTTTCTCGTACTATAAGATCTCTCTGCGTATACAGGGTGTAAGGGTTATCTGCGTATACAGGGTGTATATACAGGGTGTATATACAGAGTGTTCGGAATGTGCAGACCTCAGTTATCCGTTCCGACGGGGTACAAGTTGGTAACTTCGTTATTTTTGGTCCTAGAGGGTTGAGACTTCGCCTGTGGGGGGTCACTCCAGGCACCCCCAGGGGGTGTGGAGGCGGTGTTGCCAGATTGTGCAAAAATTCCCAGATGTTGGGGAAGCTCTGGAGATGTGGCAACACCGCGCCTACATCTATTGAAGTGCTTTGTAACAATATTTTCATGTCTAGGGTGCTACTACGTTGTCACTTTTAAGTGATATGCTTTAAGAGGTGGGCCATCTTATAATTGACATCATCTCTTTCTTTCGCCTATAGAAAAAATGTGACCACGACCTATCCATTGACGTCTTTTTAACGCGCTGTTCAGTATTTGCTCCGCGAGTTTCCTCATTTAAACATTTGATCACAAAGTTAGTTATGGATAAAAGTCGCTCTGCCTAAAACAATTTCGTATTAATTTAATCTTAGCATGGAAAATCGCAATTCTGGAATATCTTTTAGAAAAGTATATCTTTAGATGTTTAAAAGACAAGAAAGTAGGCGCTTTTATTACAAAATTACGATGCTTATGACGTCATATGAATATATAAAATATGTTTTTAATGACGTTTCTCATAGAGGAGGGTGTAAAACAGCATTTTATATATTTAAGTGGTTGAGCGCTAATGCAAAAGATCACCTGTATCTAAAATTAGCACTGTGGTCGTAGGTCACAGCAACTTGTATAAGTGTTCATACTGGTGTGCGACTTATCTCACGTATCAACATAATTATCGTCATTCTAATCGGGGCAAATAATAAAAGAACATGCGAGTGTGCATACCAAGTGGATTATTACAAAGGCATCGTATCTTTGTGAGAGGAAACTCGTACATGAGTAGGTAAATGTCCTTACGGCTACGGAGGTGCATCCTGGTAGCGGTACATATTATGGGAGCCTGGGAGATATTGGAGTGTCGCAGTGTCGTATCAAATGGAACTCGACTCTGGACTCTAATTAATTGTAAAGTGAAATTAAATATTAATGATTTGTAACTTAGTTACGATGTAAATAGCATGATCAGATTTCTTATCTTTTCAGATATTTCATTTCATTAATTACAAATATTAAACACTTAAGAGGAATGTCAAAATTATAGATTACGTAATTGCTAATAAGTTTCGACACGAAAAGCTTCTTTCAAAAAACAAAACATAGTTTCTCTTCACTTATTCACTATTATTTGATAGATATTGCAAGCTCTGGGAATCAGGTTATCTTAGATTTTGCCCAACATGTTTTTAGTAAATTTTCTTTAAAAAAAATCACTAGCGAGGAGATTTTGAAAAAACGTCTTTGAATTAGCGCAAACTAGACCCCCTACACATATACAGGGTCAGTTAAAATTTTTACATGTTTATATATATATATATATATATATATATATATATATATATATATATATATATATATATATATATATATATATATATTTGTGTGTGTGTGTTATTATTATTTATTGTAACAGTTAAATATATACATCAATGTACAGCTTTTTTTTATAAAACATCTACAACATGCTATTGAATTGTATATACATATATACAAAAAACATCCTCAAAAATATCTAAAAATTTATCCTAAACATTCTTTACAGAAAACACCAATTAATTAAATAACTCTAAACAATTCAAAAATTAAATACAATAGTCCATTCTTGAACAAAAAATAATACTTTGTCATTTTTCCATTTTGCTTCAAAAGTTTCAATGCAGTTTCTACTTAGGAACCATGAGTATTCTCTCAAAATTCTAGTTTTCAAAGCATTCTTGAAACTGTACAAATAGCCTTGGTTCTGAGTGTTATTTCTTATAGAGGACAGGTGGGTGTTGTATATTGTATACTTTGCTAAATTACACAGGTAATTAACTAAATTTGCAGCGACTTTCTGCCCGGAAAACTTAATACCTCCATAAATTTCATCTATTGTCAAATGTGATGTTAACAGTCTTCTTTTGACATTGGAGATAAAAGACCACAACCGTTGTGCTAAATTGCAAGATATTATTATATGCCAACTCGTTGCTGGCTCTCCACAGTGATTGCAAGAGCTATTTTCAATCTGTCCTATTCTTTGCAGGAAGATACAGTCTGCTAGACGGTTTTTGGCCAGCCTGTATGCTACGTCGCCCTCATATCCCAATGTTGGGAAGGCATAAAAACAATTCCAGTCCACTGGATCATCCGTCCAGGCTCCCCGTAAAGATTCCGTACAATATGCTGCAGAAGGGGTCTCTTGTTCCTAAGACTGATTTTGACATTTCCACCTTCTTCATTATTAAAGCACAATATTCTTGTATTCGTAACTGAATTTGCTATGTTTATTTCAGAATGATACAATTGCATCAGATTACTTTTTATATGAGAGTAATTTCTATTTAGTTGGTCTGTAATTAATTTATTATTGTTAGGAAGTTGCAGTTCTTCTATTGATTTAAAATTGTTTCCATGTAAAAGATCACCTTTAGAGTATAGACCAAACCTAACCCATAAACTTGATATACTGGTCGAGGGTATAAAAACTGAGTCTATCAAGGGTATCTGTTTAATGTCGTTGATTGAAGATGGAAAATTATTTATAGAAATGTGAGCAGAACGAAAGTAATTTAGTACATTAGTTAGAAATGGGGAGTCGGTGACTATGTGATAATCAGCATTTACGAAGAAAACTTGCCACGATAATCTTGCGGGTGAAGATGAGCGGAGTAGGTAACTCACAATATTAACCCATGGATAGTTAACCTGCGTTGTTAAGTATTTAGTGGCGAAGCTTATTCTAAATAGTCGTATTTTTGAGGGTACGTGAACTAAACCCATACCACCAAATCTTACCGGAAGCGAGATGTGCTTAACTGTTAACCAATGTTTTCTTGAACCCCAAAAGAGTTTTATAAGAATATCCTGTACTTTCAATAAATAGTCCTCAGTTACTGGTAATACTTGCAAAATGTGCCAAAGGCGGGGAGCAATAATCTGATTGATTACAAGTGTTCTTCCCTTCCATGAAAGTGATGGAAAAATATGTTTTCACTTATCAGCTCGAGCTCTAAGATTAATTAATTGTTGTCCCAAAAAATCCTGGCTGACGACATCAGCATCATTTCTGAAGGTAATCCCCAGTATTGTTATATCCCCAGCGGAAAACGGAATCCCACTGCAAGCTGCCCTTGAACCTTTCAAGCCACCAAGCCAATAGCCGGAGCATTTCTTTGTGTTGAGTATCGAACCCGCGCGCCTGTGTGTTTGTGTGTGTGTGTGCGTGTGTGTGGGTGTATCATACTGATAACTTAAAAAATTATAGGCCGATTTTGATCAAATTTGGTGCGTACCTTCCTTTTGTAAGTGACTTGGATAAGCTCGTTAGCCAGGAAAATCGGCCCAGTTTTTTTCTGGAAAATTTTGCGTTGTATTTGCGAAAATTTTTATACCTCGGGAAATAACAGTTAGTGTAATCAAATTTGGTACGCGGGCTTATATCATATACATTGTGTCTCCGGATCGACGCGTGAATAGGTGAAAATTTGTTGTTATATTGGAACTATAAGTGTAAAGAAGAAACCAATACACTAAATATCAACAGTCGAATATCTATATGGACAAACATAAAACGTGGTTCAAAGGCAGCTGCAAGAATAAACTATAGCCAAAGAAACAATAAATAACATTAGAAATACCTACTAAGGTTTATACAAGAACGTAACGGCTGGAGAAAGGTTAGTGATGAGGATGTATAGGTGCAATAAACATAGACGAACTAAAATAAGATGAAACAAAAGTATGGGGAACCAAGAGAAGTATGAACGCAAAGAAACTGTAAAGAAAACAAAAATAACATTAAAACAATTCGGTCGGATCAAGCCTACCAGTAGGTAGGAAAGCTTTCACATAAAACAAGAACAAAAAGTAGTCATAAAAGACAGCAATGGAAATTTATTTCTGAAAAAGAAAGACATTGCTAAACACTTTAAAATAATGGGCCAATTTTGATTACATTTGGTAGGTCCCGTCCTTTTGTAAGTGGCTTGGATAAGTTTATTCACCTAGTTTGTTCGGAAAAATTTGGGGTTTTCTTTGGGAAAATCTTTGTATCTCGAAAAATAACAATGCTATGGCAACCAACTTGGGGGGGGGGGTTATATTATAAAAAGTATGCTATATACCAAATTTAAATCTTTAAGATAGAAGACAGAAACGCTATTAACGATACTTGAACAAATATCTTGAAACAAATCCGGGTTATGTATAAGAACTATCGTAAAAAGTACAAAACATGAAGTTTCTGCTTCAACGGTCATTGTCCTTACTAAAATATTTGCAGAAAATTCATTTCAAATAGAGTTCGTGATTTAATAATTTTCAGCGAATTACCATAGCGCGCTGCTGTAACATTTTTTTATGAAGAAGAGCTAAGTAGTAACCATAAGACAGTGACCTATATATAGATCATTTCCTTTTTACCACAATACGTATTATAATAGCGTATTGAGTCGATGAAGAAATATGAAGTGGAAACACCGCGGAAATTCGTGTGTGCAAGAATCTGGCCGGTCAGCTGAGCTAAACTGTAAGTTGAAATTCATTTCAAATAGACCCTTTTTCCGATGCTTTGGTAGTGGTTTAAGTTATACACTTTGTCAATAATAAGTCAAATAGATATAAATGATTTTAATCGAATTTTCGTAAAAAAAATTCGCCATTGGGGACATTGTGACCTTTAAATTTAGAAAAAAATTCCTCAAGTGAGCAAGAACTAGAATTTCTAGAAACCATATCTGTCGTCAATTAAAATTTTATTTGCGTATATATGCATAAATAGAAAATACTCGTTTGCTAAGAGTGGAAGAGAATATTGGTGAAGAGGATACATAACTGCTTTATGGACGCCAAAGCGACAAAATTGAAGGTGGCAGATCATTGATATGTGGACATTTGTTTGGAGATATTGATTGTTGTTATTATTGATTGAATTAAATTCTCTCTTTTACATCCACAAGCTGAGCTTCTTTGTAAGATCCATTGCATAATTAAGTGACAACAATATATATTACTTTTACTTGGTCCATAAAAAGGCTTCTCCCCAAACAATATTTTTTTTATTAATTCCCAAAATAGGGATTTATTTGCCTGGAAAGAACCCTTTTTATTGACCATTTAATTTATATATATATATATATATATATATATATATATATATATATATATATATATATATATAATTTGATACGTACCTTCCTTTTGTAAGTGGCTTGGATAAGTTTGTTAGCTAGAAAAAGCGGACTAGTTTTTCCGGGAAAATTTTGGGTTCTCTTTCGAACATTTTTTGTATTTTCGAAAATAACAAAGCTTTGGCAGCCAAATTTGGTACGTAGGTTAACGTTATTTAAAGTGCCAAAATTCACATCTCTACGAAAGCAAAAATAAGTTATAAACATTTAATCAAAAAAGTTTTTGGTGGCTGCTGGAGGTCAAAGCACTACACGAAACCATAATATTGTGTGTGGTTAACAAAATCGATTAAAAATTGGAGGCAACTTTTAATTTTTCTTAGCGCATATATAATTTTCCTAAAAGAATTGTGTAGATCATTTGTATAAAAATTCGCTACCATAACGCAATTGCTGCATCCAGAATTTTTAGTGAATTTTCGTAGAAAAAATTCACTAATGGAGAGATCCCGACTTTTGAATTTTGAAAAAAACATTGCAAATGAGCGCAAACTAGGACCCCTAGAACCCATATCCGGGGCCAGTTTCAATTTTTATATGTTTATATATATATATATATATATATATATATATATATATATATATATATATATATATATATATATATATATATATATATATATATATATATATATATATATATATATATATATATATGCATCACACCAATAACTCAGAAAATAATGGGCCGATTTTGATAAAATTTGGTGAGTTGTTTCATTTTGCAAGTAGCTTGGATAGATTAGTTAGCCAGAAAAATCGTCCAAGGTTTTCCCGGAAAATTTTGTGTTTTCTTTAGAACAAAATTCATATATCCGGAAATATCAAAGTAAGGGCAACCAAATTTGGTATATCGTTTTATATTGCTACAGGTAAATTACCTACGCTATAGGTTAAAAGACAAAAAAGTTATGGGCATTTAAAGAAAAATAAATTGGGGTTTTCCTCAAAACGTCAAAGTGACAATTTAAAATGTCAAAATTGGCAACATTTAGGCAAAGAACTTGAATCTAATACGGGCTATGGAAAGAAAATGTCTCAAGAACAATGTTTTACAAACCCTGAAGTCTTAGTTTCAACCGTCATTGTCCTTCATTTTACTAAAATGTTTCCAGAAAATTCATTTCAAATAGACCCTTTCTCTGATGCTTGGCAGTAGTCTTAGCTATAGAGTTTATCGTTTAATGGTATATAACTTTTGTCGAATCTTCGTAAAAAATC
The DNA here is from genome assembly GCA_964006375.1 of Tillus elongatus. NCBI lineage: Eukaryota > Metazoa > Arthropoda > Insecta > Coleoptera > Cleridae > Tillus > Tillus elongatus. Next base: position 87,543,986 of record OZ023269.1, on the reverse strand, counting down.
AGTAAAGCTCAATATATCCCTTATTATACAAGATATGAAAAAAATTGTATACATTAATTATAGGGTGTCTTGAGCTACATCTTAAAAAAACCATTTCTACAATCACAGTGTGGCCCATAAGTCGTCGGTGATACAATTATTTTTTTAAAATCCAACATGCCTTGTTATTGCATTTTTGCATTTTCCATCGAAATATAATGCATGTTTGTAAGTAAAGAAATTCTGTAGCGCAGCAAGTGCGTTAGGGTAGCGAATTTTGATTAAATGCTTCATATTTGAAAAGCTCAATTTGCTATTAACCTATAAGGTTGACCAAGAAACGGATTTTTTCGGTTACACTTTAAGTTTACTTTCGGAAATTTTTGTACGTTTTCAAACAAGAAAGTTATTTTGATGAAACATGGCACATTGTTTTTATTACTATATATGTTATACTGGTAACCAAATTTGATGCCTGCTTTTAAAAAAAAACACACACATATTTGCTATTAAAAACATTTTAATGAAAATTCACTACCATACCGCACTTGCTGCGTCCCGAAGTTTTTTATTTATTAATTTAGGATCTTCGTTACAAAACAAATACCAACACTTAAATCTAGTGCAGAAAATGTACTATGTTAATAGTGCAAAGTTAATTATATTTAACTAGAAGCGCATTACGAAATTGCAATAGTGCACCTGCATTATTATTGTTTCCATCGAGGTTGTCCATTTAGGTGGCTGCCTCTGTTGTGGGGTTATCGCTTTCGTCCATAAAGTACTTCACGAGAATAGATAACGTTATCTAAAGGCACTAATTGAAAGCTAATTGAGCAACTCTAGCAGTAAGGAGCGAATGAGGTGGACCCGGCGGCGTAATGCAGATTTAGTGGCCCGTATGTGACGCAGCCTCGCAACTTATTAGCCTCGGGCCTTGATAAACTGCTAGTTACGATCAGAATTACCACTGAGATCCAATTGTCTGAAGATTTAACTGTTTCACAGATTACCTGTTTTTGCAGTTAATTTCACTTCGGCCGATTTACTGCACCCTGGTTCCTGGTATCTGCTTCCCAACTTCCGTTGCCAGACAAGAACTTCTACGGACGTGACCATTTGCTCTTTGAAATAGTGTGATGTTTTATATCGGCAATTTTTCTATGTTTCTGTATTGACTAAGTTTGGTATTTTATATACACAATTGAATTTTGATTTAATACAGATTGTGTCATATTTTATTGGTCCACGATTATATCTTTTTTATCATTCCAAATAAAATTACTTTAATGTGTTAATGTCAAATTGCCAGTCTTATTAAATTTATGTGTTAATGATATGTACCAGTAATATTTTTATTAACGAAAATCGCAGAGTCTGTAGCATCAAGTAGATATGTAATCGAGATTCGACTATCGGTTTTATACACTGGTCTATAAACTCATACATTCAATATAATTGAAAGTGACCATTATTAAGGAAAATTCAAAAATAGATCGATTTTTATTTTCAAAAACTAACTTTTTTATATAAAAATCTCACCCCTATCGTTATACCTCTTCAAGGGGTAGCTACCCTTTCAAAATTTTGAAACTGAATCGTGGGTAGTGTAATACATCTTTTCAAGCTAATCCAACTCTCTATTCAGTAACACCATTTTTTTTGTAGGAATAAAATAAAGTCCATAATAATATTTTTATTATCAGTAATACCTAACACAAGTGAAGTCTATAAAAAAATTACAAAGTTCAGTCTTATCTAATTAAATGTTTGACATACCCGCCTTCTTGTGCCTGACAATATCTCAAACGGTCAACAAATTCTTGTTGGACTCTATTTATAATCTCTGGATAAATATTCGTACATTCAGTTTTAATTCTTGTTTTTAATTCTTCGATGATAGTATATGGTTTACTTTTGAATACCACATTCTTCAAATGACCTCACAGAAAAAATCTAAGGGAGTTAGGTCAGGTGATCTTGCTGGGTACTCGATTGCACCACGCCTGCCAATATATTTGCTGGGAAATTGTTGATCCAGATACTGATACCTGATAATGTGCGAGGCACCATCTTGTTGATACAACAAGTTATGATATACCATAGCAGCATTGTGTCCATCAGGAAATAAGTTCAATAACGTCGGAATGAAATATTTCTGTAAAAATTGGAGATATCGTGGTGCATTTATAGTTCCATAAAAAGAGTAGGGACCAATAATCCTACTCCTAACAATCCCGCTCAAACATATATATTCTGTGTGACTCTGTCGCATCCATTTTGGATTTTTCGTTGCCCAATATCTGCCGTTTTGACGGTTCCTCCTGTGGTGTAAAAGTAGATTCGTCCGAAAACAGAATATTCAGTGCTTGCAAATAGTTATCATTACATTTATCCATTAATGTTGAACAAAACTGCGTCCTTCGGTCTGGATCGTCATCGGACAACTCATACAAAAGCTGATTCTTATAAGGATGAAGCTTTTCAAGTTTTGATATTTTATGTGCCATCTGAAATGGAATTCCATTGTCTCGGCCAATTTGACGAACTCTACTGTGGGGCTTCTCTTTCACTGCCAATAAGACGTTTAATTTCGCTTCTTCACTTATAGACCGGCGACCGGTTTTTGCCAAATGTTCTACGCTAAACGTTTGTCGAAATTTGTGATCTATTCGACTCACTGTTGATTGATTTATAGACATATCCGGATATGTGGTATTAAACAGAATACACACCTCTGCCTGAGTTTGGATCCTGTCACTATAACCAATCATTATTACTACTTCAATTCTTTGAGTTATGGATAAACGCATGTTACCAATCATTTAATAAATGATTTGAAAAAGCAAAAGTTGAAAATTATAGGTATTTACTTTGCACGACAACCAAAACATAAATTTACTGCTATTATCTGTAGATTGTATCACAAAAAACATCAAACTTATACTTGATTAGTTTTTATGACACATGTCTCGAGCTGATAATTGTTATCTTCAGTCGATTGTTACAGATACGGCAGAGCAGAGCGTGCAGCAAAATCTCTAGAGTTACAAAAAGCCCAACATTTTGAACAAGGTTTACAGACTTCGACATATTAAAGTATCATATCACAGAACATTGTGAGATGTACGACAGGGCCGCCATCTCGGTTCGGAACCAGGTAGTATGTTACGACAGCTCCAAATAACACAAAATGTTATAAAATGTTCCGTACCGAGATGGCGACCCTGTAGAACATCTCACGATGTTCTAGGGGGCTGGCTACCACAGCCGTATTACTTTATAGGTGTGTACTCGCTGTAATTAGTATATCATACTGATGAGCTCTAATTAGAGCGAAACCGGTTTTAATTATGGTGAGAATACATCTAGCCCTACATACATTGTCCCTATATTAGAGAAGAAATGGGCCAGCGCTGACAATTTACAAAATTGTCAGTTGGTTGTACACAGCCTCTATTTTATAACATTTTGTGTTATTTAGAGCTGTCGTGACCACATACTACCTGGTCCCGCACCGAGGTGGCGACCCTGTCGTACATCTCACATTGTTCTAGGAGGCTGGCTATCATAACCGTATTACTTGGTAGGTGTGTTTTCTCTGTAATTAGTATACCGTACGGATGAGCTCTAATTGGCGCGCAACCGGTTTGCGGTTCTAATTATAGTGAGAATACATCTAGCCTTACATATCATAACATAAGTATCATATCAGTATCATAAGACTGGACTATGTAATTCTTTACAGGCTTCACTTTTGTTTGGTGTTACTGACAACAAAAATGTTATTACTCACTTTATTTTATTCCTACAAAAAAATGTTGCTGAATAGAGATTATCTTTAAAAAGATGTATCACACTACCCACCACCCAATTGCAAAATTTCGAAGGGGTAGCTACCCTTTGAAGAGGTACCACGATAGAAGACAGTTTTTGACAATAAAAATCGACATGTTTTTAGAATTTCCTTAATAATGGTCACCTGCAATTTTATTGAATTTATGCGTTACTTTATAGACACACTGTATATTCCCCATGGTGCCTGTCACTTAAGTAGTTTTTAGAAATGCTGTTCTAAGTGTTTTTTTTTCAGTGGTCAGTTGATCTAAAAGTTTACTATTTTTTCCATAAGAAGGTTTAACAATGTTATCACTAAGCATTTATTCTTCAGAAATTGGTCAACCTGTATTCTGGATATTGTTGTGTAGCATCCGTGGCTCAGTGGACTCATATACAAAAGGTAAGACCATTATTTTTGATAACATCCATAATAACCAATTTTTCGTTTATCGGTGTATCTTTTGAATCTGTGACAACTTTGAGGTTCCGCAAAATATCAGCTTCCTTCTTGTTACAGCTACGGTAGACTATATGACTACTATACTTTCCAGAATATAGCTTCTTTTAAATTTTTAAAGCTGCAGATTGTTGACCCATAGACCTAGACCTTCAGTAGATATATCATTGTAATCATGAGAGAGTGGATAATCAATATGCACTGAAAGATTCAGGGGTTTCTATTTAAAAAACGTTGCTGATGTCATAGCTTCAAAACGTAGCGCAAAAATTAACACAGTTCACCTTTTTTAAACAAAATTAATTTTTAATAAAATTCTCCGATTGAAAATCCAAAATCTTTCCGGAAAAATTGGTTAGATCTATCTGGCTAACCAACTAATTCAAGCCATTTACAAAAGGAAGCCAATTACCAATTTTTACCTTTATCGGACTAGTTTTTCCAGAAAAACTTTGAGTTTCCTTTCGAAAACCTTTTCTATCTCCAAAAATAACAAAGCTATGGCAACCAAATTTAGTACGCAAATTTCTATTATAAAATGTATACTACGTACCAAAACTCAAAATTTTTATTTGAAAAGAAAAAAGTTATACGTATTTAATGACATAAAAATTCCGTGATCGGGAATATTTTTATAAAAATATTGACATACATCACGTAGACATTCTGAAGACGTCATCCGTCATTTTTATTAGTAGAAAAAATTACTAATAAGGAGATCGCAACTTTTGAATTTTGGAAACATTTCTTCAAATGAACGCAAACTAAGCCCCCTAGAACCCGTGATCCGGGGTTTGTTTAAGTTTTTATCTGTTGACATATATACAGGGTGATGCATTTCTACGGCAAAGTTCAGTATGTCCGTTATTATACAAGATACGAGAAAAAATTGTATACGTTAATTTCAGGGTGTCTTGAGCTACATCTTATAAAATTATTTTGACAATCACAGTTAAGTCGTTGGTGATACAAATTTTAAGACTTGCTGTATTAACAACATAAGGTATGATTTTTTCAGTAAAATATAATAATAATAGTAATAGTAATAATAATAATAATAATAATAATAATAATAATAATAATAATAATAATAATAATAATAATAATAATAATAATAATAATAATAATAATAATAATAATAATAATAATAATAATAATAATAATAATAATAATAATAATAATAATAATAATAATAATAATAATAATAATAATAATAATAATAATAATAATAATAATAATAATAATAATAATAATAATCGAACATCTCTTGTATTATTGCATTTTTGGATTTTCCATAGAATTATGATGCATGTTTGTAAAAAAAATGATAGCGTTCATCGTTTTCGAGTTATTTCAATTATTTTGCAATTCTCCACATTTTTGGCAGATATCAAGATTTATGATAAGGTGTTTTTACCAATAGATAACGTCCCATAAATTGTTTTGTACTTTTTCAAACAATAAAGTTATTTTGATGAAATATGGTACATTGTTTCTACTACGTAGGTTACTGGTAACCAAGTCTGATGCTGCTTTCATTGAAAAAATATATATGCTATTAAAAACATTTTTATGAAAATTAACATAGTATTTGGGTCAAAAAATCTTAACGGAGCAACGGTTATTCATTTCTAGTTGTCAAGAATTCGTATAAATTAATTCAATGTCCTTCTGTGTGGGGATGCTGCCAAGCAGCGAAACCGGTTACGGAAAAGAAAGAGAACATTTGTGAAGCCAGAGAAATAGTCTCTACGTCTGTATTTTCCATTAATGTTTTCTAGGAAGGATTTCTAGGAAAATTTGCTTTTATAACATAATTGCAGCGTCAGGACTTTCATCCGTAATTTTCAGATGATCCAAACTAATAACTTAAACAGTTGACTGGGAACAGTTCGACGATATCTTCTATAGCTAGCAAAAATACTATTTGCATATTTCATGCTATGATTAACATATCGTAATTAAATTCTTTGATTGCCTATTACGTATTTACTGCATAGTTGAAAAAAAGCCATGTATTTTCAAACCAGAAAACGTTCAGAGTGTGAAATTTAGAGAGCGCGGGAACACAGCTAATTGTGTTACAATTAAGGGGGAAACCAAGAGAAGCGAAGCGGTCGATGTAATGAAGAAGAAAATTGGAAAGTGATCAACTTCAGTTTTACAAAATTATAATAGAAGGAAGATGTCCTTTTATTCCCCGAGGGAAATAATAATAAGACGTTAAAACAGACCTTGTTCACTAGTCATGGTTTCGCTGACATGTTTAATGGAAGAGACAAATGTAATTAAAATCGTTTAAATTAGAAAGGGAGAATCAAGTATTATACTAGCTGAGATTATAACTATAAATATGAGGTTCTTTACTAAAATAGCTGTTATACCTTCTTTTAGATATATTGCTAATCTTGTACTTTTTTATTTATTTATATCCTATTTATTTATCCGACACCTTAGCTATAATCTATACAAAGATCATTAAAATATAAGTGTTACCGCCTCAAAAGCTAACATAAATATTCTATACCTGCATAGCCTCTGTATGGCCCATTGAAAACAAGCTAGTAGCCATAACTGGCAGGAAAAGATTTTGTCGAAAAATTCTGAAATACGTCAAGTTTGCTTGTGATGGGGACAGCTTTTGACGCAAAAAGTATAGCCCAAACATTACCGTCCTAAGCAGGGGTGTAATACTTCAAATTTTTTCAAGTGGGAATGGGGGTCATGTGGTAAATCGTTTTGAAAAGAGCTTTTGATTTCCTATACACTGCTTTTTTATTTTTAAAATTCGGTCTATTCGTTTTGAAGATATGGATTTTTGAAATAGCACTAACGCCTTTCTCTAGAAATTTTTAATGCTTGAGTCGGGCCTTACCAGCATCCATTACGAGATAAAAATGTTGTTAAATGTTTGCGTAGGTAATAAAAAGTCATTTAGATTAGGTGCTTCAAAAAACCTTAGCAAAATATGTCGTGTGATATCGCACAACGCATAGACCGAATTTAAAAAAACTCGGGACGCAGCAAGTGCGTTATGGTAGTGAATTTTTATTAAATGTTTCAAATCTAAATAACTCAATTTTCTATAAACTTAGAGAGTTTAATTTTAATACGTAGTAAGGTCTTTCCTAAGGCAAGATATCCACAAAATTTCATTAAAATAACTTTGTAATTTTCGGAAAAAATATTTTTTTCGAAAGAAAATTTAAAATTTGAATAACTCAATTTTCTCTAAACTTAGAAAGTTGAATTTTAGTACGTAGTAAGATCTCCCCTGAGACAATATATACAGTAAATTTTAATAAAACAACTTTGTTACTTTCGGAGAAAAAAAAATTTTCGAAAGAAAACTCAAAATTTTTCCGGAAAACCCCGTCCGATTTTTATGGCTAACGAACTCATCCAAGCCATTTATAACAGAAAGGCACTTGCCAAGTTTCATCGAAATAGGTTAATTATTTTTTGAGTTATCAGACGGATACACACACACACAAATATATATATATATATATATATATATATATATATATATATATATATATATATATATATATATATATATATATAAACATATAAAAATTGAAACTGACCCCGGATATGGCTTCTAGGGGTCCTAGTTCGCACTCATTTGAAAGAATTTTTGCAAAGTCTCACCATCGATACCTCTCTATTAATGAATTTTTTTTAATAAAAATTCACTAATTATGCATATTGTGCTTTCTCAATTCTCTGTATTGCCCAGATAGATAAACCCAAATCTTTAGACCTACTTCTTAACGAACTTTGTAGACATGCTTCAAAATATGCAAGAACTATAATTTCATTCATTTCATTGTCTTCAATTTTGAAACGTTTAACAACGCGTCGTGTCAGTATTATTCCATGACTTGACGACTTACTTTTAATTCTGCTGAATTTTGTTCTATTCATTGGAGCCAAATATAGGAATCTGTTGTTAAATGTTCGAACTGTTGTCTCAACTATTCTGTTACATTCACCATATATTGAAAACAAATTGAAAACATCATCTGCAGAATAACAAACTAGCATGTATAACATTAGTTGCCACTGCCTATCCTTTTATGTGATCCTGATACTAGAGACGTGAAAATCGTCTCGTCGTTTCTACGATTTCTGTGGTAAAAACTTCATGTTAAATATTAAATGCTCCAAATTTGAATAACTCAATTTTTTATAAACTTAGAAAGTTGAATTTCAGTAGATAGTAAGATCTCTCCCAAGGCAAGATATTTGGTAAATTTCATTAAAACAGCTTTGTTACTTTCGGAGAAAAAAATTTTTTTTGAAAGAAAACTCAAAATTTTCCCGGAAAACCTCCTCCGATTTTTCTGGCTAAAGAACTCATCCAAGCCATTAATAAAAGAAAGCCACTTGCCAAGTTTCATCGAAATCGGTTAATTATTTTTTGAGTTACCAGACGGACACACACACACACACAAATATATATATATATATATATATATATATATATATATATATATATATATATATATATATATATATATATATATATATATAAATTGAAACTGACCCCGGATATGGGTTCTAGGGGTCCTAGTTCACGCTCATTTGCAAAAATGTTTGCAAAGTCTCACCATCGATACCTCTCTATTAGTGAATTTTTTTAAATAAAAATTCACTAAAAATAAAGAAGCAATGTATAGAGAATCAAAAGCTCTTTCCAACGAGATATTACACGACCCCTATTTCCGTTTGAAAAATTTGAGGGATGACACCCCCGCTTAGGAGGGTCAAGTTTGGACTATACTTTTTGCGTCAAAAGTTGTCTCCCTCATAAGCAAACTTGACGTGTTTCAGGTTTTTTCGACAAAATCTTTTCCTGGCAGTTATGACTGACAGTTCGTTTTCAATGAGCCACCCTCTACAATATTACACTGTAGTAAAAAGACATTTACTAACAAAACATCTGTATTAATAGGTATACGGGATTTTGAATACACTTTGGTAACGCTCATTTCATCACAATCGTGCCTTTTAAGATTGCTTTGCTAAAATAAAGTTGACACCTACAACCAATAATTAATATTATCAGGTTATATATTTAGATATATTTTCCGTAGTCCTAACTATTTTTCTATTACTTTTTTTGTCCACAATGTTTTAAGTCGTTAGGTGTCAGACCATATTTTCTCGCAGATTTAATACAATTTGACAGCGTATACATTGAAGACCCTCTAGACTCAACCCTTTCGCTTAATCAAAACTTCTAGGGATTTTACCGGAAATTGCAAGGAAGTATTGTCATGTGTATTAAGACATTCTGTCTCCTAAATCGTCTTCACTACCCTCTTTATTTAGATATTAAATTATTAGCCGAAACAATACCCTCTTTGTTATCAACACAGTGTTGTCTATGTTAAAGCTGATTTTAATGTAAATTACAACTAACGTTACCACCGTATTCATTTATGTGTACAGGCTGGCCGATTATAAACTCTATAAATAATATAAGTATTGTCATGTGTATTAAGACTTTATGTTTCCTAAATTGTCTTCACCACCGTCTTTATCTATAGCTGAAACAACACTTGATTTATTATCAATGTAGTGTGGTCTATCTTAAAGCTAATTTTATTGTAGATAACGACTAACGTTACCACACTATCCATTTATGTATACAGGCTCATCAAAAACTTTTCATGTCAGTTTTTGAGTATTTGAAGTTATCTGCTTAAGAAACACCCCGACAGGTCGATTTTTGTTTTTGAGAGGGACACATTTTCGCATAGATGTCAAAGTTTCTATTTCATTCTCCTAATTGACGGAGCTCCCTCTTCAAATTTTTAAATAGCAAGTGGGGTCAAGTGACACATCGTTGGAAACGTTACTTAGCTCTATATTCAATCGTGTACAAAAGTATAACCTGAAAATTAATGACATTGCGGAACCAGAAGGTTTTAGTAAAAAGTGTGATACAAAATCATTATTTTCTTTAGCAGCTGGAACATTATTTTAGAAAATCTTGAAAATAACCTGCACCAGCCTTCTTCCAAAAACCCAAATTTTGTGCAAATCGACTTCTCAGGTTCTGAAGCATTTCGAGTGTACGTATTAAGATTTTCTGTTTCCTAAATTCTCTTCACTACCCTCTTTATTTAGATATTAAATTATTAGGTGGAACAACACTCGCTCTGTTATCAATGTAGTGTTGTCTATGCTAAAGCTAATTTTAATATAGATTACGGCTAACGTTACCACAGTATCCATTTGTTTATACAGGCTCATCAAAAACTTTTCAGGTCACTTTTTGAGTATTTAAAGTTATCTCCTTAAAAATCGCTGCGACCGGTCGATTTTGTTTTTGAGAGAGACACATTTTCGAGTAAAAGTCAATGCTATTACTTCATCCTCCTAAACGGCGTAGCTACGATCTTGAGATTTTTAAATAACAAGTCGGGTCGAGTGACACATCGTTGGAAAGGTTGCTTACTTATTTATTCAGTCGTGTACAAAAGTATAACCTACAAAGTTAATAACATTGCGGAAACCAGGTTTCATTGAAAAGTGTGATACAAGAGCATGAATTTGCTTAGCAGCTGAAACATTACTTTAGAAAATCTTAAAAATAGCCTTCACCAGTCTTCATGCAAAATACTGTGCAAATCGACTTCTCAGGTTCAGAAGCATTTAGGTGTTATCAGATGTCATTCAGTAATAATACGCTGGTGCAAATCTTGCACGTTCATGGGCTAAGTTGCATATATGCTGCTTTTTATATGTGTCTATAAAAAAATACAATGGCACTAAGTCCAGTAACCTCAGGGGCCATTAAATTGCTTCCTATGTATATCTTTCATCAAGATAATCTCACACTGTTTGAGTACACTGTGGTTGGTAGCGTTTTGTTGAAAATCCAGTGAGTTTCCATCATAGATGTCGTAATTTTCTATTATATCTCTCGGCATGGAGTCAAAGCTATCGGGGCGGGAGGCTACGGACGAGCCCTGAGGGAAAAAATGGAATCAATGCTGTCCTACAATAATTTTAAACACACTTCAGCGGATTACTTTCTCGGTAAGAAGACAGGAACAACGAAAGAGTGACCATAATTCCCAGCCCAAACACACAGTTTTTGTGTTATCAGATGTCATTCAGGAATATTACGCTGGTGCAACTCTTGCACGTTCATGGGCTAAGTTGCATATATGCTGCCTATAAAAAAGTACAATGGCGCTAAGTCCAGTAACCTCAGGAGCCATTAATTTGCTCACGTCTTCCTATGTATCTATCTGTAAATCTTTCATCAATATAATCTCACACTGTTTGAGTACACTGTGGTTGGTAGCGTTTTGTTGAAAATTCAGTGAGTTTCTATCATAGCTGTCGTAATTTTCCATTATATCTTTCGGCATGGAATCAATGCTATCGGGGCGGCAAGGCTGCGGACGAGCCCTGAGGGAAAAATTGAATCAATGCTGTCTTACAAAAATTTTAAACACATTTCAGCGGATTACTTTCTCGGTAAAAAGAAAGGAACAACGAAAGAGTGACTATAATTCGCAGCCCAAATACACCGTTTCTGTGGGTGCTGCGTGTCCACTTCGCCGAATATTATTGGATTGAAATATGATCAAAAGCGGATATTACGGCAATTTACAGCACCAGCAAGGAAAATGAAGCATTTATCAAAAAAGAAGATATTGTACAAACATTGTAATTATCTATAGATCATTGCGTTACTGTTTCACAATATTGCAGGCTGCATCAAAATCGTCCTCGTTTAGTTCTTAAAGCAAATTAGTTTTATATGGATAGGCATTATTTTTAAATTTATTTGTCTACTTGCATAATTTATGCCTGGAACATTTGCTAACATTCTAGTGCCTACGATAGGATCCATCGTGACGAGTCCCAGAGCTGCGGTTTTCACAGATTAATTTCTCACAGACCGTGCTGTAACGCGTTTTTTATCTGTAACAGAACTAGTATTTCGAAAGTTTTCTACTAGGTCCTAAAGCTGTTTGTGAATAATTATATCCTGGCAGGTGTGTAAACAGCTTAAAGAGGTTCGTTGGCCAGGAAAATCGGACCAGTTTTTTTCTGGAACTTTTAAGGCTTATTTTCCGATAATGTTTGTACTTTTTGAAACAACAAAGCTATTTTAATAAAATACCGTCGATGGTTACTAATATATAGGTTATACTGCCAACCAAATGTCCTTCTTTTAGAAACAAGACATATTTGCAATTAAAAGCTTTTTTACGAAAATTCGCTACCATAACGCACTTGCTGCGTCCAGACTTTTTTAAGTAATGAGGAATGCTCATCAGTTCTATACGAGATATAAAACGGATTTCAGATTACCCTTCCAAAAGCTTAAAGTCAGTAAAAAAACCCGATCGATTGGGTGTAAGAGTCTATAATTTCCCACCAACATGTATTACAGTTATCAACGATGTTTTACTATTCAAAAAATAATAATTAAAAAATATTGAAAAAATATATACACTTTGGATGAATATTTTGCAAAGAATTCAGTGTAAAGCAGTGTATGGCTGTATTTTTAATGAGGTTTTCCAAACATTGTAATGTTTAACGGAAAGAAAGCTTATTATTATTATCCTTTTGTTCTTTTCTTGGCCCTCCTGGCGTACTCGATCCCTCACGGAACAAGAGATTTGCACCACGTTCATCTTTGTCCACGCGAAGACTATAGCGGTAAACATAACACTTTGTTTTCGTATGAGTACAGGGATAGGACTTTCCTAACGATTTAGGATGCCCCAAGAATAGCTGCTTTCTGCATTGTTCTTAAGTGAGGGGTAGTAAGTGAGACAATGGTGGTAAGTTTCTGCCAGTCTGATGTTACAAGCCGATTTGTTGATATGACCAATGGGATGATCTGAATCTCACTCAGCTTGTACAAGTCGACTGCGAGTGGTTGGTACTTTTGTCGCTTCTCCCATATCTTCGAAACCAGATTGTCGTCGGGCGGCACTGCAATGTCCACAATGAAAGCCTTCCGGTTTCTCTGGTCAATAAGCAAAATGTCAGGCCTGTGGCTTCCAACTGCTCTTTAGGTGACCACCGAGAGGTCCCACAGCAGTTTGACCTGACCTTTTTGAACTACACCTTCAGGCATGCATTTATAGTAGGGGGCTTTCGACTCGATAAGGCCGTAATGTTTTGCGAAGACCTGACGGACGACCTTGCCCACGTTATAATGGCGTTTCTTGTAATCTGATTGCGCCAGAGAATCACAAGCGCCCGTCACGTTCTGAATCGTTTTCGGCTTTTTTTGACAGAGTCTACATAGGTCTCTGACATCCTGCTTCATGCTGTGCCGCTGGTATGCGCGCGTGCTAATAACCTGATTGCGCATAGAAATCCCTGTTTCCCTTTTCACAGAGAGTTGTTGGATGCCCAAGTACTTGTAAGCGCCATCAGAGGCAAGGCCCTGAATTAATTCGTCTGACATTATCGTCATATTCTGCTCTGTTACTGGTCGGCCGCGTTTATTATTATTATTATTATTATTATTATTATTATTATTATTATTATTATTATTATTATTATTATTATTATTATTATTATTATTATTATTATTATTATTATTATTATTATTATTATTATTATTATTATTATTATTATTATTATTAATTGATTTTAGCCCCTCAAAGGGGAACATGCACCCATCCCAGGTATCTCAGACACCAAAGAGACTGAGCTCAGATGGAGTTCTTTCCAAGTTATCGGGCCCTAAATGACAACGTGACACCTCCTCATTTCCCAGGAATCTCCGCACGGTGTGCGTTATTATTATTATTATCGTTATCATTATCATTATCATGATTATTATTATGATTATTATTATTATTTTATTATTATTATTATTATTATTATTATTGTTATTAGTATTATTATTATTGACTTTATCCTGAAGGGCTTTCATACTCCATCGAAGGGGAACATTCACTCATCCCAGGTATCTCAGATACCAAAGGGACTGAGCTCAGATGGAGCCCTTTCCAAGTTATCGGGCTCTGAACGACACGACACATCCTCATTTCCCAGGAATCTCCGCACGGTGTGGACAGTTGCAAGTAGTACTATCTTCTGCATAACCTTATAAAGATGCTCTCAAAGACCCAGTATCTTAATGTTCTCTCGAAGATTCTTAGGAACCACACCAGTTGACGACATGACTATTGGAATCACTCGGACACTATCTGCCCTCCACTGTCTCTATACTGAAGCCATATCTGGTGGAGTTCAGGCGGTGTGATAGTGGATTTAATGCGAGGCAGAACCACAATGGGCTTAGCGAGTCGCCTTGAAATATGCCTCTTTTAATTGGTATCGTGCTCGTTACGATATTATCACCCATTTGTACCCGTAACTGAATCTTTGTTCTCCAGGTAGACAGTTTGTGTCCAGGGAACCTCAGGATGTATGTATCGATCTCATAGATCTTCAGCACACTTCTTATAAGCCATTCGTGTGGAACTGAATCAAATGTCTTTTTGTAATCCACGTAGACAGATTTCTTCTACCATTGTAAGCTTGATTGCACACAACCGAATCAATTATTAGCTGTTCTTTGCATCGCATATATCCTTTGGCACACCCTTTTTGCTGGATCGCAATTATGTTGTTTCGTTCACAGTCCGCATATATGCGTTTCTCAAGGCAGGATGTGATCAACTTATGTAGGGTCAGAAGACAAGTTATTGGTCGGTATCTGCTGGGGTCTGCAGAACAATGCTGGTCCTTTGACAGAAGATACGTATCTCCTTGTGTGAAAAACAATGGCATATTCTTTGGGTCAAGTATAACATCATTTATTAACACCGCCAATAGATTATGTGTACATCCAAATTTCTTCAGTCAAAAGTTTTGGACGCCATCAGGCTCGGGTGCCTTCCAATAATGAAGCTCTTTAATAACCTCGGGGACTTCATCTGTGGTAAACGGATCATGATGCATTTTTATTATTATTATTATTATTATTATTATTATTATTATTATTATTATTATTATTATAATGACACTGGTCTTTAACTTATCAAATGAAAATATTAAGGCTGTATGTATCCCTGGCCCTTTTGTCTTAATCTCATATCGGTTTATTTCTTCAGCTACGTAGACATAATTATCTCTTACAAAATTATGCAGAATATAGTATGCTTTTGTAATATTTTCATTTTTCGTTCGTTTTGGAGAAACGATACATGACACGAAACACCATTGCGAGAGCACAAAAGCACTCTCTACAACTTAGTGAACACGAGCACGACTTAGCCGGTAATTGTACACACGTCTTGTGTTGGTCAGTCTTCTTTGCTTGTAAGGTGTCAGAAGAGCAATTTTCAACGGAAAAGCTGTGGAATAGAATGGAATGTCGGTGTTGTTTCTATCATACGACAGTATTTTTCTGGTATATGCAAACTGTTTTTGTTTTATAAATATTTATTATTATTTTAAAGAAAGAAAATTATGTCTCGACTACTAAGGTCATTGACATATACCTAAATTATATAGAAAAACATTTTAGGTACAATGTAGGTGCATTAATAATATATATATATATATATATATATATATATATATATATATATATATATATATATATATATATATTCCTGAACCAGTAAATTATACAATACAACGGTTGCAGTTATATGTGTTTATATAGTTCGCTAGATTTTAAGAAATTTATTATGTTTTCTGGTGCTGCTGTGGCTCGGGTTACCATGGATATATTTTCGCCTAAAAACAACCTTCTTTAGAGTCTGTATTGAGTGCACTCTATGACAATATGACTTACTGAAAAGCTCACATTGCAGGTATCACAAACTGGTGGAATTTGTTGTTCCAGTAGGTACATGTGTGTGAGTGCTCTGTGTCCTATCCGGAGTCTTCTCAGGACGGCCAGGGATCTCCGACTTAGTATAGGTGGTTGGTGCTAGTTCGTGCAGCTTGGTGGTTTAATTATTCCAGTATATTTGTCGTAAATTACTGCTTTAACGTGTGGTCTTAATAGTTTGTGCTTTGGCTTCTTACTATCGTGCCTTCCGTGATCGCTCTTTTAGCAGCAGTATCGGCCAGCTCATTGCCTATAATGCCGGAGTGTAAGGGTACCCAAACGAATGTAATGTGTGTGGATTGGCGTTCAAGATCGTGAGCAGTATTTTGTATTTCCCTTGCTATATGGTTCTTGGTATATAGGCTGTGCAGATGACTATTTTCGTTGGACAGTTGGAAATGTCTTTTATCTCTTTATGGCTTGCAGAATTGTAAAAAGTCCAGCTGTGCCAATACTGATGTCCTTGGGTAATTTAATAAGCTGCTCAGAGGAGGGCAATGTCACTATCGCCCCACCTGCTCCATGTGGTGACTTAGAGGCATCGGTGTACATTACCAGTTCGGGATTATATTTCCTTAGTCTTTCTGTAAATATTGTCTGCATCACTGAATTTGGTGTTTGGGCTTGTTTAGGTGACATTAATGATGTGTTACAGTCTATTTTTAATTGAAGCCATGGTGGTGTATTTGATTTAGGATTTTCAGTGGTTCCTGTGAGATAGATTTGGTAGATGTCTTTTATTATTTCTGAAATAAGACGTGGTTTTTCGGTTAAGTTGGACCATTGATAACTGTGGCATTGGGTGTCAGTTAGGACTTTACGCACAGGATTATTTTCAGAATGAGAAATTCTCGAAGCGTATGTCAAAATTAGCCGTTGTCGTCTTAAAAAGAGTGGCAGCTCATTTGACGCTCTTTGCATACTTGTTGTAGGGCTTGTTCTAAAGGCGTTTTATAAATATAAAACCCTAAATTAATATTTTATTAGATAGGTGAATTGACTTTAACAAGGAATAAATTATGTCGTCACATTGTTTACACTCTTCACTCTCTCATTAGTTTTTCTTTGGTTTGCTTTTAATCACTGAAGTATAAACAACTGCCTGTTTCATTGTTTTAATTTAGCAGACCAGTTGACGACATGACTATTGGAATCACTCGGACACTATCTGCCCTCCACTGTCTCTATACTAAAGCCATATCTGGTGGAGTTCAGGCGGTGTGATAGTGGATTTCATGCGAGGCAGAACCACAATGGGCTTAGCGAGTCGCCTTGAAATATGCCTCTTTTAATTGGTATCGTGCTCGTTACGATATTATCACCCATTTGTACCCGTAACTGAATCTTTGTTCTCCAGGTAGACAGTTTGTGTCCAGGGAACCTCGGGATCTATGTAGCTTGATTGCACACAACCGAATCAATTATTAGCTGTTCTTTGCATCGCATATATCCTTTGGCACACCCTTTTTGCTGGATCGCAATTATGTTGTTTTGTTCACAGTCCGCATATATGCGTTTCTCAAGTCAGGATGTGATCAACTTATGTAGGGTCGGAAGACAAGTTATTGGTTGGTATCTGCTGGGGTCTGCAGAACAATGCTGGTCCTTTGACAGAAGATACGTATCTCCTTGTGTGAAAAACAATGGCATATTCTTTGGGTCAAGTATAACATCATTTATTAACACCGCCAATAGATTATGTGTACATCCAAATTTCTTCAGTCAAAAGTTTTGGACGCCATCAGGCTCGGGTGCCTTCCAATAATGAAGCTCTTTAATAACCTCGGAGACTTCATCTGTGGTAAACGGCTCATGATGCATTTTTATTATTATTATTATTATTATTATTATTATTATTATTATTATTATTATTATTATTATTATTTTTATTATTATAATGACACTGGTCTTTAACTTATCAAGTGAAAATATTAAGGCGTAAATTACTGCTTTAACGTGTGGTCTTAATAGTTTGTGCTTTGGCTTCTTACTATCGTGCCTTCCGTGACCGCTCTTTTAGCAGCAGTATCGGCCAGCTCATTGCCTATAATGCCGGAGTGTAAGGGTACCCAAACGAATGTAATGTGTGTGGATTGGCGTTCAAGATCGTGAGCAGTATTTTGTATTTCCCTTGCTATATGGTTCTTGGTATATAGGCTGTGCAGATGACTATTTTCGTTGGACAGTTGGAAATGTCTTTTATCTCTTTATGGCTTGCAGAATTGTAAAAAGTCCAGCTGTGCCTATACTGATGTCCTTGGGTAATTTAATAAGCTGCTCAGAGGAGGGCAATGTCACTATCGCCCCACCTGCTCCATGTGGTGACTTAGAGGCATCGGTGTACATTACCAGTTCGGGATTATATTTCCTTAGTGTTTCTGTAAATATTGTCTGCATCACTGAATTTGGTGTTTGGGCTTGTTTAGGTGACATTAATAATGTGTTACAGTCTATTTTTAATTGAAGCCATGGTGGTGTATTTGATTTAGGATTTTCAGTGGTTCCTGTGAGATAGATTTGGTAGATGTCTTTTATTATTTCTGAAATAAGACGTGGTTTTTCGGTTAAGTTGGACCATTGATAACTGTGGCATTGGGTGTCAGTTAGGACTTTACGAACAGGATTATTTTCAGAATGAGAAATTCTCGAAGCGTATGTCAAAATTAGCCGTTGTCGTGGCAGCTCATTTGACGCTCTTTGCATACTTGTTGTAGGGCTTGTTCTAAAGGCGTTTTATAAATATAAAACCCTAAATTAATATTTCATTAGATAGGTGAATTGACTTTAACAAGGAATAAATTATGTCGTCACATTGTTTACACTCTTCACTCTCTCATTAGTTTTTCTTTGGTTTGCTTTTAATCACTGAAGTATAAACAACTGCCTGTTTCATTGTTTTAATTTAGCAGACTAGATAATGTGTTATTGGTACAATAAAACAATGAGAAATTATTATTATAGTAGCAGGAGTTTAACAGTCAATAGAACAGATCATTTTAAGACAAAAAGTTCATATAAACATAGCATTTACTTTGCTTCCGAACGGAGATACAGGGTGTTGAAATTTAATATTTTTGAATAATCTTTTACAATATCTTTGGAACAGAGTGAGATATTTGCATGTAATTCCGTACACGTTCTATGTGGACTAAGATTGTTATCCGGTGGTATTCTTGTTGCAAATGATATACTGGGTGTTACTTTTCCGGGTTTCATAGAACTTATTTCACGTATGCCACTGACCTCTTATAATACCTCTTTCTCAAAGAACAATCTTTTGGAAACCTTTTTGGTTCCTTGTAGTTTTATGCTATCTTGAGTGGGTATCGAAATATTACTAGTTTTTTAAAGCAGTTATGTTTTTTTTTAATTTAACACCCCATATCTCCCTTAGGAAGCTAATTGGAGGTTATGTTTATATAAACCTTTTTTCTCAAAATAATCTGTTATATTGATTGCTAAAGTCCTACTACTACTTTCTTAGAGAAATACAGGGGGTTGAAATTTTTTGTAACTTTTTTTTTCAAAATTTCAACACCCTGTATTTCCCTTAGGAAATAGTAGTAGGACTCTAACAATCAATAGAACAGATCATTTTGAGAAAAAACAATATATAAACATAAATTCTAATTAGCTCCCTAAGGGAGATACGGGGCGTTAAAGTTAAAAAAAACATAACTGCTTCAAAAAACTAGTAACATTTCGATAACCGCTCAAGATAGCTTAAAACTACAGGAAAACAAAAATGTTTCTAAGAGATTGTTCTTTGAGAGGGCGGTATTATAAAAAGTCAGTGGCATATGTGATAGAAGTTATATTATTTCAAATAGTCTACGGAACCCGGAAAAGTAACACCCAGTATGTCATTTAGGACGATGATTGAAGTTTCCCATTAAATATTTTGTGTTTCTCTGTAAGCTATAAAGTTGTTTCAATTCATTTTAGTATTCAAGTCTCTTGTGGAAGTTACAAGGTGTACCAAAATTAAAGTTGTCAAGTTAATGAATGTTTCAATATTCAGAATTGAAAACAGTTAATAAAATTCGCTACCATAGCGCACTTGCTCTGTTAGACTTTTAATTGACTGTCGGTAAAAATTCTGTTTGTTAATTATCTTATATCAAATATAAAACCGCTTGTCACTAGATGTCGAATACTTAATTATCACCCTTCAAAAATGTTTAAAAGTAACTGTATTGTTATTGTATAATAATGAAAAATATGTTTTCCTGCAGTCGTATTTTTCTGCTGGAAAAAATATTTTTCTATAATAATCATAGTAACAATTTAACAGATACCTACTAACTCTATAAGTAGATGTATAGATTCAATGGAGTCACAGTATTCACAGAACGATCGCTTTTTGATTGACTCGGAATTATTGGTGTAACCAGCGTAACAATATTAGTACAATTCCTCTGGGATATTGTCAATGGTAGTTGATCGAATGAAGTGTATCAGGTAAGATGTCAATGTAGAATATTAGCTTTTAGATGTGTGATGTGCCGATCAATCACTATTGCCACTGCCACTTCATTCTTCCCTCTGTTTCGCTTTCCTGTCTTCCGCCTATGTACGTACTATGTTCTGGTATGTATGAGTTATTTCACAGGGCGTTGCGTTCCCAATTCAACTTGCTGCGACTAAAAGACCCGAAATTGTACTGAAAACGCCAATTTGGGGATTGTCAATCAAATAATTTCATCAATTTTGTGTGACTGGCACAATTTACGTCTGATTGCGTATATTATCAAAGTCGGTTCATGGTGATCATTTAGCAATAATTGACATCCTGTTATTAGTAAGCGAATGGTTAAAATGAACAAAGTAGGGATTTAAAAATCAGTCAAAAGCACAAACACATATTCATACATACAGGCTGGCCACTCGAAAACGAAACAGGCGCGTTTTAAGTTTCCTTATCGTGATTTTGTTGAAAATTGCTTAAAGAGCTAAATTTTGCTTTCAATGGGAAGACTCTTAGGTTTATGTGCAACATCGCAACACTAACCCTTATGCGGTGGTTAGATCCGCCTGTAAAATATTAAATGAAAAGGGCGCCAATCAACACATCGTTTTAGAGCTGGTGTAAATCTCTTTTCAATGGTGTTTATTTTTAAAATTTGAAGCATTAGGCTTTGAGAAAAGACTAAAGATATTAAAGAGATTTCTTTAATTAGCTACAAATATCGTCGCGTTTTGTTGGTTGTTTTATTTGATTATCACAAAAGTGAGAGTTGATAATTTTGTTAATTGTTATTGATAGTGATTAAATTGTGCTCTTAGGTCTCTTTACTTGCGAAGAAACCTTAGTGTACGGGTGATTTTAATTTTATTAGTGAATTTTTATTAAAAAAATTCACTAATAGAGAGGTATCGATGGTGAGACTTTGCAAAAATTCTTTCAAATGAGCGCGAATTAGGACCCCTAGAACCCATATCCGGGGTCAGTTTGAATTTTTATATGTTTATATATATATATATATATATATATATATATATATATATATATATATATATATATATATATATATATATATATATATATATATGTATCCGTCTGGTAACTCAAAAAATAATTAACCGATTTAGATGAAACTCGGCAAGTGCCTTTCTTTTATTAATGGCTTGGATGAGTTCGTTGGCCAGGAAAATCAGACGGGGTTTTCCGGGAAAATTTTGAGTTTTCTTTCAAAAAAATTTTTTTTTCCGAAAATTTCGATAAAATTTGGTCTACATATTGCTTTGGGAAATACCTAACTATGTGCCAAAATTCAGCTTTCTAGGGTTACAGAAAATTGAGCTATTCAAATTTGAAACATTTATGTTTAAATCATAAGTATGTGGTTGCTGTTGGTTAGTCAATGCTTTTCTTATTGACTCATGAAATTCATTTGTAAGTTTCCGAGAAATGTCAATAATACTGAATTCACTGATTGTTAATCATTGGAAGCATTTACGATTATATATAGCCCTATTGTAATTTATTATCATTTATCACCTCTGTAGTATAATTATTTTTTCCTGACAACTCGCAGCGTTTTTAGTCAATTGTTGTTATTAATAGTCAATAGTTTCTTTCCGAATACACAAACCTTCCATTAACTTCTGCTTCTGCCGCTGTTACAGTCCTTTTATTTAGATGTAGAGTTGTAACCACTCATACAAACAGTGTTTTTTAACCACGTGGCTGGGCGACTGACCGAATTCATTCCCAGTTGCTGTTGATTTACTCATATTCTCTTAATATGTTTGAAGATGTGGTGTCTACTTCATTCCAAGTCACTATTAACCGACTATTTATGAAATCAAATAAGTAAATTAAATCGATTGTCATAAAATATGTAGTGTATTAAGACAAGGGAAAAAGAAATAAAAGATATATAACTGTGCACATTTTGATTATATTTTAGGGTGCTTGAGAGAGGTATTGTCACAGCATAATATCTTATTAAAGTTCATTTGTAAATAGGTTTAATTTTTATATGTTTATATATATATATATATATATATATATATATATATATATATATATATATATATATATATATATATATATATATATATATATATATATATATATATATATATATATATATGATAACTCAAAAAATAATTAACCGATTTCGATGAAACTTGGCAAGTGTCTTTTATTAATGGCTTGGATGAGTTCGTTATCCAGAAAAATCAGACGGGGTTTTCCGGAAAAATTTTGAGTTTTCTTTCGAAAAATTTTTTTTTCTCCGAAAGTAACAAAGCTGTTTCAATGAAATTTACTATATATGTTGCCTCAACCTTACTACGTACCAAAATTCAACTTTCTAAGTTTCGAGAAAATTGAGTTATTCAAATTTTAAATTTTCTTTCGAAAAAATTTTTTTTCTCCGAAAATTACAAAGTTATTTTAATGAAATTTTGTGGATATCTTGCCTTAGGAAAAACCTTACTACGCATTGAAATTAAACTCTCTAAGTTAATAGAAAATTGAGTTATTTAAATTTGAAGCATTTAATAAAAATTCACTACCATAACGCACTTGCTGCGTCCCGAGTTTTTTGTCTATCAGGTTATCGTTGCTTGTGCAGTTATTCAACAAAATTGTTGTACTAAATTACACAGAGAGTGGCAATGCATTTCACTTTTTATGCAAATGATCAATGTGCTAATAGAACAGCAGAATTAATTAGTCAACAAAATTTAGAAAAGCATGTTAATCGAAACTATGTTCTGGAGTTAGTGGCAAAGTGTCAAGAGACCGGGTCTGTTTGTAATAAAAAGCGAAGCGTTGAAAGAAACGAAGCGATAGAAGTGGCAGTTCTTGGTCATGTTGCTTTGAATCCTAAGACAAGTAAGAGACAACTGGCAATTGAATCTTGTTTTAGGCGGACTACCATTCAAGACATTTTAAAGCGTCACAAATTCCACCCATACAAAATCCATCTTGCACACGAACTAAGTGAAGATGACTTTGACCATCGTCTGGACTTTTGTGAAGTAATAAGTGAACGAGTGGTGAATCATCCGAATTTTCTTTTTAATACTTTCTTTTCGGATGCGTGTTCGTTTTTCATAAACGTGATTCTTCATAATTGTCGCTATTGGGCGAATTACAAGTGCAAATTATTTCCCCACATTTACACACAACACCCGGAAAAATCAATATCTGGGCTAGAATTTTTGGTGACCATATTGTTGGTTCTTTTTTGTGATCTGGTAATCTGACTGGATATATGTACTTGGAGTGATTGGAAAACACCATTGATCCAATGATGACTTACATTATCGGGAATGATGAGCATTATCTTGAAGACCAGCTGATACTTTAGCAGGATGGACATCCTCTACACTACGCTTTGCCTGTTCAACAATAACTCGACCAAAAATTTCCAAATCGGTGGGTTGGAAGATTTATTTTTGTAAAAAGTAAAATGTATTCTACTCAGCCCGATTCCGTACGCGAGCGCATCGTAAGAGAATGCTGCCAAATCACTCCTTATTGTTAAAGGATGTGTGCCGATGTTTTTAACAATTGTATTATTGTGTGGAGGCCGGTGTTCGAAATTTTAAACATTTTGTAAACATTCATGTACGTTTTTGATAAATAAATTACTCGCCTTTAGAAGTCCATTTCTCGGAACCCATTGTTTCAAATTTAAATAATAAGGCACCGTTGATTAGAGATTTACACCAGCTCTAAAATGATGTGCTACTTGCCCCCCTTGTTATTTTAAGATTTTAGGGATGGATGTTGAAAATAAGTCTGAAAGCGAAATTTACCTCTGAGCGATTTTCATCAAAAGTGCTTCTGATTGCTCCTGTTTCGTTTTCAAGTGGCCACGCTGTGTATGTTTTTTTTTTAATTTCAGAGAGCATTCTTTAAACAGGACTAACGTTTGGAATCAAGTCTTGTCTGTTTTGACACCATATGAGTAAATAAGGTGTTATACATAAGTATTCAATTAATGAGGTGGTGAAAAATTTTTCAAGATGCAAAATATATTGCCATATACTATTTTTAACTTTTTATAACCGATTTTTAGAGGTTGATAAAGTTTCACAAAGCAGTTGAATATCTACTGAACGAAGACTAAGTAAATTTAAAGTAAAAGAAGATATGACAAAAAATTTGTAAAAACCCACCCACGTATTATCCCCATTTTTATTTCTTTCTTCCAACTCGTTCACTTCATCAACGAAAACACAAGACTGAAAAGAGTATTTTCCCAATATCCAGTCACCGCTGGAGATTGTATATTTTTTCAAAAACTAATCGATGGCTTAAACACAAATAAATACTAGTATTTTAGATGTTTCATTTTCACGCTTTCAAAGCAAATATGAAAAAAAGACTTGGTAGATTTCAAAATTGCAGCTTTGAATAGAGAATCATAATGGTTTTCCAAAAAGGTGCCACTCAACATACCCCCCCCCCCCTATTCAAATTAAGGCGGTGAAAGTCACCACCGCTAGTGGTTGAGTGCTACAAATTATCTTAGAGGTTAAAAAAAGTGTCCCTTTGCAAGCAAAATTGACGTGCTTTAGGGTTTTTAGAAATTTTCAGCAGTACCTTATACACTTGTGTATATATATATATATATATATATATATATATATATATATATATATATATATATATATATATATATATATATATATATATATATATATTACATGACAGTTGTTTTGCAATTATTGGCAAAATTACAAGATTACTACAAGGATCTGGTTGTAAAGAATAGATTAGATCCAAAGCAACTCTGGAAAATTATTAATGTTGGGAATAAAAGTGTTCAAAATATCGAGTCCGTCGTAGATTCAGGTAAAAATAGTATACGAAATGTGTCTTAGATGTCGCAGGTTTTTAATTATTTTTTTGTTAATGCGGGAAAGACATTAGCAATTTCAGAATAAAAGATTAGTTGCATTTGATAACAGAAAAGTAAGTTATTCCATCTTATTGCATGCCACTGATGAAAGTGAGGTAAACAAAGTGATATGGAGTTTAAAGAGCAATAAATATTCTGGTTTTGATGGAATTCCTGCAGAGGCTATCAAGGCAGTTTCTTGTTTTGTGGCGTCTTCACTGGCTGATATTATTAATCTTGCTACGAAGGATCGCAAATGTCCGGACATATTCAAAGTTGCAGTCGTAAAGACTATCTACAAGAAATCAGGTAGTAGAGCACATTGTAATAGTTACAGGCCGATTTCTGTCATAACAAATTTCGCAAAGATGTTTGAATCCGTCCTTAGGGTAAGAATTGTGTGCTTTTTTTACTAAGTATGGGGTACTTTAAGATGGTCAATATGGTTTTAGGGAACAGTCCTCAACTGGAGATGTGATATCTATGCTGACATCGCTTATTTACGATAGCCTTGACAAAGGGAAACGTTGTTTGAGTGTTTTCATAGACCTTGCGAAGGCATTCGATACCTTGAGCAGCGACAAATTGCTTAGTACATTAGAAGATATTGGGTTCAGGGGTGTGGCATTAGAACTTATGCGGAGCTAGAAAAAAGAAAAAAAAAGGCAGAGTTGTGACCTAGACATTAAAAGAATGGTTCGATCATAAACATTTGACTGCAAACATGGCGAAAATTTCATACGCTGCATTCTCTTTTAATTGGAAATCATTTCCAGATTTTTCGTCTTTGCATTTTGGTGCCAGATAGATTTATGCTGGAAACACGAATAAATCTTTGGGAGTTCTGATGGACAACTATTTAACGTGGGATGTTTACATCAAACAGATTGTGAACAGGCATAGTGTGATTTTGCACAAACTTAAATTTTTAAAGAGCATACTAGACGTGGAGAGTGTAAATATGGTTTATTACGCTTTATTGGAATCACACCTTCGGTACGGTCTTCTGAACTTGGGAGGAACTTATAAGTGCAACTTGCGAGATCTTTATGTCACGCAAAGAAAAATTATTAAGATAATGTTGGGAAAAGATAACCAATACCCATAAGTACACTTTCAGAACCCAAATTAACACAGCACATCTTTCTAAAGACCGTTTCGATAACAAATTTAGCATCATCAAAGGTTGCAAAATTCATGTTTGATCCAAAATGAATTTTTCATTATCTGATGACGCTAACTTTGTTAGTGAAATGATCGTCAGGTCTTTAAAAAGATGTGTTGTATTGATTTGGGTTCTCCAGGTGTACTTATTAGTGCTCATCACAGGTTCCAATCTTCAGTGAACCAATAGCCATCTGAAGATCTGTATAGAGAATCTTAATTAATAACTGTGAGAAAACTTTACATTCTACAGGTCCCTGTGCATACCCATGGTAGTGTCAGATACTCAGGTCAGCCTGGATATAGTTATAACACCAGAAAAGATTTTAGCGGTGTTTATATACCATTTAGCGGTACTACCACTGCAGAACGATGTTTTACCTACCTTGGACCACGCCTGTTTGATGAACTGCCAGCTAATCTGAGACTTTTAGGATCAAAAAGGCATTTAAAAAAATCACTGCTCAAATATTTGCTTGGTGGCAGTGAAGATGTTCTCATCAGTCTTGTGGATTTGTGTCGATGCTGCTCCTTGCTTTTTTTTCGGTTTATCTTTTGTACAGTTGGATGGGGAAACTTGTCGCCATTGACCTTGTTGTGATAGAGACCAGAATTTTAGAGTGTTTATATAAGTTTTATTGTGCACAGAATTGAATTGTGTAGTTGTAGTTTACAGTGTGTTGTGTCCTGTATTCTGCTGTTTTAATTTTCCGAAAGCTAACTAGTTAGTGGTTTTTTTATAACTGTGATTTTGCATTGTAGACCTTGTAATTTTAATATAGGTAATGTAAAAATGCTGACTGGTATCTGGTTTATGTTTCGGGGTTGTGTGTGTTACTTTAATGGGGAGATCCCTACTTGGGAATTTTGAAAAAAAAATGTAATGAGCGCTAACTAGGACCCCTAGACCCAATATCCGGGGTCAGTTTCAACTTTATATACATATATATATATATATATATATATATATATATATATATATATATATATATATATATATATATATATATATATATATATATATATATATATATATATATATATATATATATATATATATATATATATATATATATATATATATATATATATATCACCGATAACTCAAAAAATGATAGACCAATTTTGATAAAATTTGGCACATACCTTCCTTTTCTAAGTGCCTTGTATGACTACGTTAGCCAGGAAAATCGAGCCAGGTTTTCCGGGAAAATTTTGGGGTTCCTTTCGGAAAAAAAAAATATCTCAAAAAATACAAAAGTTATGATAATTAAATTTGGTACGTAAGTTTATGACATTTGAGGCAAACTATGTACCTACCGAAATTTAGATTTATGTTACAGGAAAAAAGTTATAAAAATATTTGATGCCAGATCATTTCTATGAACATTCACTACCGTGACTCACTTGCTGCGTCCACAATTTTTTCACTGTATCTACTGGGAATGTTGCTTTGTTGTTTTTTATAGTGTGTGTATGTTGGTATGTGTGGCGTACGTTGATAGTTTCTCTGTTTTAAGCATTATTTTTGAAATATGTTTCAGAATTTAAATCAATTATATTTTTTCCACGATTTTTTTAATGTATTTTAGATTAATTATATATGTTTTTCTCCACGTACATCATTTTATATGATTTGTGGAAGAATATTATTCACTATTTACTAATTTTTTGTGCTTACATTCGATTGATGGCGAATAAAATTATTATTATTATTATTGTATCTGATAAAATTAGATAATAACAAAACAGGGTTTCACCGTATCAGAATAATATGGTGTAAATCTGACATTAATTTATTTGTTTTATTAAAAGTAACTATTGACACCTATAATACAAAAAACACTTAGACGCATTCTTATAATAAAAATGTTTTAAAACGTCTATGGTTACTTTTAAATAAACTGGTTTCATGCGTAACTGATGAGTTGCTACAATCATAATGTGTATGTCACCGTTTTATCCAGTAAGGACAGTAATAGCTAATGATACTGCATTTCTTTTTACCACAATATATTATTATATAGATGTTTTATTAACCCCCGACGTAAGGAGGAGTGTTATGTATTTGACACTTGAGTTGATATGTCTGTTTGTCTGTGGCCTCGTACCTCATCATAAGTATGTCCGATTTTAATTGGGCTATAGGCATTTAAAAGCTTATAGTTGCGAGAATGTTTTAAGCTTTCTTGATGTAAATCGATTTATAACTAACACCGATTTTTTCACAATTTCCCTTTGTTGGCTTTTATTAGAAGAAATATTCTCTTGTTGTCTTTTAAATATTGTTAATAAAATTCGGAATCACTAACTCTTAGGTCTGATGAATCTTGTAAAGCTTATTTTAGGCGTTTATTAATCTACAAAAGATGCTGGATGTAATCAGATTAGGTATCTTTATTGTATTAAGATATATTATTGAACTGTATGAAATGATTCATGCTCAATCCAGCTTAAACGATAAATCATACACATATATCACAATATTTTATTGCTGAAGATGTCTTAC
Source organism: Tillus elongatus (assembly GCA_964006375.1). Lineage (NCBI taxonomy): Eukaryota > Metazoa > Arthropoda > Insecta > Coleoptera > Cleridae > Tillus > Tillus elongatus. The sequence goes on along the minus strand of OZ023269.1, from coordinate 87,514,824 downwards.
ATTTCTTTTTATCAAAAACATATGTTGGAACATCTTTTAAAATGCAATTTTGTGAGATAATACGAATAAGCGCGACCCTAATGTCCCCAATACAAAGAATAGGGGGCGACAAAAACAAATGTGAATTACATTACGTATTCATTCGGGCGTGCAAAACGCAATGAGAAATATACTGTCTCTTATTCCTCCGATGTGATTTCAACCGCGCACTCCACTGCTTAAAATCACAATAAAACTATTTATGGAGGATTTCTTAAATTACTACTTTATGCGAATTTGAATGAGGGCATAAACCGGATTGTTACATTATCATATCAATATGGAAATTTTAAAATTGCTACTTTTCCGCAACATCACTGCTAATCGTCCAAGCTCTCTCCCCGACAGTTTACATAATAAGACTATAATATATAAAAACGATTCTAAAAAGCCAAGTCAAACTACGCCATTTCTAAAAATACGTAAGGGTTGCCATTTAATATGTTTTAAAAATAGTTGTACTTAAAAATGTTAGACCCTAATAGTTGTAAAAGTAAAAACAAAAAACTAAAAATACATATCTAAAAGATTTCTGTAAAAGTTTAAAATTTTATATTTTCTTGCAAATTTTAAATAAGTCCATAATACGAGGGAAGAATAAAATGAAAGATTTGGATATATTTTTTAATTTTTCGACATATTACGCCCTTTCAGCTGAGCTACACACAAAGTCAGCGCTTCTCCAATAGCGTATTACCTTCTAAAAATATCTTTTGGTAACTCAAAAAAGTCAGAAGTGGCTTCTCCTTCATCTGAAGACAGTCGACGTCCTTGCAGGTATTTCTTCGGTTAGGAAAGAGGTAATAGTTCTATGGAATTAGGTTAGGGCTGTAAGCGGGTGTCGTAACTCGACAAACCCTCAGTTGTTGACTTCTTCAAGAACTTTGTGAGCCATATGAACTCGGCAATTGTCATGCAGCAATTATGTTGTTTGGACAAACGAGAAGGACATCTTTTGGCATATACATGGCAGCTTTCAACTTTTTCATTGTTTCTTTGTGGACATCTGCGGTTATCTGAGACCCCTTCTGCTGACTATAAAGAACGCCCTGAGTATCGTAAGAAAATGTCGCCATCAGCTTCCTTGCAGATACTTGCGTCTTTACTTTTTTGATTTTTGGATAACCATTGCATCGACTCTCGTTTTGTTGAGGGATCGTAGCTCACGTTTCATCACTCGTTAAAGTTTTGGAAAAAAGGTCTTAGTTCCGAACTACAGCTGCCAAGTTTTGATTGCAATTTATTTTTGCACAACTTTTCTTCAGGAGTCAGGATTCCAAGAATCCAGCGTGCTGGCAACGTCTTCATCGCTGAAACTTCATGAAAAATTATCAATACGTATGTTTTACAAATTACCATTTCATGGGCGATCAACGAAATTTGATTCGTCGATTCTACAACACCATTTCCTACACTTTTTGATCTTGTCTTGATGCGCTTATGTATAAGGCTTGGCAACTGTCTTGCTTTAATAAATGGTTTGGATGAGTTTGTTAGCCACTTTTGACAACCAAATTTTTCTTTAAAAACACGTTTCTGATAGTTTTGAAGTTATATAAGTGTGACCCTTCAAAATATTGCTATATACCAAATTTTAGATATTTTGGTTTAGAGGCAATTGAGTTTTCCTTGAGAAATAAATGGTATACGTGCTTAAATTCCTTTAAAGCGCCATATTTAATGTCGGACAAGGATACATAGCTACATTCGTTGTGTTAGTTAATATTATCTTATAAATTCCATATCGCCAGCTTCACAAGCAGTATTGCCACAGGTATTGAAATTTAACCAGGAGACTTATTTGTTAGCGATGTAGCTGGAATGTCCTTAACGGCTGTGCAAAAAATCCCACATTTATTTGCAAAGTATAGATTTAATGTTTTTGGTTGTTGGCCATAGCGAAATGGAGTGCGACTCTATGCACTTAGCAATTTATATATATTATTCATGAAATAGAAAAGCAATTCAAAAAAGAATAAATATGCTTTTTAGAAAAGAGGATGAAAACCGCTAGCCAGTAGGTTGGCAAGAAATGTGTTAGATGAATTTTTCAATGTTGAGGCTTTTTATTATCTGATTTAAGGAAAATTTGATGACGAATTTAGAACATCTAATTTTATTAGAAAGACGGGGGCCGTAACAAGTACTTTAAACCCCTTATGTAAAAATAAACTGACAATTAAAAAGTCTGGACGCAGCAAGTGCGTTATGGAAGTGAATTTTCATAAAAATGTTTTTAATAACAAATATGTTTATAATGCAAGCAGGCTCCCGGTATAACCTATATAGTAGGAACAATGTACCACATTTAATCAAAATAACAATGTTTTTAAAAATGTACAAAAAATTTCCGATGTAACCTATATCTGAGAAAACTGGTTTCCTAGCCAACGAACCTTAGGTTAATAGCAAATTGAGTTATTGAAATTTGAAGCATTTAATGACAGTTCGCTACCAAAATGCCTTACTGCGTCTAGATTTTTTTACAAACGTGCATCATATTTCGGTAAAAATGCGAAAATGCAATCATAAAAAAATTGTAGATATTACCAACGACTTATCGGCCAGCTGTGATTGTCAAAATAATTTTATAATCTGCATGTCAGGGCATCCTATAATTAACGTATAAAATTTTTTCTCGTATCTTGCATAATAACAATTATATTGAACTTTACCGTAGAAATGCGTCACCCTGTGATATCTGTAAGCAGATAAAAACTGAAAATAAACCCGGATATGGATTCTAGATGGCCTAGTTTGAACTCATTTAAAAAAATCTTTTTAAAATTCAAAAATCGAGGCTCCTCATTAACGAATGTTTTCTAAGAAAATTAGCTAAAAATTATAGACCGTGAAAACCGAAACTTAACTAAAACTACTGCTAAAGCATCAGAGGAAGGGTCTATTTGAAATGAATTTTTAGAAACATTTTAGTAAAATGATGCTCAATGACGGTTGAAGCTGCAACTTAAGGGTTTGTAGAACAATCTTCTCGCGACATTTTTTTTTACATAACCCGTATTTGTTTCAGGTTCTTTGCCTAAATGTTGCCAATTTTGACGTTTCAAATCGCTATCTTGATGTTCTGAGGAAAACCCCTTTTTTTTTCTTTAAATGCCCTAACTTTTTTCTTTTAACTTACAGACCTACGTTTTGGTACGTGGTTCACTTTTTATAATACAAACAGGCGTAACAAATTTGGTTGCCATTACTTTATTATTTCCCGAGATATTAAAATTTTCCGAAAGAAAACACACCATTTTCCAGGAAAATCGGCCTAGGTTTTCCTGGATAACGAATTTATCCAAGCCACTTAGTGATTTTTTAAAGAAAATTTACTAAAAGGAAAAATATAATTAAATCTTATCACTAATTAGATTGATACCTCCCGCAAAAAAATACCTTTTTGATGGATCCAATCTGATAAAAAACACCAGTCGGCTCTTTCTGGCAGTGAACTAAGCGACGATGCGCAAAAAAATGTATCCTGTATTTTTCTACAATAAGTAAATGGATCTGTTAGTATTATTACCAAATTAAAATATTTTTTTTTTTTTTGTTCTTCCTATATTTTTCCAGTGCTAGAAGTAGATATCTTCTATTTTAGGATTAAAAAAAAACAACCTATCTTAAGGTACTACATCTAAACACATCATACCTATTTTATTGGCTAAAGCATAATAATAAAAGCAGAAACGATTTATGAAAATAAACCTTTTTTTTTCTACTTCAATTTTAAAATAGGTTTCCTGACCTACCAATAATTTCACGTTACCTAGTTGTAGTATTAAGGGGACGATATGATTTTTAAAATATCTGTGGGATAAGGCGTTCCAAAGTTGTGTCGTGCAGAAAAAACCACGCCCAAAATTTAGAAGTTTGACTTATTTAATTGCCCACGAAAATTTTTCATCTTGCAGACGACCAGTAGAGGAGACTCTGATGGACATATTTGCATAGATAATCACTGAGGGAAGATTGAAACCTGTGTTGTGACTGAGAATTACACCTTGGAAAACCCAATTCACCACAAAACATTTTTTGGAGCAACGACTAACAAAGCTAACGTCATCAGAGGGTTGTTTGTTTATTCATTTTTATAAAATATCGTTGCTGTTTTTTGTATTCATATATTTCATTTGTCTACAATTTTCTAAGCTCATGATACGAGGTATAAAGTTTTGAAATCAGTTTGGATTATAGAATTTGTTTAGTTGAATTTGCCTCATTTTAAAATATATTTTCATACGCCCATTTGAATCAAAACTAAATTTTCTCATTTCTATCTTATAAAATATTGCTATTTTTTGTATCCATATATTTCATTTGTCTACAATTTTCTAAACTCATGATACGAGGCATGAAGTTTTGAAATCAGTTTAGATTATAGAATTTGTTTAGTTGAATTTGCCTCATTTTAAAATATATTTTCATACGCCCATTTGAATCAAAACTAAATTTTCTCATTTCTATCTTATAAAATATTGCTATTTTTTGTATCCATATATTTCATTTGTCTACAATTTTCTAAACGCATGATACGATGTATGAAGTTTTGAAAACAGTTTGGATTATAGAAATTGTTTAGTTGAATTTGCCTCATTTTAAAATATATTTTCATACGCCCATTTGAATGAAAACTAAATTTGCTCATTTCTAGCTTTCAAGTTTCATGAAAGCACTGTCACCTGACAAGTAATATGCATTTTGTCTTGTAAGTTTTGAGTGGTTAATTAGACCAAAACAAAATGTGCGTTCGTTTTTAATCGGCTGAAAAAGAAGTTTGAACAAAAGAATACATTGGTGTATACTTGTCACCAATAGAGTGTAAAGTCGATTTCGCCCTGTTGTCGCCTCCATGACTCTGTCATCTTTGGGCAAAGATGCAATGCGATAGTTTCCCGTTACCTTCCGCATATAAAGTTGTCAAAGGTACATGGTGAGGCGACCCCCACAGAATTACTGATTGTGACGACGTAGCTTAACTTCGGGAATCTTACCTAAAGTGGTGTATTCAGCGCAGTATGGCTGGTGCTACTAATCGATAATAATTAATTGGGTAATTAAATATATATGAAAATACAACAGGGATATCTTTAGCGTCTTTGTAACACTTACTTTACTAAGCCCGTTGCCATTGCTATATGATAATTCAATTAATTTAGTACTAATCTTGATGATATTAGAATGTAATAAACCAATTGAAACATGACAAAAATGTATTTGTTGGATACTTCAATACTTATTTGGTTGCAAGGCATTCTTGTTTAATTTTAAAAGTATCTCTTACTACCCTGAACACGCCGTGCAGCAATTTATACAAACTTTGGACGTAATAATGCTAACCTGTATGAAAATAGGGTGTAAATAATCTCAACATCTTGTTCGCCTTGTATTTCGTAATATTGACGTCCTCTACGGAAGACCCCGGAATACCGACTCATATTTTCCGAGTTTTATACGACTTGCTCCCATGGGTGATGTAACTGAGCAAACAAATTCATTATAAGAGTGCGACATTAATATCTAGACTTTTGTTAATTCATTTTTATTATCATCGGAGGAATAGTGATAGTAGTTAAACGCGAACCCTCCGGTGCCAAATAAATATTCTTGTCGTGTCTTGAGACGGAGATAAGTTTTGCACAGCAGCACGTACATCAAACTCAACAGTCCGGACTCTGTTCAAACCTTCTATTTCTTTTTTCTTTGGCTTATTTCTCTACCCCTTTATACTTGCTTTGTTTTCTGATCGCGAATACGTTACATTGTTATATACCTACACATATACTTACCAAAGTATCGTCTGGGGATGAACTGTATGCATATATCTAGATTTGTGTTACACAGACACACAAATATATATATATATATATATATATATATATATATATATATATATATATATATATATATATATATTTCGGTTAAATAGCGTAATATGATTAGTTGGTAGTTCGAGGTGCCTTAACACATTAGTGTACCTATACAAAACTATTCACGCTGGAGGTCTGTTTAGACGCTTAAAAGAAATTACTTAAAAGAACTTATAAACATTAATTCTTGCAAGTTTCCAAGGGTTCTGAATTGACTTTTTGTATAGCTTTTCAATTTTACGTCAAATTCTACCACTAGGTTATTAACATAATGTTGACTCAAAAAACGGTTTCTGAGAAACTCAACTTTTAGGATTAAAAAGGAGATCAGTTGAGCACCCTGTCTTAAACTATAATGACTTATACACAAAATGTCTTTAAAAAAAGTTCTAGCAGCTCTAATTGAACTGAGAACTTTAAAATTGAGACATATTGATTTTTACTTATGCCGAGTGCTTACAAATAAGTTTCAATCTAAAATTAAGGCAGCATGAAACACTTAGCTTTTAGTGAATTTTCTTAGAAAAATTTCACTAATGTGCAGATCCAGACTTTTGAATTTTGAAAAAATTTCTTATATATATATATATATATATATATATATATATATATATATATATATATATATATATATATATATAGATTTCTGTTTCTTTCAGATCACTATGTATTTCGATACATAATTTAATCGTTGTGACAGGCACTGGATTACAAAAATTTATTGTTTTTATTTTATATATGCGCACACAAACCCACATTTGTCTTGGATTATAATTATTATTACTTTAGTTACTACTATTTTATGTACTTAATTTTTTGAGATAAGACTGGGATAAAATCTTCATGCCTTGGGGTCGATCAAGGCAACTTTATAGACACACAATAGGACCCAGGTAAGAATGGAAAGACAAATGGATATATATATATATATATATATATATATATATATATATATATATATATATATATATATATATATATAGATATATATATATGCACGTATCCAACCGATAACTCAAATATTAATTAACCGATTTTGATTGAAACTCGGGAAGTGCCTTTCTTTTATTAATATCTTAGATGAGTTCGTTAGCCAGGAAAATCGGCAAGGTTTTCCGTAAAAATTCTGAGTTTTCTTTCGAAAAAATTTTTATCTCCGAAAATTCTAAAACTATTTGGATGAAATTTGGTGGACATGTTGCTTTGGGAAAGACCTTACTACGTACCAAAACAAAACTTTCTAGGCTTACAGATAATCGAGTTATTCAATTTGAAGCATTTATTTTTAATATGCACATACACATACAGTTTTTTATTAACAATGATAAAAACTTGTTTGTAATGAGATCTAGCATGGCTTAGTGTTTATTTAACACAATCCACCTGTCTACACAATTATTTAGTTATTTTGTAGAGATAAGTGTATTTATTATTCGCTTAAGTTGTATTTAAATCAAAACATATTTAGTGGCGTGCTCTAATCTTTATCTATATTGCAAATAATGAAATTTTGTGATCAAAATGACATAAATCGGAAAGCTTGTTAGAACATATTTTATCTAAAATGGTGCTCATGGTGAATAGAACCTACATTTTTCTTACGTTTTTGTCTAGTGACGTTTTATTCAATCAAGGTACCTAGATTGATTTTAAGACTCTTCATGTGTTATCTAAATATGTGACACAAAGTATTCGCGCTTATTTGTATAGTGACTTTTTCTACTTTCTTTAATCTTTCAGGTTTGAACTTATATAAATTTTCGAAACTTAGGGTTTACCAGGCGCCAACATCTGAGTTTAAACGCTCATTTGCTGACTATCGATACATCTCGGCGGTAGGAAACTGATGAACGTAGAGTTAACTCCAAACGCTATTTTGTAACGTTAATTGACAACAGTTAAGTTTCAGCAAAAGCTCAGCGGGACTGGTGAACATATACGTTTACACAACTATTCAACTGTTGGCGCCGAATGAACTAGGGCAATGTATTTACTGTACGTTTAGCTGATACGTAGATACTAGCTTACATTTGGAACACTAGCAACTAACAATTATTTCTATCTATTGGTAATGGGCACTCTGACTTGGTGAAACCGTTCATATTAGATACAAATCTATACGCACGGGCGACCTTTTAGTTCCACAAATGTACTTATAGGTAGGTGCTTCTTACTGCTGTATTCAGCTACTTGTGCCGATGGTCAGTAACTTCTCAGTTTCTCAACAATTATCTTAGAATTTAGCCTATCGAAATTATAACTCTTGTTACCTTTTAACAATATAAAAAAGGTCTGGACGCAGCAAGTGTGTTATGGCAGTGAATTTTCATAAAAATGTTTTTAATGACAAATATGTCTTTTTAGTGAATTTAAAAAAAAATGTGACCGGTGTAGAAAAGTGTAGAAGGTCTAGAACCTCTATGGAGAGTATAAATAGACTAACGGTACATAGAGTGAGTTAGTTCAGTATTGAATTAGTGTGGTGCAGAGTAAGTGATCATGGAGTATTAGGCGAATCAGCAGTAGTAAGTGTTAGTGTATAAGAAGCGACCATAGAAGGCGGATAGTGGAATATAGCTCTATGGACATTTAGTAATAGAGAGGAATATTTTAGTTGATGTGATTATGGTGTTGGAAAATAGTTGGTAATAATAAATGGTAGTTTGAAAAGCTGTGTTTTGTTAGTCAACAAATCCAGATCCCCTAGTACGTAACACCTGGTGTCAGAGGTGGGATTTTTAAACTGCTAGCGGAAATATTTTCCAGAATATTCGTTAAACAACGTGGAAATTTCTAGAATCTCTGGAAGATCAGTGTCAGCAGTAATTCATAACTGGGTGTTTGAATCAGGAAAAACTGTGTACCGGCTTTAAGTACACGTAGCGCAACAGCCAATATGGACACCCAGCTATTGGAATTGATTAAAGAAATGAAAGAAGAAGCCAGATAAAGAGACGAAGAAGCCAAAGAAAAAATGAGATAAAAAGATGAAAAATCCAGAAAAGGAGATGAAGAAGCCAGAAAAAGAGACGAAAAAACCAAAGAAGAAATGAGAAAAAGAGATGAAGAAGCCATAAAAAGAGACGAAGAAGCCAAAGAAGAAATGAGAAAAAGAGACGAAGACACAAGAGAAGAACTGAGAAAAAGGGACGAAGAAGCCAAAGAAGAAATGAGAGAAAGAGATGAAGAGGTCAGAAAAAGAGACGAAGAAGTCAAAGAAGAAATGAGAAAAAGAGATGAAGAGGCCAGAAAATGAGATCAAGAAGCCAAAGAAGAAATGAGAAGAAGAAACAAAGAAAATTCTGCGAAAACAAGCCAGTAGAATTGAGAATATTACTTCGTATGTGGACGAACGTATGAAGCAGGTAAAAGACGACATCTTCCAACAAATAGAAAGTCGAGTAAGGGGTATCAGCGACGATGTACATGACAAGCTGGCGAGTGTGTAGGAAATACAAGCGGAGGTACAGGAGAAAATGCAATCACTAGAAAGGAAGTATGATACCCTAGTCAAGAGAAACATCAGACTCGAAGATAGCCACGTAAGACTTAAGGTTCCCACATTTGCTGGCTCCGTCCCATGGGGTATTTATCTACGCCAGTTCGAAGCCGCTGCTATAACAAATGGTTCGGGCGAGAGAGAGAGAGAAAGCGACTTCGCTAATTGTGGCTCTGAGAGGAGATGCTCTAGATGTGCTCCAAGGTATTCTCAGGGAAGAACCGTTGAGTTTTGACAGCACTAAACATCAATTAGAGATGAGGTTTGGCGACCAGCATTTACAGCAGCTGTATTGAATGCAGTTGAAAACCCGTTGTTAGAAATCGGGCGAAAGTCTCCAACATCTCCAAGCCGACGTTGTCAGACTGACACGATTAGCCTACTCCATAGCTCCGATGGAGTTTTCAAACCAGCTGTCGCTGCAAACCTTCATTGACGGAATCAGAGATACCGACACGCAACACGCGCTGAGAATGGCGAGACACAATAACTTAAACGATGCTTTGGCACATTCCTTGGAGTTTGAAGCGGTAAAACAAGCGTCAGAAAGTCATGTCAGACCCCCGTAGAACGTAACAATATTTAACTTTTCTGCGTTTATCTGATCATCAGTGGCACCCAATTTTTTTTAATTTAAATACCTATAACTTTTTTCTCTTGCACCCTATAGGTCTAGATTTTAGTACATAGTTTAATTTTTGTGATTAGAGCCTCGGTGGTTCAGAGGTAAGAACGTGTGCATCTGAACCGAAGGGTACTGGGTTCGATCCCAGGGTCCTCCTTTCACTTTTTCAGTACAAACTATAACATTAACATCAACTGAGGTTTTGGCATTGTATCCGCACAAGTTGAATGTCTGCACGTTCCGCCCTTCGGAGGGGGGCGTAAAACCGTCGGTCCCGTGTCCATGCGATGTTGGACACGTTAAAGATCGCCACCCTCCTTACAGAACGGCAAGGGTTCGGCAAAATTTTCCAGGATAGTGAGGTGAAACTGCTCCCTGGCGTCGGTGATTGGTCATAGTCGCGGAAATAGGCCGACGTTAAAGAAACAAAAGACACACACACAAATTTTATGATATAAACCAGCGTACCAAACTTGGATGCCCCTACTTTGTTATTTCGGGAGATATAATTTTTTCCGAAAGAAAATGCAAAATTTTCCGGAAAAACCTTAGCTGATTTTACTGGATAACGAACCTATCCAAGCCACTTGGAAAAGGAAGGTACTCAGACAATTTGATTAAAATCGGCCAATTATTTTTTGAGTTATCGGTGTGATATATATATATATATATATATATATATATATATATATATATATATATATATATATATATATATATATATATAAACATATAAAAATTTTAACCGACCCTGGATATGGGTTCTAGGGGGCCTAGTTCGCGCTCATGTGAAGATATTTTTACAAAATTCAAAACTCGGGATCTCCTCATTACAGATTTTTTTTTAATCACTAAAAAGCTGCTGGAGACAGAGTCCTGGTTGGATAAGGCGACATCGCCTTTGGACTGTGACTATGACGATATTAAGACATAGTTTAGCATGGATACAAATCTTTAAAGAACAACTGATGTTATTTTTGGATAGAAAATAATTCTTATGCAAGCGTGTAAACACTTCAATAAATATAACTGGAAACTTTATACCTAGGGTAACAATTATAGCGTATTTTGAATTAAACGACTCAGAAGTCATATATATTAGGTACTGCTGTACTAGGGAAATAAACAACTTACTTCTCGGGTGTACATTAATCAAAAAGTCCCCAACACGATTCTAGATCATAACTCATAATGATTTTTTAATTAAAATCCCGATAAGAGCAAGTGAAAAATGCTTTACAAGATGTAAAGTGAATGATACAGATAAACTCGCTCGTATAAAACGGAAGAAAGAACTAAATAGGAAACTGGGAAACTCTCTGGAAACTTCATTAACAATACAGTATATGCTTTGGCAAGATAAACCACACAGACAAATGTAATTTAGAAAAGCTTAGATAAGTTCCGTGGTTTCACATCTGCTGAAAAATGTTCTTATTCTTTTACAAACAATTATCTTCGAAGTAAAATATAAGGGTTCCGCAATATCTTCTATCGGTTGGTTTTTGAAACACTGAACTAAAACTATTTATCAACTAATATGGTATGCCATTTGGGAAAGAAAATCGCGATTAATCTTAAAGAATACTTTAATCGTGGTTGCATTCAGTGTTGCTGAATCTATATTGAATACCTACTAATGTCTACATATAACTAAATAAAGCTCACTCCTAACGAACTTTCCGTGGTTCCCTATTTGCTGATTTTTTTTATTCGTTTGCAGACAAAATTACCTGCGAACTGAAATATCATGGTTCTGGAATATCTTTTAATGGTTGGTTTTTGAAACACTAAGCTAAAACTATTTATCGAATAATATTGAATGTTAGGTATTTGTTACAGATTGTCGGAATGAATCGTAATGAATAACTTAATAACGTTGGATTCAATGTTGCTAAATTATTGTTGAATACCTACGGATGTCTGTATATAACTGACTCAAGCTCAAATTGAAAGAACTTTTTTTTGCTTTACGTCGGTCTATTTCCGCGACAATGGCCGATCACCAACGCCAGGGATCAGCTTCACCTCAATGCCCTGGAAGTTTCTCGGGATTCCTACCTTTCTGTAAGAAGGGTAGGGATCTTTAACGTGCACAACATCGGATGGTGCACGGGACACACGGCTTTACGCCCCTCTCCGAACTTTTGCAAAAACAATGCCACAAGCTCGGTTGATTTTGATTTGACATTGTGTGCTGAAAAGTGAAATCCACTACTGGGAGTCGAACCCAGGGCCGCTGCGTTCAGAGACATGCATTCTTACCCCTCAACCACCGAGGCTGTTCTGAAGAACATTTATTTTTAATTTGGCTTATTAACGAACATATTTTATAGTGAGCTTACAAAAAAGCACATGGAAAGTTATGCACATTATTACTACATACCGTGGAAGACTAAAACGAAACCTACCTAGTCACAAAACAAATGCGCTATCATGATAATTCTTTTCTGTCAAATTTTTGCAAGTGTTTAAGGAGTATTTGTCAATTTGTCTATGAATCATTATTTTTTTTTTTGGTTTTTGTGAAGCTGTGAACGAGCGAAAATGAGTGATTTAAAACTCGAGTATGAAAGCGTGATAAAGTTTTCAATAGAATAAAACAATCAGCCAAAAATTGTACACAAACAAATACTGCTGTAGATGGTTAACATTGTTCATCGTATTTTCAAGTAAAGCTCTGGTTCTTTGGACTACGTATATAAAAAAGAGACCAACAATTCCGGAAGATTTCTGCAAAGAAACAACTTAAAATTAAAAAGGTACTAAACGCCAAAGCTGGTCTTCTGATTTTGCCCAAAAAAATAATTACTGCAAAATAATTACTCGCAATGCAGAAAAAGGAACCAACAATCGTGGGCTTGCTTAGTTACGACACCCACCTTACAGCCCTGACTTAGCCCTATTGGATTATTAGCTATTTCCTGAATTATACAAACATTTGCTTGCAAATATGTTAGTTTTCTTCAGACGAAGAACTAAAAGTTGCCATTTCTGACTTTTTTTGGAAGGGTGTCGGAAAATAAAAAAAATGTCCCCTAAGGTTCGCAAGAAAAGTTTTCCCTCAAAAATTCCTAGTGAAGTTTTTAACGTAAATTTGCTAAAAAGTTCCACGCAAACATCTTAAAACACAATTTCACGAAATTTATTGAAAATTTGAGAAAAAAATGCCACCATTTTTCTTTTACCAAATTTAAAAAATTTTACGTAAAAATTCGCAAGAAATAATTTTCAAAAAAACTCTTTTATTCCACAAAAAATAGATGAAAGTTTTTGCACAAAAATTCTCCAATTTTCTACAAAAATTTGGAAAAAAAATGTTCTACGATAATCCGTTTATAAAATTAATAAATGAAAAATTATAAAATCTAATCTGTTATTAAAATAAAATAAAAACTGAAAAAGTTAACCTTCTACGAATTTTCTAGAAACTAGAAAGCTTTTGAGAGTCTTAAGTTTCGGATAACCAAAGAAACGATTTTTTTTCACGAAAGGTTTCCATAGAAAATTCTCAAAAGCTTTTTAACGTAAATATGCTAAAAAAATTCTACGCCAATTTGCTAAAAAACAATGTAGACCAAAATTTACAAGGCTTCGCAAAAACAAGTCGCCACGAACATTTGCTACAAAATTTAAAAAAATGTTGCCTGAAATTTCGATAAGAAATATTTGCCAAATATTTTTCTAAGGAAAATCCGCTAAAAATATTTATTTTGCGAAAATATGATGAAAATTCTTTGCACAAAACTCTCTAAAAATATTGTTTTAAAAATTCACAAAAACCACTATACAAATTTCTACGATAATTCATAAAAAAAGTTATAAAAGAATGTGGACAAAAATTCGTCTATAAAATTATGAAATTAAAAATTAAGGGTGAAAAGTTAAATTTTTTGAAAGATCAAGTGATTTTTTCTACGAAAATTCGCTAAAAATGACATAAGTTTGTATAGAACAAGCGTTGGTTTTCAAAACAATAAAGGTATCTAAGAATTCTTCAACATTGTTTTCCCTTATCAGACGAATATTATTGACAATTTATGTTAAAAACTAAGCAGACAATAAAACTGTCAACACAATTTATACGATGAGTGCCGTGTGCCTAGAAGAGTCGCCGAAAATTATGTACTGTGTAATTCGGAGGCATTATGTTGATTATAAAAAGTGTTTTTTCACGGAAAGGCACACAGATTGAAATATTATATTTTAGTCAGCACAGGTCCTTTTCAAGAATTATAAAAATTATTAATCAGATAATAACACTTTGACAAGCATAATGCGTGTATACATCATTAAGGTGAACCCGAGGTAGCAGCGGAACGACACATCAGGTAGAATCTGTATTCTGGAGGGTTGAAAAGCTCAAACCTCAGTGCTCAAGATTGGGTATCCCCTGTTGTCATATATCTTTTACTCCGTTACTTTCTCATTTTAACGACCGATCTTTATCATCTATTTACCCATTTAAATGAAAACATAACTCCTGTCCCTCTGATCTTCGTATATAATTACTTCATATTAAATTGTTCCTGTGCTTTGATTTTACCCTTAGATATATAAATCCATTTGTTATATTAATTGCAGCGAACAATTATCTACAATCAAGGGAAACTAATTCTAACTATAAGCAGTAATGCAAAACTGTTTTGTAGTTCGTATTTAAAGATCATTTAGATATAATCTAAAATCTGCTTGCATTTGAGGTTTCTACATTACTGACGTTCTCATGTTTTAAATAATTTCAGCAAGTTTTTGCATCGGAATATAGAAGTTGTGTAATATAACGTATTCTGCGAATTCTTTAAATACTAAAAAATAGATTGTGAACAAGATTTAAACTCCAGCATCTGTTTTAGTATCGCATCTTGCATTATTACTTAAAAAAAATTCGGGACGCAGCAAGTGCATTATCGTAGTGAATTTTCATAAGAATTGTACACTTTAATACGACATATTAGTAAAATTAAAACTTCAAATTTACAGACCTTGACGATCGGTTTTAAAGGCCCTAATAGAGGCTGGTTTGAAAATTTTGTTCGAAAATGTTACCATCGACATCTCTCTATTATAAACATATTCATCGTGTGTTTTAGCTCCTTTTAAAACAAATGCCCAAAACTGAATTTTCTATGAAGCTAGAAAATTAAAATTTTGTACAGCTACACCAAGTCGCTTTAAAAAGAAACTTGTATTACAAATTTTATTAAAGTTACAAAAGCTTTCTAAAAGAAAACTTAATTCATATTTGGAAAAAGAAATTATTCGACAAATTATAAACGTAGCAGGTATTTTTCCAACATTAAAAAACTTTTTTAAAAACAAATTCTCTTCATTTTTATCAACGATAAAAAATGTCTGCTGAAATTTACAATTTTAGACTTGGAGGTGCAAAGTTATCCAGGCGTTTTAAAGGAAAATGAGATCTTGATCCAAACATATGAAATCTGGACACTATTGTTTCTACCAAATATTAAAGTTAGTCAAACAAAACAAAACGTTACATTTGCATCGCGCGGGAATAGAACTGGACGTGGTTGAGTTGTTCGTACAAATCAGTTGAGTATTTTTTGAGCTTTCGCTCGGATACATACATATGTATTTATATGCTTATATATATATATATATATATATATATATATATATATATATATATATATATATATATATATACAGTGGGCCCAAATTGGCCATGCATGTATAGGGAACTCAGAAACTATAAGAAATAGAAACTGGGGAAAGTTGTAGGCAATTTTATTACCAATTCAAAGCTGCTTATCCGACTTCCCTAACTTTTTTCGTTTCTGGGATTTTTTGAAAATAAGAAAAATGGCGCATTTATTTTGTTACCAGCTGGGCAAAATATCGAACATTAGGCTGACGTCTTTCTGGGAAACTGTTAGCGTAGTTTCGTAACGCTAGATTAGCGTTTCTGTGAGATGATATGTAACAGACAAGCATGTCAAATTTTTCTACATTAGAATAATTCTGCATGCTGCTATTTATAAATTTTAGTGATAAACAAAGTTAATTTTTATTTGAAATACTAGGATTTGAACACTTGAAAACTTAATTAAAATTTTGCAAAAAAACAACCGAATAAGTCTTAAGTAGAATTCAAACAATGTCAAACATTCAAACATTTAATAGTTGTTAAACAAATGTCACAACAATTAACACAAGTTGCTAAGCAACTGGAATAATTGCGAATCATGGATATCTTGAGTTGTCAGGAATATTCTAGTCATTATAAGTAGCATAAATATTTTTAAAATAATCTTACTTGCAGAGTTTAAAATGTCTTACTATTTTTCTTGATCATAATAAAGAAATCATATTAAGCGCCATATGTTTTTTTACTTTCCAGATTGCGACGTTGCCATATGTATGTATAAATAAATCTTAAAATGTTGTTTTTTTCAAATTTTGAACCATTCTTTAGTAATGTGTGATACATCATTGGAAAGTAAAAATTATGGTCTTTTTTAGACTGTCAAAATCCAATATGGTCCATAAGAAAAAAAAGTTGACAATCGCCTAGTGATTATTTAACAATAAACATGAAATCTGACTAGATAGTTGAACTCTACCTTTAAAGCTGCTGTAAAGATGTTTCTACAGAATTCAAAAAATTTGATAAGTGAAAAAGTTTTAGCACTTTAAAAAATGCGCCATTTTTCTTATTTTATAGATTATAGATTAATTCTGTTTATGTTAAAAATTGACATCACGTAGACATTTTGAAGACGTCAACCGTCATTTTTATTTTATTTTTAGTTTTAAAGAACTTTTTGATCAAAACATAACGCAGTAACGGATTTTTATTTGTATTTGCCATGAATTCGTACAAGGATATTCAATTTTCTCCTGTCTGACGATGCTGTCAAACAACGAAACCGGTTACAGAAAAAAAAACATATGTGAAGCCAGAGAAATAGTTTCTACGTCTGTATGTAATATGGAACGGTTTCACCAAGTAAGGGCAACAACAATTAATGAATTAGTATTATATTAGGGTTTGTGCTAAAAAATTGCCAATAAACATCCAAATACTTTTAGCGTTGTATTTTTAGGTTTTGTATTCGGAACAAAATGATTTAAACAATAAATGACATATTCAAATTCACCCACAGCTTTTTCGAGAATAACATATGCCAAAATAGGCTAAAAATTGTAGTATATTGTGTAATTTAACATTGGCCAATTTTCGCCATATGGCCATCACAGAGGCCGGGGATCAGTTTCACATCGCCAGCCTGAAAATGTTGCAGACACTGTTCCTTTCTGTAAGAAAAGTAGGATTTTGTTTACCTAACATCCCATGGACCAACAGATTTACACCCCTCCGACGGACGAAACGTACAGACATTCAAATGGCTCACCCAAAATGCCACCAGCTGGGTAGCTGTCCATTTGACCATATGTACTAACAAATCTAAATGAATCTAAGCTTATACATTATGTAATACTTTTCTACCGTTTAAGAGAATACTCCATTCATTATTGTAATATTTGTTAAAAGACTGAAGTTGGACACTGTGGCTGGCAGCTGAAAAAAAAACAGAATCACACCAAAAACCAAAAAAATATACATAGTTATACAGTTTAGCGACAGCTACTGATGAAGACAACTTCGTTGTCATAATACGTATCAAGCATATAAACTCTATTTTTGTGCTTTTTGGGGTGATTCTGGTTTTTGTTTCATAATATTTACTGTTTAAAATTGTACAATATCAATATGCCAGTACAAATAAATCCTGCGACTTGCAGAGTATTTTGAGATAATTTTGCAAAGAGTGTTCTAAATATGTTTGAAATCTATGATTTAATGATACGCTTGAAATTTTGACATAATAAAATTTCTTTAAACTATATTTTTCCTTCTTCACCAATCTTAAAATTCAACCAAAACATTCTCTGCCTGATGCTGCTTTCAATACCAATTGTTGTCAAACAAATGCCTTTTCTTTACGTTCTATATTTATGCCAAACTTATAAATTTGTGCTATTAATAAGTGAGAGTCAAGCTGACAATATTAAAAGAGCAAAAGGGGCTACTAAAGAAAGAAATAACAGGTAAAAAATCAATTAAAACAAGTTTTGAAAAAAGTCGAAAAAAAAACGAAATTAGAGAAAACATTTTCATATCTGCATCGGTTAGAAAAGGTTCTACAGTAAACATTTCCTAGAAGTTTAAGTGTGTGTGGGTTTTGTTTTTTTAACGTCGTCCTATTTCCGCGACTAATCACCGACGCCGGGGAGCAGTTGCACCTCACTCTCCTGGAAATTTTGCCGAACCCCTGTCTTTCTGTAAGGAGGGTAAGGATCTTTAACGTGCCCAACATTGCATGGACACGGGACCGACGGCTTTACGCCCTCTCCGAAGGGCGGAACGTGCAGACATTCAACTTGCTCAAATACAATGCCAGAACCTCGGTTGGTGTTAATTTTACAGTTTGTACCGAAAAAGTGAAAGGAGTACCCCGGGATCGCACCCAGTACCCTTCGGTTCAGAGGCACACGTTCTTACCCCTGAACCACCGAGGTTCTTAAAAGTTTAAGTATAAGTTACCATTTCCATCGTATGCTATTTTAATATCAATGCCTAAACAGACACTAAATGTTTGGCAAATTACCTACTTATTTTATTTTAATATATTCGATTAACATTTTTACACAAATAAGGTTATAAAAAGCATCTACTTAAAGTGGTCATTATGTTATAGCAGAAATATTTTTAAATTAATAATATTTCATAACAACGTTAATTTTTCAGTCAGTAATTCAAAGCTGTCTCTTCAAATGTAGTTAATTGCGTTTTATACGAATTAGGGCAAACTAACCCAATTATGGTGTAGAGGTATTAAAGACAAGCTTGTTTAGTTAGTATATAGAGGGTGTCGAAATAAAGGGTGCCGAATTACAATGCACTTCTGTTTCATATGCATATTAGTATTAGCATAATTACATTACGTAATTCATTGGGGTTATGCCTTTGCTTTCACAGAGATTTTGAGTTCACTGTTTCTGCAAATTATCTCTCAGTGTGGTTCTAAAGGTTTTGTGTTTGGCTGTTGTTAAATAAAGCTTTATTAGTTTAAATAACATAAACATGTAATTTTCTTATGTTATTACTTATGTAAATATTTATATAATTAAGTTGTTTAATTTAAAATATTATCACAATATTTAGCACGATAGGACTTTGTATCAGACTCTATATGATGACTATAATTTTTGGCGAAGTGTAAAGGGTACGTTCTAAAGGATTTTTTAATTATCGTATTAAAAAAATCCTTTAAGAACGTCCGCATTGGTCTACATAATAAGCCAAACGATGAATATACAAACAGCCCAGAGGAAATCACTAGAGTTCTCCAACAGACTCACTTTTCAGGCCCACAAAATACAGAAGATAATTTGTACCGGAGCAGCGCAGCTGGTAAAGGATTAAGAAACTCAGTGAGAGTTGGGAAAAGACTGGCAAATTAAATATTCAGTATTAACAGAATTAAATGGACGATAGAGAGTTTTAAACCCCACCAATCCCCTCTCAGAGACGGCATATTTCCAGCCTTGCTACTAGATATTCAGTGCTAGTTTAACCCTAGGCTATATTCCACTGGCATAGAGACAGGCAAACGTGATGTTTGTACCAAAAACAGGACGTCGCCCTATGGACGAAGCAAAGTCCTATCGCCCCATTAGCCTCGCATCCCTTCTCATAAAGACCGTAAAGAAGGCATTAGACCAATACATTAAAAGCGAAACCCTAACAAGAAAACCGCTGTATGTACAACAATTCGCCTATCAGGCGGGCTAATCCACATTAGATGCCTTACATTGTCTAGTGAGAGGGATACATAAAACTTTTGTAGCCAAATAAGTAGCCGCCAGCGCATTTATCAACCTAGAGGGTACATCTGACAACACCTTACATCAACCCATCAAAAGGGTCCTACATGGAAGGAGAGTGGAATTCCCCATTGTAAGATGGATTGAGTCAATGCTAAAAAGCCGTTTTTTCACAACCACCACAAATAAAACCAACGCAATAGTAACGACGGCAAAAGGTTGTCCTCAAGGAGGAGTGCTATCACCTCTGCTGCGGTCACTCGTTATTGATAAACTAGTGACTAAATTGAGCGGAGCTGGATTTATAGGCCAAGGATACGCAGACGATGTTTTCATAACAGTAAAAGGAAAACACGATGCTGTAATATTCAGCCTAACGCAAACAGCCCTAAATCTAGTAATAAATAAGTGTGAGACAGCGAGACTTAATGTCAATGCTCATAAGACAGCTATTATCTCATTCGCGAACAGAATTAAACTAAATTTAAAAGCGCCCACTCTAAATGGAACACAGATACAATTTTCCGATGAAGTTAAATACTTAGGGACCTTCTTAGACCAAAAACTGAATTGGAACACACACTTGGAAAAAACTCTTTCAAGTGCCACAATAGTAGTCTGGACATGCCATATATTCGTAGGAAAAACATGATGGCTAAATCCCAGGATAGTATACTATACCAAACTTTAGCCGAACCCATGGTCACATACGCATCTATAATATGGTGGCCAAAAACGGAGGAAGCATTAACACTAAGCAAATTGCAAAAATTTCCAGAACCACAATCGCAATCTGGACATGCTGTAGACTCGTAGGTGAGACATACGGTCTGAATCCCAGGAGCGTATACTGGCTATACCAAACTGTGGTCAAGCCTATGGTCACATATTTATCTATAGTATGGTGGCCAAAAACGAAAGAAGCCTCACACAAAGCAAATTACCAAAATTTGAAAGGCTGATCTGTCTTGGAATAACGGAGGCTATGGCATCATGCTTCACAGCTGCAATAGAGGCAAGGCTGAATCATACTCCACTTTACATATGTGTGAAAAGGGAAGCAGAAATAAGTGCCTCAAGACTATTCCAGGCGGACAAATTGAAACCAAGAGACTTTGTTGTCCACTTGAAAATCCTGGAATTCATTCCATTGGAGTCACTCGCCAAACCAACAGACCAAATGCCAGCCAAACTGGTCTTCATAATTCCATTCGACGTAGTCGTAAACAACCGCCAAAAATGGAACAGTGACAGTGCAAAGCTGACAAACAACTCATCTGTATGGTACACAGACTGGTCTAAACAAGTGCAGGGAGCAGAACTGGGAACAAGGGGACCCAACTTTAGACTCGCTAAGTCCCTAGGAAAAATTGCTGCCATCTTCCAAGCGGAAATGCTTGCTATATATGTCTGTGTACAGGAGTGCATACAAAGAAGACTCGGAAACAGAGAGATCTACATCAGGTCAGACAGTCAGGCAGTACTAAAGACTCTAAAATATGTTTAAACCGAGTCTAAACCGACCTGAGAATGCAAAAAAAATTGAAGCAACTGGCTACGAACAACAAAGTATTTTTGATTTCGATACCAGGGAATCAAGGCACCAAAAGTAACGAGGAAGCACATAGCCTTGCAAAAAGGGCAGCAACAACACCATTCTATGATTCAGAGCCCTATTGTGGACTAACAAAAAGCCACGCAAGAAATGAACTTGATACTTGGGAGAGGAACCAGATGCTGTCCTACTGGAGAAAAACGCCAGGCTTAAGGCAGCCAAAACGGTTCATCACCAGATCAACAGAGAAGTTTGAACTGTTTCTTATATTGAACAGAAACGACTTGAGAATAATCACAGGGCTCTTCACAGGACACTCCCCAGTAAGGTATTACTCGTACCTTATGAAGATGGGCAAGGTGGACAGTGAAAACTGCTGATACTGCACTGAAGCAGCAGAAACAACAGAACACTTGCTATGCAACTGCATGGCTCATTTCGGCGAAAGACTCAAATAATTTGGAGGGGTGACCCTAACACCACAGGAAAATAGCCCCCAAGAAGATAGTGGACTACATAAAAAGTCTGGGCAACTATTAGGAAAAAGAGTCATGCACGAAAGATCCATTGGGATCGCAGCGGTGAGAGGCCAAGGCCTATGCGATTTATTAAACCATCTACAATATACAATCTACAATCTACAATCTACAATAGACAAGCTACAATCTACAATCAATGCCCTGAAACAAAATGTAGTTTCAGTTTTCTTAACACATGTTTTCTGAATTTTCGCTACCATAACCCACTGTAACGTTAAGGCTTTATTTATTTGTTCAATATAAAATAACATGCAATAGTGTCACAGCATAGTTATAACTATGCTATGATAGTGTATTGAAATTAATTTTACAATGTACGTTTTCCAAAGAAGCTCTAAGATTCAGATTTGTCAGGTATAATTTCTTAATATACTTATTATAAACAGCCAAAATAATGTATGCAACGTTTAGTGACAATAAATTATAATTATGACGTTTTTAAGTGTCTTAAAAAATTTAAACTTAACTTCAACCAGCAAATAGTTAGTGGAAAACTTAAAACGTCCTTGTCTTTTTGGTAGTAATATTTGGTAGCATTTGACACATTTAGGGAAAGGGTGTACAAAATGACATTGTCGGGTATAATGACACAGTGCGAATCGTCAATTCGAAGTGCTCGGAAGCGAATATGTTATTGTGGCATTGGTCTCAGGCATGCTAGTTTACGTTTACATTTAGTATCGCTTTGTCAGTTAGAAAGGGTGAGCGTCCGATTATCTTGGTGAAGTTTCTTTTAAAAAAATCACTAATGAGGAGATCTCAACTTTTGAATTTAAAAAAAATATCTTCAAGTGAGCGAGAACTAGGCCCCCTAGAACCCATAACCAGGGTCAGTTTCAATTTATATATATATATATATATATATATATATATATATATATATATATATATATATATATATATATATATATATATATATATATGTGTGTGTGTGTGTGTGTGTGTGTGTGTGTGTGTGTCACACCGATGACTTAAAAAATAAGGGGCCGATTTTGATTAAATTTTCTGAGTACCTTCCTTTTGCAAGTGGCTTGGATAAGTTCGTTAGCCAGGAAAATGGGCCCAGGTTTTCCCAGAAAATTTTGTGTTTTCTTTCGGAAAAAATTATATTTCCGGAAATAACAAAGTACCAACCAAATTTGGTACGCCTGTTTGTGTTATAAAGAGTGAACCGTGTACTAAAATTTAGGTCTGTAAGTTTAAAGACAAAAAAGTTCTGGGCATTTAAAGAAAAAAAAGGGCTTTTCCTCAAAACGTCAAAGTTGCGGATTGAAACGTCAAAATTCGCAACATTTGGGCAAAGAACCTGAAACAATACGGGTTATGTAAAAAAATGCCGCAAGAAGAGTCTTTTGCAAACCCTTAAGTTTTAGCTTCAACCGTCATTGTCCTTCATTTTAGTAACATATTTCCAGAAATTTCCTTTTAAATAGACCCCTTCTCTGATGCTTTGGCGTTTTAGTTAAGTTTATGGTTTAACGGTCCATGATTTTTAGCTAATTTTCGTAGAAAAAAGTCGCTAATGAAGAGAACGCGACTTTTGAATTTTAAAAAGATTTCTTTAAATGAGCGCCAACTAGGCCCCCTAGAATGCATATCCGGGTTTAGTTTCAGTTTTTATCTGGTTACATATATACAGGGTAACACACTTCTACGGTAAAGCTAAATATAATTGTTCTTATTTAACATACGAGAAAAAGTTGTATACGTTAATCATAGGGTGTCTTGAGCTGCATCTTATAAAATTATTTTGACAGTCACTGGTGACCGAGAAGTCGTTAGTGATACCTAAAATATTTTTTTCGAACACCCTTATATTATTGCATTTTTGCATTTTTTAACGAAAGATGATGGATTTTTGTAAGAATAAATCTAGAATCAGTAAGTGCGATTTGGTAGCGAATTTTTATTGTATGTTTCAAATTTCAATGAATAAATATTAACCTAAGGTTTGTTGGCTAGGAGATCGGTTTTCTCGGAAACATTTTTAGTTCATTTTCGGAAAATTTTGGTTCACTTTCAAACAATAAGTTATTTTGATAAAATATGGTACATTGTTTTTACTATTTAGGTTACGCCGGTAACTAGATTGATGCCTGCTTGCATTAGAGAGACATATTTGCTATTAAAAACATTTTAATGAAAATTCACTTCCATAACGCACTTGCTGTGTCCAGACTTTTTTAACCTTAAGAAGTTCTTACTGATGATAATGCGCAGCCTGGACCTTCCGCTTTTGCCATAAAACCTCCCCTCGCCATTCCTATAGCGGCTCAAAACGTTCTTACTGATGATAATGCGCAAGCTAGACCTTCTGCTTCCGCCATATAACCCCCGCTCGTCATTCCTACAACGGATCAGAAAAGCTTGTAAAATTGAACAAGGGTTGTTTAAATGTTGGTTTCTCCAGCTTATTTAAGTCCAGTTTCGGTTGAACTATTGGTTTCAGACCAGGAAAAAAGAAACCCAGGGAAATGTTAAGTCAGTTCTGTCCTAAATTCTACTCCAAATTTGGAAGAGGCCAAAGGAAAAAGCAAACCCAAACTAAAGATTCCAGAAAAAGGAGAATGGGTGGTAAAACCGAAAGTCCTTGCGGAACCAGAGTCAGAAGCAGAAGAATAACCTTTTTCTGTAGTTGAAGAAGACGATTGTACTTGCATTTATTGCACAGAACTGTACAAAATTTCCAAAAAAAGGTGAGCTGTGGCTATGTTGTTCGTGTAAAAAGTGGGCACATGCCGAATGTGCTGAGGTAGATGTAAAAAAATGTTTGTGAGCTTTGTACCGACTAAAAGTATATTAAAGAGCATTGTTGTGTAATTTTACCATCCAGGTGGGGTAAAATTAATTTTTCTTGTTTATGTTTATTTCTTTGACTAAGCCCATATTTTATTTTGTATAGCTAAAGTCTAGTCTGTAATGTTGGAAAAGGGTTAGTTTATGTTTTATTTAAGATCTCCTATTTTTAATCTAGTATTATAAAATGAATACACCCTTCCCCTAAAACAAACAGTTAATAGAGTTTGAGGGATAACTAAAAGCTTTATGATCTTCCTTTACATCGCTAAATATCATTTCTTATTTTAAATAAAACCAGAAGTAAGTTTTGGTAGCTAATAATGTCCTCTTTCAAGGGTGTGTATATGCCGCAATAGATACGTTTTATGTAAACCACACCACTTGTTTCGTACCGAATCCATAGATTCACCTGCTGCCAACTAAACAGATAACGTACTTCGACTGAGGAGGTGGCGTGGTGGGGGGGTTCCCTCAGGAGTCCGTTTTGGGACCTCTACTGTTCAATCTGTTCGTGAACGATATATCTGGGGTAATCGATGTCGCGCACCTGCTGTATGCGGATGATCTGAAAATATTTATCAGAATAGAAGATCTGAAGGACTGTGTCAAACTGGAGAACAATCTTAGCAGGCGTGGCCTTGCATGAACTACCTCCCCATTAACATACGGAAGTGCGAAGTAATGTCATATAGTTTAAATCATTCACGTATTGAATTGAGCTAATCTTTGGGCGACGTTGAGCTTCGCAGAGCAGGAATTCTTACTGATCTGGGCAGTTGTTTTGCCCAAAAGCTGTCTTTCATAAACCACATATAATCTATTGTCTCGAAGGCGTTCATGACTCTGGGCTTCCTCGTACGTACGCTACTTTTTTTCTACGTAAATTTTTTTTGCCAAAATGATGCCAATTTTTACGTTTCACCTCGCGACTTTGACGTTTTAAGAGGAAAACCTCATTTTTTTCCTTTAAATGCCTATAGATTTTTTAATTTTGACTTATAGATCTAAAATAGCTCACTTTTTATGATTTAAACTAGCGTACCAAATGTGGTTTGGAAATAACTTTGTTATTTCCGGAGATATACAAATTTTCCGAGAGAAAACACAACATTTTCCGGGAAAAACCAGGCCGATTT
Organism: Tillus elongatus; assembly: GCA_964006375.1. NCBI lineage: Eukaryota > Metazoa > Arthropoda > Insecta > Coleoptera > Cleridae > Tillus > Tillus elongatus. Next base: position 87,488,901 of record OZ023269.1, on the reverse strand, counting down.
CTCTGGCTAACGAACTTATCCAGGCCACTTGCAAAAGGAAGGTCCTCACCAAATTTTATTAAAATCCGCCCATTATTTTTTAAGTTATCTGTGTGACATATATATATATATATATATATATATATATATATATATATATATATATATATATATATATATATATATATATATATATATATATACGTTTATTAGCCTTTGATTCAGTACATAATATACTACAGGCACGCCGATGTACAACAAAATAGATACACATAAAAAAGTAAACCTAAAATATATACAAAACAACTATAAAAAAACATCACACTATACACGCATATAAAACAAACAACAAAAACAAATACAAGGCTACCTAACATAAGACTATTTAACATTAATAAACTTCAACGCCGATACATAACAAGCCATTCCACCATTACCACTACTACCCATCGCAACCCGTACATCTATCGGTAAATTCCTTGATGTTATAAAAGCAGTTGTCAGCTAAAAATATCTTTAATCTATTTTTAAAGGCGTCTAATGTATTAACAGTCTTTATTTCATCAGGAATCAAGTTAAAATACAAGCAACCAGCATAAATAGGTGATTTTTTGTAGGTCATAAATTGACATCTAGGTAAATACATGTTGTTTTTTGTTCGTGTGGAGTGACAATGAACATCACTATTTTTTATAAGCTTGCTTTTCTGGGTAAACGTGAAGATAAAAATTCTATACAGATGTCTGTAGTGTTAATATCTTTTTTGTTTTGAAGCTCGACCTCCGAAGTCCGAACGTCCGAAGATCAAGCAAATAATTCGCTTTTGTCTCAAAAATACCATCTCTATGTTATTTAAGAGCCCCCAATTACGTTATAAACTAATACGCTGTAAGCCAAAGCATAATACACGTTGATAAGGGACATTTCGTTTAGCGTGCTTTTAAGCCACATTGTGCAAAATAAGCCTTATTTAATTTACTAGAGATATTCTCTATCTGTGACTCACATGTGAGCCTAGCGTTCAGAGTGCAACCCAAAAATTATATATATATATATATATATATATATATATATATATATATATATATATATATATATATATATATATATATATATATAAACATTTAACATTTCAAACTGATATATATATATATATATATATATATATATATATATATATATATATATATATATATTCTAGGGTGTCTAGTTCACGCTCAGTTAAAGAATTTTTTTCAAAATTCAAATGTCGGGATCTCCCCATTAGTGAATTATTTTAAAGAAAATTAACTAAAAAGTGTATACCTACTGAAATTTTGTATCCGTATTGTTATCATTTATTATCAAAGACAAAACAGTGTAGTATAGAAAATTTCGTTGCAATTGGTCGACTCTTACTGGGTGGTTTTTTGGAAAGTCAGTATATTTTTTTAAATCATGCTTTTGAACAGGTAGTAGTAGGCGGTAAACAATGTTGATTCATAACAAATTTATATGTTATATTGACTAATAACTAACAGTCTAGGCAAAAGCTTGAGTTGAATTTTTAATAAAAAAGAGTCTGGACGCAGCAAATGCGTTATGGTAATGAATTTTCATAGAAATGATCTGGCACTAAATATTTTTTTATAATTATTTTTTCTTGTAACATAGAAATATACATTTTGGTATATAGTTTCCTTTTAATATCGTTAACATACGTATCAAATTTGGTTACCATAGCTTTTCTATTTTTTGAGTTAATTTTTTTTCCAAAAGAAAACCCAAAATTTTTCAGGAAAACCTGGTTCGATTTTCTTGTCTAACGAACTTATCCAACCCACTTCCAAAAAGACCAAATTTGGTCAAAATCGGACCATTATCTTTTAAGTTATCGGTGTGTGATATATATATATATATATATATATATATATATATATATATATATATATATATAAATTGAAACTAACCCCGGGTATGGGTTCTAGGGGTCCTAGTTCGCGCTCATGTGTAGAAATTTTTTAAAAAGTCAGGCTCTCCCCATTAGCGAATTTTTCTAAGAAAATTGACTAAAAAAGAAAAAACAAAAAATTTTTAAATCCTTACAAATTGTGTCTTATTTACAGATTTTACGCTGAGTAAAGTTGCCATACTAATTCATAAAATTATAGGGAATGAGACAGATTACCTTTAACTGCTACCTATCGGTAGTGAAATAATTAATTATAGTCGCACAGATGGGTGATTCAAAATCACTAGTGGAAGTGGTAGTTGAAACGAGTATATATTAATTCCCTATATCGAGATATGGCAGTCTCAATGGTAGCTGATTAGGTTTCCAGGGCTGACTGTAGTATTGAATGTCCAGTCCCTAGGGGAACCTTCGCACCACCAGGAAAGTGTCAGGAAAGCGGCCAAATGTGGAGGGTCAACTAGAGACTTACACTGACGACGAGACTAAGGGCTGACCTGCCGCACCGCATGTTTTACACCTCGGGGCTCTATAACGTATATATTCTAACAGAAAGTAATAAATTCTTTTTCCAAATAGTGTGAAACTACTAACTGAAATGTTTTATCACTATTACAGATAGGCTTTTTTCTTTCCATTAAAAAAAACATTGACTATTGTTAAGGAGAATATCTTTGACATTTCTCTTTTATAAAGAGTAAATTTATGTAGAAAAAGAAAACAACTGGTATTCTGCAAGAATTTAAAAGCTTATCAAAGTTTAAAATTAAATTTATTGCAATAACAACAGATCCAGCTTTGGAATGGGTTATATTAGAATGATTTAAAACTAAAAGCATAGTAGTGTGAAAACTTCGAACTCGGCAGTTCTCCTTCACTTAATTTCAGCATTTGGTAATTATCACAGCCTCAATGTCATGTCATATTTTAGTGAATTTCATAGGCATATTCGCTTATGGGGAAATGACGACTATCTTGTGCGATAACTCAAAAAGACTTGACAGATGTGACGAATTTCACATATGTTTTCTTTTCACTGAATTTTCGTTAAGAAAATTCACTAATAGAGAGGTAACGATGGTAAGACTTTCGGAAAATTATTTCAAATGAGCACGAATTAGGGCCCCCAGAGCCCATATCCAAGGTCCGTTTGAATTGTTAAATGTTCACACACACGCACGCATATATATATATATATATATATATATATATATATATATATATATATATATATATATATATATATATATATATATATATATATATATATATATATATATATATATGTATATGTGTGTATGTATCCGAGAGATAAGTTGAAAAAAGTCAACTAATTTGAATGAAAATTGGCTGATATCTTCATTGTATTAAGACCACAGACGAGTTCATAAATCAGCTATAACGGACATGTTTTCCCCAAAAGTATACAAGAATATTTTTTATTACATTTTTGGCCTCGAGCATTTACTCATACGGCCAAGAATATTTTTTAAAACGCTATATTTTTGAAAGTATTAGAATAACTGCAGTGAGAGTTTACATGTGGCTAGGTATAGTATAAATAAACCTATGTTGTTAATTTTAAGTAATTTGGTTCGAAAACGTCGAGTTTTTCCCAATTAAAAATAAAATCTAAAAAACATGCGTTGAAACGACTAAGTGGTTAAAGTCCAATGCTTAGCAGACAGAGTAGTTAACTGCCATTTGTAGATTGATTTATAAAGAACCTCGGTGGTTCAGGGGTAAGAACGTGTGCCTCTGAACCGAAGAGTACTGGGTTCAATCCCAGAGTACTCCTTTCACTTTTTCAGTACAAACTGTAAAATTAACATCAACCTAGGTTCTGGCATTGTATTTGAGCAAGTTGAATGTCTGAACGTTCCGCCCTTCGGAGGGGGCGTAAAACCGTCGGTCCCATGTCCATGCGACGTTGGGCACGTTAAATATCCCTACCCTCCTTACAGAAAGGCAGGGGTTCGGCAAAATTTCCAGGATAGTGAGGTGGAACTGCTCCCTGGCGTCGGTGATTGGCCATAGTCGCGGAAATAGGCCGACGTTAAAGAAACAAAACACACACAACAGATTGATTTATACAACAGGCATAAACCACACAACAACGGTAACCAAACAATATAAATAACAGGCATAAAACAGACTACTCGAACTAACAATCGTGAAATCTCAGCCACAAATAACCCAAGTAACAGACGACATAAAATTAAAAATTGGCCAAGTGATTGCTTTTTAACTGGGGAATTTAATCAATTTTTAAAATACACTGTATATGATGAATGGCCCCAATTACAGTTTTGGACTAAAAGTGTAGCATAATATAGTGGAAATGTAAACAAAATCAAGTAACCTCTCTATAAAAATGATTTTAAAACAGTTTGTTCTTTTATCTTTAAACGTAAACATAAGTCGTTGAAAGGTTCCGAGATCAATTCCCGGTCGATGAATGTATCGTTTTTTTTGTTCCATTTTCATATTTAGAGAAACAATAGTGTACAGATTTCATACGTTTTGAACAAGATTTCATTTTTGTTTTAAAAGCCTGAATAACTTTGTCACCTTTGAGTCTAAAATTATAATTTTCAGCAGACATTTTGTTATTGTTGATATTGAATTTTTATTAAGAAAATTTACTAATAGAGAATTTGTTTTAAAAAGACTTTTTTAGCTGTTGAAAAAACCGGTTTTATTAGGTTGACTAAAACGAAATCATTCAGGCGATTAATAAGGAAAAATAACTGCTAGGTTTATAGTTTGGCAGATACTTTACTTTTCTAAATATGAATTAAGTTTTCTTCTGGAAAGCTTTCGTAACTTTAATAAAATTTGTAATACAACTTTTTTTTAATGAGACACACTATCCATGGATATAGCAAAAAAATTTCTAGCCTCATAGAAACTTGAGTTTTGGGCATTTTTCGCAAAAGGAATTATAACAAAAATTGTTTTGATAATAGCGAGATATCGATGGTAACACTTTTGACAGAATTCTTCAAATGTGCGCGCACTAGAACCTCGAGAAAATCGATCTTTAATGGCTATGTAAGTTTAAAGTATTAATTTTAGTAATATGCGGTATAATAATAGTGTACAATTCTTATGAAAACTCACTACTATCACGAACTTTTTTTTTCTCCCTCAGAGCTCGTCCGCGTCTTTTCCGCCCCGATAGCTCTGCAGCCTTTGGCTTATTGTTCATGCCCTTAGTTTTTCTACTCCACCCATTCCAAAACTACTGTGCCTTGAACTAGTCTGCACAGCGATTGGTAGGGTGAAGTCTTGTATTGCTCTGTCTCCGGTCTAGACTGACCGTAGATCAGTTGTCTTTTGAGGTCCAGAGCTTTACACTCGCACAAGATGTGCTGGGCTGATTTCTCCCCCTCGCCGCAGTCTGCATGTGAGGTCCCCTTCGAACCGCCCCATTTTATGCAGGTGTTTATTGACGGCCATGTGTCCCGTCAAGAGACCTGTTATGTATCTGAGCTGTCCTCTGCTAAGATTTAGCAGCACTACAGCTCTCTTTGAACTGGGTTCGTCAATTACTGACTTCCCATGTCTCTCTTTGCGAGATTGTCAGCTTCTTCATTGCCTTTGACCCCCGAGTGACCCGGCACCTAGATGAGGGTGACCTCATTCTGCCCAGCCAGGTCGCTCGTCTCGTCTCGGTACTCACTTACCAGCCTGGAATTTGCCCGTGGGCTACTTAGGGCCTTAAAGGCTGCCTGGCTGTCTGTGGCTATGAGGATCCGCTTGTTGGTGTAGCCCCTCCTCTTGTTCTCCCGTACACAGTGCAGGATGGCGTACATTTCGCCCTGAAAGACCGTTGCATGGGCTCCGAGGTAAATACTATGATTTACCCTCGGTCCTTCTGAATAAACACCTGCATCTGCCCCACGCTCCGCGCCGGATCCGTGCGTGAATCAGACGAGCGCGTCCCGTGGTAAGCCCGGCGTCTCCTCCCGCTATGCCTCGCGGTCGGGGAGTTCCACCGTAAAATTGTTTTCACTGCAGATTCCCGGGCTCGCGAGGTCTGACCTAATTTCAAGCATGGGCGCACTTGCTGCGTCCCGAAATGTTTTAATAACTTTGAAAATTTGTCAACATGTCAGCGCAGTCGGACCAGTTTTTTAATTTGCTTTTATTTATTTTTCTATATGTGTAAATGACAAAGCTACCTTTGTGTGTGGTAGGCAAATTTCCTTACCATGCATCAAAGTTCGAATTTCTAGCTCAACAGAAGATTCAGTTATCGGAACTGAGAGAGCAGTTTCACCTCATCATTCTGAAAATTTCGCCTTTTTGTAAGGAGGGTTGAGAGGTAGGGATCTTTGACATGTCCATCGCTCTATGCTACAGGGGATCGACGACTTTACGCTTCCTTCAAAGGGTGGAACGTGTAGCTATTCAACTTTCTCAAATACAGAAAAAAAAGGGATATTATAATACATAGAATTGGCTAAATTTCTTATCACATTACTTGTCGTCGGTAATTTTCAAATGTCAGAACTAATGTAAAATTGGCAGACTTAATAGCCCCCTAAACTCTGACAACTTTTCAACCGCAAATATAAGTTATTCCTATTTTTAGGTTTATTTATTTTGGAAGCTAGAACAGCTTTCGTCATACACATAATCTTTCATTTTTTGTTTGCATCTTTTATTAACCATATTCAAAAATAGAGCAAATATTTTTAAGTACTACTACAGTTGAAAATCAATCAAAGTTTTTGAAATAGGATCTTACATTTGAAAGATAAACTATCAATTAGATTTTTCCTTTGCGTCAGCGCGGAACTATTACCCGTAATCAGGATAGTGAAGCGTTCGGTTTCTGAATTTTTATCATTAAATTGAAAATTTGGTATGTAGGATAGTATATTAGGAATTTCTAACAACATTATCTTTGTACATCTTTTGACCAAATCGAAAAAGGTTTAACTGTATTTAGAATTTATGTATTATCAACCACTCAAGAACTGAAACATCATGAATGTTTAAGTGACGCGTAGGCTGTTCTTTCTATTTCGGAACGGGTGTTTATAAGATTTTATCGAGCTCTCAGCACAACAATCAGCTGACCATGTGAGCTTCAAACACCCCTACAACTTACCCTCGCACCCTCTTTATTCGCATTCCTTACGGGAATTATTCTCAATCTGCATTATAAACGCAAGATGACCGTGAGTGATAAATTGACTAACACGAAGACTCTCAATCACCTTTATGTTCTTGAAAATTGATTCTTTTTTTACATGCATAAGTAGCCATGATTCTCTTTCATTTCCTTTTTTGCTCTGGGGTGCTACTATCTACGTATATCCTTTCGCATCTCTAATAAAATAAATGGGACTATTAATAAAATAAATACGATTTTATTGATCCAATCGTTGCCCGTATGTTTGTAAAAACCTACTACGCATTGTCAAACATGTTATGAAAAGTCTACGTTAAAAAGAAAAAAAATTAGTCACAATTAAAAGAACTGCATTTTACATTTGATATATTGTACATCGTATACCTCACTGATATGTACTAAAACAAAATTTTATTACCAAGGTAATTATTCTGGGGTTTGAAGTATCTATGTATGCAGTATGAAGTAAAGATAACAGCAACTTCCTAAAAGCTTACAATGTAATATTACAGAGGCACAATCTTATTAATCTCTACTACACAGGGGCGTAACATGCAGGATATTTCTTAGTAAAAGTCTGAAACTACTAAATTGAAGCTTATATGTTGGCTATGTTAATACAAAAAATTAAAAAGACAAAAACGGATATATTGGGAATTTTAATACTACAATAATTTACATTAAAGAAACGTTTTACTAAGAAGGAATGAAGGGTTTTATAGTAGGTTAACTATTCCTTACATTCTCTTCCCTTGGCAAGGGACAAGGGGACCTGTAGATTATATATTGTTTAATCAGTCATATAGGCCTTTGACCTCTCAGCACAGCGACTCTAATGTGTCTTTTGTGCATGAATTTATTTTCTAATAGTTGCCCAAAATGTTCAGACTTTTCATATAGTCTACTATCTTTTTGGGGGATATTTTACCCATTTCCTGGGGTGTTAGAGTCAGCCTTCTAAGGTGTTTGAGCATCTTGCAGAACTGAGACATGCAGTCGCGTAGTAAGTGTTCTGCTCTTACTGTTGCTTCACTGCAGTATCTGCAGTTTTCACTGTTTGCCTTAACCATCTTCATAAGGTGATACCTTACTCGAGGTGTCCCATGAAAAGTCCGGTTTTTATTCTCGTCGTTCCTGTTTAATTCAAGGAACAGTTCAGACTTCTCTGCTGATATTGTAATGAACCGTTTTGCCTGCCCTGAGCCTGACATTTTCCTCCAATATGACAACATTTGGATCTTTACCCAAATATTAACTTCATTTCTTACCTGACTTTCTGTTAGTCCACACCAGGTCTCTGGGCCATAGGATGGTGTTGTTGTCGTTTTTGCAATGCTATCTGCTTCCTCATTTCCTTCAATGTATTGATGCCCTGGTACCCACATCCAAGTTACTTTGTTCGTATACAGTTGCTTCAAGGAATTTTTGCAGTCCCAGGACAGTTTAGACTCGGTTTTTAAATATCTCTAATTCTGAGTATTCTTTGTGTGCCCTCCTGTGCACATAAATTTATAGCAAGAATTTCTGCTTGGAAGATGGTGGAAGTCTTTCCTAGTTGGGTCCTCTTATTATCAGTCCTGCTCTCTTCATTTGTTTAGACTCGTCTGTATACCATACAGATAAGTTGTTTATCAGCCTTTTACTGTTTCTGTCCCATGTTTGGCGGTCATTTGTTACAGCGTAAAATAGAACTATAAAGTACAGTTTAGCTGTCATATTGAGGAGATCCCGACCTTTAATTTTAAAACAATTTCTTCAAATGAGCGCGAACTGGGCCCTCTAGAACCCAAATCCAGAGTCAGTTACAATTTATATATATATATATATATATATATATATATATATATATATATATATATATATATATATATATATATATATATATATATATATATATATATATATATATATATCACGCCGATAACCCAAACAATAATAAGCCGCTTTTGATCGAATTTGGCACGTACCTTCCTTTTGCAAGTGGCTTATATATAAGTTCGTTATCCAGGAAATTCGGCCCAGGTTTTCCGTGAAAATTTTCTGTTTTCTTTCGGAAAAAAATCGTATCTCCGGAAATAACAAAGTACGGTCAACCAAATTTGGTACGCGTGTTTATGTTATAAAGAGTGAATCATGTACTGAAATTTGGGTTTGTAAGTTTAAAGATAAAAAATGTATAGGCATTTAAAGAAAAATACATTGGGGTTTTCCTCAAAACGTCAAAGTCGCGACTTGAACGTCAAAATTGGCAACATCTATGCAAGGAACCTGAAACAAATACGGGTTATGTAAAGAAACTGTCACAATAAATGTGTTATGCAAACCGTTAAGTTTCAGCTTCAACTCTCCTTCATTATACTAAAATATTTCCAGAAAATTCATTCTAAGTAAACCCTTTCTCTGATGCTTTGGCAGTAGTTTTAGTTAAGATTATGGTTTAATAATCTATAATTTTTAGCTAACTTTCGTACAAATAATTCGGCATCGAGTAGATCGCGACTTTTGAGTTTTAAAAAGATTTCTTTAAATGAGTGCAAACTAGGCCCCCTAGAATCCATATCCGATTTCAGTTTCAGTTTTTATGTGTTTACATGTATACAGGGTGACGAATTTTTAAGGTAAAGCTCAATATAATTGTTACTATACAAGATACGAGAAAAAATTGTATACGTTAATTATAGAGTGTCTTGAGCTACATCTTATAAAATTATTTTGACAATCACAGGTTGGCCCATAAGTCGTTGGTGGTACCTACAACTTTTCACTGAACATCCCTTATATTATTGCATGTTTGCATTTTTTATCAAAATGTGATGCATGTTTTTAAGACAAAAATCGAGACGCAGTAAGTGCGTTTAGGCAGCGAATTTTCATTAAATGTTTCAAATTTCAATAACTTAATTTTATATTAACCTAAGGTTCGTTGGCTAGGAAACTAGTATTTTCGGAAACATTTTAAGTTTATTTTCGGAAAATTTTTGTACATTTTCAAACAATAAGTTATATTGATAAAGTTTGGTACAGTGTTTCTACAATATAGGTTATACCAGTAACCAAATTGATGTCTGTTGGCATTAAAGAGACATATTTGCTATTAAAAACATTTTAATGAAAATTCACTTCCATACCACACTTGCTGTATTCAGACTTTTTAAGTAGATAAAATCTCGGGACGCAGCAAGTGCGTTATGGTAGTGAATTTTCATAGAAATGATCTGGCACAAAATATTTTATTATAACTTTTTTTCTTGTAACATAGAAATCTAAATTTTTGTGTATAGTTTACTTTTTATATCGTAAACCTACCTACCAAATTTGGTTATCATAGATTTTTTATTTTTTAAGATAAAAAATTTTTTCAAATTAAAACTCAAAATTTTCCCGGAAAACCTTGTCCAATTTTTCTGAATAACGAACTTGTCAAAGCCATTTACAAAAGGAAGGTACATGCCAAATTTTATTAAAATCGGCTTATTACTTTTTGAGATATGAATTTTTTCAAATGAAAACTCAAAATCTTCCCGGAAAACCTCGTCCGATTTTCCTGACTAACAAATATGTCAAAGCCATTTACAAAAGGAAGGTATGTGCCAAATTTTATTAAAATCGGCTTATTACTTTTTGAGATATGAATTTTTTTCGAATGAAAACTCAAAATTTTCCCGGAAAACCTCGTCTGATTTTCCTGACTAACGAACTTATCCAAGCTATTAACAAAAGAAAGGTACATGCCAAATTTTATCAAAATCGGCCCATTATTTTTTGAGTTATCGGTGTGATACATATATATATATATATATATATATATATATATATATATATATATATATATATATATATATATATATATATATATATATATATATATATATATATATATATAAATATATATATATATATAAATATATATATATATATATATATATATATATATATATAAATATATATATATAAATATATATATATATATATATATATATATATATATATATATATATATATATATATAACATATAAAAATTGAAACTGACCCCGGATATGGGTTCTAGGGGTCCTAGTTCGCGCTCATTTGCAAAAAATTTTTCAAAATTCAAAAGTCGGGATCTCCCCATTAGTGAATTTTTTCTACGAAAATTCACTAATAAAGAGCCCCTACTTCCTATTTGTCGACTCGAAGTCTGTGGCTATTCCTCAAACTGAAGCATTACATCCAGTTTGGTATCGTTAATCAGTACATTAGAAGGTTTTTTGTCTGTTCTGTCGGTAATTTTTAAGCAATGGGTTGTAGGGTTTAAATTAAATGGTATAGTTTTAATAAGTATACCTATGTAAAATGAGAGGTAATACAACAACAGTAATTTTCAAAAAACATCACTATAAGTGGTAATCAAAATTCAATTAGCTTTTGAAAATCTGATACCGGATTTTTTTAGATAATTAAAGAGCAAAGTGTAGCTAAATACGCCAAAAAAAATGAAAACTTTTAAAATATATTCTAAGTTTATAAATTTTCCCAAAGACTTGGTATGCCACGCCACTGTTTGATGTAAGTACATACACTACTCTTATGGGTCCCAGAGATAATTTAAATTTGCAAAACACGATGTAATACTGTAATCTCTGTAGTATCGTGCTAAAATGCAAATCATTTAATAAAAGGTGTCGACCAACTCCATTACATACTTACTTTATTATACGTGTGTTAACTCACAACCCCTTTATGCTCTAATTGTACCACGATTAGAATTTCATTTGTCCAATTATTCTCCTACAGTGTTACGTTACAAAAGACGTGTATTATGAGATAAAATGTCATTCCTGTAACATATGAAATTTACATTTTTTTGTGAGAATTTGATTAAACATTTATTCAGTGTGTCATCTTGACAGAGGCATTAGGTGTTATTACAAACAAACCGTTAATATACAGAGTATCTTAGAAAAAGATACAAGAGAGCGAGAGAGGAGCTTATTTTGAAAGTTTCAATATATTTTAATGAACCTTATTTTTTAAGTCCAGGTTCCAGCCTGGTACTGACGGTATGAGAATAAAAAAAATCTCTGGACGCAGCAAGTGCGTTATGGTAGCGAATTTTCTTTAAAATCGTTTTAATAGCAAATGTCTTTCTTTGATGAAAGCAGGCATCAAACTTGGTTGCCTATATAGTGGAAACAATGAATCATATTTCATCGAAATAAATTTATTGTTTGAAAATATATAAAGATTTTTCAACAGTCTAGATGCAGCAAATGTGTTATGGAAGTGAATTTCCATAAAAATGTTTTTAATAGCGAATGCGAGCAGGCATCAATCTGATTACCGATATAGCCTATGTAGTAGAAACAATGTACTATATTTTATCAAAATTACTTATGGTTTGAAAATATACAAACATTTTCCGAAAATAAACTTAAATGTTGGTTTTCCAACCAACAAAGCTTACGTTAATAGCAAATTGAGTTATTGAAATTTGAAGGATTTAATGAACATTCGGTAAATTTGCAGATTAGCAGATAGTGTGAACAAGACATTTTTCTTGGGGTTTGTGGATCCAGGGGAGGCCCTAGGAAGGTTTCTGAAAACAGTTTTTTGAAAAGCGTTCGGGAGCTAAACTGCAAATTTACCGAAAATTCGCTACCAAAACGCACTTACTGCGTCCAGAGTTTTTCTTACAAACGCATCTTATTTCGATAAAAAATGCATTAATGAATTTGTTCTACGAAATTTAGCTAAAAACATTATACACCCCCACTCACTCCTGGCCCCGTAACTTCCTTGGGGTGTGTGAACAAGAAATTTTTGTTGGGGTTTGTGGATTCAGGGGGGGTCCTAGGCAGGTTTCTGAAAACAGTTTTTTGAAAAGCGTTTGGGAGCTAAACTGCAAATTTAGCGAAAATTATCTACCAAAACGCACTTACTGCGTCCAGTTTTTTTCCATACAAACGCATCATATTGCGATAAAAAATGCAAAAATGCATTAACGAATTTGCTCTACAAAAATTAGCTAAAAAAATATACACCCCTACTCACTCCTGGTCCCGCAACTTCCTTGGGGTGTGTGAACAAGAAATTTTTCTTGGGGTTTGTGGATTAAGGGGGGCCCTAGGCAGGTTACCGAAAACAGTGTTTTGAAAAGCGTTCGGGAGCTAAACTGCAAATTTACCGAAAATTCGCTAACAAAACGCACTTACTGCGTCTAGATCTTTTTCTTACAAACGCATCATATTTCGATAAAAAATGCATAAATGCATTAACGAATTTGTTCTACGAAAATTAGCTAAAAAAAATATTCACCCCTACTCACTCCTGGTCCCGTAACTTCCTTCGGGAGTGTAAACAAGAAATTTTTCTTGGGGTTTGTGGATCCAGGAAGGGGGCCTAGGCAAGTTTCTGAAAACAGTTCTTTGAAAACCGTTCGAAAACTAATCTGCAAATTTACCGAAAATTCGCTACCAAAACACACTTACTGCGTCCAGATTTTTTCTTATAAACGCATCATATTTCGATAAAAAATGCAAAAATGCATTAACGAATTTGTTCTACGAAAATTAGCTAAAAAATTATAGACCGTTAAACCATAAACTTCACTAAACCTACAAATAAATATCCAAAAAAGCATTAACTTAACTAAACTGACAGCCAAAGCATCAAAGAAAGGGTCCATTTGAAATGAATATTTTGTAAATATTTTAGTAAAATGAAGGGCAATGACGGTTGAATATGAAACTTAAGGGTTTGCAGAACACTCTTCTTGCAACATTTTCTTTTCACAATCGGTATTTGTTTCACGTTTTTTGCCTAAACATTGCCAATTTTGACGTTTCAAATTGAGAGTTTGACGTTTTGAGAAAAACTCCAAAATTTGTTTCTTTAACTGCCCATAACTTCGTTGTCTTTAAAGCTAGAGACCTAAGTTTTGGTACAAAGTTCACTATTTATAATACAAACACGCCTACCAAATTTGGTTGCCCCTACTTTGTTATTTACGGAGAAATGATTTTTTTTAGAAAGAAAACAGAAAATTTTCCGGGAAAACCTGGTCTGATTTTCCTGGCTAACGAACTTATCCAAGACACTTGCAAAAGGAAGGTACTCCCCAATTTTGATTAAGATCTGTCCATTATTTTTTGAGTTATAGGTCGGATATATATATATATATATATATATATATATATATATATATATATATATATATATATATATATATATATATAAACACAGATCTCCTCATTAGCGAATTAAAAAAAAATCGTTTATAGGCGAAAATAATTCTAGAGTAGTTTAAAGGTATAAAAAAGTCTGGACGCAGCAAGTGCGTTATGGTGGTGAATTTTCATATAAAAATTCTAATTACAATAATGTCTTTTGTTTAATTAAGGACATCAAAATTGGTAGAAGTATAACATTGAAAGTAGAAACCGTGTACCATACTGCATCAAAATAAGTTTATTCTTTGAAAAATCAACAACAAAAATCCGAAAATACATAAAATGGTCTCGACAAAATTATTATGTGTGAAACACTAAACCGGTGAGAGGTCTCACCGCCGGCAATAAAACACTTGCCCAGTGATTCAAAAAATATTAAATGTTAAGTACAAATGTCAAAATTATTTTCTTACACGAGTTTTCTTTTCATAAACATTTTTGTTTATGGATTTTAGTATTTTAGTAAAGAAAAATATTAATTACTGTGGTAAAAACACTGGTGGATGCTAGATCTGGAACGGAAGCAAAATTTGGATACAGTTATAACGTGACAAAATAATTTTTGACAGCTGGGGTTTTTGACGAGGATATTTAGCAAAATTGTGTTGAACACAAGCACAGGCATAGCTTTTTGTATGATATAATGTATAATCTATTTATCTAATAAATGAGTCCATTGTGTGTATTATGTTAGTTTGTAGTATTGTTTACAAAGTGGAAAATAGAAATACTGATAATAATGAAATGAATACAATAATCAACTTGGCATATGTAAATAATAATAAAAGTGTGAATACCGCCAGAACTACTGCACTTGGGTATAGAAAACCATAGTATTATATGAAAGGGAATTATTTTTCAAATCAAATGCAGCAAAAAAATATAGGGTGTTCCATTTGAAATAAATGAAATAATTTGGTTTGAATGTGCCGATAATAAAACTTGAATTTTTGAACGGCCTCTAGAGTATTGCGAAATATTGACTACAGTAGCTGATGAAGTACCAAATCCAAGATCCAAATCTAGTGAGTTTTCTTTCACGATATCATCTGAAAATGGAGATATTTTTTTTTCGAAAACCTCACATTCGTCGAAAAGTCAAGATATCTGGGAAACCGTAATAGCTAGGTATAGGGAGCTTTGGAGTAAGTAAACCTTATTTTTCCCATAGAATTAAAAAACGTTGTCAAATACCGGGTATTCTATAAAAAAAACATAACTTGGAGGTGTCAAACTTTTTTGGATCATTCTGTATATTTGAAAATAATGTTAGGTTGTAGTCCTTTTCAACCTACACAATCACCGTTTAATGTAAATTCGAATAACGAAAAATATAGACGTGAGAGCCCGTGGCGTATGTGGTGGGCCAGCCTGTATATGTATCACACCGATAACTCAAAAAATAGTAGTCCGATTTCGATAAAATTTGGCATGTACCTTCCTTGTAAGTGGCTTGGATAAGTTCGTTAGCCATGAAAATCGAACCATGTTTTCCTGGAAAATTTTGGATTTTCTTTCGGAAAAAAAAATATCTCAAAAAAATATAAAATCTATGGTAACATTTGGTAAGTAAGTTTACGATATTAGAACAAAACTATATACCAAAATTTATATTTCTGTGTTACGAGAAGAAAGAGTTATAAAAAATATTTGGTGCCAGATCATTTCTATGAAAATTCATTACAATAACGCACTTGCTGCCTCCAGACTTTTTATAAAATTTATATGCTTTACGTATTTAATGCTTAAACATTTATTATAAATAACACAGGAAACCTGGATAAAGTTGTTATAATTCTATGTACCTAAAGACAGAAATTTGAGACAGGTTATAAATATGCGTTTTTCGTCTGGTACGGGAAGTTGAAGCTTTCATATATCACAGTTAAAATCTTACTTATAGTAAAGCGGCGCTTTCTGCTTTGCCTGTCTCAAGTTTTGGGTTCTGTTCCGGTAGCTTGACTTCGTAATGGGCATAACGATTTAATGTTCCCTCGGGCCAACTTCTTTTGATAATTTAAACGGCATATATTATAACGTAAAATTTTACAGTACATATTTCCTGTCACATCGTCATTACTTTTTATTGTTACGAATTGACTATATTTGTATGCAAATATCATTCGCTCCTTTAAGCTATTTATTTTACCATTTTTTCTTATAAATCACTATTTTAAAGCACCTTAGAGAACATGCCTCACTTCTCTCAATAAAAAACGGTTTGCAGTCTGATGTCTACGTTTATTTATTTGTATATACAATTAACAAACCAAAGAAAATCTGAAAATTACTCTAGTAATTGTGCTTTTTGGATAGATAGAATTATATTGTCATTTTTTATACATTTTTATAAGACAGAGCCCTGGTTGCGACGACAAGGCGACATTATATTGATCTTTATACATTTTTATGAAAGTGTTTTTGATTGTGGTTACAGAGCCTCGGTGGTTCAGTGGTAAGGACGTGTGCCTCTGAACTGAGGGCTACTGGGTTCGATTCCCAGGGTTTCCTTTTCACTTTTTTAGTACATGCTGTACAATTAACATCAACGGAGGTTGTGGCATTATATTTGAGCAAGTTGAATGTCTGCACGTTCTGCCCTTCGAAGGGGTCGTAAAGCTGTCGGTCCCGTGCCCATGCAATGTTGGACACGTTAAAGATCCCTATTCTCTTTACAGAAAGGCAGGGGTTTGGCAACATTTCCAGGATAGTGAGTTGAAACTGCTCCCTGGCGTCGGTGATTAGCCATAGCAGCAGAAACACACCGACGTTCAAAAAATTGTAGTTAGAAATTCAAACCAACAAATTAACTAAACTGTTAGGTTAACAAATAAATAAAATAATAAATGTGGTTAGAAAGTCTTGACGCAACAAGTGCGTTATGGTAGCGAATTTTCATAGAAATAGTCTACACAATTTTTTAAATTTTTATATATATATATATATATATATATATATATATATATATATATATATATATATATATATATAGTTATATATATATATATATATATATATATATATATATATATATATACAGGTGTCCCACGTAGAATTTCCATTAGTCCATCCGTTTCTGGAGTACGGCTCACAATTGAATTCTGAAAATTTATGCACGTGGGTTTCTCTAAATTTCCAGTTCACTGAAAATATTGACGTTAGTATGGGACTTCCGGTTATACCGGAATTAGACATCAACTTTTTTATTTCAAATAAAAGATCGTGATTACGGATCTAGATTGCTCGTCAAATTTTATGGTACGTTTTACAAACATGTTATGTCATTTTTCTTAACCATTTTCGAGATATTTGACTTTTTTTCAAAAATTTCTTAAAAAACATTGTCACATTTACACACCTGTATCTTTCTTATTTTTCAACTTGAAGAGTTGAATTTTTAAAGTTCAAAGTCTAAAATGCTACAAAATATTTAGAATTTACTAAAGCTATTACAATTGTTACAAGTGTCCAAAATAGACCGGTCAATTGTGATAATTTTAAAACCTAATAACTCTCTTATTTTAAATAGAACACCCTATATTTTATAATGTTATTTTATGAACTTTTAATTGTTCCTTCGATTGGTATGAGTATTCCCTATACCTAAGTCCCACCGATTCGAAGTTATTTAAACATTATTTGCGATAAGAAATAAATATTAGTCAGTTTATCTGGTGGAGATGAAAATTTTAAACGTCATCTTCCGACAAAAGTAAAATATGCGACTACTTTTGAATATAACTTTTATTTACGAGGAGTATAATCGAATTATTAACAGAAGATGTGGTGTGGTTGCAAAAAGATTTCCACATAAACACAGATCAACTCGTTACATGATCAGAATACTACTTAAAAAATTTCTAAGAATGGAGTGTTTCGCCCAAAATCATAAGAGTAAAGCATTATTAGGGAACAAAGAGA
The DNA here is from genome assembly GCA_964006375.1 of Tillus elongatus. Lineage (NCBI taxonomy): Eukaryota > Metazoa > Arthropoda > Insecta > Coleoptera > Cleridae > Tillus > Tillus elongatus. The sequence goes on along the minus strand of OZ023269.1, from coordinate 87,470,695 downwards.
CTTGTGTGTTATCACTTCACAATAAATGTTCGAAATTTGCACCGTTCACTTCGAGGCATTTGATGACTCTTTTAATGATGGTACCCGTGGCTCCATTGCGTTCAAGGCCTCTAATACTCTAGCTATCATATCTTATTTTGAAGTAGGTGGTTCCTGGTAAACTTTGTTCTTAATGCCCGCCCAGATACTAACATCTAGTGGAGTCAAGTCTGGTGAGCGGGCCGGCGAACGATGAGGACCACCGGTAGCTATCCATCTGTCTTCAAATATTTCCTGGAGTAGGTCGCTTACTATCTGTGAGTTGTGTGGTGGAGCTCCATCTTGTTGATACCGAACCTCTGCAGCTTCGTATTCATGCGACAATATCCAGGACCTATGAATACTGCACGTTTAAAATTCGTTCTTACCTTTTTTTTCATCTTACCATTATTACTGATATGAATAAAAGGGTCATATTTTCAAATTTAGTTTCAGTGAGTCTAATAAATATTTTAATAACATAATGTACTAATAGGCAAATGAAATTCTGTATTGCTTAATATTATTGGTACTAAACTGTTAAGTTCTCATCATAAATGTTAAGGCCAAAAATTTTATTGTATTTTACTGCGCAAAATACATTGAAATTCCAACAGTCCTGGAAATTTCGTTCTCTAGTCATGTGAGGATTTTCGTCCGACCAATAGTGACTGTTGTGACGATTGAACATGCCCCCTTTTGAAAATTTTGACTCATCGTACCATATAATTTTTCTTGAAAAATTTTCATCTTGAGTTTTCAAAAGATACCATTCGCAGAATTCTACACGCCGGGGCAAATCCCCAGGTTCTAAATGGTGTATTAAAGTGAACGAAAATGATGTCCACTAGTTAATTTTTAGAATTCTGTGAATAGTTCCTCTCGAAAGATGCAAATTTCTACTGCAGTCTCTGATTGACGCATGCGGATAAGCAGTAAAAAATGCCAAAACATTCATTTGTGTTTCTTCATTGTCCAATAGCGGTTTATTTTTATTAACTTCTAAACGAAACGTTCCATTCTCAGAACAATTTTTCAATAGTCTGCTGATCATGTCAGGAGTTGGTCTATCTCTATCTAGAAATCGCTCTGCAAACACACGACATATTCTGCCAACAATTCGATTACACTCCGCGTAAATAATAATTCAATTCCAAAAGTCATCGTTTGAGTAATTAAAGTGTGCCGTTATTGTGGAAAATACTCTCTTTTATTAAAGTACAATTGACAAACGTACTTTACTGTACAACCATTAAATTTACTGTCCGAAGATGATGTTTAAAATTTTCCTAGGCAACCTGACAAAATGACTGATAATTATTTCTCATCGCAAATTTGCCTCGAAGTGAACGGTGCAAATTTCTAACATTTATTGTAAAGTGATAACACACAAGTCTCTTTGTTCCCTAATAATGCTTTATTCTTATGAAATTTTGGACGACACACTCCATTCTTAGAAATTTTTTAGTAGTATTATTCATGTAACGAGTTGATCTGTGTTTATGTGGAAAACTATTTTCATCCACACGACATTTTCTGTTAATAATTCAATTATACTCCTCGTAAATAAAAGTTATATTTAGAAGTTGTCGCATATTTTACTTATGTCGGAAGATGACGTTTAAAATTGTCATCTCCTAGGCAACCTGATACACTGACTAATAATTAAGTAAGTTCACTTGGTGAATATAAATCACCACAACACATATTTTAAAGACCTTACGATCGTTTCAGTGACGACGTCAGCGTCATCAGAGGATGAAAAATTTGGAATTCAGAATTTTTGATCCTCTGATGACGCTGACGGTGCCTAGTGTAATGTTGGGGTCGATAGCCCTTACTGAGGTTTTAAATTTGGACACGAACAATAACGACAGGGATTCACTATCAGATATATATATATATATATATATATATATATATATATATATATATATATATATATATATATATATATATATATATATATATATATATATATATATATATATATATAACATATAAAAATTGAAAATGACCCCGGATATGGGTTCTAGGGTGCCTAGTGTGAGCTCATCATATGAAGAAATTTCTTCAAAATTTTGAAATGTTGCGATTTCCTCATTAGTGAATTTTTTCGACGAAAATTCATCAAAACAGCAACTCATAGCTTCTAAAAACTATAAATTTTTAATTAAGGGAATTAATACATTCAGTGGTTGACTTTTTATAGCTAATTTTAGCATGCAGCTATGAATAAGCAGACCATATACTGATTAGCAGATAATTTAGAAAATGGATTCTGCTGCTTATAAGATTTTTCGAACACCAAACAAGACGTATTTTTCGTTAAGCGTCTTTTAGCAATGTGGTCTTTTTCAACAACTAAAGCATTTTGTATTCAGTCGCCGACTTCAACGAAAATTGAAGAAAACTCAAGTGTAAAATTGAATACGTAATATTCACAATAACATCTAACTTGTAACCACTGGTAATATGTAATTAGCGTTGAAAATTTTACGTTGGAGAATTATAAAATTAATCCTTTCGTGTTTCTTACATCCTGAGTGTTATTGTGTGTGAAATTAGAACGTAAATTAAGCTCTTTATAAGAGGAAAGAATGCACCCGTTTGGAGTTAATCTACATTTCGTGATTATTATTGAAGGGTGGATGTACCAGATGGTTACATTAAAAGGGACTAGCGCAAGTCTTTAAACTCTTTCCGTATTTTCTCTGGTATTTACGCTGCGTCCCCAAGATCATACTAATTCGAGTCTCAGCATTCATTCTTAACAAGTTAGCAATTAATTGCCTAACTTTGCGGTGACTATCACAGACACTTTATAGGATATGGTGATAACAATATGCTGATTTTGATTATCTAAATCAGACAATTAACAGGAGTTCAGTTTATAAAAATTTAAAAGGAAATGAATGACAGTTTCATTACTTTATATTCCACTTTCTGTTGTTGCCTATGTTTCTTATAATATACTACATGGGTTTCAGTGCACTAATTATATCGTGTGAGAAACAGAACATTTATTAATAGTCTAGTTCAAAAATCATCATTTAATGGTTATCTTGGGAACATTTTACAGTGAAAATACAAATATTTGTAAAACTTAACGATTTGTTCAAAGTATGGTAAATTTCAGAAAGTTTCTGGCTGTTTATACGCTTCCGACTATTTTTACCAGCACATGGTAGCAAATTTTAAACTAAAATTACCTTCACTAAATTCACTAATCGCGACGTGTGAACTTTGAAAAAATGTCTTCAAGTAAGCGCGAGCTAGACTCCATATCCGGGGTCAGTTTCAATTTTTATATGTTTATATATATATATATATATATATATATATATATATATATATATATATATATATATATATATATATATATATATATATATATTTATATACAGAAGGGTCTGGTTTTTTTACGAGTAGCAGATTTACGAATTTCTCATTTAACGAGCAAATTTTGCTGATTTGAATAGACTTGTGTAAGAGAGAATGCTAAAATGTTTCTGATTTAACGAGACCACTCTTCAGGCGATTTAGATTTTAGCGAGGTAATTATTGCGCTGACCCGTTCACATTTTTATTGAGATACACAGATGTGCGAAAGTAAACAAGAGGGCTTCGTTTTTTGTGAACTTTGTTGCCTCTCTGCCTAAAAAATAGCACATGTTTCTGATCGAGACACGACGCTAATGGGTAATAAATTTTACTGTATACGACACAAGAGAAAATATTTATGGGTTCTTCCACTCAGCCTACGATAGTCCCTCTTACGACTTGAAATAAACGTTCGTTCGTTCATTACAAATGTACGTCTGTGTGGTTCTTTGTTTTTCTGTTTAAATCTTGAAACTTGCGCCTTATTCCGATCAGTTTTCTATCACCGCGCATTTGAGGCAGGTGAATAGAGCCTTGTTTACAGAATGTCAGCGTCCGGTATTAAAGGAAAACGCTTTACCATTGAAGAGAAAATGTCGATATTACAACGAGTGTTAGAAACATAACTTTTTTTCGTTCCCGTTTTCACTCGTTTTAATATCGACATTTTCTCTTCAACGGTAAAGCGTACGGTATTGCATTGTCTACATTACCAACAGTTAAAGTGCGAAGCTGGTGATTCCAACACCATTGAAAACAAGAGAAATAGTCTAAAAACAACCGACATGTTGACCTTGGACAAAGCAATGTTTGATTGGTTCAAATATCAGAGGCACGCACACATTGCTATAAGTGGTCTATTTCTCCAGTAGAAAGGTGTTTGTATTGGTAGAGATATGGGATATGGTGAGAATTTCCAGTGTTCTACGAGTTGGATTTCTCCTTTTAAACAAAGACGTCAATTAATTCAGGACAAGCGAAATTTGTAAATGAGGAAGTCACATCTGATTGGCTTTAAAATAACTTCCGAGAAATATCCGAGGAATATCAGGCATGTGAGGTCTTCAGTGCAGACTAGACAGGAGTTTTTTTACAAAATATTGCCGGACCAAATTCTAAAATTCAAAAACGAAAAATCTGTTGATAGGGAGTTATCCAAAGAGCGACTGACTGTACGAGTTTGTGTAAATTATGATGGCTCTGAGTTTCGAAGACTATTGGTTACAGGCAAAGAACAAAAAATAAGATGTTTTAACAATGTAAAGAGTATGTCGGTGAAATATGTTGTTAATAAAAAAAGCATGGGTGACTGGCGACATTTTTAAAACTGAAGTAGAAGAATGGGATAGAGAACTGGAAAGAAAAAGTAGAAAAATTTTGCTTGTGATGGATAATTGTGTGTCACATCCATAATTGACGAGCTTGAAGAACATCAAACTAGTTTTTCTGCCACCTAATACCACATCTGTACTGCAGGATTTAGATCAGGGAATTATCAACTCTTTGAAATGTAACTACAAGAGACAACTCGTCACAAACATAATTGACAACATGTAAAAGAATCAGTGTCAACTTTCGGTAAATGTCCTCGAAGCTATTCGCCTGCTTGATCGTGCATGTCTTACAAAAAACGGTACAAAACTGTTGCAGGCATGCTGATTTTCATTTTGTGAAAATGAAAACGCTGACTTAAACATTTCAGAAGATGTTATTGCTGACAAATATATTGCCGACGAAGACGATGACATTCCTCTGAGCGCATGTGCTAGGGTTATGAAATTGGCACAAGTGTCAGATACGATGGATCACCGGGACATAGATAATGCTGTAGGAACTACAGGTTTTCCAACAGATTCCGCGATAATTGAAGCTGCAAATTTGAATAACATCCAAGAAGTGATATAAGATTCCGATTCGGACAAAGAATCTAAAAGCCCCGAATGCACCAATGTTTCACTGCAAGATGCCATAGATTCCGCCGAGGAGCTTAGAATATATTTAGAGGGGCCCTCAAACTCCGAGAATGAGCAAAGTTTATTAATTTGCGTATAAAACTTTTTGGAAAAGAAGGAAAAAGAAAAACCGACACTATAAATGAAAATTTGGATGTATTATGTGTATAAAGTTAAATTAAGTAATAATGTACAGTATATACAGCGATGTGTTTTTATGCGAATAAAATTGTTCATTCAAACTAGGCAGTTATGACTTTCAATATTGATGGAAAGGGTTACAGGGAAGTAGTCCGGTTTGTACACTTACATATAGGTACATACCTAGATACCTACATTTTTTTATAGTTACTTCTTAGTTATGATATAACGAGATCCGGTTTTTACGAGATATTATTGCTGGTGCCTTGACTTCTCGTTAAATCTGGATTCTACTGTATATGTATGTATCAGACTGATAGATTAAAAAATAATGGGGCGATTTCGATCTAATTTGGCGAGTGCTTTCCTTTTGCAAGTGGCTTGGATAAATTCTTTAGCCAGAAAAATCGAACCAGTTCTTCCTGTCAAATGTTGGAATTCCCTTCGAAAAATTTTTGTACCTAAAGAATCAACAAAGCTATGGAAACTAACTTTGGCAGGTTTATATTATAAAAAGTATGCTATGTACTAAAATTTAGATCTGCAAGTTAAAAGACCAAAAAAAAAACCCGTTCTCTGATTCTTTGGCAGTAGTTTTAGTTATAAAGTTTATGGTTTATTAGTCCATAATTTTTTGCGAATTTTCATAGAAAAAATTCGCGAAAGAGGTGACCGCGACTTTTGAATTTTAAAAGATTTTCCCAGATGAGCGCGAACTAGGCCCACTAGAACCTACATTCAGGGTAAGTTTCAGTTTTATCTGCTGACATATATACAGGGAGACGCATTTCCAGGGCAAAGCTAAATATATCCGTTACTATACAAGGTACGAGAAGAAATGTATCTGTTAGTTATAGGATGTGTGTGTGTTTTGTTTCTTTGACGTCGGCCTATTTCCGCAACTATGGCCAATCACCGACGCCAGGAAGCAGTTTCACCTCACTATCCTGGAAATTTTGCCGAACCCCTGCCTTTCTGTAAGGAGGGTAGGGATCTTTAACGTGCCCAACATCGCATGGACACGGGACCGACGGCTTTACGCCCCCTACGAAGGGCGGAACATGCAGACATTCAACTTGCTCAAATACAATTCCTGAACCTCGGTTGATGTTAACTTCACAGTTTGTACTGAAAAAGTGAAAGGAGTACCCTGGGATCGAACCCAGTACCCTTAGGTTCAGGGGCATACGTTCTTACCGCTGAACCACTGAGGTTCTTACCAGAAATGTCAAATGAAAGTGACAGAGACAATAACGTTCTTATTACTGGGAGCTTGTCACATGAAAATATGAGTAGTTTCGCTTAAATTTTTCTTTACTTCCACCGGTTCAAATTTCCGTAAGTAGTAAAAAACATTTACATTTTGAGTAAAGATTATTATTAGGTATTTTTGTGAAAAAAATATTTACGCCAATTTTCGCAGAAATTTTTTGTTTCTGTAGAAATCATTTTTTGTAAGATTTTTGTGAAATATTGTTAATAAACAATAAATGTTCAATAAGTTATTGCAGAAAACATGTTTTCGGATTTTCGTGAAAATAAGTTTTTTGCAAATTTTCATACAAAAATTATTTTTGGAAGTTTCGTCGAAGAGCTTTTTGTGTATAATTATATCTCGGCAAGTGGGTGAATAACTTTTTTATGTCACTGAATTATAAAGAACTCATATAACTCCGCCACTGGTTGCTTGAGAGGCTTGAAATTTTCGTCTAATATGTCAACCCATGAATGGACGTTGTGTATCAAATTTGGTTTGTCGATCTCAATTTTATCACAAAATTTAAAAAATAATCTTTTTTTCAAACTCCCACATGTTATGAAACACCCATCATATATATATATATATATATATATATATATATATATATATATATATATATATATATATATATATATATATATATATATATATATATATATATATATATAGTGTGGAACAGCTACATGGAATGCATTCAGTTTCTCAATTATTGTGCAAGCACGCCTGTTCGCTCCTCGTATAGTGTAAAAGCAGTGGAATTTATAATCTTTATTTTGCGATAAGAAGAACAGACCAGAATTCCACGAATCGTCAAGAAGAACACAACTTAAGTAGTCAGCAACGCAAAACCGCGATATCGTATAGTACCGCTACCTTAAAATTATATGTGTGTGTGATACAGTCAAACCAGCCTTAACAAATCCATTAAACGCACCAGCAACCCAGGATAGCCTTTTCCGGGACACGCACGAGTTTCTGTGAGTCCAGTACTCGACAAGAGAAGAAATTCACAAAGGTAAGTGGCTTTTTGGTCATTCACGAGTTTGCATCAATTTCCACTGCTTTTGCCCCTTCTCTTTTCATTAAAAACGTTACTTAATTAACAAACGCAAATTACAGTCCACTTTGTTCGTAATAGCCCGCTTAACGCCAATTTCTTCGCCCGCTCTAGCCCATTTCTTGGTCCTTCTCAGCCGGATAGTTTTTTTGTCTCGGAAATAATACGCAAGTAAATTTGGCTATTCAACTTTGTTAATTTTGAAAATAACTAAAGCGCGCTGGTTTAGCTGTATTCAATTCAGATTTTAAATTAATTTCCCGCAATTTTCATGTATATATCGCTAGAACCTTTATAATTATAGAATTTTTAAAAGTTATTTTCTTATCGCAAGAATCCGCCATTCAGTTAAATTTTGCTTTATTTTGAACAACGAGCACGGCTTTAGGAGTCGACGCATATCATTTCACGCATATATCGCTCTTTGCTTCTGTTTCATTCTTATCAATTTGTACCTGAATAATTCTTTGTTTCACATTGGTACGTATATCTGTTATATTTCCATATACGAGGCCTATTCAATTAATATCATGACTGACACTAAATTAAGGAAATACAAAAACCAACGCAATATTCAGCTATCTGAAATAGACACATTGTCTTCTCTAGCCCAGAAAGCCCAGTCAGATGTTTCGCTTTATAATTTACTTAGGGTTAGATCTTCCGAAATCGACTATTTAAGGGAACAGTTTATTCAAACGCACGAAAATCTCGTTTCTGTAATTTTAAGTAGTGAACATGGAAACGCTTCTGATGAAAACACTATTTACGCTGGATTTATGGACGCTTATTTTGAAATTAAAGCCATTTGTTCTAGGTTATTCCCTGACAATAAAACAAATGTCCAGGAAATTCTAAATTCAAATACAGCTGGTCTTAATGAAGGTGCTAAAGCAAGGCTAGCTAAAATAGAAATTCCTAAATTTAGAGGTGACTATAAAACCTTTAACACTTTTATCGATTTATTCAATGCCTTAGTACAGGACTGTCCCGCATATTCCGACATTGAAAAGTTTCATTATCTAACTATATCAGTAGAAGGCCCGCCGTTATCTCTAATAAGATCTTTGCCTCTGACCGCTGACAATTATCAGATAGCTTATAATACATTAGTCACTCGTTATTCTAACAAACGTCTGCGTGCCCAAGAGCACTGGCATGCTATAGATAGCATTTCGAAATTTAATTCTGATGACCACGTCAATATTCGCAATTCGCTAGACATTATTTCGGAAAATCTTTCTGCTTTAAACACTTTAGGCTTTCCTACAGACCAATGGGACTTTGTTATGTTTATGTTGGTGTCAAAACGCCTTGACAGGAACATGTTGACGAAATTTGAGTTAGACCACGCTTCCACCGAGGTCCCTACATTTACGCAATTGCTTGACTTTCTAAATAAATATTGTATCGCTGGTGATGCTATGAATCAGAAGTCATTCCTTTCGCACTCTCAAAAGAAATATTCTGACAAATCGCAAGCTAGACCAACGCCTCGAACTTCCGCTTTTTTCGCTGATAATTTAAATTGTAAATCTATCTTACATACTTGTGTGTTTTGCAAAGATTCTTCGCATTCTATTTATAATTGCTCCTCATTTTGTAATAAAACTCCAAAAGATCGCTATAATTTTGTTAAATCTTCTCGTCTTTGCCACAACTGTTTAAGTAGCCTACATTATCTTAACAAATGCAAATCTACCAGGTCCTGTCGCAAGTGTGGTCAGCGTCATCATACGCTCTTGCATTTTGATAAAAGCTCCGCGCCTATTCCGTCGCCAGTGTGTAATAACCCTTCCAGATCTCCAGTTCCTTCCGCTCCGCTCGACCAAGAGCAGGTCTTTGCTGCTTCTGGGATTGTATCTAATCAAACCACGGTCTTATTGGCCACTGCGCTGATTGAAGTTCTTGATAACCATGGAAATTATCAGATTATGAGATGCCTTTTGGATGGAGGTAGTATGATGTCTTTTATCTCGCAAAGGGCTTTTAAGCGTTTGGGGTTGCCTAAGCAAAACTGCATGTTTGCAATCAAAGGACTGGCATCTATGCAGACTTCTTCTCAGAGTGGTTGTGTAACGCTCACTGGAAGACCGGTTGGTCAAGATTCTTTCAATTTTACTGTCGACGCATTGATCTTGAACGCCATTTGTGATAATTTGCCAGCAACCGCTATTTGCTCTTCCAATTGGTCTCACATTCGCAATTTAAAATTGGCTGATCGCCATTTTAATCGTCCAGGTCAGGTCGATATATTGTTAGGAGCCGACGTTTTTTCTAAAATCCTTTTAAATGGACGCATTTCCGGTGGGGAAGGTCAACCTGATGCCGTCAACACCGTCTTTGGTTATGTGCTCATGGGTAAGATTGGCAACACAGTTCATTCTTCTGCTGTCTTTTCTTTCTTGTGCAGTAACTTTGAATCAAATCTCGATCGCACCCTTAGGGATTTTTGGGAAGTGGAAAGTGTTCCGACTTCGTCGCATCACTCTAATGAAGATATTTTTTGTGAACATCATTTTAAGACTAAAATATCTCGCTCTCCTTCTGGCAAATATATCGTTTCGCTCCCATTTAAATCTGAGTCGCTGCCTATTTTTCCTGGCATTCGCGACCTCGTCGTCCAAAGATTTCTTTCCCTGGAACGCCGCCTTGCTAGAAACATGGACTTGTATACCCAATATTCTGCTTTTATGAGAGAATATTTGGAACTAGGCCACATGAAACGTGTTTATGACAATAAAGATTCTCCCGACGCATATTATATTCCGCATCATTGCATTTTGAAACCAAATAGCTTGTCTACTAAACTCAGGGTAGTTTTTAATGGTTCGGCGAAACTTCCCAACCAAAGCTCTCTTAACGATTGTCTACATACTGGACCAAAACTACAACAAGATATTGCCACAATTCTGTGTCACTTTCGCCTTCATAATTATGTCTTGTGTGCTGACATCAAAATGATGTATCGTAACATTCTTGTCGACCAATCACAGCATGATTATCAAAGAATTGTTTGGAGGTTTGCTTCTGATGAACCTTTGGTGGACTATAACCTGGTTACGCTTGTATATGGACTAACGCCATCCCCCTTTCTCGCGATACGCACTCTTCATCAGTTAGTGAATGACGAAGGGGGCTCTTACCCGCTAGCTTCTGCCGCCATTTTAAACGACACTTATGTTGATGATGTTGTAACCGGCTGCTCTTCTTATGAAGACGCAAAGCTTTTACAGTCAGAGCTGATCTCGCTTTTTGAACGAGGCGGCTTTGAGCTTAGAAAATGGTCTAGTAACTGTTCCGCATTACTTTCACATTTACCTCCGGAACATTTGTCGCAAAATCCGCTTATTTTTGGTTCACTGGCAAACGACACTCCTTTAAAAATTCTCGGTCTGCAGTGGAGTCCCTCTGAGGATACATTCTTTTTCTCAGTCTCGCCGTTGGGGAAACCCTGTACGAAACGCAACATGCTCTCGGAACTGGCCAGAATCTTTGACCCGCTTGGATTTCTTTCGCCTATTACTATTTTTCAAAAGATTCTAATCCAGTCGCTGTGGACTTCTAAATTAGATTGGGACCAAACCCCGCCCTCGCATATTGTTGAGGCTTGGAACCGTTATCGAAATGAACTCGGTTTACTAAGCAATTTACGCATTCCTAGAAAAATCCTTCCACCTCATTCTGGATGTGGTTATGAATTACATGGGTTCTGTGACTCTTCTGAAAAGGGTTACGCTGCCGTTGTTTATATACGATGCCTCCGCCCTGACAAAACAGTTTTTGTTCAGTTTGTTTGCTCTAAAACCAAAGTCGCTCCGGTTAAGAAACTAACCATTCCTAGGCTAGAACTGTGTGGTGCAGTTTTGTTGGCGAAACTCCTATCGTTTCTTCTGAACGTTTATCAGACTCGCATGACTTTCGAAAGAATTTTTGCCTGGTCAGATTCGCAAATCGTCTTGAGTTGGATCAAATCTTCGCCTCATCGTTGGAAAACCTTTGTGGCAAATCGAGTTGCCTACATTCACGAAAGGGTTTCTTCTGAATTTTGGCATTATATAGATTCTGCTAATAATCCCGCCGATATCGCCTCTCGAGGTGTTCATCCTTCTCAATTTCTCGCCCATGATATTTGGTTCAATGGTCCATCGCTACTATGTCGTTCTGAGCTGTCTGCCTACTCCCCGTCTTCAGAGCTGCAGTCTGAAGAGGTCTCTGTTGAGGAAAGGACAGTTTCGCTTTTAACATTTACAGGTGAAGAAAATCTGCTTGATGATTTGTTAGAAAATCATTCTTCTTTACATTACATACAGTCTATTTTGTCATACGTATTACGCTTCGCTTTTAATTCTAGACATTCTTCTATTGCGAAATTTGGACCGCTATCTCGGTTAGAGCTTCATGATGCTCTGACCCTTCTGGTCAAGCGCACTCAAGCGGTCTACTTTGAAAAGGAGTTATCTAGTAAAAAATTCCCTAAGTCCTGGAGAAAACTCGCCGTATTTCAAGACAGTACTGGTCTTTTGCGTGTAGGTGGTCGCTTGACTCACTCAAGTTTGTCTTATGAGCGAAAGCATCCGCTCTTACTTCCACAAAAGTGCCGACTCACGGTGCTTTTAATTGAACAATACCATAAAAGGTATCTTCATATTGGCCCTCGCACTCTTCACTTTTTGTTGTGTCAGAATTTTTGGATTTTGTCTGCAAGACGTGCCATAAACACTGTTATTTCGAAATGTATGCCATGTTGGAAAATAAAGCCTCAACCTTATCAGCCACCTATGGGTGACTTACCCCATTCTCGAGTTTCGCAAGTCAAACCATTCTCGCATACTGGGGTAGATTTTGGTGGTCCATTCGCGATCACTATGAATCGATACCGAGGTGCTAAAACCTCTAAGGCATATATTTGCCTCTTTGTGTGTTTCGCGACTAAGGCTATACATCTAGAACCTGCCTGTAGTCTTTCGACTGACGCTTTTCTCGCTGCCCTCCAACGATTTATTGCTCGTCGTGGTCGATGTGATAATCTCTATAGTGATTGTGGTACAAATTTCGTTGGCTCCGCCAAGGAGCTTAAACGCATTTTTTCTGATGCAACTGCTAGGGAAGGAATCCATTGGCATTTCAACCCCCCTTCTGCCCCACATTTCGGTGGTCTTTGGGAATCTGGTATCAAGAGTGTAAAATCTCATCTCTCTCGTGTTGTTGGCCAACAAATCCTATCGTACGAAGAATTCTACACTGTCCTGACGCTTATAGAATCTGTCTTGAACTCCCGACCTTTAAATCCCATGAGTTCGGATATCGATGACATTCACGCTTTAACTCCTGGACACTTTCTTCATATGGAGCCAGTTTCTACGCTTCCAACTCCCGATTTGTCGTCTGTCCCCTTAACTCGTCTGTCAAGATGGCAACTTCTCCAACGTATGCACCATGATTTTTGGATTCGCTGGCACAAGGAGTACCTTCACACCCTACAACAACGAAGCAAGTGGCTTGACGCTGGTGCTCTTCCTACTATTGGGGCGATGGTGGCCGTGAAAGCTGAAAAACTTCCGCCTTCTAAATGGCTACTAGGTCGTCTATTGTCTCTAATTCCTGGTCCTGATGGTGTCGTAAGAGTTGCTATTGTAAAGACCTCGAATGGTATCCTTCGTCGCCCTTTGGTGAAGTTGTGCCCGTTGCCAACTAATGACTAGTAGTAGTAGTATTTGTTTCTAATTTAATTTAATTTTTTATTTTAAGTCTTTTTATTGTTTTGTGGATTCTTGCTAACCGGGATAATCATTTATTTTGTTTCTTGTTCTCTTTTTTCTTATCCGCCGCATGTTATCGCTTCTCCTTCGCGTTAATTATTTTTTTTTGTGTAGAAAAATGTCTTGCTTATGGCAGCCATTTTGGCCGGGCGGGATGTTCGCTCCTCGTATAGTGTAAAAGCAGTGGAATTTATAATCTTTATTTTGCGATAAGAAGAACAGACCAGAATTCCACGAATCGTCAAGAAGAACACAACTTAAGTAGTCAGCAACGCAAAACCGCGATATCGTATAGTACCGCTACCTTAAAATTATATGTGTGTGTGATACAGTCAAACCAGCCTTAACAAATCCATTAAACGCACCAGCAACCCAGGATAGCCTTTTCCGGGACACGCACGAGTTTCTGTGAGTCCAGTACTCGACAAGAGAAGAAATTCACAAAGGTAAGTGGCTTTTTGGTCATTCACGAGTTTGCATCAATTTCCACTGCTTTTGCCCCTTCTCTTTTCATTAAAAACGTTACTTAATTAACAAACGCAAATTACAGTCCACTTTGTTCGTAATAGCCCGCTTAACGCCAATTTCTTCGCCCGCTCTAGCCCAACGCCAATTTTAGATCATTTTAGTGAATTTTCTTAGTAAAAATTCACTAATGAGGAGATCTCGACTTTTGAATTTTGAAAAAATTTCTTCAAATGAGCGCGATCTAGGACCCCTAGAACCCATATCCGGGGTCAGTTTCAATTTTTATATGTTTATATATATATATATTATATATATATATATATATATATATATATATATATATATATATATATATATATATATATATATATATATATATATATATATATATATATATATATATATATATATATGTATCACACCGATAACTCAAAAAATAATGGGCCGATTTTGATAAAATTTGGCATGTACTTATTTTTTGTAAATAGCTTGGATAAGTTCGTTAGTCAGGAAAATCGGACGAGGTTTTCCGGAAAAATTTTGAGTTTTCATTTGAAAAAAATTCTTATCTCAAAAAGTAATTAGCCGATTTTAATAAAATTTGGCATGTACCTTTCTTTTGTAAATAGCTTTGACAAGTTTGTTAGTCAGGAAAATCGGACGAGGTTTTCCGGGAAAATTTTGAGTTTTCATTCGAACAAATTTTTTATCTCAAAGAATAATAGGCCGATTTTGATAAAATTTGGCACATACCTTCCTTTTGTAAATGGCTTTGACAAGTTCGTTAATCAAAAAAATCGAACGAGGTTTTCCGGGAAAATTTTGAGTTTTCATTTGAAAAAAAATTTTATCTTAAAAAATAAAAAATATATGATAACCAAATTTGGTAGGTAGGTTTACGATATGAAAAGTAAACTACACACCAAAATTTAGATTTCTATGTTACAAGAAAAAAAAGTTATAAAATATTTTGTGCCAGATCACTTCTATGAAAATTCACTACCATAACGCACTTGCTGCGTCCAGGCTCTTTTTTTTTGTTTTGGATGCCATACTTTTTCATATCCTCATAAGAAAAAGTCTAATGGGCCAAGATTGGGTGATGGTGCTGGACATTTTAACGATCCTCGCTTCCCTATCCACCAATTTGAAAATATTAAGTCGAGGTACTGCCGGACATTGCCTTGGTAATGTGCTGGTGCTCTATCTGGCTGAAACCATATCACATTCACTGGAACTTGTAAGTTTTCTCGATTAGGATAAAAGTTTTCCAAAGTTGGCAAGACATTATAAATAATTATCTCTGATGAAAAAGGGACCAGTGACATGGTTTTCAACTATTCCTGCCCAAACATTAATCTTTTTAGGGTATTGCGTATGTTATTCTCTCATCCAGTGTGAGCAGTGGCGAATGTTTTGACGATTAGCATGGCCTTGAAGGGTAACACCGCACTCATTAGAAAACAAATGATGCTCTACTTGGGGATAACAGCGTTATCTAACATTTAAGTCATTTGTTCACAAAAAGGCGTTTTTATATCAAACTCGTCTTCCATAAGCTCCCGAGTTCGTATTAATCTATAGGTGTGCATTTTATATTCTTTTAATATTCGTATAATCGATGAATAGTTAACATCCAATGTTGCGGGTGCCTGTCCACTCGAAGTATGTGTGTTTTCCTCAAGTTCAAGCATTACATCCAATTTGGTAGCATCACTATGTGCATTAGAAGTTTTTTTTTTGTATCTGCCTTACATGTCTAAGCGCGTGAAATTGCATTTCCATTTCACAAATTGTCCCTTCGGATATGGACGGACAAATCAGGAAATTTTTCTTAAAATAACAGAGAAACTTTGATCTGTGCTCATGTTTTATCTCCCTAACCCATCATCCGTAGAATTGTTATATAATGTATTTGTGTTAAAAACAATGTTTTTGAGTTGTAGTTAACAACTGACAACTACTGGGATTCGGTTACAATCACACAGCAAGTTGCTAAGACGTTTTAAACAAAACTAACATTTTCAACTGTGAAAAATGTTGTTAACTTTTTATGTCTTTTTTAATTGATACCGTTCAAAAAGGACACTGAATTTTTTTGCTTACTTTCTCATTAGCAAGAATGAGACGCGATTATTTATAAATTTTTTAGTGTGTTGTAGCGAAATTCGTCAATCAGATGGATTTCTTTTTTACTGGTAATTTATGCAATGCATTTTAAAACCATAGCATTTTTAAATACATAATAAAGAGATATTTGGAATGAGGTATCACAGACCCCTACTTCTTATTTAAAAATTTTGGGATTGCAACTGTCACTCGAATGGGGTTGAATGTAGGTGTGAAGTTGTCACGTTGGAAGATATCATGTTTAAGTCTAAAATTTGTTTCGGGAATTTTTATAAATATGCACAAATTAATTGAGATACTGAATTTATTCTGTTTGACTGTTCCAGACTGTACCTATGGTACTTATATATTACGGCATTAGGGTTGACAACATCAAATATAACTTAGCCTGTAATATATTTCTGCAAAAACCAATCTATTATTTTAAAATCATTGTTATTAAATTAAAATAAAAAGTAATAAATTCAATAATTTATAAATCAATAAACCCATAATATTGTTATTACATTTTGGCCGACAGTAGATATATCTAAGTACATCCAGTTTCTTTTTGGAATAGGCCCATCATTATTACTGAATTTTCTTTAAAAAAATTAACTAATGAGGAGCCCGACTAATTTTGAAAAAATTTCTTCAAATGAGCGCTAATTAAGCCCCCCAGAATACATATCCGGGGTCAGTTTCAATTTTTATATATAAATATATATATATATATATATATATATATATATATATATATATATATATATATATATATATATATATGTATCACACCGATAACTCAAAAAATAATGGGTCGATTTTGATTAAATTTGGTAAATAAATTCCTTTTGCAAATGGCTTGGATAAGTTCGTTAGCCAGGAAAATATGCCCAGGTTTTCCCGGAAAATTTTGTGTTTTCTTTCTAAAAAAAAATTATATCTCCGGAATTAACAAAGTAAGGGCGACCAAATTTGGTATGCGGGTTTATATCCTTATAGGTAACTTATCTACCAAAATTAAGCTAGGTAGGTCAAAAGACAAACAAGTTATATGCATTTAAAGAAAAATAAATTGGGGTTTTCCTCAAAAAGTCTAAGTTGCGATTTAAAACGTCAAAATCGGCAAAATTTAGGCAAATAACTCAAATGTAATACGGGCTATCGAAATCAAATGTCTCAAGAAGGATGTTTTACAAACCCTGAAGTCTTAGTTTCAACCGTCATTGTCCTTCATTTTACTAAAATGTTTCCAGAAAATTCATTTCAAATAGACCCTTTCTCTGATGCTTGGCAGTAGTCTTACCTATAGAGTTTATCGTTTAATGGTATATAATTTTTGTCGAATTTTCGTAAAAAATCAATAAAGCTCAATATATCCGTTATTATACAAGATATGAAAAAAATTGTATATATTAATTATAGGGTGTCTTGTCATCTTAAAAAATATTTCTACAATCATTGGGTGGCCCATAAGTCGTTGGTGATACAAATTTTCTTTTTTTTTAATCAATCATGCCTTATGTTATTGCATTTTCCATCGATATATAATGCATGTTTGTAAGAAAAGAAATTCTGGATGCAGCAAGTGCGTTATGGTAGCGAATTTTGATCAAATGTTTCATATTTGAATAGCCCAATTTGCTATTAACCTATAAGGTTGACCAAGAAACAAGTTTTTCCGGGAACACTTTAAGTTTACTTTTGGAAATTTTTGTACATTTTCACACAATAAAGTTATTTTTATGAAACATGGCACATTGTTTTTACTATATAGGTTATACTGGTAACCAAAATTGATGCCTGCTTTCTTAAAAAGAAAACACACATATTTGCAATAAAAACATTTTTATGAAAATTCACTACCATAACGCACTTGCTGCGTCCAGATTTTTTCATTAATTAACCACCTTTCTTTCTTTCACTGACTTAAAATTAATCAATTTTTTACAAACATTGGACATAAATGTTTGATTTAATAAATAATTTATAATCAAGTATTCCCTGTTAACAAAACATTTTTAAGTACCCAAATCAATAGCAATTAGATTTAAATGTATCTATATATTTTCAACACTCCTACACAGAAAAAACCATTAGTACAGCCTATATTTATTGCAGTTTGTAACCCGTGGAGATGAGTAAACCAATCTCTGCCGCTGCTGTGCTGGTTCTGTTAGGTCAATCCGTATTCCTATTCTCGAAACTCGAAGCGATCTCTAGAAGCTTACAACATAGGAAGTGGCGCCACCTCCAGACACATACATGAACAAAATAGTTTTAGGGTCATGTACTAGATGGCGCCGCTGCTAATTCCTGATTATTTCTTGCGTAATGTGCATGTATTAAAATAGTTATATGATTTACTCCAACAATTATAGTTAATATTACTTAATATTATGAGTAACGTTAATTTCAAGTATGTGGACAAATTTTCAGAACATCTGTGAATATGTGTAATTAAACGATTCAATCTTTTTTATCAACAGCTTATATTTAACATTACCTACATGTAAAAAATAAATACGCGCTTAGAGATTGATATATGGACAGTTTTCCTTTTATTTTATTTTGTTATTCAGTCTTGAATTTGTTCTAAGGTTTGCCCATTTTGTATTGTCACAGTCTAAATGCGATGTCGCCTTGTCGTTCCAACTATGACCATTTGTTCACATGATTTTTTTTCTAATTTTCGTGAAAGAAATTTGATTGGCAAATTGTCGTGTAAAAAGCTTTTTAGCTTAATTTAGCAAAAAGACATGAATTTTGTGTAACATTAGCTCAGACAATTTTTGTAAAGAAAATAGCAAGAGATTGTCTGCAAATTTTCATGTTAATTTTTTTTGACAAGTGTAGTTTTTGTATAAATTGTTTAAATTGGTTCGTGGGGCAGGAAAATATGAGCAGTTTCTTCGGGAATATTTTTATATTTTTTCGAACGATAAAGTTATTTTAATGAAATATCATATACATATTGCGTCTACTGTAAATGTATCTATTGAACTTTGTCTTTCATTTAACAAAAGAAAGTTTTTTTAAGCGAAATTAGTGAAAATAATGTTTTAATAAATTTTCGTCCGAAAAATTGTTATTCGTAAAAAATATTTTATCGAATTTTTAACGTAAAACTTTTACTGCCAACTTTTACACACATAACACTTTTATGGAAAATTTTAGTCTGAAAAATTTTTTAACGGATTTTTGTAAACAATTTTTTAGCGTATTTATGTGGATTCTTTGTCTAATTTCCGTGGAAACCGTTTTTCAGTGAATTTGTGTAGCAAAAAGTTGCCTATGACGAGATTATAAATTTAATACTTTCGAACATTTTTGTAAGATGAGCATGAAGTAAGACACAATCAAATATTCGACACGATATTAATTTATTTGTTTTGCCCATAAGCGGTTATGTGGAATCGAGCGAAATTACTTTTAAGCATATTGCGCTTCCGGTTAAACCGGAAGTAACTTCGTTATTTTAAATTGGACACTCTATTATATGTTATTAAAATTTTGGATTCCGCATCGAATTCTATATATAATGTTATAAATGCGCCATATGTCAAAAAGGAGACATTTTCGAGTAATTCAGTTCTTTCAAAATTTTAAAAATATCACTACTCTGTTTGATAAGACATACCTATCTGCGCTACTAACCAAGATCGGAAATTCTGCCTCAGCGAGAAGACTTAGGAAGCTTGGTTCTAAGTAAAGCGCAGTTAATGTTTTCAGTAACTTATAGAGAGCGTTCTATACAAAGTGCCCAACTGGAGCAACTTATTTCAGTTATAACCTAATAATTTCAAACGAAACACCCTATATTTTTGCTTCGTCTCATTGCATATCTCTTTAAAATTTGGTAGCACTTCCCTACACCTATCTCTTTCCATTTCCAACATATTGATTTTTATTTTACATGTTGCAGATTATCAGATATCTGGCCATACGTAGTTGCCTATCTCGGAAATGGTAAAAGATAGATATACGGAAGTGTTATAAAATTTAAAAGAGGTTTCAGTTTGCAATAAGAAGAAGCAGAAAAGTATAGGGTGTTCCGTTTTAAATTATAAAATTATGAATGAAATAAGGTGCTCCAGTTGGCCACTTAGTATATAACGCTCTGTATAAGTTACTGAAAACATTAACTGCGGTTTACTTAGAACCCAGCTTCCTCAGTCTCCTCATCGAGGTAGAATTTCCGACCTTGATTAACAGTCCAGATATGTCTTATCAGACACAGTAGTGACATTTGAAAAATTTTCGAAAAACCCTAATTAACTCGGAAACGTCGTAATTTTGACACACAGTCTGTTTTTAAGATTTGATCTGGAATTTTATGTGAAATTTCAAATCTTAATAGTATATAGGGTGTTGTATTTAAAATAACGAAGTACATGTTACTTCCGGTTTAACCGGACGCGCGGTATGCTTAAAGGTAATTTCTCTGGTTTCCACATAACCGCTTATGAGCAAAACCGGATTTTCTCCTTCGAATTCGGACTAGAAGGTCGTAATCTTCTGATGAATGCGAATCGCCAAACACCCTGTATAAATATATAATTTTCGTAATAAAAAAGGTGTAGAGCATTTATACGAAAATTCGCTACCATAACGCACTTGCTGCGTCCTGACCGTTTTAAGTGAATTTTCTTAAAAAAATTCACTAATGAGGAGATCCCGACTTTTGAATTTTAAAAAATTTTCTTCAAATGAGCGCTAATTAGGCCCCCCAGAAAACATATCCGGAGTCAGTTTCAATTTTTATATGTTTATATATATATATATATATATATATATATATATATATATATATATATATATATATATATATATATATATATGTATCACACCGATAAGTCAAAAAATAATGGGCCGATTTTTGTTAAATTTGGTGAGAAAATTCCTTTTGCAAATGGCTTGGATGAGTTCGTTAAACAGGAAAATCTACCTAGGTTTTCCCGGAAAATTTTGTGTTTTCTTTCGAAAAAAAATTATATCTCCGGAATTAACAAAGTAAGGGCAACCAAATTTGGTACGCAGGTTTATATCCTTATAGGTACTTATACTTACCAAAATTTAGCTATGTAAGTCAAAAGACAAAAAAGTTATATGCATTTAAAGAAATAATTTGGGGTTTTCCTAAAAACGTCAAAGTGGCGATTTAAAATGTCAAAATTGGCAACATTTAGGCAAATAACTTGAATCTAATACGGGCTATAGAAATAAAATGTCTCGAGAAGGATGTTTTACAAACCCTAAAGTCTTAATTTCAACCGTCATTGTCCTTCATTTTACTAAAATATTTGCAGAAAATTCATTTCAAATAGACCCTTTCTCTGATGCTTGGCAGTAGCCTTAGCTATAGAGTTTATCGTTTAATGGTATATAATTTTTGTCGAATTTTCGTAATAAATCAAGAAAGCTCAATATATCCGGTATATAAGATATGAAAAAAATTTGTATATATTAATTATAGGGTGTGTTGAGCTACATCTTAAAATAATATTTCTACAATCACAGGCTGGCCCATAAGTCGTTGGTGATACAAATTTCCTATTTTTTTAATCAAACACGCCTTATGTTATTGCATTTTTGCATTTTCCATCGAAATATAATGCATGTTTGTAAGAAAAGAAATTCTAGACGCAGCAAGTGCGTTATGGTAGCGAATTTTGATCAAATGTTTCATATTTGAACAGCTCAATTTGCTATTAACCTATAAGGTTGACCAAGAAACGTGTTTTTTTCGGGAACACTTTAAGTTTACTTTTGGAAATTTTTGTACATTTTCACACAATAAAGTTATTTTGATGAAGCATGGCACATTGTTTTTACTATATAGGTTATACTGGTAACCAAATTTGATGCCTGCCTTCTTAAAAAAACACACATATTTGTTATTAAAAACATTTTTATGATATTCACTACCATAATGCACTTGCTGCGTCCTGACCGTTTTTTATAGTTTAACGATTCTTTTAAATGTAAATAAACAGAAATACATATTGTGTATTTAGAATTTCCGCAAAATCGTTTAAAATGACGTTATTTCTTCTCCGCCAATGTTAGATGGCGTTATATAGTAGATTTTTACACGGCAGTTGTCGTTTCAAAAGACAGTACGTTCTGTGGTTTGGCAGAAATACATAGATTATTAAGTCTGCCAATTTGAAGTTTCATCTGACATTTTGTTAAATATATAAATATATATATATATATATATATATATATATATATATATATATATATATATATATATATATATATATATATATATATATATATATATATCTTAGATCTGACTTGGCACTTGGAGCGTGGCTCTTTTTTTATGTGTAAGTTATAGGAGTTTGTCAGCTAGGCCAAGCAAACCAGTTTTTTTTAAATATCAGGCCTTCAAAAATAATCTTAATGAAATTTTGTTTACGTATTTCGAGTACAGACTTTAGTGTGTACAAAATTGGAAGCTCCTAGGTTAATGAAAAGTTAAGTTATTAGATTTGAGTTTTTAAAATTTCCTACGATAACACACTTTTTTTGTACTTTAACGTCGGCCTATTTCCGCGACTATGGCCGATCACCGACACCATAGAGAAGTTTCACCTCACTATCCTAGAAACTTTTCCGAATCCCTGCGTTTCTGTAAGGATGGTAGGGATCTTTAACGTGCCCAACATCGCATGGACACATGACCGACGCCTTTACGCCCCCTTCGAAGGGCGGAACGTGCAGACATTCAACTTTCTCAAATCAATGCCACAACCTCGGTTGATGTTCAAACGCACTTCTGCGTTCGAACTTCTTAATTTATAAGAAAAAAATTCGGGAAGTTTTTATCAAAACAGTGTAGTTTTGTTTCTAGAAAGATCTCGTAACTTAATTTTGATAAATTCGCTATGACAGTTCTTAGATAAATTGAACAGCTCTAATTGGGTGGCGTTCGTGGTTGAGAATTTGTACACGAAAGAAGTTCTCCAATGCACAAGTTTACATCTAGAACTATTTAATCAGTCAAAATTTATTGTAAAAAACCTTTCATTTTTATTTTCTGGGTATCTAAAGTATGAATTACCAAGAATTCTGTGCAAGACGAAGACTATATTATAATATGGATTTAGCAAAAGTAATGGTGAAGACCATAACATGGTTTTGCTAATTTGATTTTCCAAGAAAATTTGGAAGTGACAGTTCTATTTGAACATTTACAAAACATTATATCTTTACATGCTCAAGCTTTGCTTTTATGTATGATATATTGTATAATTTGGGTGTACAATATATGTTATTATTACTATTAGGTACTATTAAGGTCTACCAGTTACACAGAAACAATAAGAGAAGAAAATTTTCGAAGGGATCTGGTTTTTCATTTCTTTGAGTACCAGATTTTGTTCTATTTAAGAAGTTAGGGTACATATTATCTATAAGTAGTTATTTTTTGCTTCTCATGTTTAAATATTGAATGATTTCGTTCATTTAAACAAGCCAGTTTTTCCCATGCAATTTCACTACCGTAGCGCTCTTCCTGTGGCAGAACTTTCCTGAATAAAGAGATGCAAACATATTGTTACAAGGTTCCTAATCATTTTCCTATGTCTCACTGGAATTACTATTAAACATCTTAAATCATATGAATGGAATATAAATTGGTCTGATTCTGCTGAATATGGAACACATTGTTCGGGAAATATTGCATAATGTAGGAGTGTATCCCTCACGGTAAGTTAAATGATCGCATATATGAAAACATTTAGTCAGAGCTAATTTGCATTTAACACCCTTGTTGAACTGTCACTCTACTGCTGTACTTGCTAGTCAACAGTTACAGTCAGCGTGACGTGAGCAAGATCGAGCCCCACGTTCCCCTTTGTCAGATATTCTAGAAGCAGGGTTGGAGCAGCCACCCAGCATCCATTGTAAGTTCATTATAAGTACCGCACCAGCACCCATGCAAAAATCTATGAAAAAACATGTTTGATGCCAAGTAACGTATAAAGAGTTATCTGGGGGTAACTGTTGTATCAAGTGAGGTCAAGTTAGTTCAGGTATAACCTACGATTTTTAATAATAATAGAACACCAAAGAAATAATAACATTTCATTTACAAGCTTTGAACACCGTATCCAGGTGGAAGAAAATTACACAGAAAAAGAAGACGTATACAGATACAATACACAAGCGACATAATAAAGAGTTACATTTCACCAAGAAAGTGTGATAAACAAATAAAATATATAGAAAATAAAATGATGGATTCTTTATTCAATTTTAGATGTAGTTTCTTTTGCCATCTGTTTGAATTTCTGAATTTGATTTATGTTTCCTCCCACCAGAGTTTCAATTAGAAATGTATTATTTAGGAACTCCTTTTTTAAACTAATTCATTATGTCATAACTATACAACTTATTTTCAAGAACAAACATCACTCAAAAGTAATCCAATCCCAAACCAGTTTATTTTCTTCTGAATATACATTAAAAGTACTGTACACCTATTGCATAACGACAAATGATCTGCAAAACAATAACACAATTTAAACACAGGACAGAATAATAACATTAATCAAATGTCCAAATATATACGACGACTGAGTAGCCGAGTTGGCTGGGTAAGCGACTCGTCAAGTTTGGACTGTGAGGTGTCGCGGGTTCAAGTCGTCGTATTAAGAGGGTTGGTTTTTTACTCTAAAGTGCAATAGCCGGCTTCTGATGAGCTCTGGGTGGTGTTCTTCGTCTACTGTTGTTATATATATATATATATATATTTGTCTCCAGCACCATGGCTTTCCCACTTGGGGCAGGTTTTCCAGGAGATTTTCTCTGGGTAAGTGTTCTAAAAGAGGTGAGGTAATAAAGACCATATCACCTCTTCTAGCACACATTTGTTCGTTTGTCTATCGGTGTCCGCTGCTTTGTCATTTTTTCCATGTGCACATTTCAAAAACTTCTCTTCATCTTCTGCTTATTCAAAGTGCATATTTCAGCTCCATATACTATAACACTTTATAATTATCGCTTGACGAACATTTATCTTTGTTCAAGTTGTTGGACGTTTAGCTTTATATTCATTTTTGCAGCTCTGTCGCTACTTATCTTCATTACTTTTGCTTTTATCATATTTATTGTTGGTTCAATTCTTCTTAACAACCGTTGTCTAGTTTTTTTTTTGACTAGTGTCGATTTTTCTTGTAGTCCGTATTTTCTATAAATAAACCAAAAAGCTAAGGCGGTAAGGAGATCCTTGCAGTACATCTTTTTCCTTTCAACTTGATTTCATATTCATGAATATATTATATTATGGTACTTTAATTTTTGTATATAGGTTCAGAATAATGCGCTTATCTTTTAAATCTGATTCAGCTCTCTTCATTGTACGAAACAATGTTTTCTAACCCATGCTCTAAAATCTTTTCTCCAGGTCTAAAAAGCAATAAACCTTTTAGTTTTCTTAAGCCTCCTTTCTCAGATTGCTTTAAGTGCCAGCACTGCTTCTCTAATTCCTCGGCTGCGTCTAAATTCGAACTGAACTGTATCCAGCAAACTCTCAATTATACTACTTATGTTTTTTCACTATCATTAGCAGCGTACATGTATTACCGTGTGCTGGTTGTGCTGTTGCGCGTTTACTATTTTTGAAATAGTGTACTTTTATTCTTCATTGACTCACTGGATAGTTCTCCTGATTTATAAGATTTCGCGATCAGTTGAGAAACTCCTTGTTTCATTTTTCACCAGAATTTTAAAAAGTTTCAACGTTAACTCGTCGCTAATTCTTAAAATAGGTTGTCCCAGATTACGTATTTTATCTCCCCGATATCCTTTATATACTTGTACTCAACTGTCAACTAAACTGGAAAGCACATATTGAACTTTTATCATCGAAAATTAGCTCATTCAGTTATGCTCTAAGAATAATATCGACATTGGTTGATCTGAAGGCATGTATAGTTGCTTATTTCTCATACGTCCATTATGGCCTTAGCTCTGGCATTATCTTTTGGGGTGCATCTGTCGAAGTGTCTAGAATCTTCATTTTGCAAAAGGCCTG
Organism: Tillus elongatus; assembly: GCA_964006375.1. Lineage (NCBI taxonomy): Eukaryota > Metazoa > Arthropoda > Insecta > Coleoptera > Cleridae > Tillus > Tillus elongatus. The sequence continues at coordinate 87,444,495 of OZ023269.1, read as the reverse complement.
CTTGCGTGGAATTTTTGATATGAAATCGTTTGAATCATGCAGAACAATATTCAAAGTGCATGGTATTCTGACTGCTCCTAGTTTATACATATTTGAAAGTGCGCGTTTTGGGAAAACCAGGATATTTTGAGTGAGTGTCGGGTTAATCATAGCTATCCAACTAGATGCGCTCTAAATAAACAGTATACGTTACCACAAGCAACTAGTACAATGGTGCATAGAAGTGTTGCCGTAAACTCGCTAAGAATCTTCAGTAAGTTGCCTGTCATTTTGAGACGACTACCACCAAAACAGTTTAAAATTAGACTAAAAAAGCTCCCGTGCGAGACAGTTTTGTACGATGTAAAAGAGTTTCTAGACTGTAGTTTTGGGAGCAATATTTACTGAGGCAGGTTATGTTCTTTTTTCTTTTGACTTGTTTTGTGTTGTCTGCTGTTTTTGCGTTTGAGTTTTGCATATATGCTTATATACGCCTTGTATTTTTATTTGCTTTTATTTAAGAGTATATTATGTATGCGATAGTTTTTGTAGTTTTTAGATATTTTGTGACTCAATTTTATCTCTTAAAGTTTAGATTTAAATATTCTATGATTGGATTGATTTGTTGATTATCTACTCATTTGTGGCCTTTTGTGGTGTTTTTTTGTGTTTTTTTACTGTGACGTACTCTATGCACTTGATTGAGTATTATGGTGAGCGAATAAAGTATCTATCTATCTATACTTTTCTTACAATTTATTTTCTCTTGGTGATCAACATTTTCTAAATAGGATCCAGTGTTTAGCACCTCATACCCCTCTTCTAGTAATAAACTTCCATCGTTATCCTTTATGACTACTTTTTATCCCTGGTTTATCCGAGTATTTTTATCTGTTGGTAACTTTGATTGGACCGCCCTTTTTTCATTTATTCTCATTTTTGTTCGGTCATATTTTTTATTTGGTTATATTTACCGTATGTCTCTTCGTTCCTAACCTTTCTTAACCTATTACGGCCTTGTATTAGAAATAACAATTAATATTTCTTGTGTAATCCTCGGCGTCCTAGTTCTAGTTTCTTCTTGCTCAGTACCTTTTTCGGAGCTGCCTTTTTGTATCTCCAGCGGTGAGTTTAGAAAGCATAAACGCTCTTGTCGAAATTCGAAAGTCTAACGCCTTAACGAATTATATATATATATATATATATATATATATATATATATATATATATATATATATATATATATATATATATATATATATATATATATGTATGTGTGTGTGTGTGTGTATATTTAAATTTTTGTTTTACTTTAAACGGCTTTTAGTCAATAGTATACTGTTTCCAGTTTTAATGTATGAGAAGTCCCTGTTATCAAAATTGTTTGAGGTGTAAGATTTGAAAACAAAATTTTCGCTTGGGACTAAGTAAGGCATAAAGTAGAATAACTAATTAATGATTTTTATAATAAAAATATTTAGAGCTGAATCTAATGAGTAAGGATTGGAACCTGCGATGAATACTCATAAGTACAATTTGGAGAACTCAATAGATCACGGTTTAGTCATCCCTCTGATGGCGCTAATTTTGTTGGCAAAACGATCGTCAGGTCTGAAAACTGTATTGTGATGAATTGAGTTTTCCAAATTGAATCTACTGTTAGATCATTTTGAATGAGAACAGGACATGTACTAAGATAGAAAGAATACAAACTGCCTAATATTATAATATATAAATAAAAATGAGGGGGCTTCTAATCAGCTCAGGTCAATACGTTTCTCAGATATTCAATATGTTAATTCAGTACATACTGGAAAATAATAACTACCGATGTCCTGGCATTGTGTCTAAACAAGCAGCACGTTCTGCCTCTCGATTGTGGCTTTAAGCCGTCAGTTCCGTATTCCATCAAACTTATAACCTGGGAATGCCTTAAAATGTGAATAGATATTTCCGTTGAAGTATGGTCTCCAATTTGATAAAAATATTTTAATCCATCTCTGCATATAAGCGTCGCCTGCTGATTATTCTTATTAAATTGGGCACTGGAGCCGCACAATTAGCAATATGTGAGCAATTACTCATCTCTTGTACTGGATCCTCGAATCTACAAGTTCAAGATACATCATGCTCACTTTAATTTTCTCCCCTTCTTCATTTCTCTTGCACATCCCTTCATTTTTATTTTTTAAACACTGCTGGCAATTCTAGACTAATTTAGATCCCTGTTTATTAGTTTGACCACTAGTGTTTAGTATTCAGTAGATATCTAATATTTTACTTTATAAAATGAAGTGTGAATTTTATTAGCTTATATCTTAGAAGCAGTATTTTTTACATGCATTTTTTAGTATTAGTGAATTTTCGTAGAAAAATTCACTAATGGGGAGATCCCGACTTTTGAATTTTGAAAAAATTTTGCAAATGAGCGCGAACTAGGACCCCTAGAATCCATATTCGGGGTCAGTTTCAATTTTTATATGTTTATATATATATATATATATATATATATATATATATATATATATATATATATATATATATATATATATATATATATATATTATATTTTATACTTCACACACCTGGGCAGAGCTCAAGACAAAGGTGGAGCGAGAATTTTTGTTCGTGGATGCGTGGTTCAAAGCCAATAAATTGACCGTAAATTACGAAAAAACCAGGTACTTGTCTTTTACATCCTATTCTAATACACAGCCAAGTATGGGTTCACTTTCAATTAGTAGAACGTGCGTGATTCCCGAAGCGACGGAGACTACTTACCTGGGGATTGTAGTGGATAGGCATTTACTGTGGGACTGTCAGGTTAAGTGTCTCACGAATAAACTGAGAGCACTTATATCCAGATTTCGAATTGTGAGAGAATACCTGGATCAAAGGCAACTAAAAACACTCTATTATGCTTTTGTACAGTCACAGCTTGCTTATGGTGTTTTGGGGTGGGGAGGTGTGGCAGACAGTTATTTGAAGAAATTAGAGGTAGTGCAGAAATGGATCATAAAAATTATATATGAGAAAAATATTAGGTATTCTACAGAACTGCTCTATTGCGAGACAGAAATAATGGATCTTCGACAGCTTTACAGCCTTTGCCTGCTTATGAATATTTCGAGAAAAAAAATAAAATTGGAATCTAGTAAGCACCTACATCATACGCGATACAGAGAAAACAGCTGCATGGTTCCGCGTAAGTTCAAGAGTATTGGTCAGAGGTCTCCCCAATATTTGGCTTCAAGGCTGTACAATATTTTGCCTGGGGAATTGAAGGGAAAAATTGTTTCAAAATCATTTAAAAAATTGGCTAAGAGGTGGATAATCAAAACTGGCAGAAAGATATTTAATGATATTTTTAAGATCGTGTAGAACATTTACAGGTTGATAGTTAATGATATATGGTATGTCAGATATTGTGATCATTTTGTATTGTGTGTGATTACTGAATTGTTGATGGTGATGTGTTTAGTGTGTGTTTGTTTGTGTTGTGTTACTGAACTGAGGAAATGGCCTGGACTGGATATTTTACCTGGACTGGACGTTTTACCTGGCTTGGACATTCACTTTCCTTTTTGCCAGTGGTCATTGGAAGGTCAGTCACGCACAGACAACTTTTATGTTGTCTCAGTGACTTAAATTGTTTTATTTGGAACTTGTACACATTTTTAAATACTTTTTTTGTATTGTTGTATTTTGTTTCTAAATAAACATTATTATTATTATTATATATATATATATATATATATATATATATATATATATATATATATATATATATATATATATATATATATATATATATATATATATATATGTATCACACCGATAACTCAAAAAATAATGGGCCGATTTTGATAAAATTTGGCATGTACCTTTCTTTTGTAAATGGCTTGGATAAGTTCGTTAGTTAGGAAAATCGGACGAGGTTTTCTGGAAAAATTTTGACTTTTCATTCGAAAAAAATTCTTATTTCAAAAAATAATGGGCCGATTTTAATAAAATTCGGCATATACCTTCCTTTTGTAAATGCCGTTGACAAGTTTGTTAGTCAGGAAAATCTGACGAGGTTTTCCGGAAAAATTTTGAGTTTTCATTCTAAAAAAAAATTATCTCAGAGAATAATAGGCCGATTTTGATAAAATTTGGCATGTACCTTCCTTTTGTAAATGGATTTGACAAGTTTGTTAGTCAAAAAAATCGGACGGTGTTTTCCGGGAAAATTTTGACTTTTCATTCTAAAAAAAATTGTATCTCAGAGAATAATAGGCCGATTTGGATAAAATTTGGCATGTACCTTCCTTTTGTAAATGGTTTTGATAAGTTCGTTAGTCATAAAAATCGGACGAGGTTTTCCGGGAAAAATGTCAGTTTTCATTTGAAAAAATTTTTTTTCCTAAAAAATAAAAAATCTATGATAACCAAATTTGGTAGGTAGGTTTATGATATAAAAAGTAAACTATACACCAAAATTTAGATTTCTATGTTACAATAAAAAAAAAGTTATAAAATATTTTGTGCCAGATCATTGCTATGAAAATTCACTACCATAACGCACTTGCTGCGTCCAGGCTTTTTTATAACTGATTTAATCAGCTTGCTAATTTATTTATTTCAATACGGACTAGTGAATTTTTAGTTTAGTGTTTAGTGAATTTTCGTAGAAAAAATTCACTAATGGGAGATCCCGACTTTTGAATTTTGAAACAATGTCTTCAAATGAGCGCGAACTAGGCCCCCTAGAACCCATATCTGGCGTCAGTTTCAATTTATATATGTGTGTATCACACCGATAACTCAAAAAATAATTGACCGATTTTGATACAATTTGGCAGGTGCCTTCCTTTAATTAATAGCTTGGATAAGTTCGTTATCTAGGCAAATCAAACCATGGTTTCCGGACAAATTTTGGGTTTTCTTTCGGAAAAAATTTTATCTCCGAAAATAAAAAAGCTCTGCTGACCAAAATTGGTAAGTAGGTTAACATTATAAAAGGTAAACTGTATGTCAAAATTGAGATTCTAGATTTAAAAAAAAAAGTTATAAGCATTTAATGAAAAAATGTTTGGTGACAGGTCATTTCTATGAAAATTCATCACCATAACGCACTTGCTGCGTCCAGACTTATATTTATTTAGTGTAATAATTAAACATTTTACATTGGGAAATGGATAAAAATCATATCACATATGCTTATATCTTTTTCAATGTTAGTTTTTAGAAAATTACTCAATAAAAATAATCGTTTTGTAAATCAGGGCCAATGAAATTTTAATTTAATTTAATTTAAATTAATTAAGTTTTCTTTAAAGATGCCCTATTTATCAAAACGTAAGCTTACACAAGACGATCGTTTAGAAAACTAAGCTGGCTCTATAATAATAATAATAAGTATATATATATATATATATATATATATATATATATATATATATATATATATATATATATATATATATATATATATATATATATATATAATTGAAACTGACCCTGGATATGGGTTCTAGGGTCCTAGTTTGCACTCATTTGAAAAAAAATTCTCAAAATTCAAAAGCCGGGATCTCTCACTTAGTGAATTTTTTTCGAGAAAATTCACGAAAAAAATAATCAGGAATCATATCGACAGTACGAGGTTTCGTATAGGTAATTGAAAGTGTCTATGAGATCTGCCTAGATGTATAGTGTAAATGTAAACTTGTCTTTATAAAAAGGAAAATAACCCAATTATTAGTGATATTTTAAAGAACCTTTGGCAGTAAGATTTGGACTTTATATATTTAAAATTGTATCCCAAGCTCACGTGTATTTGTACAATATTTTGTATCATTTTAATATTACTACATTACTACTACAGATTTACTGCCATCGAATCACTGATCACTGAACTTATTAGTCATTTGTCAAGAGTGCCTGTTTAAAACTGTGTATGTTGTAGATGACGAGGGATAATAAACTAAATTAATATTGATTTGGTTGCGAATTTAGAGTTTGACACTTATTGTTTTCCAGAGTGAGTTCTCCCAATAATTATTTCGCACGAACGATTGTCGCATAGTAAACAAAGCTTAATATACTAGGCTAAGTTAACTAGTGAGTTTTGGAATCTTAATAAAATGGAGACTGGTGATTTACATACAGGACTACATACTTGTAACGTCATTTAGTTTCCTAATTAATACGCACTGTTATAAAACAATTGGAAAGACCCCAACGACCTACCGTCGTCGTCAAGTTAAAGCAAATGATTATATTCTCGGTGCATTGATAAACCTTATCACATCAGATAAGGCTGCTCCCGCACCGCCATAAAAATATATAATTTCATCTAAATAAAAAACGTCCAACAAAAGGAAAATTGTAAAAAAAATCTGGGAAGTAATAACCTATTTTGATCGAAAAATACCTATTACGCAATTATAAGCTTTCAAACACCCATAACCTCATTCAAACAGGACACACCTATCATGACGGCACAGACAAATACACATATAAAGTAACACGTCAAAGATATAGCACTCTATTTACGCCTGGTGTTAAAAATAATGGATTTGATGGAGCTGCAGCAAAGTTTTTGGTTGAAATTTACATCAGGAACTCTTAACCTAACCTTCGGGTATATTTACCTCAACGCAGTTATTCAGCAGCGCTGGTCCGTCTGCCAACACCAGCGTCAATGACCGAAATTTTTAGTGGGCATTGAAGGGTCGCTATTCACATCCGTCCCTCTTAGCATCACGAAATGACCGCGTTGGGTGAGGAAACCACTCGACTAGACAAGCATGGACATATGGCGAAACCCAATTAATGTAAGAGGAAATAGACGAAATAGAGTTTACTTAGAAATTTAAGTACATGTCTAATTTAGCACGTGACGTCAAAGTGACCGTAAACCTTATGCAACACTACGAGGTGATCATCGACCTAGTCCCTAGAATTGTGGTACGTGCAGGAAGTCCACTATTACAATTTGTAATTCTTACGACTTAGCAAGTCGCTCTGAGTTTGTTGTTTATTAGGGTAGGACCAGGGAAACCTGACAAGAAATCAAATTAGTAGACCCCATGCCTATTTAAGCAAAAATAAAGAACAAGAAATCCGGCAATGCAAAAAGTGATCAATGGGAAGTGGGCAAACTCTTGAAAAAATACATCGTCGCCACCTCAGACAGCGGATGTCGTTCTCCAGTTGTGCTGACAAGGAAGAAATCCGGCCCATAGTAGGACCTTGGTACACCTTGAGCATCGATATCATAAGAGTAACAGTTCATAGCCAAAAATATATACGTATTAGTTTGTCAAGACAAATTTACAAAGTGGGCTCAAGTCCGGACAGTGCGGAGGACAACGACAAGCGTAATCTTATATTATGTAACAAATAGTTCACGGAAGCCATTTTTTTCCTGCACCAACAATTACCATCCCAAGCGTGATCACATAGATGTTGAACGACCATTTGGAAGTCAGACCTTTAAACGACTGTGACGTGTTGGTGATAAAATATACGTTACAAATTGGACAATCAGGCCAAAATAATAAAAATACGTTCCAATTTTGGCGATCAGGTCAGGATGACAAAAATTACGTTACATACTGACGGTTAGTAGACGAGAATACTTTACAAAAATTCTGGACGCAGCAAGTGCGTTTTGGTAGTGAATTTCCATTAAAATGTTTTTAACAGCAAATATGTGTGTGTTTTTTTAAGAAAGCAGGCATCAAATTTGGTTACCTGTATAACCTATATAATAAAAAGAATGTGCCATGTGTCATCAAAATAACTTTACTGTTTGAAAATGTACAAAAATTTCCGAAATTAAACTTAAAGTGTTCCCGAAAAAACATGTTTCTTGGTCAACCTTATAGGTTAATAGCAAATTGAGCTATTCAAATATGAAGAATTTGATTAAAATTCGCTACCATAACGGACTTGCTGCGTCCAGAATTTCTTTTCTTACAAACATGCATTATATTTCGATGGAAAATGCAAAAATGCAATAACATAAGACGTGTTTGATTAAAAAAAAAGAGAATTTGTATCACCAGCGTTATGGGTCACCCTGTGATTATAGAAATATTTTTTTAGACGTAGCTCAAGACACCCTCTAATTAATGTATATAATTTTTTTCGTATCTTGTATAATAACGGATATATTGAGCTTTATTGTTTTTTTACGAAAATTCGACAAAAATTATATACCATTAAACGATAAACTCTATAGCTAAGGCTACTGCCAAGCATCAGAGAAAGGGTCTATTTTAAATGAATTTTCTGGAAATATTTTAGTAAAATGAAGGACAGTGACGGTTGCAACTAAGACTTCAGGGTTTGTAAAATATTCCTCTTGAGACATTTTCTTTCCATAGCTCGTATTAGATTCAAGTTCTTTGCCTAAATGTTGCCAATTTTGACGTTTTAAATCGCAACTGTGACGTTTTGAGGAAAACCCCAATTAATTTTTATTTAAATGCCTATAACTTTTTGGCTTTTGACCTACAGAGCTAAATTTTGGTAAGTAACTTACATATAATGACATAAACCCGCGTATCAAATTTGGTTGCCCTTACTTTGTTAATTCTGGAGATTAAATTTTTTTCGAAAGAAAACACAAAATTTTCCGGGAAAAGCTGGACCGATTTTCCTGGCTATCGAACTTATCCAAGCCATTTGCAAAAGGAAGGTACTAGAAAATATTCACTAATGGGAGATCCCGACTTTTGAATTTTGAAAAATTGTCTTCAAATGAGCGCGAACTAGCCCCCCCTAGAACCCATATCTGGCGTCAGTTTCAATTTATATATATGTGTATCACACCGATAACTCAATAAATAATTGACCGATTTTTGATACAATTTGGCAGGTACCTTCCTTTAATTAATAGCTTGGATAATTTCGTTAGCTAGGAAAATCAAACTATGGTTTCCGGGAAAATATTGGGTTTTCTTTCGGAAAAAATTTATCTCCGAAAATAAAAAAGCTCTGCTGACCAATATTGGTAACTAGGTTAACATTATAAAAGGTAAACTATATGTCAAAATTTAGATTCTAGATTAAAATATAAAAAAGTTATAAGCATTTAAGGAAAAAATGTTTGGTACCAGGTCATTTCTATGAAAATTCATCACCATAACGTACTTGCTGCGTCCAGACTTATATTTATTTAGTGTAATAATTAAACATTTTACATTGGGAAAGAGATAAAAATCATATCACATATGCTTATATCTTTTTCAATGTTAGTTTTTAGAAAATCTCAATAAAAATAATCGTTTTGTAAATCAGGGCATCAGAGAAAGGGTCTATTTTAAATGAATTTTCTGGAAATATTTTAGCAAAATGAAGGACAGTGACGATTGCAACTAAGACTTCAGGGTTTGTAAAATATTCCTCTTGAGACATTTTCTTTCCATAGCCCGTATTAGATTCAAGTTCTTTGCCTAAATGTTGCCAATTTTGACGTTTTAAATCGCAACTCTGACGTTTTGAGGAAAACCCCAATTAATTTTTATTTAAATGCCTATAACTTTTTGGCTTTTGACCTACAGAGCTAAATTTTGGTAAGTAACTTACATATAATGACATAAATCCGCGTATCAAATTTGGTTGCCCTTACTTTGTTAATTCTGGAGATATAAATTTTTTCGAAAGAAAACACAAAATTTTCCGGGAAAAGCTGGACCGATTTTCCTGGCTATCGAACTTATCCAAGCCATTTGCAAAAGGAAGGTACTCATCAAATTTAATCAAAATCGGCCCATTATTTTTTGAGTTGTCGGTGTGATACATATATATATATATATATATATATATATATATATATATATATATATATATATATATATATATATATATATATATATATATATATATATATATAAACATATATAAATTGAAGCTGACGCCGGATATGTGTTCTGGGGGGCCTAATTAGCGCTCATTTGAAGAATTTTTTTCAAAATTCAAAAGTCGGGATCTCTTCATTAGTGAATTTTTTTAAGAAAATTCGCTAAAAATTAACATGTGTAGGTAATATAGTATAGATACAAGTAATTGAGTCGTTTTTTATTTATTTTATCGTTATTACACTTGCTGTTAGTAACACTGTGTGTTTGCTCTACTATAAAAGTAGCTTATCTTATATAGAACTGAGATGACGCTAGTACGTTAATCTATCTCATTTCAAAACATTAGATATCCCAAGTGACTAAATATCTGTTAAGACAAACATTCTAAATATACTATATTCAATATATAATATTTATATTGGTCACTTATTACATTTATTGCAAACCCAAAGTTTTTTATGTCAATAGTATTTGGTGAGTTGTTTTATGCGGAAAAAGTCCTGTGAATGAAAACATGCTTTAAAATTAGTTAATGAGTGGTTTTTGTGCTGTCTGAAATAACACTTATTGTATATTTTGTATATATTATTCTTCAGCTTCGTTTCGTGAATAAGTTTTCTCATAGTTCTTGTCTAACGTTGCAAGATGATTTCGGACTGGTACTATTGCCTTTGTGTAACACGGGTATCTACGATGACATTACTCTTTGGGATTATTTTCGTCCTGACCTATTCTGACAAGCTTCTTTCAGGATGGTGTTCCTGTCAGCGAGTACAGTTTTTGTCAGTACCGTAAGAATATCCTTTCCTGGATAGGGTGTTCCCTCCTATTTGTGCATACAGTACTCGCCTAAGATGCACCAAATTTTTCCTCTACTGGAATGCTGTTCCTGTATTATAGTAGCTGCCTACTATGTCAAGCCCTTTGTCGCCTTACGATGATATTTTTTACGGAAAACGAATGAAATAAAGCCTAGTGGATCACAACTTTTTTTGCCTTAGAATTATTGTTATTGTCTGGGAACAGCGCATGCCTACCCTTATTTTTATCATCGGGTGATTCTGTAGTTAGTGAGTGCAGATATTGTATAATGTTGCAAGTTTCCGACTTTAATTTTCAGTAAAGGCAACATTGTCTACTGGGCTAAACAACTTTTTTCCAACTGAGACAAGATTGGTATTTACCTGGTGTGTTTTTTTCTGATTATTCCTACCATTTATAAAACAAATATTTGTAAATTTATCTTTGCACATCCTAGCACATTACTTTTTTTCTTTTCTAGGGAGGCAACCTTTTCCATCCCGACTCTTTGCCTGGCGTAGGACAATACGATATATTATTATTGCTCATCGTTGCGTGAATATTAACTAGGTGAGGCGATGTTATCTGTGATTTCCGAATGTTACCTGCCACAGAATATTGTACTTGTCTATTTTGTTGGACTATTTACGCTCAATGTATCCAGTATTTTATTGAGCGGGTTTTTCTCTTTTGTGTGCCACCCCACACCTTCCCCCTTAAGTAGACTATTTGAGATAAGTGCAACCTCCTTTTAAGTGATTGTTGTCAAACACCTGCTCGAGATACTTACTCTTTTATAGTGTAATTGCCTTTAAACTGAAGCAAAGCATATCCATACGTATTTATCTCCAACTAAGGTTAAAATCTTGCGTAAGCCTCCTTAAAGTATCCATCAAGTTTTAATGTAACGCATTCCATCCCACTGTTCATCATTTCACTTATTTGTGCAGCATAAGATGTTCCATTGGCAGTGTTTTTTGCTTATCAATCTAATAAAGAGGAGGGGTTGACTAACAAGAAGTTCCCCTGAATACTAGAGGAGAACCTTCCTACTACAATTAGTCACTGAAAATATCGCCACATTCCTTCTACATTTGTTAAAAACTTCAAAAAGTCTTGACTACAGTTACAGTTTTTAAGAATTCTGAGTTTTAATATTGTTTTGTATGAGCACAAAACCACCAGCTTTTTTCTGAAGGGCCCATGCAACAAAACTTTTCTTGTTTCTATCTCTATAACCAAACACCACCACAGGACAGAACTTTTTAAATATTTACAACAGCTATCGGCAGCTTAACCTGTACCTACTCCATCATTGCCATACTGCATGGACACTATAAAATTTTATGGATAAGGAAGGCGTTAATTAACTATAACCTTTCTTGGAATCCTGATAGGGATCCTCTGTACCTAAAAGATCTACCAGATAGGACATACTTTAAAATTCCTCCTATTTTATTTGCACCATCGTTAGAGTATTTACACAATGCGTACTTACTGGTTCTTGCAAATCGAATTGAGTCGCATTATATTATTTTCTCATCAAAAATTTCAAAAAAAACGACTTGTGTGCAAACATTATGCTGGAAAATATATTATCTTGCTCGGCAAAGTTACTGAGTATTTGTGGGTGTTATCACTAACTCGAACTCCTTGCAATAACAAACATTTTTATCACAATTATTTTGCCGCTCTAGCTTCTTCTTTCTTCATATACAAAATTTTTTGGGCGCACAAGAAGGCCCCCTATAACCTCAGACGCTACTATAAAAACTGTACTTCTTCCGTAGTATTTTACGATGTATTTGTTGTACAGCGGTGTCTATTTCTGTTAACCACACACCTGGCTGCTGATCAGCAAAGCCACATCGCTGAAAAAATTTGACTAGAAGAGTTATTACGTCCACAATTAGCAACATTAGTCAACTAAGTTGTAGTTTCCTCGTACATCAATAACCGACTTATGGAAATTATACAACAGAAAACAGAACAATTACTGCAAAAAAAAAACAGAAAACACGAGCTTGGTAAACAACAGAAGAAAAATTGTATAGAGTTCACTCAGATCTGTTCCTCCACAACTAAACGGAAGTTGACAGTTGGCAGTCAAAGTGTTTACCTACTTGATTGCAAAGTGTTTACCTCGGTGTTTACCTAGGTAATGTTCTTAGTTTGTTTCTTGGCGTACAGATTCAAAAGAATTTACCTAGGTATTTGATATTAATGTGTTCATACTAGTTCAGTTCGATCTGTTTAGTATGCTTTTCTCATTTTTCTTTTGTTTTTTTGATCTTTTTCTTTGACGCATAATTTGTAGTTGTAGCAACAGTTCTTTAAACATCTACAAAATTTATTCACGAAATAAAGCTGAAGCATAATCATAGGATCAAACGAGCTTACCTTAAATGATTTTCGATCTTGATTATGTGAAAGCTTCGTTAAAATAAATTGAGTCCCAATACAGTCCTCAATTTCTCTACGTTCCACCCCTTACTGTGTTTCAACAATATCTTTAAACCAAACTGAATATTATATTTAGCTGATCTAAATAAAAGGGGAAGTTGGTTTATCTTTTAAAATGTATTGATTCCTAACAGGAATGAGAAGATTAGTATAATATATTACTTACCTCTTTGAAGAATTTAGACTAATAAAAAAGCTGGTTATTATAACTAAATCTATTAATTCATAAAGCATAAGAAAGTAAATGAGGAAAAATTAAAAATAAGCCGTCTTTATTCCACATTATCTATACGTCTTATACAGGCTCAAGTACCAAATCGTAAAAAATCGAGACGTTTGCTTATTATTGTATGTAAATATGTCACATCAAGCCTCCCTTGATTATAGATTGGCTGTCGTTACGCAATAAATGTGCCTAATTTAAATCAGCTTTAGTCTTATTTGATATGACGAAAACGGATCCCTTCACGATGTCGATATTTGAAAATAACATCTAGTTAACATGCAAATTGTGATTCGTATACTATAAGGAGAGTGTAGCAACGTCTTCATAAGCTACCTAATAGAAAATGATATTGAGATAGGAGACCCTCACCATCAGCAAGTTTATTATGGATTCATGTTAGTAAATTAGCAATACTGGGCTCCTGTTCGTATCAATCTTCTTGTTAGATCTTATCTATCTTATTACCATTACTGTAAAATATTGCTCTAGACCTTGTAGGTTTAGATTCCAACTGGTTTCATTGCCTGTTTGTACTATTTCTAAATATCATAATTTACAAATCACAAAGCTTTATTATTTTTTATGCGGAGTCTTATAAAATGTTGCATCTATAAGTAAATATGAAAAATGGAGCAGCATGGGTAACAAAAACGCTGTAAAAAACTCCATTGCGGAGACTTTATTCAGCTCAGACACAGTGTTTCGGCCTCACAACTATTATCGATACGCATAATCCAGATATACTGCGTCCTTAAAGATTGGAACAGATTCATTATATTGACCTCCGTTGATTCGATTTTCGCCAAAGTTTTTATAGCCGAGGTTCAAAATATAATATATTTGATTTTCACATCAGCGGTGCTGTTAGATATACACACCTCTGTGGGTCCGAGGACGAACTAAAAAAATAGGCTTAAGGTAACTCCCACCTGTCATAAGAGGCGGCTAATTGGAATCGAATACTGGCGAGCGTCTGGTCCAGGCGAGACTGGAGGAAGGCGAATATCTCTGGGGAGTGATATAAACCGGCATTTTGAGGCCTCCACTTTGGGCTTTGACATGGACAATTGACATCTCTTGGTTGCTACTTGGGAGCGGGGTTCCAGATGATACCGCCTTGGGTTAAGCGGGACGAGTGTCGGGCGTTCTAGCGACCCGCTTGGGGTTGAGATATCTGGGGAATGGTATACACCCAGATTTTGAGGCCTCCACTGTCTGCTTCGAAACAAAGAAACGGTCTCGCTTGGATGATACTCGGGAGTGGGACTCGGCAGGATGTCGCCTTGAGTCTATAACTGGTGGGTGTCGGGTCTAGACGAACCAGAGGGAGATCTGACATCTCTAGCGGTGGATACAACTGGAGATTAATACCTCTTCTGTGAGCTTTGAAACGCTCGCTTGGATGCTGATCGGGTGTGGGACTTCATGATATCGCCTCGAGTCAAACACTGACATATGTCGGGTCCAGACAAACTAACGGAGAGGTCATCTCTATTTGAGCTTTGAAATGCGCAAGCGACTTCACTCAGATGGCACTACTTATGTCGAACAAACTTTTACCCTCAAAAAGATCGCCTCATGTAGGGAGCTCGATTTGTTAGGTGAACTGTAAGCAAGCACTGGCGGGTATCGGGTCTAGACGAACCCGGAAGAGATATAAGATCTCTAGCGGTGGATTACACATGGAGATTGAGGCCTCATCTGTGAGCTTCGAAACGGGCTAACGACCCCGCTGCTGATCGAGAGCGTGACTTCATGATACCGCCTCGGAACAAACACTGACTGATATCAGGTCCAGACGAACGTGAAGAGAGGTTATCTCTCCTTGAGCTTCCAAACGGACAAGCGACTTCACTTAGATGACAGTGCACCTGTAAAACCAACTTTCACCTTTGAAAAAAGATCGACGTCCGCAGGGAGCTGAATTTGATGGGTGAAATTTGAGCAATTAGACGAGAACCACAATAGGCATAAGGTCGCACTCACATTGAATCTAATCTAATCTAATCTAGATATACAGTTTTCTCAGACAAGCTATCAACTTTTTTTATTTTAATTGGAACACTACATGTTTTTTCTTAGTCTGAAAGGTAATTTCAATATGAGTTTAACGATTCAAGGGTTGACTGATTTATTTATTATCGGTAATAGTAAAACAATAGCTTATTTCAAATATAATAGGAACTAACAGAATAATAATTGAACTAATAATCATACTGCTGTTTAAACAAAAAAAGCCTGGACGAAGCAAGTGCGTTATGGTAGTGAATTTTTATAGAAATGATCTGGCACAAAATATTTTATTATAACTTTTTTTCTTTTAACATAGAAATTTAATGTTGGTGCGTAGTTTACCTTTTATATCATAAACCTACTTACCAAATTTGGTTATGATAGCTTCTTTACTTTTTGAGATAAAAAAAATTTTCGCATAAAAACTCAACATTTTCCCGGAAAAACTTTTCCGATTTTTCTGACTAACGAACTTATCCAAGAAGCCATTTACAAAATGAAGGTACGTGCCAAATTTTATCAAAATCGGCCCATTATTTTTTGAGTTATCGGTGTGTTACATGTATATATATATATATATATATATATATATATATATATATATATATATATATATATATATATATATATATATATATATATATATATATATATATATATATATATATATATAAACATATAACAATTGAAACTGACTTCGGATATGTGTTCTAGGGGTCCTAGTTCGCGCTCATGTGTAAAAATTTTTCAAAATTCAAAAGTCGGGATCTCCCCATTAGTGAATTTTTTCTACGAAAATTCACTAAAATACAAGTTCCCATATTCACTCTGTGAAAACTACCTAAATCAAAAATAGGTTTCTTGAAAAAAATGTTTGGTGTGATTGCTTTAATTTATACTTTGTTGGAAAATCTTTGAGCTAATTTCAAACTGACATATTTAATATAATTATTTAAATATAAATATGACAACTTGTCAAATGCAAACTGTAGTATTTTTTTGTCTTCTTCAAAGATACTTAAAAATATTATGTACTTTGCCAAACGACAATTTATAATGAATGTAGGCAAGGATTGATATATCATATGGAAGAAGAGGGAAATTAAATACAGGTACATCGACTCTTTGCAAAACATCATATATCGAACTAATTTCGGCTAAAACTATTAAAAAAAAATTATGTCACAAAATATTTGTACAAGTCTCTGACTTCTTTATATGGACATGATGTATTATTATATGGGTACCAATAAAGCATAACTAACTAACTAAATTACTTTTAGTTGGCATTTAACCTTTGCTTAATCATTTTATCAGATATATGTATATTAATTGTTGTACTTACATATGTCAATTTTATTTTCTCTTTAAAAAAAATTGATCTAAATATCCCAACGTAGCAATGGATTTTTATTTATAGTTGTTATGAATGTATAGAAATATATTAAATTTTCTCCTGAAACCGGTTATAAGGAAGAAAATAAGCTATTTTAAAGCCAGAGAAAAAGTCTCTACATCTGTATTTAATAGGTATGTTGATTGATTAAATTTGTGTCAAACCCTCAACGGATTTAAAATATTTACCTATACATTAATGTGAATAATACAGAGAATAAAAATAATAAATTTAATAGCATGGGAAAAATAGACCTTTATAAATCTGTTGTTCTACATAAATCATACGAATTCCGATTAGAAAATCAACAAGAGAAACAGATAACTTGACAAATCAGGATGCGGTATCTGCGGTATCTACACCAAGGGCTGAAAAGACCCAAGCTGAAATCATAAGACACATGTTTTCAAACATAGTAGTGAACCAAAGTCGGCATCAGAAGGACACTGAATTTTTCATTCATATCTCCAAATGACAAAGATTTCGATGCATTTCCATATAAATTACATCATATTTCTGGAAGGGCGGCAGTTGGGGTAGCGGAGTTTGAGCGCGTCTTCGGTGGCTGTTAGTCATCCTAAACAATGATTTATGGAGACTAACATATTGCCGGCCTAGCCTCGGTCACCGGGTGTCACTGTCGACTCGCTCGGCTAAAACAGGAGAAGTAGCCCGGACGGTCCCTAAACTAGACGTCCTGTATTAACCGATCAAAGACAAATTCGCTATATCTCTAAGTTATAGCGGAATCACTTTATTATTACACAGGGTTTTACAGGCTTACAGTCTAATCTTTAATCTAATAGGATTTCTGCGATATATACTTACATATATATATATATATATATATATATATATATATATATATATATATATATATATATATATATATATATATATATATATTCATTATGACAATTAATTATTGCACAAGAAAATAAGTACATACCTACATACTGTAATGACATAAAACTATCTATATATTATAATAAATAACTTTTTTTATTTTTACATAAAAATGTTGACGTTCTGTTATCAGACGTGCATTATAAGTAGATATTATTTTTTAATTACAATTTCGTTTTGTTGCTGTTAGCTAAAAGGTTCAATAATAAAAAACTCTGGACGCAGCAAGTGCGTTATGATAGTGAATTTTCATAAAAATGTTTTTATTGCAAATATGTGTTTTCTTTTTAAGAAAGCAGGCATCAATTTTGGTTACCAGTATAACCTATATAGTAAAAACAATGTGCCATGTTTCATAAAATAACTTTATTGTGTGAAAATGTACAAAAATTTCCAAAAGTAAACTTAAAGTTTTCCCGGAAAAACTCGTATCTTGGTCAACCTTATAGGTTAATAGCAAATTGGGATATTCAAATATGAAGCATTTGATCAAAATTCGCTACCATAACGCACCTGCAGCATCCAGAATTTCTTTTCTTACAAACATGCCTTATATTTCGATGGAAAATTCAAAAATGCAATAACGTAAAGCGTGTTTGATTTAAAAAAAAAAAAGAAAATTTGTTTCACCAACGACTTATGGGCCACCCTTTGATCATGGAAATATTTTTTAAGGTGTAGCTCAAGACACCCTATAATTCATATATACAAATTTTTTTCATATCTTGTATAATAACGGATATATTGAGCTTTATTAATTTTTTACGAAAATTCGACAAAAATTATATACCATTAAACGATAAACTCTATAGCTAAGGCTACTGCCAAGCATCAGAGAAAGGGTCTATTTGAAATGGCTTTTCTGGAAACATTTTAGTAAAATGAAGGACAATGACGGTTGAAACCAAGACTTCAGGGTGTGTAAAACATTTTTCTTGAGACATTTGATTTCCATAGCCCGTATTAGATTTAAGTTATTTGCCTAAATATTGCCGATTTTGACGTTTTAAATCGTAACTTTGACGTTTTGAGGAAAACCCCAATTTATTTTTCTTTAAATGCCTATAACTTTTTTGTCTTTTGAGCTACATAGCTAAATTTTGGTAGGTAACTTACCCATAGGGATATAAACCCGCGTACAATTTGGTTGCCCTTACTTTGTTAATTTTGGAGTTATAAATTTTTTTCGAAAGAAAATACAAAATTTTCTGGGAAAACCTGTGTAGATTTTCCAGGCTAACGTACTTGTCCAAGCCATTTGCAAAAGGAATTTATTCACCAAATTTAATCAAAATCGGCCCATTATTTTTTGAGTTATCGGTGTGATACATATATATATATATATATATATATATATATATATATATATATATATATATATATATATATATATATATATATATGTATATATATATAAATATATATAAATATATATATATATATATATATATATATATATATATATATATATATATATATATATATATATATATATATATATATATATATATATATATATATATATATATATATATATATATATATATATATATATATATATATATAAACATATAAAAATTGAAACTGACCCCGGATATGTGTTCTGGGGGGCCTAATTAGCGCTCATTTGAAGAAATTTTTTCAAAATTCAAAAGTCGGGATCTCCTCATTAGCGAATTTTTTTAAAGAAAATTCACTAAAAGCAGTTTGATTAATAAAACAAGTAATACTGTTTCGAAGAAAAGAGACGTATTTTTTAACGTAACATTGACTTGAAGGATGTCAAAACTACCTTTTTAGTAAATTTTTATTAAGAAAATTCACTAATAGAAAGGCAACGAACTTTTTGAAATGAGCGCGAATTAGGGTCTCTAGAACCCATGCCAAGGTCCGTCCATATATAAACTTGGCACAAGCCTTCATTTCGTCACAATAGCGGACGAGTTCGTCAATCAGCTATAACGGATATATTTTTCCCCACAAAAATATTTTTAAATACGCTATATTTTTGTGAGTATTAAAGTAACTGGAATTAGACTTTACATGTAGCTATAAATGAAGTGAATATACCTCTGTTGTAAATTTTAAGTAATTTGGTTTACAAAATGTTGTGTTTTTTTTATTCAAAATAAATCTGAAAGACATGAATTGAAACAACTTAGATTGATACATATACCACAGGCATACATCATAATGCAACGATAACGTTCATACCCGAGCTGAGGCGATCCAATCCTAATGACCGGCTTCGGGTATATTCGAATGCGCGGATTTGTAGGGAAAAATGAGGAAGTTTTATATTAGGTACTTAAAGTGAAAACCAGATAGGATAGTGTGTTTTGATTATTTATTATGATGTGACAGTTGTTTTGAGGTTAAGTAAATGATTGTATATTGCTTTTAAAATTATAAACTAAAGAATAAGAACATGTTTTGTTTATTTATTATGCTTTGAAGTTCTGTTTTGAGGTTAAGTATTAATTGATATTCATTGAAATAGATATAACAACTTGTTCCTATAATATGCTTTTAAAATTGGAAACTAAAGAATATTAACGTGTTCTGTTTATTTATCATGGTTTGACAGTTCTGCTTTGCGGTTGAATAGTACATGATTGGATGTATTAAGGAATAAGAATATTAACGTTAATATTTGTAGATTAATTGTTCAAGTACGAGTTATTTGAATGATGAATCGACTTCTTGGGTATGAACTAAGCTTCCTTCTGATAAGCTTTTGTAACTTGAATAAAATTTGTAATACAATTTTCTTTTAAAGAGACTTACAGCACCTAGATTCAGCAAATTGAAATTTGCTAGCGTCATAGAAAATTGTGTTTTGAGCATTTAAAGTTTTTTCTAAAAATGAGCTAGAACACAAGATTTGTATACTTTTATGATAATAGAAACAGAGAAATTCTTCAAGAGAGCTTGCATTAAGACCTCCAAACTCGATCTTCGATGTCTGTTTAAATTAAAAGTATTACTTTTAGTAATATGCCGCACTAATAGTGTAATATTCCTATAAAAAGTCACTATTATAACGCACTTGCTGCGTCCCAAAAATTTTAATTAGATGCAAATATTAGAGACAAAAATTAATATTTTCATTTACCTGCTAAACCAAATGTGAAGACTTGCCCACCGATAGCAAATTATCACAAAAATAATACCTATTCAAATATTTTGCGGAATTAGCACAATAACAATCGGGTGAATCTAGTCTGTGGACTGAGTTACTGCAATTATTAAATTCTATTTAGCCATTTTCTCCAGTTCCTCTTTTGCTTTTGGGTGCAGTGTTAGAGGCAGTTTCCTACAGGCACAAATCAATAAATTTCCTCTCAAACTGACTTTTAGAGAATTTTCTTAAAAAAATCACTAATGAAGAGATCCCGACTTTTGAATTTTGAAAACATTTCTTCAAATGAGCGCCAACAAGCCCCCCCTAGTACCCACGTCCACTGTTAGTTTCAATTTTTGTATGTTCTTATATATATATATATATATATATATATATATATATATATATATATATATATATATATATATATATATATATATATATATATATATATATATATATTGTATTATAAAGAGTACACCATGTACCAAAATTTAGGTCTGTAAGTTTAAAGACAAAAAAGTTATAGGCAGTTAAAGAAGAACAATTTGTGATTTTCCTCAAAATGTCAAAGTTGCGATTTGAAACGCCATAATTGGCAACATTTAGGCAACGAACCTAAAACAAATACGCGTTATGTAAAGAAAAGAAAAACCAGTTTTCTCAGATAGAGGTTATATTGGTAACCAAATTTATGCCTGCTTGCATTAAAGAGATATATTTGTTATTAAAAACATTTTTATGAAAACTCATTTCCATAAGGCACTTGCTGCGTCCAGACTTTTTTTAGTGTTGGAAAACTTACCACATGCCAAAAAAACAATACTTATATTCTCATTATGTTTTAAAATCATTATTCGTAACAACTGGGCTATGAGCAGGTTTGCGACAACGTCACACGTGCCCGGTCTCAAGTCTGGAAAAGAAGAAGAGACTCTTCTTCTAGGTAAGCCTCTATTTTAACTAGTCGGGGGCATATTACTTATCCTTTTAAATATTTCCCATCTGTACAATAAGTCTACCTTTGCTGTATCTCCCAACGTGGTTTCTTTCTTATTTTCTTAATAGTTCAAGCTAAGAGAACTTGCAGAGAGCTAAATAGTCGTAGGGTTATATGTGGTAGGGCTAGAACACCTCATCATGTAAAAGCCTTACTTGGACATGGGGGTTGTGTTTTAGGAGATCCTTTCTTTCCACTTTCTTGCTAGTCATGGGACAAACACTGATAAGCAAAACAAAGAAAAATAAAACTAGGAATGCCATAACCCCAGAAAAGCAGACGGATGGCCAGGTGAAGTTGCCAACAGCACTCCTAGAGAGGTGCGTAGGTGCGATTCGGGATAAAAGGCCAAAGCACCGCCTGAAGGGTAGGATGTTGCTCAAGTGGAACAAATGGGCACATTAAAAGGATACAAAGGCAGTATCATAGACAACTCCATAACAAATAATAATATAAAAAAACATTGATAAGGAAGTGCATATAATCTGGAAACAGAGGCTACAGAAAAGGAAGGTCAGGATTATATAAAAACCAAAAAAACCTGCAATTTTGGACAACCAGATTAGATATCAAACGGGCCAAATAAAGGCCAAATATTCTAAGAAGGCCAAATAAAGGCCAAGGGTAAACAGGAGTTGGACAAAAAAGATGACACCAAGGCTAAAAATGTAAGGTGAAAAAAGCTAAATCGGGCCATACATATTACCAGATTATCAGATCGTTTCACAGGCGGATGCTACCTGCAGTTTTTGGAAATTGATTCTCCCAACGTTTTAGAAAAGGTGCCTTTAAACACCAGATATAACATATGGTTAGTAGAAAATGGGACACATATCCATTTTCGACGCGACGTCTGAAAATTTTAAACAGGTTTCCAAATATCTGGGTAGGTTGACTTGGACCAATCGCCGGACCTTAATCTCTTTGATTTTTTTTCTGGGAATACACGAAGATCCTAGTATTTAAAGCGTCGGCAAATATACGTGGCAAAATTATTGTCCGTATTAAGCAAGCCGCTGCAACAATAATTATCGTCAAACCTGTTTTTATTTGCGCGCTGTTAAAGACTCTTGGTTACGTCGTTCACAAGTTTGAAGCCTTATGGAGAGAACCTCCATCAGTTGATCTAATTTTAAGGCAACTCCTTTATTTCTTGCATTATTTGCCTCAGTAGAGGTAGACTCATTTTTTAAGGTTTTTTGCATTTTAAGGGATTCATTTTTTTAAGACCTGACGATCGTTTCGCTAACAAAATTAGCGTCATCAGAGGGATGAATAAACTTTATTAATCCCTCTGATGACGCTAATTTTATTGTGATGAATTGGGTTCTCCAAATTGTACTTATCAGTGCTCATCACAGATTCCGATATAATAATAATATACTTGGCCAACGTGATACAAAATATATACACAATAAGTGTTTACAATGTATGTATGGCATGTCAAAAACAATATACAAACACATATATACACACATATATAAACTCTTAATTGAATAAAAGTCTGGACGCAGCAAGTGAGTTATGGTAGTAAATTTTCATAGAATGATCTTGCACCAAATATTTTTATGAGTTTTTTATCATGTAAGATAGAGTTATAAATTTTAATGTATAGCTTCCTTTTAACATCGTAAACCTACATACCAAATTTGGTTGCCATAGCGTTTCTATTTTTTGATTTAATATTTGGTTTGATTTTTCCGGCTAACGAATATACCCAAGTCACTTACAAAAGAAACGCACATACCAAATTTTACCAAGTTATCGGTGTGATACACACACTCACTACTTGGTCTTGTATGTTCTACCAAAAGGCCATTTTTTGTAGATAAGGTAGTAAACTTCATCTATCAGCAGTCGATTTATTTAAAAGTACTTGGTGTGCAGTATCACCCGTTTCATATGGAGCATCACCCGTTTCACTTATATCTCTAGAAATTGATGATGGTGGTGCATAAACAAAAATAAACTTGCCTTATTTTATGATTTTATTTATGATACTATTGTGGAAATAACAGTTTTTTACACCTTTGCTGTGTTAAAATAACATTGCCTGATTAGAACGCAACCTAGGATATTGAGAATGTAGCCGATAGTTATTAGCCTGTGTTTATTGTAGCATTGGTGTAGGCCAAGTGCAATAGTGGGCGTCAACTGTGTTGTTTTGTTTCAGTGATTCAACGACAGGTCCATGATCTACGGTCCACAGTTCGTGTAACGACTTCTCTGGCCTGAGATCTAAGGGAAAGCTGCAATGTGTAGCGTAGCCGCAACGTGCTATATGAAGGTATCAAACGGCGGCTTTGGCTGACTCTTTCGGCTTCTGTGAAGCTAGTCCGCGAGTCTGCTGATTCCCACGACGGGGCCGGTGCTGCATCACAAGGTTTGAAACTTATTCACTCACCCACCGTGACCTCACTGATTATATTTTCTGAAGTATGAACTGTGTAGATAGATCTTTGTACGATAGTGACTAGCAATAGAACGTACTTCATTAAACGTATATACAGGGTGTAACACAAAAAATATAAGCCTTAGAATGTTTTACAACGGCCAAACAAATCAGGAATCAAAAACATTGATTCAAATTTAGCGGAAAGTACCTACAATAAATGTATCGATAGTTTTGTGGTTATTAAACTGTTCAAGACGTAAAACTGAGACAGTGTTTTGTACGAACGACCATTATCGATGAACATAAAATATACATCTTATGCTTATTCGACAATCGTTTTGCAACCGACATACTGTGTCTGAGTTTATGCTGGTGGGAAATTGCTAAAAGCACGTTGTTTGATGCTGTTTTTTCAAATTCATCCTCTCCTACAATGGAAAAACATAAATGATGGATATTTCCGTGTTTAGTTGCCCGGTACTTCCAATTGATCTTACAAGTTAAACAGATTACTTACCAATTTTTGAAATGACTTTGTAATATTTTTGATCTTGGTGACTCATGTGAGCAAACCTGAAGATCAGGTGGGCTCTCTTTTCTTCCTTAATAAGTGTAGGTGGCTTAATGGGCGTTTTTAATTCTGGATAAGGGTTGCAGAGTGTAACTGAATAGCTCATTTAGAGTAAGCGAGTATTTGAACGACCTTTTGAACACTTTTTGACTGCGAAGGCCATAATAGAATCACTGTTTTGGGGGACAAATGAATGACTTCATGTGATGAAATTCTCCATTCTATTATATTCAATAAGCCTATACAATATTTTCACGAACGCACAATCAAAATGATTTTCTGTTTTCCCAGATTTATTTTCAGTTCAGACAGCTCAATTTGTAGACTTTGTAGTAGTTAATTAGGCAGTAAGATTATAAATGTTTAATTTACATTTATAAAAGTCAGGCTAAATTTTGCATTTTGGGCAATTAACAGCATTTTGCATGTCAAAAATCACGACTGGAATTTCAGAACTTTTATTAGCTCTCTTTGTTTCACGCATGGCGTCATTGTTCTCATACACAGCTTAGACTTTTCCTGTACGTCTCCCCGTTCTTCAGTTACATCTTTCACAGGTATCTAATAACCACTAGAGGAATAACTGGACTCTTCGATGACATTACAAGTCACGAGGTTCTGGGAATGATCTGAGATTTGGTGCCTACAAAGATCTGTCTTTCAAAACCGTCCATCGGGAAAATTACGGCTAGGGACGAAATAAAACGCTCCGATTGAAAGCAGATCTCTACTAGTACACGAACGGCTCTAAAACCGAGTCATGGGCAGGATATAGCGCATATGGGAGCAGCACCGATGAAAGAATATCATATAGACCCAGGAAGTATGCAACCATATACCAGGCAGAAGTATCTATCATCGAGGTGTGTGTGAGGGAGATTAAACGTTGCACACATAAATCGATAAAGTATTTTCTAATAGCCAAGCTGCTATAATGGCACTTGGGTCCTAGCGTTGCAATTCGTTCAAAAACGGTATGAAGTTGCAAGACTGTCCTTAACGAACTGGACAGCTGCAATGAGGTGTCGTTGGGCTGGATACCGGGGTATGCGAGCCTTGATGGCAATGTAGCGGCCGACGCTCTTACCGGTAGGTGAGCGGAATCTTCGCTGCAGATATCCTTAAGCACAGCAAAGCGCACCTTAAAGATATGGGCAGATGGAAGCGCAATCCAACAATGGCAAAATCTACCTATAAGGCCTTCATAAATGGCCTTTCAGAGTTAAGAGCTAAAAACCTCTAGACTTAAACAGGCAACAACTGAAAACTCTGGTTGGCCTGTATACAGGACACTGCCGCTTACGTCACCGGATGCACAGAATTGAGCTCGGACAAGAAACGGGGTGCCGGCTGTGTATGGAGAGTGACGGAACAGCAGGGAACGTGATATGTTCACGTCCGGCTGCGGACAGGACGAGACACCTGCTCTTTGGCAAGACACAACTTGTAGCCGAAGATCTGGATCAAGTTTCGCCCACAAAAATTATCGACTCCTGCAAGAGGCTGGACTTGATCGGTGAAATATAGGACAATTAGGCGTGAGCCACAATAGACCTTAAGGTGTTTGCTTTTAAAGTCAGGAAGTCTACAATAAACTCAAATAGGTCGCAAAGATGAATCGATAATAAGAGTCTTTCACGAAAGGTTTGCTGGTTTCGTCTCAATATTGTACATAAAGCTCATACATTTTTGAAATATTAAGATTTTGGTCCAAATATCTGTTACTGGTTTGTGCTCTACAATAATGGGATTCAGCGTAAGGAACTGAGCTTATATTGGTCTCTGACACCTGTTTCTGGTTCCCGGAAGGTATATACAACCTGTTGTTCATCGTAGGCCAGATTGTACAGTACCAGTACTTTGTCTTTTTGAGTAAACATTATAAATCACTTTCTAAAAAAATTGTAAGGTCAATAAATTAAATGGTGTACTTTTCGCCGTTAACAACATTATAATATTTAGACGTGTTCAATCTCCTGGAATCTTCTTTAGTGTTTTACATTTCTTCAATCTAGCTGTTGTTTTTTTAACCAAATCATAATTTATACTTTGAAGTACTAGTTTTCAAAGATTTTTTTTTCCTTTCAAGATTGAAAACCCTTCAGTCACAGTTATATTTGCACTGATAAATAATAATAATAACACCACAGTAGCTTGTTCTTCCCGAATTTCTGTTTGTTTTCTGTTTCTAGGCCTCCAGTATTTCAGCTATTGACTTCTTAGAGAATTTGTTTCTGGAATGTAATCGGGGTCTAAGCCAGACTGACTTGCTTCTGGCGCCAACTCATCATTTTAATTCCTATCCAGGAATTTAATTTAACATTGAAAGCTTCGATACATTTAGCGACTTGGTGATCAAATTGATTCTCGCCTATAATTACCAGATGCTGCACTACTACTTCATCACCATCTTTATTGTTTTCTTTAACATCGTTAGCTGAGCTGACATCGTGACAACAATAACCAACTAATAATAATGATAATCAAAACTATAAACGATACTTTAAAAGTTCGAGCTACTGACACCAAAACAAATAATAGAAAGTTTTTTGTTACGTTTATTTTGATAACACTAATATTTGAGATCTCAAAGTTATATCTGAGGGAGTTCGAACCTCGTGACAGAAATTTAAATTTTACAAAGTTAGATTAACCTTGATGCCCACTAGTTCTATCTGCAGCATTTTTAGAACTTTGTGACTAACTTAATTCGTTTAATAAGTGTAGGTAGAACTTTGCAGATGTGGCTAAAGATAGTATTTAATATATTTGAAATAGACCGGTGGCATAAAACCTGTGGTACCGAATTCTCCTTTTTGTCAGATTTTTCTGTTAGAACCCTTTCATTCTCAAGTAGCGAAATGAGATTAAACTGAAAGAGTTAGGTTTCTTAAGAATATAATATAAACGTTCACATGCAAAAAATGCCTATGGTATTTGTCAATAAAGACAAGTAAGGTTACCATGTATTATCCAATATATCACGTTTCAGCTTCTCCTCTTTTTACAAAACTTAATTTAAATCTTCTAATATCTTTCGGTCCCTTAACCCAGATTATTCTTTTATCATTGAAATTGAATAAATGGTTTTTATCATACATTTTTTAAAACTTTGTGCCCTCGTTTTGAGAAAAGAGATATCTAGAACTCAATTTTCTGAAGCAAACAATTTTAAATGTTGTATATTAGAGATAACTTGTTTTACAAAAGTTTTCAGGAAGAATATAGAATTTGTTCTCGAAAAAAACTGATCCAATCGGGTTGCCTAGCCTATTTCAAAAATGAAGGTACCTGAGAAATTGTAAGCCTAGCCAGTAGTTTACCTTGTTAATCACCCGAATGATTTCGTTTTATCCAACTCAACTAAAACAGTTTTAAAAAAGGGAAGGTTTTTTTAACAAATTTTAATCTCGGAAACTTACTTCGTTATTTTTATAAAATTAAGTACCCGCGTTGCATTTATAGAGGCTTCATACTGTATATCAAAACTGAAATTTATAGCGTATTCGGAAACTGAATTATTAGTATTTAAAATATTTTTATTCTAGGTAACGCTATGAATTTAGACATCTGATGTTTAAAAAGTGAATTACTTTTAGATGGTTAAATATTTTGGAATCGTTTGTTTTTCTAGTAAATACTATGGTCTCCATTTTTATAGAGTTCAGTGATATTGCCCAAGTCTTTTGAAGTATATTAAAATGAATTTGTATATGTTTATTTGCAACTTCTGCTAAAAAGGAATAGGCATATATGGCAGTATCATCTGCATAGAGAGCCAAGTTGGTCTTAGGGAACGTAGGTATATCGTTAATATAGTAGTTGAACAGCTTTGGTCCAAGTATGGAGCCTTGCGGCACTCCTGCTGGAATTTACTTTTCATTTGATGTGCTATTGTGAATTCTGAATTTAAAGCGCCTATGTGATAAGTATGAGTGTATCAGTCTAATAAGATGGTAAGGAAATTTGAGTTTTATTAGTTGGGCCAGTAATCCGACTATCCATACTTTATCAAAGGCCTTCTGTATGTCTAGTAACATCATTGTCGTTATTTTGGCTTCGTTAAATTTTTTGTTGTTATGTCGTTTATTATTCCTGTTAATTGATGCACAGTGTTGTGTTTTTCACTAAAATCAAACTCACAGTCTATCAAAAGTTTATTTATTCTTTCTATGGATTTAAATATATCAAAAATAATTTTTTCTAATATTTTAAAAAGGTTGTTCAATAAGCTTATAGGACAATGGTTGTGCGGATCTTTTTGATCCTTATTGGCTTTGTAGACAGAAACAACGTGGACTATATTCCATTGGGTTGGGTAATGTCGTAGGATCAGAATGGGATTTACTATATATGTTAATTTGACTACGGGTTTTTGTGAGAGATTTTAAATTAATTTGTTGTCTGCTTCATCGGGCGCTGGGGCCTTATTATTGGGTAGGGTTTTAATTATTTGTTTGATTTCTTGGGGTAAAGTGATTAGTTTTGACCTAGTGTGTGTGTGTGTGTCCATTGTTTATCTATTGTTAAGATAGTCTTGTGTTTCGTTTATTAAATGGTTTTGTTATTCATCGCAGACTGGGTCTGTTTGGTGGGTACTTTCTAATACGTCTGCTATTACGTTAGCTTTTTCTTGGTCTCTATAGAACGTTTTATTGTAATGTTCTAAAGTCTGAATGTTGCTGTGTGGGTTCCTTAGTGCTTTTGTCATTTTCCACAGTGTGTTGTTATTTGGTGTTAGGTTTGACATTGTTTTTGTCCGTTTTTTCTTAGTACATTCTTTTATCTTTTGCTTTATTATTTTGCATTTTTCGTCCATAGAAATTTTGTATTGTGGGGTTAATGTATTTTGCTATAGCTTCCTGTCTTTTTTTTTGTCTTTTATAAGTTCTTTTATCGCCGTGGGAAGGAAATCTTTTGTCGGGTTGATCGTTTTGTATGTACATGTTTGCTTTTAGTTCTTTGAATATTTAGTTAGTTTTCTTACATTTCGAGGTATACATTTTTACCACTGCGCCACCGAGGCTGCTTACCAGGGAATGGAATAAACTATCACCAATGGTGTAGTTAGTTTAATAAAAATGTGTTTACAAAGGAATAACTAGAATAGAATATTCTTTTTATTGCTACTTCTTTACAGCAGGTCAGGGCTGCTATACATCCAGTAAAAATTTTTTGTTCAGTTTATAGTTTTCCCACAAAATATGTTCATTTCACTTTTTCAATTTATGACACATCGTAACCTCTGTGTTTAATAAAATGACGAGTGCACTTAACAAACTTCTTCCTTATTGTAGCATTTTTAAATACGGTAACACACATTTGCCATAAGGAATTGTTCGTAGTCGTATTATGCCTATGCCTACATCTTTACTTAAATAAATGTTCATTATCAAAGCTATCTTTTAGCAGATCGCCGCGGTACTATTCTTCTCTGCACACAAACGATGCGGCTGAATCCTTTCATAAAAAATACTGTCATTGTTACAGATCAGAAAGATTTCTTTAGTGATATACACTTCAGAATTTCATTAATATTTGGTTTTGTTGCTTTCACATGATCTTTTGTTTTTAGTACTACAATGTGTTGACGGCTGGGTCATTATTTCTGTAAAAATTCATGCCCAAAGCAACAAAGACAGGTTATACTTCTTGTTGTAAATATTTTATAGCCAAAAGTTGATTTAGAAACACACTCGTTGAATGTATTAGAACTAACTTTGTGTTATTTCGTTTGCTTTATAAAAATATTTAAGCTAAATAAAATTGTTTGTTAATAATCGCCATTAGTGAAAATAAGTACATATCTCCATTAAAAATATTCTAATTAAAATATGCAATAGCATGAACGTAGCTTTTTATGAATAACGTACTCAAATGTCAACATGGCAATTTGAAAATTTTATGTTTAATAATTTAAAATATTCTAAAATTTAAGCCAAAACAAGACACTTTTGTGAGCATACGATGATATAAAAATTCCGGGGATGTACAGAAAATATTGATCAGAGGAAACAGCTATGGGTAGTTAGATACATTTAATATTTGGAAAATAAAAAATCAAGTGTTGTCAGTGTCAAGAGAATTTCATGCTTTATTTCAGTTTTGCATTGTATTCAAGCCAAAATTGCATCAATTGCAGATACAAGTTTAAAACTTTTTGTAAGACGCATTGTAAAATGTATATACCAATAAACTAATAATACTTACGTAATTTCCGAAAGCGAAAAGTGCAGGCATCGACGTGCTCTGACAACATGTTTTTCCATATTTTAGTTATATAATACTCATCCACCATCAAACAAATATTTTTTATGTGGTTCTTCTTACAGTTCTAGCGCCCCTGCAATGTATATGGTGATCGTATACAGATCACACATTTTAACACCACTTCACTATAGTAGCATTCCGATACACCCTATTTATTCTCTATATATTTATTTATTTATTTATTTATTTATACATACACCATCAAACAGGTTAAAAGTCAAATTAAGGATAGGCCGATACACAAAATATAATAATAAACAATAATCAAACAAATTACACAAAAGAGAGTCACAAACTACATCGCTTTGAAAAACATTTTTATCTCTGATATATTACATGAGAAGATATCTAGGCGGTCTTGCTGTACAGAGTAATCATTGCACATCTGGTAGATTGGTGACGATCGCAGCAATCGCGTACGAGCAGTCGGGAGATAGAATGTGCCTGGAAAACGTACTGCAACACGAGGTACATTGAAATTAAGTTGCTGAAGCAGATCACGGCAATCAAACAGAATTAACCAGTTTGTATAAAAATATAACGAAACTGCACTGCCTGCGCATCGACAGACTCTGCAGACTAAAGCGAAGAAGTAAACTTTTTTCTGAGGAAAACCAGTAGAAGGATATTGACCATCCTCACGAAAGCTAAGAAATTTGAGAAATTTCCTTTGCACAGATTCTAGACTTGCCACATGTATCTCATAAGTAGGAGCCCACACAACTGAGCCATATTCAAGTCGGGACCTAACCAGACAACGAAAGAGCAGGAAGAGGGTGTCAGTCAGTGAGAAATTCTTGCTGTTTCGTAAGAAATCCAAGAGTTTTGTAATCAGAACTGACAGTCTGCTCATAGTGTGGTTTAAAAGATAGAGTACCATCAAAAACAATTCCAAGGTCACTAACTGTCCCGAGGCGATCAAGCGAAAGCCCCCTTATATTGTATCTGAAAGTAATTAAATGCTTATTTCGAGTAAAGGACATCACACAACACTTTGAAACATTGATAGAAAGACCACTCTGACAGCACCATTCATCAAGCATCTGAAGACAGTTCTGAAGCTGCAAACAGTCATCAACACTCGAAATATTTCCAAAAATCTTAATATCTTCTGCATACATTAAAAAAGGAACATGTAAAACATGTTTAACTGGGTCAATAAATATATTAAACAGTAGTGGACTGAGTATGGAACCCTGCGGCACTCCCGAAGTAATGTGATGTGTTAGATTTGAAGCCCCCAACCTCAACAAATTGCCTCCTTCCATCCAGGTAAGATCTGAATAAGCCAAGCAAGCCCTCTGAGAATCCGATAGCCCTCATCCTGTCAATCAGAACAGCATGATTTAGACAATCGAAGGCCTTAGATAGATCAGTATACACAACATCAACCTCTGAAGAGCGGTCGAGAGCGGACGCAATGAACTGTGTAACATGAACTAAATTCATCACAGCCGATCTGCCTGGAACATATATATACATACATATATACATATATATATATATATATATATATATATATATATATATATATATATATATATATGTATATATATATATATATATATATATATATATATATATATATATATATATATATATATATATATATATATATATATATATATATATATAGAGAGGTTGCGCATAAGTAACGCAACAAGGCCATAACTTTTAAACCGAGAAAGGCATCGGACTCGAAATTTGTAGGATTTCATAACAGATTTTTTGCGACTGTTTGGTGACATTTTTTGAAGCACCCCCTTTTTGGAGGGTGACACCCCTTTAACTTCTTAATTAGCAACGTGGGTCATGCGACACATTCTTGGAAAGCTTTTCATCGTACTTTTTGATGGTATGAATAATTTTTAAGTTACCTTTGCCAAGAATGAAAACAATCAACTTTTTATGAAATTTATTTGAGAAAATTGTAACATCTTACTTTATTGAAGAAGCTTGTTGAAGATATTGTCGAACTAATGAATCGAGATTTGCAGTAATCCGTTAGGCATTTGTTAAAAGGTCATTACAATTCGGTCTCTCCACTGTTCCAAATTCGCAGGACAATCCTTGTAAATTGCGCTTTTGAAATGACCCCCGAGAAAAAAATCGAGTAGCGACAAATCTGGAGACCTAGCTGGCGACTCAATCGGTAATCTTCTCTATACGTGGGTTGGGAAATGTTACATTGAGGTATTCCCTTACCTCTCGATTGAAATGAGGTGGGACGCCATCTTGTTGAAAGTACACACTGAGGAAATCATTTTGAAAGAGTACTCTGATACAGGGCACAATATCTTTTCGTAATTACCTTACGTAGCGTGGACATGTTGAAGTCCATTTAAAGAAGAAGGGTCCAATTACATGACGACTAACAATTCTGGTTTTTGAGGATATTGGATATAAATTTCTTTCATCCAATGGGGGTTACTGTCAGACCAATATTGACAATTGTGTCTGTTACGGTAATTTAAAAACAATTAGTACCATCAAAAAGTACGAAGAATACGCTTTCAAAAAGGGGGTGCATCAGGAATGTCGATAATGCCACCAAATAGTCGCATATAATCTGTTATGCAATCCTACAAATTTTAAGTCCAATGCCTTTCTCGGTTTAAAAGTTATGACCGTGTTGCGTTACTTATGCGCAACTCTGTATACTGATATATACAGGATTACAACTAAATAATTGCTCACTATTGGCATCTCACTAACGGTAAGAGATACATAGTTGTTTAAATTACCAAAAAGTTGCGTATATCTTAGCTGATGTAATATTTGAAAACAAATTTTGAATGCGTCGATTCGTTCCTGAAATATCCTGAAAAAAACTGGAAAACTCAATTTTCAAAATTTTACAATAAATCCCTTATTATCAAAAATGGGCCCCTAATTTTTGCTTTGTGAGCATAATTTGATATGGGCAAATCAACTGACGGCATCAGAATTGACGTACCTACTCAAATTTTTGCGCAGCGAGAGTCAACTTTTTTCTCTTATGGCCGCCATATTGGATTTTTAATTTTTCAGATGGCAAAAAAATTCACATTTCGGATGATAAAACACACTCCATATTTTTCTTTATAAACATTGTACAAATAAATAAAAAACTAATTATGGTCGCAAATATCAAGTAGGTATGTGTCATTTTATTATCAACATTCGTTATTTGTCAAAATGTCAGCACAGAAGATTTTAATTAACAGAATAAAATCATATTAACCATAGATACTAACGAAACTTACAACTAGTGAATAAACAAACTAACAATACATAACAAATATTTCCTACTAAATAATAAATGTATGTAATATTAATGAAGATGTTCATCATACCCTGTGTTGCTCATCATAGCAGGAGATATGGAGCAAATTTTATCTATTATAATATTCTTTAACTCTTCTTCGTTGTCAAAATGCTCAAGGTAAGCTTAATTTTTGACATATCCCCAGAAGAAGTAGTCCATTGGGGTTAGATCTGGGGATCTTGTCGGCATGTGAGCGGGTCCATTATTGCCAATACATCTATCTCCAAACGTCTGGTCTAGATAAGCTTTTACGGCTCGGCAATTGCGTGCAGGTGCACTGTCTTACTGAAACCATATGTTGGCTCTTTGTTGCAAAGGGAGGTTATAAAAAATGCCGTAAGGTCATTAGTTAACAGATGAAGCCATCCGTCACCATTCAACCTATTACTTATGAAAAATGGTCCTATAACTGTATCGTCTAAAAGACCACACCAAACGTTTACACTCACCCTATTTTGATGTCGCGACTCATATAAAAGATAAGGATTCTCGGTACTTCAGTAACAACGATTCTGTCTATTAAAAAAATCGTTATTTGTAAATGTACTCTCATGCGACCACAATATGTATGCTGTGAAAACATTGTGTATTTGCAACTTCTTAGTAAACCATTGGCAAAACTGCAACCGCCGGTCTTGATCTGGCTCATAAAGTGATTGCACTATGATGTATTTATAAGGATGGTATTTGTGTTTTTTCATAATCTTTGACGATAGCTGCTGGCTTATTTCACATTCTCTCGCAATATGTGTTGTGGATAAGTTGGAATTTATATTGACTTTGATTTCGTTAGCACTGGGCTCGACATTGTAGGGAACACGCTTTCTCATCAAAGTATCCATCACTCTTGCTATTCTGGCGAAGATATGCCGACTTGGCTGCACAAGTTCTGGATATTTTTCTTGGTATAACTGGGAAGCATGGGTCGAGTTTCTAAAAGTTCGGATGTATGCTTCATACATATCTCTTCTCTCTTCCACAGTAAAGCGAACCATTTGGGAAAAACAATTTTAGAACAAGTTTAACACAAGTCTTGAAATAAAATGTTTTAATGCATAAATCAAGTAGACGATTTCAAACTGACAGTTCAAATAAATCGTAACAACAAATTACAAAACAATGACACAGACCTACTTGATATTTGCGACCATAATTATTTTTTATTTATTTGTACAATGTTTATGAAGAAAAATATAAAGTGTGTTATACCATTCGAAACGTGAATTTTTTGCCACCTGAAAAATTAAAAATCCAATATGGCGGCCATAAGAGAAAAAAATTGACTCTCGCTGCGCAAAAAATTGAGTAGGTACGTCAATTCTGATGCCGTTAGTTGATTGCTCAAGTCAAATTATGTTCACAAAGCAAAAATTAGGAGCCCATTTTTGATAATAAGGGATTTATTGTACAATTTTGAAAATTGAGTTTTTCAGTTTTTTTTAGGATATTTCAGGAACGAATCGACATATTCAAAAATTGTCTTCAGATATTGTATCAGCTAAAATTTAAGCCACTTTATATATATATATATATATATATATATATATATATATATATATATATATATATATATATATATATATATATATATATAATATTTATATGTATGTTCCGGCATAACCATCGAACGCCTTGAGCTATTTCAAACAAACTTGGTTCACAACTTAACTCGATCTCGAAAAAATAATGTGCTGGTAAATGTGGGTGACGTGTAAAAATACGGATATTAGTTGAATAATACCCGGACAATGCTATTCATATTTGCTAAGGTAGATAGGCTTTAGGCTTGGTAAACAACAAATAAATAATAACGCATTACATGTTTCTAGTATAATATAATACAGTGAATTTTCTAGAAGACAGAATAGTTCAGCCTTTTAAGCTGTATATTTGATTGTAATGTTAATGTTTATGTGGATTTGGAGAAGCAACAGTAAAAATACATTAGGTCTCTTTCTGTCACCATAAAGAATAATTCACGTTTCAGTGAATGTTTTTTTCATGGTTTAGGGTTCCCGTGCTCAAACTAAATGTTCAATGACACATATCTTATTTAAAAAGCCATTCGACGGCTCCACAATTCTACTTGATCCAAACAATGCAACAGGCAAGTCGGGTGTAAAAATGTATTATTCAATGCAATTTTAGTCAAACAAAAATTTTCATAAGACGTTTCATCTCCTTAAAAGGGAATGATGACTGCTTCTGTTTTAGTGCAGCACAAGTAAAGTACAAAGCGCAGAGATATTGTAACAAATAAAAGAGAAATTGCAAGCATGAGCGAAAAACTCCCAAGACTTGAGTTTACCTCTCCTTATATTCGCGATCATAAAATAAGTTCTCCATGTAAAACTCTGCAGAACAAGATAATATACAATTTAATAACTTTAAACTACCGGTGGGAGTTTTTATTACTTGAAATGTTTGATCGCATTAGAAAAAAAAAGTTAAAATACGGACAATCAAAAATTTCTGTAAAGTAAGTTTATGTTTTAACAACATTGTTATTATTTAGCAAACAGTAAACAAACCAAAAGAGAGAAGATACTTAAGTCATACGATTGGCGTAAAATAACATAGGTGTTCAAGAGACTTTGTAAAAGTACATAACTTGCATTAATCAAATTGTAATTACAACCTCTAATAAATCCATCCGTAATTAATGTTTTCTGTCAAACTTTTAAACAAATCAAAAAAGAAGTTGTGTGAATATAGTACAAACAAAAATCTAATGAATAAATCCCACAACGGAACTATAATTACGTAATTAATTTAAAATGGCAACCAAAATGTAATCTATTAACAACATACTTGTGCGAGAAAACTTAAGGCTGGCCATATACTACACACACATAAATACATGAATATTATTTAACCTCCCGTTTTTTTTATTATAAGCAAGTTTCTTCTCCCGGCGAGTAACTGGTTTGTTGATCTGAGAAACTGCAATTTTAATTATCATGGAGTTGTCTATTTTCGGAGATTGTAAAAATGAGCAGTCCAAATCACAATCGTCCACTGGCGGTTTTTTTAAAATCTCATTCCTGTTCCGATGGATTTGCAGGCGTTCTGGAAGATCTAAATTTCACACTCTTTTTTTTTCTTCAGATTGTTCTATTCCAATATGTGTCAGCTCGCTAGCAGCATATGCTCCATTTATATACAATTTTTGTTTCCTAACAAGCGCACTGTAATTTTTATTCCTTGCCAAATTTAGGTGTTGTTTTATTTTTTTTGTGTTATCCAGTTCTCTGTGGGTCAAGCCATCCGATATATATATATATATATATATATATATATATATATATATATATATATATATATATATATATATATATATATATATATATATATATATATATATATATAGTTTTCAAATTGATAATATTCTTGCAGACAAGTTGTTTGGGCAAATATAACACAAACTCTATCTTAACAGGGGCCTTCAAACTTTTACTGATTGTAAATATGTTATTAATATCAGATAAAGTGATTTCCAATTTCAACAGTCTATTAAGGCTTTCGATGACAGACCCCGGAGAGTGTATTACCTTAACATTAAAACTGAAAACCATGATACTATTCTTTTTAATTTGCTTTTCTAGTGTGCAAATTCCTTTTCTAACTCGCTAACAAGCATGTTTTTACATCTTTTATTCCTGATAAAGTATTCAATTGCATTATTTAGTTTGTTTACCTGTTTCATTAAGTCTTCTGTATCACTAGACATATTAGTTGTTGATTATTTATCTCGCAAAGTTTACTTAGCTTCACTACGAGCGCCTCCGTGGCCGTGCGGGAAAGTCGATTCAGACTTTCCGATACGGACTCGGGGGACGACGGTTCGAGACTCACCGGTGGCGGAAGATTTTTCAAATCACTGTGGTCGTTGAGATCGAGCTCAAGGTGGAGGGTAGGTTAGTTTAGATTAGCAAAAAGGGTCCGCAATGGCCTAATTGCCAGTAAGCATCTTAGCTTTACCTTTAGCTTCACTACACCAAGCTGTTTTTGCGTGAAGGTGATAGGACCTCTCAGATAAAATAACTTCAACATTGATTAGATTTGTATTTGAGGAAAATAATGCAAGTAGTTATTCTATAAAAATAAGTCAATTTACAAGTTTTTTGAACGTAATTTCAACTTCCAACTTCAACTTTCACTGTATATTTATCTCACATATGTGCTAATATGCAGTTTTACTTCAGAGATTTAACCACATTTTCTATCACATATAGAGATAAATACACATTTAGACAAAGGACAGCATCAATAACTCATCAGCAGCCGGCCTTTCCACATTCGAGTAAAAAAAAAACGACTGTCTGAATATGGGAGTCGAACCCGCGACCTGCTAGTTTGAATTTGAGGGGTTGGTGGAGGTTGGTCGCCTCGCAAACTGGGCTATTCGGCCTGTTGTTTTTAGATAATAGGAAATCTAAGATCATCATCTTTATTGTTTAATCAATCGAAACGTTTTTCGATCTCGATCGCTTTGCAGGTATTTCTGGGTTTGAAGTTGTACACTGGAGTTATTGTTTTCCCATTTTGACTTTGGAATTATCGAGGTCTATTTTGTGTCCTGTATGATTATGATGCATGACCAGCGTATCTATGGAACAATGTTAAATAATTATTAAATAATTAATTATCAAGAGTTTATCAGTCATCTATAAAACTACCATAACCAAAATATATCAATGTGCGGTAACTCGCCATCTTAGGGCGTCCGCCATGTCAGGTTTAGAATGACATCACATAGTTTATCGTATTTTACTCGTCAAACTCTTTTATTTGATTCACATGTCGAGGGGGTTGTGAAAAAGTTAATCCGTCATCTTGGGGCGTCCGCCATATTGGATTTGGAACAATATTAGATATACTTTATTGCATTGTCACAGGACTTATACACGGCTGCCAAATTTCAAAGCTGTAGCTTAATTACAACCAGTCAAAATTTTGATGACCAAGTTTATTCCGTACGGAAAAAGTGTGTGAATAAAAGCGTCAAAAATTTGCTTCAGTTCAGGTTCCAAAAAAACAAGAAAATCATCTCTCGTGAAGGTCGACCTTCTACGAGGTAAATTTACGAAATATTATATCACAGTTAAGAAGCTTTAATAATATAGAAGTAAGAAATTACGTGAAGGGGATTACCGTCGTCTTTTATGTAGGTATATGACTGATCACTCGATATAGACACTTGGGTATTAATAGAACACGTTAAGCATATTTTCTGCCGTAAA
The DNA here is from genome assembly GCA_964006375.1 of Tillus elongatus. NCBI lineage: Eukaryota > Metazoa > Arthropoda > Insecta > Coleoptera > Cleridae > Tillus > Tillus elongatus. The sequence goes on along the minus strand of OZ023269.1, from coordinate 87,404,947 downwards.
AGGATAATATGGAAATAAAGCAGAGCGAAACATTTTTGAACATTGCTTACTACATACAGACTTGGAGACTACTTCTCTGGCTTCACTGTTGGTTTTTGTAGGTGAAGGACGTAGCCAGCGTGTGAGCTAACTGGAGCAAGTGGCCCTTCGAATTCTGGAAGTTCTAGGATGTTCTTCAATGCTTCTGTGACTATAGTTTCGCGAAACTGGAGCAAGTGGCCCTTCGAATTCTGGAAGTTCTAGGATGTTCTTCAATGCTTCTGTGACTATAGTTTGCGCAACTATAGTCACAGAAGCATTAAAGAACATCCTAGAACTTCCAGAATTTGAAGGGCCACTTGCTCCAGTTAGCTCACGCGCTGGCTACGTCCTTCACCTACAAAAACCAACAGTGAAGCCAGAGAAGTAGTCTCCAAGTCTGTATGTAGTATGGACAAGTTTCACCAAGTAAGGGTAACAACAATCAATGAACATTGCTTACTGTTTGATTTGATTTAAAAAAGACAATATTTAAGCTAAAATTAAAAGCTTATAAATTAAATAGGTATTCATTTCTAAGCCAAATTTCACTACTGCAAAACTACGTATAATAAAATTCTAAGAAACCATTAATTAACCAAAAAATTGGCCCAAATAATAAAAAAACGCCAAATTTATTTGAAAATAATCAATTTTTCGACACTTTTAGTATTAAAAGCATTTAAAAACGCAATATATTTGATTTTATTTCGCAACGTCGTGGTGACTCCCAAATTGACATTTCATAACTAATAACGAGTCTGAAGGTTTGAACATACAGGGTGTGCCAATTAGAACTTCCCAATTCGGAATAAAAAAAGCCCTGACACGTCAACTTTGTTTTTAAGGGGAGTACACATGTTGGCGTAAGTTTTGGTGGGGGCGTAAAGTATACTTAAATTTTAAATGGCACCCTATGTTAAGTGACACCTCATTTTTAAACTTTCTCAATTCTTCTCAAAACATAAGAGTTTCTAAATTTTGGTTTGGATATGGCAATAAAATCATCTATTAAAGAATAAGTCAAAATGTCAATGAATGAAACACTGTTATATAATTAAACGTTCGAATTGCTTTCCCTCCACTTCCATACAATAATAAAATCTTTGCCCTAGTTCCGAATGAACATTTCGACGTATTTTGGGCGGTATCTGACGATATTCTTCAACAATTCGCCTACGAAACTCCTCATATGAGTTTGGTCGTGTTGAATAAATTTTCATGTTCAAATGTCTCCATATAAAAAGTCTAAGGGTATTAAATTTGACGATCTGTGAGGCCACTCAATTGAATCTCTGCGGCTTATCCTGTGATTTTGAAAGTTCTTATTAAGAAAATCATGCAAACCTGAGGCATAATGTGTTGGAGCACCAGCCTCCTGAAACCACACATCCTCTTCTGCCAAAATGTTGTCAATTTCCGATACTTCCACAATATGCGTTTAGTAGATATGCGTTTCCAGTAGATCCAGATATATGTTTCCACCCAGATTTCCCGGTGGGAAGAAAGGCCCTATGAGGTGGTCTCCCAATATGCCCGTACAAAAATTCAATATCCCCGGATGCTGCGTATGAGTTTCGCAAAAAATTCTTGGATTTTAATCACTCCAGTAGCGACAATTATGGCGGTTGACTTGTTCATCCAGTCGAAACATACATTCATCCTGAAAACCGACTGAGTACAAGAAGGTTGGATTCCTTCTGGCACGATCATCTATTTCTTCACAGAACTGCGCGCGGCGATCAGGATCGTCCTCATTAAGTTCCTGTACAAACTTAATATTATATGGGTGATACTTATTACTTTTTAGGTTCAGCGGCAACTAGCTACATAAATTCCTGAAGTACTTGCAAGTTTTCCGAAACTAAAATTTAGTTCCATTGCGATGTGACCCACGACAGTTACCTGATTACCCTCTTACGTACGACTTGCTCATATTAATGCTTCCTGTTTGCAAAATTCCCAAAATTTTTGCACTAAATCCAGGACGTAACAATGCGAAGTGTTTTTCACAGGATGACGATCACAGTTGTCATTCTTGTAAAGTAAACTAATTATTTCCACTTTTGCAGCAATTGTATCAACCATTTTCACGAATTATAATTCAATCGATTTTGAGATGATTCTACGGGATATTTACTTGCCTCCTTTAAGGTAAAAGAGGTAAGAAAGTTTAATTAATACTTTATTAAGAGATCAACGCAAATCATAAAAGAAAATATTTTTATCGAGAGATTATTAAAAAAAGTCGCCAGATAACGCCCGAAATGCTTCGAGGTGTTCATTCGGAAGTGGAGCACAGATTTTATAATTGTATGGAAGTGGAGGGAATACAATTTGAACATTTAATTAGATAACATTTATTCATTGATATCTTGTGTGTTATTCTTCAATTGATGATTTTATTGCCAGTAGTAGCAGTGGTGGGGAGGCCAACGCCAAGCAAGTAGGCCACCATAGGCCCTTTTTGCCAACCCCAGCAACCATGCTCTACTCCTCCTCGGTTCCGTCGCCAAATCGCCTCGACCTCGAGATGCAGGCCGTGACGGTCTTCAATTGGACGGTACTTAGCTGATTCATCTGCAGAGTCCTCGATCCGAACAATTCTGCTCGAAGACTTACAAAAGCCTCGCATTCGCACACGTAGTGGTAGGACGTTTCCCCATCCTCGCCGCATTCCTGGCAAATGGGATCCCACTCTACGCCTATCAATGTGAGGTGTCTTCTAAGGGCGCAGTGGCCTGTGGGCACTTCACGGATGCGGCGAAGCGTAGGTCGACTCCTTCCGAGTAGCCAGACAGCTTTATCTCTGTCCGGCCCCTCCACGAAGTCCCTCGCCTGCCTGCAGCCACCAACCGATCCCCAGTGCCTCTTCATGGCTTCCTCGGTCCACCTGTCTAAGGCGACAGAGACCGTCTTCCTACTTATACCTATTGCCGGCTCCGGGCCACAAAACGACCGCCGGGAACCGAACCTTGCGAGATTATTCGCCACTTCATTCCCTGCCACGCCACAGTGTCCCGGAACCACACTAGTTGTACCTCCTTTGTCTTGGCTAGTCCTCTGAGGGCGTCAGCGCACTCTTGAACCAGTGTATACCTGATTCTGGCCGCGTAGGACTGCCTGGCTATCCGAGCAGATGTACACACATTTCTCGGGACTCCTCTTCACATCCTGTCTATTGGCCACAGACAGGATAGCGTACACCTCTGTTTTGAATGACGTGGTATATGCGCCAAGAGCATAGCTCTCGCACACCCCCAGGCCCTCGATGTATATTCCTGTCCCGGAGGATTGTTGGTCCTCCAGCCGCGATACGTCGGTGAAACAGACCAGGCTAGCGGGCTGGAATTCAACCTCATTTTCCCTCCACTGATCCCTACTGGGGATTCTGAGGGTGTATGGCCTAGACAACCTGATATCATCCTCGGCATCCCGCACCTTTATCGCGAAAATCGGAATGTCCTTTTCCACCTCCTTGGCGATTCTTGCATGCCCTATTACTGCTTCCTCCCCAATTTGTTGCCATATCCAAACCAAAATTTAAAAAAAGCAGCATTTAAAAAAATAGCAGAATTTAGAAAGTCTTAAAATGTGTGTCACTCAACATAAGGTGCCATTTAAAATTTAAGGGTAATTTACGCCACTACCTAGGGGGTATGTTCCAACACACCAAAACCTATAACCTACGCCATGATGTGTCCCCCTTGAAAGCAATGTCGACGTGTGGTTTTTTCTTTCTTTTAATTCCCATATTTTCCAGGTGGAAAGTTTTAATTGGCATACCCTGTAGAGACGACAATGGCTGTAACCACCCTTGTATGCAGAAGGCAATGAGAAACCACCGATCTGCACCTTTTTACAAGACAGCAGTCATGACAGAGAGTCATGATTACCAGATGTCGTTTAGACTGTGATGATGAACATTTGGTATTTGTTTAACTAGCTATTTGTTTAAACAGAACATTTGCTACCATAACGAAACCAAAAGTGTGTTGGTAAAGCTCGCTGAATTGACTAATTTATATTAATTTGAATTTAACAACTTATTACACTGGTTTTACAGAAGGGTTTGTAAGAAATTAGTCAACATATTTTCACTGGATACAGCTACAAAACTAAACTTCCTAATATATCGCAGTCTCAACGGAATAATATTTGTTTAGTCAAAACGAATGATTCGTCCGTGTTTAATAAACGCACGTGTTGCTAGGACGTTATTTATGATTCTGTGGCATCCTGAGTGACTATCTTTCCAGCATAATATAGTACGGAGCTTTCACCCTGAGGCTGTTTGCCAACCTCAGACTCCTAGTACGCGGTTAAATCCCTGATAGCTTACAGTGCTTACATCCTCAATCAACCCTACGACCCCTGACACCTCATGGCTTTCGCTCTTTTTACTGGTAAACATAAACATCCTAAATTAAATCTCTACGATAATTTTAACAGCTTCCTGAAGAAAATATTTACATTAATCTTAAACGAAAACAATAACCTTAGGCAGTGTTGATTGATTTTGGATGGAAATTTAGCTTGTATTAAATTTCTGCAGTCTTAAAATATATGCAGAATAGTACTAACATACGAGTTATACACAGTGTTGCATAGAGCTGAATAAAAGCAAATCAAATTTTAAATTCACAAGTTTACAGAAAGTCCAGCTTCATAAACTTTGAATAATAATTAGAAATAGTGCATACAAATAATTTCGGGAAGTTAGGGCATGGTGCTACGAATGTAAATAAACTAAGCAAATTATTTCAGAGTCAAAAGTGACTCGTCCACCAAATTATCCTATCAACAATACACCCCTTTTAAACACGGACTTTTAAAACTCCAACTTGAACTTTTTGCAAAAATAAAACTTTGTGTTATACCATAAATATATTCAATTTGTTTTTTAATTGTATTCTAGAAAACCTCTAAAACTTCTAAAAATGTATATTTTGTTAAATAGTAGAGTTGAGATAACATCAAATTCCAAAGTTTACTTTAAAGTTTGGATTTTAGCATAATGCTATTGGAAATAATAATTTTTTATCACAATTAACTGCTCAAAAGTTAATAATTTAATTAAAGTAACCACATTCTCAATATGAAATAAATATGACTAATAGTTAATAATAAAATATGTAACTTTCAATTTTTTATACAATTATATTTACGTACTAACCTTTTGAAAAATTATGGTGAAATAAGGGGCTCAGTGAAAGTCATTAAAACACAAAAACCAATCTTACTAATTGTATCCGCGAAACCAAGAACACAAAAATCTTCAAAAGTCTGTGACCAATAGACCTAAGCTTCCGAGGTCGTTCCCTAACATGCACACACACAGACTAATTAAAGAAGTTTATTTGAGTAAAATTTTATAATTCGTGAGAATTATACAGTGCGTTTCAAAAGCAAGGAACAAAATTTTTTTTCCTGTTATTGGTAGCTAAACAAACTGCTAAAGGGGGTCAACTTAGATTGTTTAAATGACATTTTCTTTAGCAAAAATCGTTCCACCCATCATAATCCCTTTAAATTGTAATTACCCTCACCAAATTTTCAAATGGAAAGTATCGTGTAATACCTCTTCCCAAAGGAAAATTAATTTTCTATTTAGCACTATAACAATTTTATATTTTTCTCAATGGTCCTCGAAAAAATTAATTATCGTTTAAAAGCAAGTAATAAATTTGTCTTTTCTGTTAATATTTTATTTAAAAAGTAACTTTGCTGTGGGTGTCAGGGAATTTTAAATTTATTTAACACATTTTTAACGTATTCTTCGTCAAAACGTTACATACAAATTGTGCTTTTAAAAATATAATTCAAACTTCTCGTATCTCGCGGTTCTTTGGTTGTTTTCTTTTTTCTAAAGGTCGTAAATTCCGTTTTTTAAACTATATTTGTTGATTATTTTTTCATCAGAGATTAATAATAACCATTATATTCCGCTAAATCCTTATTGTATTCTTTCTGTTTTTCTACGTACTATTAGTAAAATAAAATTTTGTTAACAAGCCTATAGATTAAAAGTTCAAAATAACAAGATTTATTCCTAACGTTATTGAATGATCAGATTTTAAGGCGAAACGGGTTTCGAAATAGGCTTAAAAAATATCAAATTTCTAGCTTATTAGCTGTTGCCTGCGACTTAGGCCGCGTGGAATTCAGTTATATTAATAATAATAACCGATATGCAATACGGTTACTCTCTGAAACATTTTTTGAGCCTGAAGCACTTGATTTTTTCTTGTTTGAGTATCTAGCCCTACGCTTCTTGTCTCATTTAATAGGCACAATGTCTTGTTGCACCAGCTGCCCATTGATAGTTATAATTTCAATAGTCATTTTTTAAATAAGAAAATAATGACAAAAACTGAATGAAAATTGTAATGAGAAGTAAACAAACAACGTAAACGAAAAAAACAACAACTTATTTGCCAGATTATTCTAAAAGAACGAAAAATTCACCAGTATCACAACAGTATACTAACTATTAGAAAAATATTTATATATTAACACTATATACCCAATACATATCTTATATTTCTAAACTATTTACCAACTTTAATACCTATACTATAATGAAGTATGAATATATATATATATATATATATATATATATATATATATATATATATATATATATATATATATATATATATATATATATATATATATATATATATAAACTACCTATTAATAACCATACTCAATACTTAAGACCTTATACCGCTTAACAAACAACTTAAATACCTAAATTGCAAATAAATAATAATTTTCGTAAGAAAATACTTAATACCTAATGGGCTGTAAACTAATCTAACAGATTAATGCAGATTTTCATAAGGTATTCGATAAGGTGGACCACAAAGTTCTTTTGGAGAAGCTTTATATGTGTGGTTTTTCTCTTGACCTCATTGAGTTATTTACATCTTATTTGACTGGAAAGGCACAATATGTAGTGTATGGTGGTAGCGAGTCCTCTTTGCTTTCGTCGCCCTTTGGGGTGCCCCAGGGGTCAAACTTGGGACCTTTATTGTTTTTATTGTTTGTCAATCTGCCGAAAAGTATAGCTGATTCCCGTTGTTTGTTGTTTGCTGACGATTTACTGATTTTTCGTGTTATTTCAAGCATGAGTGATCATGAGGAATTACAGAGGAGCATTGATGCATTGTCAGAGTTGTGTGTTGTAAATAGAATGTTCCTGAATATTGAGAAATTTTTTGTTTCTACTTTCACGACACGTCTTGCTCCTGTTGAGTACCAATATACTGTTGGAGGTAACCAACTTTTGCGTAGGACTCAGTTTGGGGACTTAAAAAATTAAGTTTGACACTAAATTAACATTTGCTAAGCATGTGGAAAAAAAATGCTGCCTCAGGGTTGAAAGCTTTGGGCTTTATTATACGAAACTCAAGAGGATTTTGTAGAGTTGAAACAGTTAAAATTCTTTTTAATGCATACATACGTTCAAAAATGGAGTACTTGTCGATGGTGTGGAATCCTTTTTACATGGTTCATTCTAATGCGGTGGAGAGATTTCAGAAGAAGTTTGTTCGTTTTCTTCATTTTAAGGTTTTTGGATCTTATCCCAATTTTACACCCCGTGGGAGTTAGATTGCTTTGTTTAATATGACCAGTATTCAGAGCAGGCGCATAGTTGCTAACCTGGTGTTCTTGTTTAGAACCGTAAGTAACTTGGTCAATTTTTCTGAATTTTTGGACAGGATTCAGTTCAGGGTTCCTCAAAGGGATAGTAGACTGTAGCAGCTATTTTGTATACGAAGATACAGAACGAATAGTCTGTTCAGTTCTCCGATTTATAGAATGTTCTGAAATTATAACAAACTGTGTAAGCATGTTGACATCTTTAACATGAATTTAAGAGCATTTAAGAACATATTGACTGAACATATACATGTCTAACCACGTTCTCCTGTTGACTTTGTTGAGTCTTCAAATTATTTGCACCGATTTAGATATGAATTTAAAGGAAATAAAGTAAATTTAAATCTGAGCTTAATTTTATGCAATTGATGGTCTGCCTGTGAAACCTGAAATGGAATTTAAGCATGGCGAAATGTTGTTTTATTTTGTTTTTGATTTAGTGTGTGTAGTAAGTGAGATTGTTGAATTATATGTGTACACCATAGCTATAGCTTATCCTGTTATGCGATACGTAAATGGTTTTTATAAACTGTGTATTTGCATATATATATATATATATATATATATATATATATATATATATATATATATATATATATATATATATATATATATATATATATTTATTTATTTGCATACCAACGGGGTTTCCCCCAAACAGGATCACTTACAGAGTATATAAATACAAATACAGCAGTGATAAAAAAATATCATTCCAAAAATAGATCAAAACAATCTTTCTTATAAGTTATGAATACAATCACATACTTATAAATGCACATACTTGTGCACACACATATAATATGGAGGGAAATAAAGAAACAAAAATCAAGACAACATTAGTCGGACTTTCAGAGCTTTTTTATACCCAAACAATGAGTAACTGATATTGTCGATGGCCAAGAACTCTCAACATTCTTGACAGCGGCGAACTAAGAGCAACGCTGGTTCTGCTAAAGGGCAAGGAAAAAGGTTTAGCTACCGTGAGGAGTCGGTTTGGTACATTGAAACGTATCTGACTTAGAAGTTCTGGAGAATCTATTAAACCGTTTACTATTTTAAAAACAGAAAGGCAATCTGAGACAAGCCGGCCTTTTTCCAATGATAGAATTAAAAAAAAAGTGTCGCATATTTGTGTAATTATTATTAAAGTCCAATTTAAGTTTAAAGCACAAAAACCTTAAAAATCTATTTTGTATCTTTTCTAGGTGCTCCTTATAAACAAGATACTGGGGATTTCAAACACAAGAGGCAAATTTTAATTTGCTGGCAACATACGGATTGTATAATAAGGTTAAAAAAAATTTGATTGTGAAAAACTGCACCTTGTCGCATGATAAGGCCCAGCATCCGATAACTGTCAGTAGCAAGATTGTCAATATATCCGTAGAACAGTAGCTTGCTGTCAAAGCTAACGCCTAGATGTTTTACATAAGTGACCCGTGTGATAATATTATTATCTAAGAGATACGCAAACTCGTGCCATAATTTCCCGCGAGTAAAAGTTATAACACTACACTTATCTAAATTAAGGTAAAGCTGATTTATGCTACAATAATTAGTCAAGTTGTTAAGGTCGGCCAGTAAACGCAAACAGTCTTGTTCACAATTAATGAGAATAACTAATTTGAGGTCGTCGGCTTTCCTTAAAAAATTTACAGAATTAAAGACAAGTATTTATATCATTAACGTATACCAGAAATAACAGTGACCCAAGGTGGGATCCTTGGGGTATACCTGATGATAATTCGTAAGGGATAGGTTCATAACCTTATACGGATATAAACTCAGATCTATTTCTAATATACGAACTGACTCAATATCAAATAAATAAATAATTTAGATAGATAGATCAATAAATCAGTAAGCAACAGAACAGTCGAACCACCGAAAAACCGAAAGGGCTTGAATTCCAAAGAATCCTTTCTTAGTGCTCGCCTACGTTATAACAGGAACCTCTGTGCAAAATTTCAAGTCTCTAGATCTAGTAGTTTGGTCAGCCAGTTTATTCTTTTATAACCATTTTTCACTAAAGTCTGGGATTTTAAAACGGCGGTCAAGATATTCATCTCTATCGATTTTGTAAGGATCACAACTTACGAAATAAATATGCTAATTACTTCATTTTTGGTATGAATATTCCCACAACTTTAAAATAAAGTTTTTGGGAATCCATACAGATCAAAATAGTCTAATATAAATTTTGTGTTTACTATTTTTCGATTAAAATTTTTAAAAAAATCATGCGTTATTGGATGATCTAATTTCTGTATACCACATGTTTTTAATTGCATTTAACCCTCAAACATAAGCTCTTATGATTTTTTACCTAACCCATTTATTTTAAAATGACTACCGCTTATCAAGAAAAAAATCTGTATTACAAGTTAGTCGCATCAAAATGAACAGGATATAGTTCTAGCACATTTTCGTAACAGAAAAGTCAAATAACAACGTCGAATGCAACTTGAATATCGTAATAAAATGTAAATTAATACATTGTTGTAGGTTCAAAATCCTGTGTAGTCTTAAAACATTAAAGTTAACAATTTCTAAAATTAAATTTGATTAGCTTGTAGTAACTTCTAAATTGTTTGTTGTATGTTTTATGATTATGTAAGCAGATCTAGGGGTATATAACTTATGATAAAGAGTGAAACAACTTTGTTCTTTCCATCCCATATACATCAGGAAATGAGATGCTGGGTCCTAATCCTGACTTCAGCACCATTCTGCACGCGGCTTCGTGACATATTTAAATTGGACTCACTGAACGGGAGCCGAAATGCACTAACCATAAATACAGATGAATTCATGCATCGTATTATGCTGAAAATAAATGATAGCAAACTAGCTAATGCCTTGTTTGTATTAAAATAGCCAATTCCGAGTATCATTTATATAATCTCTTGTGCATAAATGATTTTATTTATATTTTAATTTAGTGTCGTGCTGTTTTATTCATTTTTTGTTCCAAAGTGGGCAGCTGCAAAAACAATATATATATATATATATATATATATATATATATATATATATATATATATATATATATATGCACTAACCAAGCTCAGTGATATTTAAAGAAATCATGGTTTTATAAAAAGTGTTATAATTTATATTTCTAGGTTTAATCAGTTGCCAAAAGTCTATGTCCAGAATATAGGAACAAACTTTAGGGTGGTAATTCCAATTAAAAAATACGATTTAGACCTTAAGGTCTAAAAACTGTATTGTGGTGAATTGAGTTCTCCACATTGTACTTATCAGTGCTCATCACAGGTTCCAATATTCACTCAATGAATATACTACAACTTCAAAGGACTCAAATATTTTTTTTTGTGATTTTTACTAAACCCAGTCCGTTTTAATTGGCCAAATCTCAAGTAAAGAAATGATCGAGAATGGGGTTTACAAATATTAAATTCACTGTCTTTAGTTCCTTTTCGCCCAAGTGAAATATTGAGCAATATACGTTTTAAAATTTTGAGCTGTTGACTTTATTTCTAAAACATACCATCCTTGTAAACTATCAAAAAACCAGTTTGTTTCACATTTTCAAGGATTTTATAGCTATGCCAAAAATAAAAATATCATTAGCTCACGGATTTCAAAATTTATCGTATATTCAAAATTGTTACTTACACACACATACACACACACGCTCACTCTTAAGTACATGTACATACACGTATCCTGGATTTTTATATTTTCTTATTGTTTTGAGGTCAGAACGTTCTAAAAGGGATTCCTGGGCAAAATTTTTTGTTATAACGGCCTGGAAGAAATTCCCTATTACAGTATCCTATTTGACAAAGTCTTGTCTTTTAGATAACAACGTTAAATTTATAAATACTATATTTTCTATAGTATGTGCTAAATTGAAATTTCTGGGTTAGAAAAAGTTAAGCTATGGAAATATAAATTATCTTTTTTTCTAGAAAGCATAAAAATAAAATCCTTGCCTCAAAAATAGAACTAATTAAGGACTAAAAACAAACTGAAAACTGGACCAGTTCTCTAAAACTAGCCTTGAAACAGTGAGTTTGTAAATTTTATAATCTGTTGACAACTGGTGACGGCTACAGAGAAGAATGGATTTTCGGAACTCATATGCATGTCCAGGTAAATGTCCTGTTGATAGTTGTGGCAAAGAAAGTGGTCATATATTAGAAAGAGGATAAGAGGGCGCTAATCCGAGTCGTCTATAACGTGTTCAGTGTCGCCTCGTGACCATGCTAGCATTGCCAAGCTAAGAGATCGCTAAGTGCAAACTCTTGTTAGATTCCCAACTTACTTCTCGGCTTATAATCCAGTCGCATAGTCAAGAGGGGACCCCGTAACGTGGGTCACTGATACCTTGCACTTGCACTTAACTAAAGAGCTCTCTATGTTAATTTGATTTTAAATAATAAAAATATTTTACGCTTACTTGGCCAATCTGTACGTATTAAAGAAAGCGACGTAGGGAAAGTTATCTAGAGATTCAGTTGTTCTAATATTAAGCATTTAAGATTAATTTAATACTTATTTACAAATTCTAAAGCAGCAAATACACTATGTCATAAAATTTCAGACCGATTTTTTAAAAAAAAGTTAGTTACTGATGAGAAATTATAATTATTATACAGTGTGTCGAAGATAAGGATGGGATAACATTGGGATATTGGAAATGGTAGGAGTTACAGTTTTGTTTAAATTATGGAAAAAGTTGCACAATATAACCCTTTATTTGGCAATACCTTTATGTCGTATAAAAAAATCCTAAACGTGAAAAATCACCAAAATAACATTTCCACATGCTGCCTGGAAGCAACCTTTTCCAATGTTGCCAATAACAAAACAAAAAATTAAACTCATTATATTAATTGCAAAGGAAAGATACAAAACAATTTCGTGTTGGTACAAAACACAATATTAAGTTTCATTTTTGACAATGAACAGTTTAATACCCATTTTTTCAGTGCTGGCATCGTCCTTCAGTTCCATAAATTGGTCATTTTCCATGCTGATCATATCTAACATCTTGCACGAAAAGGGGAATGGTGGGTTTCTTTTTTACGTTACCTATAGGTTATAGAGAGGGCAGACCCCTTTAACTTGCATTTTTATTTATAAGACCTTCGGCCACTGAACCTCTAAGTTACTTGAGGCAAATATTTGTTTTAGTTTCCTGCTTATACACAAGTCATTCATTAATCACACAAAGATGAATAAGATACCCAAATATCCGCAGTTACCATCTTTTCGATTTTAAAGGGAGACTGTACAATTCAATAGGCATACTTGCTAAATCTACACCACCATATGTTTATTATATTGTTTTGTCAACTGTGGACAGTTTACATTTACTTTTAGCTTGCGTATTCCATCTACTCACATGTGATATTGGTTCTATTCCTACAAAGGAACTGGGTAACGTCACAGCTTTTCTATCAATCCACTTGACTACAAATAATTTATTAGCAACATCGTAGTAGAAGTCATAACTTTCTCTGCCTTCCTTTTGTAAGCTACGATCGTCTTGCAGAGAGCAGTTCTTTACTCTGTTCTTCCTCATCGTTCCCAAAAATCGATGTTCATCCTTTTTTGCTGATAAACTATTAGTTGAAAATAAGAAAAAAATTATCAAAAAATACTTTAGACTTCAAAGTTTGTGTAATGGTTTCACATAGATGAATCACTACTTGTCCACCAATACCAAATTTTTGCTCAGCTTCATTTAGCTCTTCAGTAACCATTCCCTTTCCATTCGATTTTCAAATAAACATCGCATAGTACTACACTATAGAAATTATGTTGCTCATGAGCAACATTGTCAAATAAAAAGTTAAAAACCTTTTACATGATGTTTTCAAAAGTGAGTGATCTTTTACCAGTTTCGGTTTTTTTTTTGAAGAATGTAATTTTCTCGAAATTTGTATTTTTTTAACGTTATTTTAGTAGATTAAAAATACTCTTCCATTGGCACTTTCTAAGCTGGATTAGATGTCGTTCACGAATTTTTAATACGCCGTTTCTTCTCCGAGAAATCATTATCGACTTATCTTTTTTAAAATACGGACCTGTTAATTTTATCAGCAAGTATGTGTGTGTGTGAGTTATTTTTTTAACGTAGGTCTATATCCGCGACTATGGCCAATCACCGACGCCAGGGAACAGTTTCACCTCACTATCCTGGAAAATTTACCGAACCCCTGTGTTTCTGTAAAGAGGGTAGGGATATTTAACGTGCCCAAAATTACACGTACACGGGACCAACGGCTTTACGCCCCCTCCGAAGGGCGGAATGTACAGACATTCAACTTGCTCAAATAAAATGCCACAGCTGCTGCCGATGTTAATTTTACAGTACATATGTACTGAAAAAGTGAAAGGGAAACCTTGGGAATCGGACCCAGTACCCTTCGGTTCAGAGGCACACGTTCTTACCACTGAACCATCAAGGCTTGATTTTAGAAAATACGAAACCATTTTTAAATTTAAATTAAAGCATGTATCACTTGTAATGGTTTAAATATGTTTTCAGCTTATTTCAGCCATAAAAGGAAATTATTCAGGAAAAATCTCCTAAGTACGGTCCTGAATACCAATGTTATGCTGTGATTTTACTGTATACGGGTTACACCTGACATGCTTATAAAAGTCTAGATGCAGCAAGTGCGTTATGGCAGTGAATTTTCATGGAAATGATCTGGCACCAAATATTTTTTATAACTTTTTTCTTGTAAGAGAGAAATCTAAATTTTGGTGTATAGTTTAACTTTTATATCGTGAACCTACCTACCAAATTTGGTTTTATTTTTTGAGTTATCGCTGTGATATATATATATATATATATATATATATATATATATATATATATATATATATATATATATATGTATATATACATTTGTAAGTCACAACTAGAGTGCAAAAAATGAAAAAAATCGACTTTTTTGTAGTGCCCTGTGGAAACGCTACCGAGTGTCTTGCAAATATTAGAATGCCAATAGTAAGTCACCTGTGTATCAATTTACATAATATCAACCTCATATCTTATAGAGAGTGTTCATAATAAATACGGAAACATACCCCTTTGCAATGTATTACTCAATTAGGACTTTGATCAGGGCAGCATCTTAAATTTTGCGAAGACACCACACGATTGGCACCTGCGATGAGCACTGATAAGTAAGTTGGAAAAATATAATTTATCATCCTCTGATGACGCTAAATTTGTTAGTGAAACGATCGTCAGATCTTTAAAAAGATGTGTTGTGGCGATTTGGGTCCTCCAAGTGTACTTATCAGTGCTCATCGCAGATTCCAATCTTCACTCAGCTACTTTCAGAAATAATATAGTGGTGTCTTCCCAAAATTTAAGATGCTGGGCCGATCAAAGTCCAAATTGGGTAATACATTGCAAGAGGGTATGTTTCCGTATTTATTATTAACACTCTGTATAAGATATGCGGATGTTATTGTGTAAATTGGTACACTAGGTGACTTTTAATCCATTAGAAATCTAATACTCCGAAGACACCCGGTAGCGTTTACACAGGGCACTCCAAAAAAGTATTCATTTTTTCATTTTTTGCACTCACGTTGTGAACACTCTGTATAAGTGACGATATTGAAACTTGTGACTTGT
The DNA here is from genome assembly GCA_964006375.1 of Tillus elongatus. NCBI lineage: Eukaryota > Metazoa > Arthropoda > Insecta > Coleoptera > Cleridae > Tillus > Tillus elongatus. The sequence goes on along the minus strand of OZ023269.1, from coordinate 87,389,625 downwards.
GGCTTACAGATGTGCCTTAATCGATAGAGGTATTTGTTTTTTTTTGTCGTAAAAAAATGCGTAATATGCTTTAGTCATTTTTGTTTTATTTGTCAGCTATGGAAAAAGCGAATCTTAAAATATTACATGCTAGGATGTGGAGCTTTACTTACTGTACCTCTTTTTTTGAAAATCGGCCGATATGAAATAATGAATTGTCGCCACTTAAAGTAAAACATCCTAGTTCACGCTCATTTGATTTTTTTTTTCAAAATCTAAAAGTCGGGTTCTCCCCATTAGTAAATATTTTCTACGAAAATTCACTAAAAATAAGGTTGTCACTCTTGTCTCTTACCTACCGATATATTGTTGGCTTCGCAACAAATTTACTCTTAATATACAAGCTGAAGAAGTCTGAAGCCTAGGACATGGGGTAAAACTTATTTTAGTTTATGGCTCTAAATTATATGGTCCGGTATGTGTAATTGTTTGACAGAGAATGGAGATGGTATAGAGAAGAGCGGCAATGCGGCCATGCAGCGGCCTCAAGTTGATTACATGCCAGGGGATAAATTTGAACAGACCGTGGACACGGTGGCTCTACAAGTTGAATCAAACCATGTAATGGATGACCGGCTACGTCGGAACTGCTGGACACAATCTTCAGTTTACTCGATCGAAATTATCAAAATTGACCGAAACAATCTACCAACGTACCTAAGTAATTTATAAGTACCGCAATTTATTGTTCCATTGATCTGATGGCGAAATCAACGCACTGCTATCACCTCATAAATATGAAACATATATTTAAATTAATATAGCGTACATTATTGTTATTTTGACAACTACGCTAAAAGTTAATTAAAATAAAATACTGAAGCTAACAATAATTTGTAATTAATTAATAGGTACCTATAATAAAAATTCGCCATATGGTTAATTTAAATATAGCGCAAAAGAAAAATACAGAAACATGGTTTAGTTCAAAATTGATGCTCATTCGGTGCTGTAAAGGTAGACTGACTATATTTGTTTGACGTGGATTAGAAAAAAAATGTAGAAATTGTTTGCTGAAAATTAATTTCTAAAAACTATTTTTGTCAATTGTGTGTAGACAAGTTAAGCGTTATGTATTATCAGTGAAATTCAGAAAGGACATTTGTCAAACAGTGCCAATGGCTTACGTCTTAGCCAAATATGATACCAGAAATTCCATATGCGCGAGTGCCTTATGAAAGCGAATTTTTCATTAGCTAGAATCTACAATCTTGATAATAATAATATAATAATAAGATATATTTCCCAAAGGTAATACACATTGTATAGGACTAGTTAAAATAAACAAATTATAAAAATTAACGAACAAAACATAAACAATCGCAGCATAAAAAAACAAGCATATCACTACATATGTTGTCCAGACATAAATTCTTCTAAACTATAAAAACATTAACCAATAAAAAATTCTTAAGTTCTTTTCTAACAACTGACAGGTTGGTAGATAATCAAACTCTCTCTGGCAGTTAATTGAACACTCTAGGTGCTAGGTATTTGGGAGAATTACATCTCACTTTGAGATTGGCAAATGGTACGCCAACCTTGTTTTTTGTCTCGTAACTACATTATGTATGGCTTTATTTAATACAAAAGTCCCATCCCTATTTTTGCGAACAAGCAAAGAAAGTTCCATTATAATCATCGAAAATAATTTAAGTACTTTATCTTGCTGAAAAGTATATCTGCATGATTGACGTCATGGAACTCCTTCCAACTATCTTAGTACCCTTTTCTGAGCTGTAAATACAGCTCTCGTATGTGCTGACAACCCCCAGAATATTATGACGTAACGCAACCGAGAGTCGACCTGTGTGTGGCAGAGCGTCAACAACTGATTCTTCTCCATATAACTGCTTACATTTCTGAACTGATATGAAACCGAATTTGGTCTTCCAATTAGATATGCACAGTTATCATGCCAGTTCAAGGAATGGCCAAGAAAAATGCCCAAAAATTTATAATCTCCATCTGTGGCTGTGACGCACACTAAGCTGTTATTGTCTAAAAAATTTATTGCGTTACAGTGCTTTTGTGAAACCTAATCGCATCAGTTTTAGTTCAATTCAAAAACAGTCTGTTAGCAGAAAGAGATGCATTTAACGCCGTGAGAACAGAGCTACATCTAGTCGTGAGGCCCATATCCGAAATGTCAGAAACAATAACAGATGTATCATTCGCATACATAGTGATCGACGCTGGCAACTCCAAGCTACCCAAGTCATTAATATATAATCAAAAAAGTACTGGACCCAAGACTGATCCCTGCGGAACGCGCAGGTCACTGCTGACAATTTAAGAAGCACTCTGCCCGACAACAACATACTGTCTTCTATGGGAAAAAATCACTGGACAGTCAAAAGAGATGCAATCCCCGTATGTCATACATCTGTATCAAGACGAAGTGATCGACGCAGTCTAATGCCCTGCTGAGACCACAAAAGTTACCAACAGGATACTCGGCAGCCTCGATGATTTTAATTATAGAGCCACAGTATGAATAAATTGCCGTTGATGTTGTTTTATTGTCAAGAAATCCATCGGCTATCTGAGGGACTATGTGCCTTGGAGTCTATTCAAAATAATGTTGAATCGGTTATCAACCTCATCAACAGAAGTCACCATACGATTGCCCTGCTGGATATGAATTTCGCCGACACTTTTCCTACATTTGTCGGATAGTTGTGACACAATCTTCCAAGCGCCCCATATAGGATTATCAAATCGATATAATTTATTTTGAAGATCTTGTTTTTTGCTTGATTTTACGAGATCGTCATGCTTTTGTTAAATAAATTAAATTCCGGATATGAAACTTGGTAGTATAGATCTTTAACATTTACACTAGATGTCCTTACTTCATTAGTTAGCCAATTTTTGGAAAGGTAACCTCTCACTTTTCGGCAACGTTTGAGGAAATTAACCTCAAAATGGTAACAACAGATGTGAAAAAGTATGTAGATGCCACATTTATATCAGGTAAACTACACATATCTGACCAGTCTTCAGACTCTAAATCTTTTAAAAAAATTGCCTACAGCATTGTCATTAAAGGAACGTTTTGCAAAAAACTGGCCCTCACACTGTGGTAACTGCGAACCAAAATCTAAAAAGACGGAGCGATCGTCAAATACCTGATGATCAATCACACAGCAAGTTCCATTATGGATAAAATTAGAAAATATCTGATCAATTGTTGTAGCAGAACCAGACGCAACCAGAATCGGCCATTTAACAATATACGACATATTAAAACAGTCAAATACAGAACAAAGTTTCTTAAAATCAGGTGAATCAGTGTTGTTGTAAAAGTTAACATGAACGTCTCCACTCAATTCTTACACCAGGTTTAAAGAGAGAGAGAGAGTCAAGAACATGATCTAATTTATCTTAAAATAATCTAAAGTTCCCACTGGGAGATCTGTAGCAACATGCAATAATTGTTTGTTGCTAATCAATTTTTTAGGAGAGCCCATATATTTCAAAATGCGGTTCCACACAAAACTCGCCTAAGTCAATATAACTAGCTTCCAAATGGGGCTTAGTCAGGATAGCAACACCACCTCCTGACTTTATTTTCCTGAAGAATTGACTCTGCACAGTATATGCATTAAAATGAAAAGACCTAATTGAATCAGAGTTGTATCATGTCTCCGTCAAGCATATAACACTTACAGGATAATCGGCCATGTTTAGACATATATGATCAAACTTGGACTGACTTAAGGACTGAATATTTAGCAACAATAAATGAAGTTCAAATGCTAAAATTTGTCTATCACTGGTGTCCTCTTCCCGAAAAAACGGCTAATACAGCATACATAGGGCCATATGTCAGGGTTCATTGTCTTTTTAGTGATTTTCTTTAAAAAATCACTAATGAGGAGATCTAGACTTTTGAATTCAAAAAAATTTCTTCAAATCTAAGCCCCTTAGAAAACATATCCATGGTCAGTTTTATTTTTTTATGTTTATATATATATATATATATATATATATATATATATATATATAGATATATATATATATATATATATATATATATATATATATATATATATATATATATATATATATATATATATATGTAACACACCGATAACTTAAAAAATAATTAGCCGATTTTGATAAAATTTTCTGAGTATCTACGCTTTGTAAGTGGCTTCGACAAGTTTGTTAGGCAGAAAAATATGCTCAGGTTTTCCCGAAAAATTTTGTCTTTTCTTTAGGAAAAAAACTAAATCTCCAGAAATAACAAAGCAAAAGCAGTCACGTTTGGTGTACATGTTTGTATTATAACGGGTGAAGCATATGCCAAAATCTATATAAATATATATATATATATATATATATATATATATATATATATATATATATATATATATATATATATATATATATATATATATGTATATATATTCACACCGATAACTCAAAAAATAAAACGCCGATTTTGATAAAATTTGGTGAGTAAATTTTTTTTGCAAGTGGCTTGGATAAGTTCCTTAGCCAAGACAATCGGACCAGTTTTTCCGGGAAAATTTTAGGTTTTATTCTGGAAAAATTTCATATCTCCGAAAATAACAAAGCTATGACAAGCTAGTTTATGTTGTAAAAACCAAACTGCACCAAAATTTAGGTCTCCATGGTGAAAGGAAAAAAGTTATAGGCACTTAATGAAGCAAAACTTTAGTGCCACTGAAAGTCAGAGATAGTTATTTAGAAGATGAGATTTTGGATATTTTTTAATTTATTTAATTTATTTCCATTTCTATTAGTTAATTTTCTTGTACCAAATGTTCTTTTGATAGAGAATTTTTTTATAAATGCTTTTAATGAATTTTCTTCGAAGAAACGTTTGTTGCGAATTTTTGTTTGAAAAATAATGTTTTAATGGATTTTCGTGCAAACAAATTACTTTATTTTCAATTTTAATTACAGATTAGGTATATAATTTGAATTTTATGTATTCTTTTTGCAAAATTTGGTGTAAACAGATATTTAGCCAGCTTTCGCAGAAATTTTTTTGTGCTTCGTAGAAATCATTTTTTGTAAGATGTTTTTGTGAGATTTTGGTAATTAATGATAAATGTTTAATAAGTTATTATGAAAAAAAAATGTTTACGGATTTTCTTCAAAAATTGTTTGCAAATTTTCATTAAATCTTGGTTGTGTCGTCGAAAAAGTTTTTGTGAAAAATTATATTTTGGTAGGTGGGTAAATAACTTGAAATGGTTGGTTGGCCAGGAAAATCGGACAAGTTTTTTTATTTGTTTAATTTATTTTTATAAGCGAGTTTTCTTGTACAAAATGTTCTTTTAATAGCGAATTTTCTTATAAATGAAGTTAATGAATTTTCTTTAAAGAATCGAGAATTTTTGTATGAAAAATTGTTCAATTGATGGAACATTTTTGAAACGAAATTCATCGAAAATAAGGTTTTGATGGATTTACGTGCAAACAAATTATTTTATTTTCAATTTTAATTACAGATTATATATATAATTTGAATTTTATGTATTCTTTTTGCAGAATTTTGTCTGAAAAATATTTAGCCAAATTTGTTGCTTGCTGTCATTAAACAAAGACATATCTGCCATTAAAAATATTTTAATGAAAATTCACCACCATAACGCGATTGCTGCGTCCAGACTTTTGAAATTATCTTCTTGTAATTTGACCTTGAACGATAAATAAATATCGGGATGTTTTGAGTTAATCATTTCGCAGGTTATTTATGGAAAAATGACATATAAACATATTTTTTTAAGAATATTTTTTCAATAATCTATCAAGATACCAAGTAAAACCTCTAGAAAGGAAACAAGTGTACAAAATTTAATTAAAAGTCCAGGATGCAGCAAGTGCATTATAGTAGTGAATTTTCATAAGAATTGTACACTACTAGTAAGGTATATTATGAAAACTAATTCTTGAAATTTAAATGAACCTTAGAGATTGGTTTTAGAGATCCTAGTTAGCGATTATTTGAAGAAATTTATATTTTCTATGAAGCTAGAAAATTACAAATTGGTGGATGAGTAAGTACTGCAAATCTCTTTCAAAAAGTGTATTGAAAATTTCATTAAAGTGACAAAGGTTTTCTAAAAAAAAAGATTTATTTACAAAGGGAATGTACCTGCCAAGTTATAACTATGGCAGGTATTTTTTTATTAATTGCTTGGATGGTTTTGTTTTCGTCAACCAATTGAACTAGCAAACAAAACAACAAGAAATGTTTTTTAAAACAAATTTGTAGTTACCCGCGAAGCTCATGATATTATTATTTTTTAATTTAGTACTGCGTTTACATAGGTTTTACTATGATTCAAGATTGAAGATTCTAGCTTAATAGGAATTTGAGTTATCGGATTTGAAATATTTTTACGAAAATCCTCTACGATAACGTACTTGCTGCACCCAAATTCTTTTCAACACTTATTTACTGTTGCTGTTTCCATGCCTTTTGAAAACGGTAAAATATTGTAGCTCTCTATGTGAGACTGACCAACAAGGCAACCTCAAATTGATTTTTGGAAAATATTTTAAACTAAGGAAATGAGGTAAGAATTTGAATATAAATTGACAATCTTGGTTCACTGTGTAACATGAAAAATTTCTTGGGAAAAACCCGGGACCCGAGCTGAATATGGGTTCTGGGCGGGGTAAACAGGATCTTAAGGAGGCATAGCTGCAAAATGGGATAAAGGTAGCTTATAGAGGTCCAACTAAGCTGTTTCCTTTCGCACTTTCTGTTCACATTTCTTTTTTATCTTCTTTCCCGCCCAGCACCCCTTGGGAGCTGTTTGCAAGAAACTTTTATTTTGGTTTGTGCATCCAGCAATTGTTCTCAAAAATTGCGCACCAGAACTTGCTCCTGTCCTGACTCGTCTGTTTCAGACATCTTACAATAAAGGCATATTCCCTAGTAACTGGAAAACTGCTCGAGTACAACCCATCCCCAAGAAAGGATCCAAAGCGCTTCCTAGCAAGTACAGGCCTATTTCTCTCCTTTCAGTCGTCTCTAAAGTGATGGAAAAGTATATAAACACCGAACTACTGAAATTTCTTGAAAAACACAGTCTAATCCACGACAGGCAGTATGGATTCCGTCAGCGCAGATCGACTGCCGACCTCCTTTCCTTTGTCACCCATTCTTGGAACAAGTCTATGGAACTACACGGTGAATCTCAGATTGTTGCTCTAGACATATCCAAAGCATTCGACCAGGTCTAGCACGCAACGCTGCTTAATAAACTTCCGGCCTATGGCCTACCACCAAAACTTTGTACCTGGACAGCAAATTTCCTCTCCAACAGGAACATTTCTGTTGTTGTGGATGGCCATTTCTCTAAAGTGTATCCAATTAATGCAGGAGTTCCTCAAGGTTCAGCTTTAGCCCCTACTTTGTTTCTTCTACACATCAATGACCTCCTCTCTAGCACATCCAACCCAGTTCACAGTTACGCGGACGACAGCACCCTCGACTCAAATATACAATATTCTAAGCCTGTCTCTTTAGCCCAATTAGATGAGGATCGCAGACTCATGGAGGGTTCTGTCTCCGTGGATCTCCAAAAAATATTAGACTGGGGAAGTAGAAATCTTGTACAATTTAACCACACCAAATCTCAGTCTTGCTTTCTTTCTCATAAGAGATACACCAGCCCCAGACCCATCACAATGAACAACCAAGTTATTCAAAGTAATGAGTCCTTTTCTCTTGTTGGCATTTCTGTGGATCGAAATCTTAACTGGCACCAACATGTCACATCAATTGCAGAAGCGGCTGCAAAGAAATTAGGTTTCCTCTTCCGGGCTCGCAAATACTTTTCACCAGCTAATCTCTATACCTTATATACTTCACAAATAAGGCCAAACCTCGAATACTGCTCCCACATCTGGGGTGCAGCTGCCGCTTCTACACTCGCTATCCTGGACTCCATTCAAAAGAGAGCTATACGTCTCATCGGTGACCCTACCCTCACCCAAAGGCTGCCATCCCTTGCCCACCGACGTGCCGTTGGTGACCTCTCTCTCTTTTATAGATATCTGCACGGGCACTGCTCAGAGGAGCTTTCCTCCATAGTTCCCCCACCTGCTGCCCCCAACAGATCTACCAGGGGAACAGAGCGAATGCACCCTTTTACTGTCCAGGTCACCAGACATAGAACATCTTGTTATGCCCGCTCTTTTGTCCCGAGGACTTCCAAGTTGTGGAATTCCTTGCCGGCACATGTTTTTCCTTCTGCTCCGAACCTCCAAACCTTCAAGTCCAGAATTAACAAGTTGCCTCTTTCCTCCTTGTCAACACCCACGGTACGATAGTATTTAGGCTGTAAGCCCTCGTGGTGTGTTGTTAAAATAAAAATAAAAATCCAGAAAGAGTTCTAAGCATGTTTCTGAAGAACAATTCTAAAAACCCCCAGTGTGCTAATCTGCAAATTTATCGAAAATTTTATTTTTATTTACAAAAGTAATGTACCTGCCAAATTATAAACGTGGCAGGTATTTTTTTCTTATTAATCGCTTGGATGATCCGTTTTAGTCAACTCAAACGAACCAGTTTCTGCAAACAAAGTAACAAAGAAGGTTTTTTAAAACAAATTTGTAGTTATCTGCGAAGTTTATTGTGTTATTTTTAAAATTTAGTAGTCACACTGCTTTTATATAGGTTTTACTATATACAAAAACTGAAGATTCTAGTTTAATGGGAAATTAAATTTTGACGATTTGAAATATTTTTACGAAAATTCGCTACTATAACGTACTTGCTGCAACTAAACTCTTTTCAACACTTATTTACTATTGCCGTCTTGAAAGAAATATAAGCAATACAAACTTTTGAAATTAAAATTTTAATAATTTACACTCAACATTTAAATTTATATAATTTAAACAACTTTATGATATTATGTAGCTTCATTTACTTCGAATTTTCTATACACTACACGAAGAGTAAAAAATAAAGGTAAATAAAATTATAAGTACCTAGGTACGTGTTACTGTATTAGTTTGAGGTAGGTATATTTCCTCCTGAAATAATTTTGTTTCACTTTGGAAATACAGTACCTACGTGCATTGATTAAAAATCTGAATCTATGCACACGGCTTATCTACCAGTTTCTTATTTGTTTCGTTGACTTTAGAACCATAATATACTACAGTCGACGGCCGAGGGCATTCGTTGAAGTTAGGTTAAAATTAAAACTTGGGTTATTATTTACATACTATTGAATAGGTATACATAGTTATATAATATTCTAAAGTATTAGCGGAGTTGATTTCGAGGTTATGCGCAGAGTACAAACGCTTCTTTCATGACTGCTGTCTGCTGTCAGTTAGCAGAATATAATAAATTAAAAATAGGTAGTGTTGTCAGATTAAACTAGGAGAGGATGATGGCTTTTAAATACCGTGAAGAACGGGAAGCTTATTATTTATACATAATAAAACGTAGTTCGAGGTTGCTTTTAAACAAATTGAATCACTGTCATTTAAAATTTTATTTATTACCATACATTTTTCTGATATCTTCGGATTCAGATGAGAGTTGTTGCAAATGGCAACCCAGCGGATTGTTTATTGTTTTCACATATCGACTGTGGATCCTACTTCCACTTTCTTACTAGAACAGTATTATAGCTTTATACGATGACATATACTTAACAGTCAATTCGTCACTTGACGTTCTTAAAAAAACCATTAAATTCTGAAAATATCTTTTTTCGTATTTCTTGACCGGTTTGCGCCAAAAAACTTTATTTTTGTCTAAAATATTTAATGGGTTTAGTTTATCATATAGAAGTACACTTGAAGAGCCCAAATGACCACAACAGTTTTTAAGAACCCTGACGATCGTTTCACTAATCAAGTTAGCGTCATCAATAATTCTGATGATTCTGATGACGATAACTTGGTTAGTAAAACGATCATCAGGTTTTTTAATGTTTTTTGGTGATTTGGGTTCATCAAGTGTACTTATCAGTGCTCATCACAGACTCAAATCTTCACTTAGTTAGTTTATCATCTTTTGCCCTCCCTTGACCTCCAGTGTGACGAAATGTGTTTCTTTAAGTGCTTATAACTTTTTCAACAAATTTCTAAATAGCATATATGATACGTTATATAACAACCTAGGTATTAAATATCAAAGATACCGAAATTTTCTGGAAGAAAGCCTACATTTTTTACGGCTAACGAACATATTTTAAGTTGCCATGACTGACCCCATGTCACGAAGCTTTGTGTCCCTTGTGTTAATTCCTTAGAAATAAGTTAATAAATAAACAAAGAAATACAACAACAAAAACATTAACCACAATAATATGGAGAGAGATTCAATTAATTTAATTGAATGCGAATAACAGCGATCTTTATAAAGGTTTAATGTATACTTAAACATAACGAAGTGATCGGCAAAATGTTCGTTACACAAACAAATTCCACACTGGACCTAGAACTATTATCAAAAAAAAAAAAAACTCTGGACGCAGCAAGTGCGTTATGGTAGTGAATTTTCATTAAAATGTTTTTATTGCAAATATGTGTGTTTTTTTTAAGAAAGCAGGCATCAATTTTGGTTACCAGTATAACCTATATAGTAAAAACAATGTGCCATGTTTCATAAAAATAACTTTATTGTGTGAAAATGTACAAAAATTTCCAAAAGTAAAGTAAAAGTGTTCCCGGAAAAACTCGTTTCTTGGTCAACCTTATAGGTTAATAGCAAATTGGGCTATTCAAATATGAAGCATTTGATCAAAATTCGCTACCATAACGCACTTGCTGCATCCAGAATTTCTTTTCTTACAAATATGCATTATATTTCGATGGAAAATGCAAAAATGCAATAACATAAGGCGTGTTTGATAAAAAAAAAAGGAAATTTTTATCACCAACGACACCCTGTGATTGTAGAAATATTTTTAAGATTTAGCTCAAGACACCCTATAATTAATATATACAAATTTTTTTCATATCTTGTATAATGACGGAGATATTGAGCTTTATTGATTTTTTACCAAAATTCGACAAAAATGATATACCATTAAACGATAAACTCTATAGCTAAAACTACTGCCAAGCATCAGAGAAAGGGTCTAGTTGAAATGAATTTTCTGGAAACATTTTAGTGAAATGAAGGACAATGACGGTTGAAACTCAGACTTCAGGGCTTGTAAAACATCCTTCTTGAGACATTTGATTTCCATAGCCCGTATTAGATTCAAGTTATTTGCCTAAATATTGCCGATTTTGACGTTTTAAATCGCAACTTTAACGTTTTGAGGAAAACCCCAATTTATTTTTCTTTAAATGCCTATAACTTTTTTGTATTTTGACATACATAGCTAAATTTTGGTAAGTAACTTACCTATAAGGATTTAAACCCGCGTGCCAAATTTGGTTGCCCTTACTTTGTTAATTCCGGAGAAATAATTTTTTTTCGAAAGAAAACACAAAATTTTCTGGGAAAACCTGGGCAGATTTTCCTGGCTAACGAACTTATCCAAGCCATTTGCTAAAGGAATTTATTCACCAAATTTAATCAAAATCGGCCCATTATTTTTTGAGTTATCGGTGTGATATATATATATATATATATATATATATATATATATATATATATATATATATAAACATATAAAAATTGAAACTGACCCCGGCTATGTATTCTGGGGGGCCTAATTAGCGCTCATTTGAAGAAATTTTTTCATGGCTATATATATATATATATATATATATATATATATATATATATATATATATATATATATATATATATATATATATATATATATACACCTCCGTGGTGCAGTGGAACTGGTGTTTGACTGCTACACGGAGTGTCCGGGTTCGATTCCCGGTGGTGGCAGTTTTTGTCACTGTGTTGGAGGTGTGTTCGTTGTCTTTTTTATGTAACCTCCCCACGCACAAGCTTTTCAGAGCTTCTGGACGGGAGGTTGTGGTTTATGTGGTGTCATTTACTTAATTATTTTATTTATATATATATATATATATATATATATATATATATATATATATATATATATATATATATATTAAATTGTAAGAGTAAATTGCGAAACAAGAACAAGTTCAGATTGTTTTATATAACGCGCATTGTACAATTAATAGTCACCAATATTTTATTATTATTATCTAAAATTAAAACTAACCCTGAATATGGGTTCTACGAGTCCCTAAAGACATTTTTGGATATCGTAATCGTGATCTTGTCATAAGTGAACCTTTTCTACGAAAATTCGCTAAAATGTACAATAGCAGATTTTAACTAAAAGAAGATAATTTATTTTGTTATTCCTAAAAAAAAAGCGGTATTCAATCTGTTGACGATAAGCTTATCTGCTTAGTATGCGAACAACAGGAACTCATAATATACCTACTTCTTATCGGAGGTTTTTAGTTCTTGTGAATTTATTATTATACCTACTCTACGTTTAGTTAAGTTTATTCTTAAGAAGTTTGTGTGTCTATAGACAATAGCTAAAGTAACTTTGTTAGTCTAATAAATTTTATTAGGTGGCAGTTTACCGCATGGAAAACTATTTTTTTATTGCATTGTGTTTAAGTTACTTTGGCAACTTTTTGTGACTATATGTTGTGTGTCAGTGCCCAAACCTTAGGTTTTATTTAAGGTGCTTTGATTGGAGTTTCAATCGATTCTACTACCAACTGTGTAAGTACTTATCTAGGTATTTTTTTAATTACTAGGTATACGTAAAAAAAAACAACATTTGTTAGAGATCTTAGAATAAGGTTAGCACGGGCTCACTATGCCGAAAATATGGGTACGTTTGATTTTCAAACTGTTTGCTTTCTTAAGTCTGTGCCAGGCAAACTTTTAAAAGGTAAGTATCTTGATGTCGTGTAGCATTTTGTGTTCTTTACATAAAAACTGATTAATTTCCTCCATAAGTACAAGTTAAGGAAAACTTGAAATCTGATTACTGGCGTAAGTGATGGACCATAGTCCTGGCGGTAGATCAAGGTTAAATAAAAAAAAATCGGCTATTTTGTAGATGAGCGACATGTCCGCTTACTGAAATAATTTTTAGTAAACATGCTTAGAACCACCCGTGTTTGCATAAACCACAAGATAAATATTCTAATTTCAACCTCTAAGAATGTTACGGCACCCGGAGCGAATAGGGGTGCTGGACGGGGAATAAGTCTGAAATGAAATATGAATGCAAAATTTGAAAAAAAAACACGTTACAGAAATCTGCGAGAAGACTGACTCCGTTGCCTCGTTTTCGCCCCAAAGCTCCCAGCTCTATCAATTTACATGTAAAGGAAAGGGAAAACCACAGCACAATGCACCCCCTCAGTCGTAAGTTCAGGAATAGCAGAAATCCCAGACCAATCGCTCCCATCACTAACCAAGCACCTTGGTCACCCAACGGGCCTAACAGAAATACTCTATTTTGTTTTCTCAATTAAACTGCTGGGGAAAGGGAAAACTATATCACATTGCACCCCAAAGAAGTATAGGAGAAGTAGGAACCTTCCACCACTGCTCCCGCCTACTGAAGAACTATCTTACTCATCCCTGTGCCCAGTCGTCGTTTTGCCTTGAAAGACCCCCTTTTCGCCAAATTAAAAACCCAGGGGAAAGAAAAAGGGCACATCACATCTTATTAGCTTATTCAGTTTCTCATTTGCCCATGATTAATTTCCATGAAATTTTATCGAGCGAGTAATTACCTCTTTTGTCAGCAGCATATTTTACATATTGTAATTAAATTTAACCAGTAAAATGTTGTATTTGTTTAACGTGAAGCTATATATGTGTTAAGTGCTTAAGTTTATTAATAGGGCATTTATCAGTATTTATCATAAGCTTTGAATATGAAAACAATCGTTGGAATAAATATTATCCTTAGTTCATGCATCATGAAGTAACCTAGTGGAAAAATTAAAAATAGGCCGTTTTGGAGTTATACTTTACTGTCTGACCTCAATATAATGTACGCGTTTTTGCTATAACGTGGACACGTTTAGTAGGACATAGTATATTTATTCGTTGTATTCACTCAATTTTTCCCGGGAACTGTTAGAAATTCGAGTAACCATAAAACAAATCGATCTTTCTCACGAAGGAGACTCTTTTTTGAACGTCTACAGAATTTGTAGCATTTAACTCATAGCGAGGGTGACTTTGACCCCCTTAATTTGAATAGGGGCAGCTTTTTGGAAAGCTCTTTTGATTCTCTACTCAAAGCTGGAATTTTAAAGCTACCGATTAGATTTAGAAGTTTGCTTTCAAAATTTCAAAATAGAAAATCTAAAATAGTATTATTTGTTTAACAATTACAAAATCTTTGGTGGCCATTGGATATTGAAAAACAATTTAGTCTTGTTTTTTCATTAATAAAGTGTACGAGTTGGTAGGAAAAAGTAAATCTTTTAAAAAGGGTAAGGTATGCCATCTAGCGGGATGAACTAGTAGCTTTAACATTCACGCGAAAATGTGTCTTCCTCAAAATCAAAACCCACCTATCAAGGCGTTTTTTAAAAGATAGCTTTAAATACATACTCGAAAACCCGTTGAATAGTTTTCAATAGGCCACTCTGTATGTGTTAACCTTATTACTTGCATGAGCATTGCAACTCAAACACTGACTAGATGATCTTAAATGTATATATATATATATATATATATATATATATATATATATATATATATATATATATATATATATATATATATATATATATATATATATATATATATATATATATATATATATAACTCATTCAAACATACTATATAATAGTTTCGTATACGACGCATATTGGGCCAGAGACAAATAAATCAAAATCTAATTTCCTTTTACGAAATTCTTTATTAGTTTTAAATCTATTTTAGATAATAGACACACACGCTAGAATCCTTTAAAGAGGCTGATCCGAACTCTATTTTAGTATACGAATCGGTATAGCGTTTGTTTTTAATCATGCATGTCGTTACAGACGATGAGTATGACTAAAAAAAGTTGAATTTTAGCTGAGTCAAAGGCTAAATAATCGAAAGTTCCACTGAAGATAAGACGTATACAAAAAGTGGTGAAGAAGGTGTATTCTTGAAAACAAAAAACTATAATCTAGAGCGCTCACGGTAATAATGTACTTCATTTCATGGATGTTTAGAGATAAAGACAACACAAAAACTACACTTCTCTTTTCTTTACTCGAAATTCAATTATGATCTATTAAATATTTGATCTTATACAAGGTTTATGTAAAAAAATGTACAGAAAAATCTGAGTATACGATTTAAATTATTTATGTTCTTAACCATTTGGAATATTTTTATCATAATTAAAACTAAGCATCAGAAATATTTTACCGTAGATCAACAATGAAACAGACTTTACTGAGGAAACACAAACGGATATATACTTGTCACTTAATAGACATTAATAAATTATTCCAGAAAAATAAATATTCAGTAATTATTCTAGGACACGTCAATTTTCGTACAAAAAAATCACTAATGACGAGATCGCGACTTTTTAATTTCCCGTATAACACATATCCGGGGCCAGTTTCAATTTATATACATACATATATATATATATATATATATATATATATATATATATATATATATATATATATATATATATATATATATATATATATATATATATATATATATATATATATATATATATATATATATATATATATTCAACTTTGATTCCAGATAAGGTAAATAATTTAAATACATCTATTTTATGAGAAAATTTTATTATAAAAAGGTATGGTAAACAGTTTTTTGCTTATTCAGGTAAAAAATGATTTGTTATTGTTTATTTTTATCTAAGTTTTGTGTAAGACTACGCCATTCTTTAAAAAAAATGGCGAATTTTCGTAAAATAAATTATCTAAAAATGTTCATGCAAACATTTTTTAATTTCTGTGCTGTTAAAAACCTTTCTGTACATATTTATATCTTGGCTCTTAATGTTTGTGTGAGTTGATTGTATAAGTTCGTTGGTCAGGAAAGTCTGACCAGTTTTTCAGGAAAATTTTTAATTTATGTTCAGGACGTTTTTGCACTTTTTCAAACAAAAGTTATGTTGATGAAATATGGTACATTGTTTCTACTATAAAGGTTATACTATCTACCAAGTTTGATGTCTTTCTTAAATATATATATATATATATATATATATATATATATATATATATATATATATATATATATATATATATATACATTCAACGTTAAAAATATTTCAATCAAAATTCGCTACCATAACGCACTTTTTTGACATTAACGCCCTTTAGATTTGATTACGACATCGTTGATGATGTTATTTATCAAACACCCTGCATATTTTTATACTTTTGGGTTTCGCATAAAGTGTTGTTTTCCAAAACCTAACTTCAAATTAAGAACTAGGTGGGTACAGACATTTGAAAATTAAATCAATTTCAGTAACGATTAATATAATTTGCTTTTCTCAAAACGAAACCAAAAAATATATTTGAAAAATTCATGCAAATGGGTCTAGTTGTCAATGAATTGTTTTTCAAATTAATATCACCAAATGCCTTTTGTTTTGAAGATACATCTGCGGTCATTATTTGGGGTCTGTTATAAACTTTTATCAAAATTGGTCAAAAAAGTTAAAAGTCCGTCGCAATATTTCAATTTAAGTCTCACTGTAATGTAATGTTAATCGTGATATATTTTCTTTCAAATAAATAAGATACGTTTACCAATACCTCGAGGAATTGAAGTCATCATGAGGATTGGGTTCGTAATAGGGTACGGATACTAACAAGAGTGTGCATTTTATTTAGTAATAACAATTTAGCGCTTTCGCTGGCTCATGAGTATGCTGTACCCACAGTGTACGCATTATCAGCACTTCCAGTGCTAGTGTTGGTACAACGAGGCCGTCATGTCAGCTTCTTCACGTTGACAGCCTATGTTTGGATCTGAAGATCATGCAGAGTGGAAGGTGCTGCCTATAAGAAACTCCATATCACCGTAAGTAGCAATCACGTAAAAATTATCATGTATGGTCTAAACTCAATTTTAAAGAAATGGGCAGACATGATTTCCTGAAAAATCTAGCAGCTAAAGTGTCAGGACAAGAACATCAACGAAGAAGACCTGAAACTTAACCATCATCAGCTCTTTCGGGACAGAATTATGCTATTCAATGATTCACTGGATTATGGAAATACGACAAAATATTAAGCTTTTCAAATATGAAGCATTTAATCAAAATTCGCAACCACAACGCACTTGCTGCCTCCAGAATTTCTTAACTTACAAACATGCATTATATTTCGATGGAAAATGCAAAAAAATAAGGCGTTTTCGACAAAAAAATTATTTGTATCACCAACGACTTATGGGCCACCCTGTGATTGTCGCAATAATTTTTTAAGATGTAGCTCAAAACACCGTATAATTAATGTATACAATATTTTTTCATATCTTGTATAATAACGAATATATTGAGCTTTATTGATTTTTTACGAAAATTCGACAAAAATTATATACCATTAAACAATAAACTCTATAGCTAAGGCTACTGCCAAGCATCAGAGAAAGGGTCTATTAGAAATGAATTTTCTGGAAATATTTTAGTAAAATGAAGGACAATGACGGTTGAAACTAAGAGTTCGGTGTATGTAAAACATTCTTCTTGAGACATTTTCTTTCCATAGCCCGTATTAGATTCAAGTTATTTGCCTAAATGTTGCGAATTTTGACGTTTTCAATTGTCACTTTGACGTTTTGAGGAAACCCCCAAAATATTTTTCTTTAAATGCCCATAACTTTTTTGTCTTTTGACCTACAGAGCTAAATTTTGGTAGGTGGCACACCTATAACGATATAAACCATCTTACCAAATTTGGTTGCCCTTACTTTGTTAATTTTGGAGATATAAATATTTTTCGAAAGAAAACACAAATTTTTCCGGGAAAACCTCGGCGGATTTTCCTGGCTAACAAAATTATCCAAGCGACTTGCGAAAGGAATGTACTCACCAATTTTGACGTTTAAAATCGCAATTTTGACGTTTTGAGGAAAATTCAAATTTATTTTTCTTTGAATGCCTGTAACTTTTTTATCCTTTAACCTACGGAGCTAAATTTTGGTAGGTAACTTGCTTATAATGATATCAATCCGCATGTGAAATTTGGTTGCCCTTACTTTGTTAATTCCGGAGATATAATTTTTTTTTGAAAGAAAACATAAAATTTTCCGGGAAAACCTGGACCGATTTTCCTGGCTAACGAACTTATCCAAGCCATTTGCAAAAGGAATTTATTCACCAAATTTAATCAAAATCGGCCGATTATTTTTTGAGTTATCGGTGTATATATATATATATATATATATATATATATATATATATATATATATATATATATATATATATATATATATATATATATATATATATATATATATATATATATAAACATATAAAAATTTAAACCGACCCCGGATATGTGTTCTGGGGGGCCTAATTAGCGCTCATTTGAAGAAATTTTTTCAAAATTCAAAAGTCGGGATCTCCTCATTAGTGAATTTTTTTTAAGAAAATTCACTAAAAAGCCTGGACGCAGCAAGTGCGTTATGGTAGTGAATTTTTATAGACATGATCTGGCAGAAAATATTTTATTATAACTTCTTTTACTTCTGACATAGAAATCTAAATTTTGGTGTATAGTTTACTTTTTATATCGTAAACCTACCTACCAAATTTGGTTAACATAGCTTTTTTATTTTTTGAGATAAAAATGTTTTTCGAATGAAAACTCAAGATTTTCCCGGAAAACCTTGTCCGATTTTCCTGAAAAACGAAGCCATTTACAAAAGGAAGGTACATCCCCAATTTTATCAAAATCGGCCCACCAATTTTAAGTTATCGGTGTAGATATATATATATATATATATATATATATATATATATATATATATATATATATATATATATATATATATATATATATATATATATATAAACATATAAAAATTGAAACTGACCCCGGATATGGGTTCTAGGGGTCCTAGTTCGCGCTCATTTGCCAAAATTTTTTCAAAATTCAAAAGTCGGGATCTCCCCATTAGTGATTTTTTTCTACGAAAATTCACTAAAAAGTGTTATTCAAAAATACGTCAAGCAGTATTTAATTTTTAAAAATTAGAAATTTATGTAATAACATATCTACGGAAACTGCGAGTAGAGTTTAGTCAAAATTTATTGGCCGTTTGGGATTTTCCCAAGCACAAGAATGCCACCAGTTCAAACATTTAGAAAATGTTTAGTGTTATTGGCATTAATATTTTGAATTTTATTGGGAGAAGTTATATAAATCGTTTTAGACATTGTATTTGCTTATTTCCAAATGTCTATGAGAGCTTCGGTGGTTCAGTGGTAAGAACGTGTGTCTCTGAACTGAAGGGTATTGGGTTCGATCCCACGGTTCTCCTTTCACTTTTTCACTACATACTCTACAATTAACATCAACCGAGGTATTGTATTTGAGCAAGTTTAATGTCTGAACGTTCCTTCGGAGGGGGCGTAAAGCCGTCGGTGCCGTATCCATGCGATGTGGGGCACGTTAAAGATCCCTACCCTCCTTAAAGAAAGGCAGGGATTCGGCAAAATTTTCAGGATAGTGAGGTTAAACTGCTCCCTGTGGTCGGTTATTGGCCTTAGTAGCGGAAATAGACTGGCGTTAAAGAAACACAACACACAAATGTATATTATTACTTAGATCGCAAATTTAGACCTGAATTGTGTTTTGTTTTTAAAAACGACACTTCATGCAAAGTCAGAAAATATAAAGATATACAGGGGATTTTATTTTTAAAATCGCTGAGACATCATAGCCAAAAAGGCCTGAATGTAGGAAATGTAACAGAAAACGTAAAACATGGGTCATCTTAAACAACAATCGACGTTATAAATACGATATCTATTTTTTTCTGAAATAATCTATGTTGCATTTTATAGACACAGTATTTAGTAGCCTCGGCGATTAAGTAGTAAAAACATTGGTATTTTGAAGCTAATCGTCTTGGGTTCGATTTTCACTTTTTCAGCAGATATTGTAAAATTTAGTATCAGCCAGGGTAATGGCATTGCTTTGAGCAAATTCGATGTCTGCGCATCCCACCCTTCGGATAGACTGTAAATCTGCCGATCCCGTGAACTATGTGAGGCTCGGCAGTTTAAGGTCCGCATTTCTCTTACCAAAAAAAGAAGGAAAGGCTTTGATTTGATAAGCTGCTCAGGATGGTGAGGTGAAACTGCACCCTGCTATCGCAGAAATAGACTGAAACACACAAACACACACACACAGATTTCGCTAAGTAATGCTTAGAAAATTTCATCCTAATAAATGCAATATAAATACAGTATTCTTTCAAATGTGATGACTCATCGACCAAAAGAACTAGCCAACATCGTTAGTGCTGCTTGGACTGTTGAGTATCTGATTTGATTATTGCTTTCCGTTGGGTGTTCTATAGGTTCAGTTTGAGGGTAGAAGTTTGGCAGGCAAAATGGGTGCGTTAATTGTTGACAGGGACCTAGTTTTTATTTGTAGTGGATTTTCGTAAAAAAATTCACCATTGAGATCGCGACTTTGTAATTTTGAAAAAGTTCCTTCAAATGAGCGTGAACTAGGCCCACTAGAACCCATATTCTACGTCAGTTTCAATTTTCATATGATATATATATATATATATATATATATATATATATATATATATATATATATATATATATATATATATATATATATATATATATATATATATATGGGTACCTTCCTTTGGCGAGTGGCTTGGATAAGTTTGTTAGCCACGAAATCCGGAACAGTTTTTTTAATCTCCGGAAATAACAAAGCTCTGACAATCAAATTTCGCACGCAGGTTTATATTATAAAAGGTAATTTTGAAAAAGTTCCTTCAAATGAGCGTGAACTAGGCCCACTAGAACCCATATTCTACGTCAGTTTCAATTTTCATATGATATATATATATATATATATATATATATATATATATATATATATATATATATATATCTATATATATATATATATATATATATATATATATATATATATATATATATATATATATATATATATATATATATATATATGGTTACCTTCCTTTGGCGAGTGGCTTGGATAAGTTTGTTAGCCACGAAATCCGGAACAGTTTTTTTAATCTCCGGAAATAACAAAGCTCTGACAATCAAATTTCGCACACAGGTTTATGTTATAAAAGGTATACTGTATACTAGAATTTAGATCTCTGAGTTAAAAAAAAAAGAAAATATTTGAGTGCCACCGAGGACCAGAGAAACGCACACAACCAAAATATTTTTTGTGGATGACAAAATATATTATATATTACAAAGATTAAGTTTTTGGCGCAAAAAAGTCAAGATATACCAGAAAATGTTATAGTTTTCCTTCTTAAAACGCCAAAGTCGCGATTTGAAACGTCAAAAATGGCAACTCCTAGGTAAATAATCTGAAACGAATACGGGTTATGCAGTGTGTTTTACAAAGCTTTAAGTTTCAGCTTTAACCATCATTGTCCTTCATTTTATTAAAATATTGGCAGAAAATTCATTTCAATTAGACCCTTCATCTGATGCTTTGGAAGCAGTTTTAGTTATAGAGTGGTTTAATAGTCTATAATTTTTAGCGAATTTTCGTAGTAAATATTCATTAAAGAATTTTCAATAATGAAAAAATTCCTTCAGATGAGCGCGAACTAGGAGTTTTTTTTTGGTGGAAATTTCGTCGAAAAGCTTTTTGTGAATAATTATATCTGGTGAGTGCATACCTTGAAGAGGCTTCTTGGCCAAGAAAATCGGACCAGTGTTTTCGGGAAAGTTTTTGTACTTTTGTAAGCAATAAAGTTATTTAGATGC
Organism: Tillus elongatus; assembly: GCA_964006375.1. Lineage (NCBI taxonomy): Eukaryota > Metazoa > Arthropoda > Insecta > Coleoptera > Cleridae > Tillus > Tillus elongatus. Next base: position 87,367,627 of record OZ023269.1, on the reverse strand, counting down.
AATATTGCTCCTACATTATTTCTACTATATTAGGTTATATTAGAAATCAAATTTAATGCCTGCTTTCATTAAGAAAGAGATATTTGCTAGTAAAAACAGTGTTATGAAAATTTACTACCATAACGCAATTGCTGCGTCCATACTTGTTTTAAATGAAACTACAAAATTTTTTGTTGAGCTAACAGTTTTAAGATTTCCAGCAAACTTTGCTCACTTCTATATTCATTTTCACAATTATCTTTAGCTTCGTTACCATCTAAGAAAACTTTCGATATTATTAGAATTACAACAAATTTTTTGTATCTTAATACACATATTGTGATATTAATTAATGTTAAGCTGCGGTTCTATGCCGTTTATTTAAAGTCTGTCTGTGTTCAGGATTAATAAAATACATTACGAAAGTAAACTTTCTTGCATGATTTTTTCTAGATACAGAAATGTGTCATGGAACCTCTAAAAGTTTATAGTGTGTACTCTTACGAAGTAAAAAGCCAACTACTAGTCAATTACTTTATGCATAATTACGTTGGCTAAAACAACAAGAGATAGCAAATTCTAAGAAGTTTATAATACAGTGGCACAAGAGCTGAGTAAGTTTTCAGAACAGCTGACAAGAAAACGCTCGAATACTTAATTCTTTGAAAATCTAAATCACAATATATTGTCGTGGTGTATAACAAGATGGTGTACTTATTACTTAATGGCCCAAGTTACTAATCTGACATATTAAACAACCCCTTTATGTATGTGCAATGAGCATCTTAATGGCTTTTCTAGGTAGTAAGGTGCTAGGAGTTTTGAAGTTGTTGAAACTGACAAGACGCCACATTCAGTGTGTTTGAGCTGTTTGGAGACTTGACGTCCTTCTTTGGCCAGAAAACGGTCGTAAAAAGCCACTAACTACATTCAGAAAGCCTCCTAGCACCCAGCGTCTAGTGCCTAGTGGTGGCTATCATTTGGTAATGACGACCTGCCCTCCACAGACGGTCTTAAAAAGTTATTAGCGGCCGGAAGGTCCCTAGTGGCCTGGTTATTCGATTAGTCTCACGCTTCCCAGGTGGATGAAAATACTGGATACTAGTTGCAGACAGGGGCGTCAAGCTAAACAGGATTTGGGGATGTAACATTTGTATAACTGTATTTTCGTGTTAAGGTTATACAGAGCAGATTGACATCAATGCTACCCCTGATGCATTTAACTGCAAAAATAGGTACATATTTAATTGTAGTTAAAAAAGCCCTGTATTAAAATTGTTATTTTCTATTTAGTTTTTTTTTTAGTTTAAGCTTTAAACTCTCAATCAAAAATTAACATACATATTTACATGGCCACAAATTCCTATGTTTTCAATATGGCCATTTAAATATACTCATGATTGCGCTAATAAAAATAACATTCTGAATTTTATCCCCAGCGACACACTTCTTAAGGAACTATTTATTTCCAAAATCTTTAAGGTGTAATTAATTGCTGCTACATAAATTATAAGCGTGAATATCTAAAATACTAACGAAACTGATACCCGTTGCCGAAATTTTGAAGAAGGTCTTTTTGTCATATTTTTAGACAACATGAAAATTTAGCTTCTATGAATGAATAGTCGAGTGATATAAATTTGAGCGTTTATAATTAAAACGTTAGTATGGTTCCATTAATAAAGTTTCCGTAGTGAGTGAAATACGAGTATGTCTTCTGAAATCAGTTCTCATACTTCTTGTTTAGAAATTGTCGTCAAAATCAGTAATTACACCCAAATGTTGTAATTAGTGTCCTATTAAGACAGGTTAAGGCATATGATGAATGATTTGTAATTTAATTTTAGTCAAGGAGAGTTGTAATAAGTGAAAAACTAGCCAAAAACAAAAGCAGCGTATTTCTCGAAATATTATATTTTAGGACTTATGTTCTTACTAACCAATTTTTACTTACTTATTAGTAATGTAGTAAAACAATATTTTTTTACAAAAATAGCAGCTATATTCCATGGTTTATAAATTGTATTGACCAACCTCTTAAAATCTGAGTGCTATACTTTATAACCTACAGGATAATGGTAGACTCCCAGGAATATACTAGTCAACGGTTTGCCGTAAGATATTTTTATTTTGTTTAAATTTTAAATACCTATATATAAATACACCATAAGAATACCTGCACTATGTATATATATTAGACTTTATGTAAACAAATGTAAGAGAAATTGATAAGAAGTCCGTTAAAATTTTGAAGAAGGAACTTAAACAACGTGAAATTATTTTTACGTACTTTAGTATTAAAAATAATTAAATTCGGTGAAATATTTTTTCAAAATCCACTTTTTTACGGCGCGATAGTTCACAAAATAATTTATTGATTTTAATAAAATTTGAGGCGTTCCTTTCTTCTTCTAATAGCTTGAATAAGTTGGTTACTGGCCCAATCGCACCAGTGTTGCAAGTTTCTTTCGGATAATTTTCGTATCTTAGAAAATAGTAAAGTCCATGTTAATGAAATTGGGTACGTGAGTTGCCTTATTAGAGGCTATAAATTTTAAATTTCTAGCTAGATAAGTCGCTTGTCTTCGGTGATTGCAAAATGTTGACAAATGTCAGAACTCATATAAAACTCACCTTTTCTTATTTATTTTGTTAGCCACAATATCTCTATTTATAGACTTGTATATAGTATTTTATATCTTTTGAACTCACCATTTTCGAAACATAGTTTTAATAAAATTGGCCATCATAAAAGCACTTGATGCGGAGATATTATACATGTATATAATACACACACACACACACACACAAATATATATATATATATATATATATATATATATATATATATATATATATATATATATATATATCTATATATATATATATATATATATATATATATATATATATATATATATATATATAAGAATTCAAATTTTTATGCACTGCATCCTAAAATCTATATGGACTACCAAAATATCATCTGTCTGGCGTGAACTTAAGCGACAGTAAATGCTTTCTATTTATTTACTTGTAGGTAATATGCTTATGAAAATACTTCCGATAAATAATAGCGATTCATAAGGTTTTGAATACAAGGTTTGGATGTAAATATAAAGTTAAGCGACGTACAACTAAAACCAACAATCTATTTAATAAAACAAACTTACAACTTTCACAAAATTCATCAGTATGTAACTTTGCTCAATACAGTATCTCTGTGTGTGTGTGTGTTTTTGTTTTGTTTTTTGACCTCGGTCTATTTCCGCGGCTATGGCCAATCACCGACGCCAGGGAGCAGTTTCACCTCACTATTTTAGAAGTTTTGCCGAATCCCTGCCTTTCTGTGAGGAGGGTAGAGATATTTAACGTGCCCAGCATCTCGTGGACACGGGACTGACGGCTTTACGTCCCACTTTGAAGACCGAAACGTGCAGACATTCAACTTGCTCAAATACAATACCACTACCTCTGTTGATATTAATGTTACAGTATGTACTGGAAAAGTGAAAAGAGAACCCTGGGATTGAACCCAGTACTCTTCGGATGGGAGGCACATGTTCTTACCACTGAACCACGAGGCTCTAAGTCTGTATCTGGTGAAGCTACTATGCAGAGGAGGCGGCTATAAAATCTAATAAATGTTTGTGAAACTCTGTTTCTTTTATTAAATCTATTATAATAGATTTTCATAAAGTACCGACAGAATCAATAAACACCACACAAATGTCACTTCATCGTTCAGAAGGTCTGAGCAGCTTGTGTGGGGATAGCTTATATAGAAAATACAGCGGACAGATACACACATATACGAATCCGGGCACTACGTGTTAGTAGCCGAATTCATGTTTCACTACACCACAAAGGTGTTGATATAAGATAAAAAGATCTGATTATATGAGCAGTAAAGACAACTAAGGTTTTTCAAGCTTTGAAGGTCGAGCTAAGCCGCCGTCCTTGTGCACCATGCAATGTTACGCATGTAAAATATTTCTGTCCTGTTTGAAGAAGAGGGTATCGGCACAATTGTCACTTTAGAGAGAAGAAACTGCTTTGTGAAGTCGTTGATTAGCCATAGTCACTAAAATAGGCCGACGGTAAGGAAACAAAAACATATGTACAAGGAACATATTTCCACTCCTCCCTAACAAACCTACGACAAAGTGACTAAAATATTACAGTTTGTTCCATCATGGTGCAGATGAATGTGTTTCATGATTTCTTCGTAATATATAAAACAAACTGTTCGCCTCTAAATCGAATCAAGTCGAGCCAGAGTGGTTTGTGTCAGCTATCCAGATATATATCCATACACTAGCTGAGGTCCTACTTGAAGTTTACAGAGAGTAAGAAGCTGGCGTGGGGTGAAAAATATATTATTATAGGACATTCTAATATAACAATAAGACATCCTAATTTAATTATGTGATTCTAAGAAACTGAGGTTCCTCTAAGTGATTTCATTGCTCCTACACTGGATCGAATGGATACATGCTGAATGTTACACGCTGCTTTCGCTGTTACATCACATTTGCAGTATCGCACCCCTCAGTCCAGCTTCTTCCTCATGCACGCTCACGACCACCCAGGGACTCGACCCGACATGATTTCCGATTTATTGTGGCATCTCTGCTATTTATGAATACTCGTGGAATTGCAATGATACATATGTCCGTGAAAACTGTGTACTTTCTATCCTACGCTTGTATTTATATCAACTAAGTATACACTCATATATTACTGTGTGCAAGTATTATCAGTCCTTTCTTGGTTTAGTCGAATGTCAAAATGTGCAGAGAAAAAATATTGTCTCGCGATTAAAGGACGCTTACAATTTTTCCTTTTTTTTGCGTTCTAAAAAGGAAAATATGCCTAACATTTGAAATAACAGACTTCTTATAGAAGTCCAAACACATGTAAAGAATAAACAAAATTTGGTGGATATTTTCCAGCAAAAAATAAACAGCAGGAACAAAAACAAAACCTAAAGTTTGGGACGCAGCAAGTGCGTTATAGTAGTGAATTTTCGTAAGAATTGTACACTATTAGTACCGCATATTACTATAATTAAAAGCTGTATATTTGTTATAATTATTTTTTATAATCAATATATAGATTCCAAGATTCCTAATATATTTTCTAATGTCTTTTCAAACCATTTCAAACGTCTCTAAAGTGATAGAAAAGTATATAAGCACCGAATTACTAAAATTTCTTGAAAAACACAGTCTAATCCACGACAGGCAGTATGGATTTCGTCAGCGCAGATCAACTGCCGACCTCCTTTCCTTTGTCACCCATTCTTGGAACAAGCCTATGAAACTACACGGTGAATCCCAGATTGTCGCTCTAGACATATCCAAAGCATTCGACCAGGTCTGGCACGCAGCGCTGCTTAATAAACTTACGGCCTATGGCCTACCACCAAAACTCTGTACTTGGACAGAAAATTTTCCCTCCAACCGGAGCATTACCGTTGTCGTGGATGGCCATTCATCTAAACTGTATCCAATTAATGCAGGAGTTCCTCAAGGTTCAGCCTTAGCCCCTACTTTGTTTCTTCTCCACATCAATGACCTACTCTCTAGCACATCCAACCCAGTTCACAGTTACGCGGACGAGGGCACCCTCCACTCAAATATTCTAAGCCTGTCTCTTTAGCCCAATTAGATGAGGATCGCAGACTCATGGAGGGTTCTGTCTCCGTGGATCTCCAAAAAATATTAGACTGGGGAAGTAGAAATCTTGTATAATTCAACCCCACCAAATCACAGTCTTGCTTTCTTTATCATAAGAGATACACCAGCCCTAGACCCATCACAATGAACAACCAAGTTATTCAAAGTAATAAGTCTTTTTCACTTGTTGGCATTTCTGTGGATCGAAATCTTAATTGGCACCAACATGTCACATCAATTGCAGAAGCGGCTGCTAAGAAATTAGGTTTCCTCTTCCGGGCTCGCAAATACTTTTCACCAGCTAATCTCTATACCTTATATATTTCACAAATAAGGCCAAACCTCGAATACTGCTCCCACATCTAGGGTGCTGCTGCCGCTTCTACACTCGCTATACGTCTCATCGGTGACCCTACTCTCACTCAAAGGCTGCCATCCCTTTCCCAGCGACGTGCCGTTGGTAACCTCTCTCTCTCTCTTTTATAGATATGTGCACGGGCACTACTCAGAGGAGCTTTCTTTCATAGTTCCTCCACCTGCTGCCCCCAACAGATCTACCAAGGGAACAGAGCGAATGCACCCTTTTACTGTCCAGGTTACCAGACATAGAACATCTTATGCCCGCTCTTTTGTCCCGAGGACTTCCAAGTTGTGGAATTCCTTGCCGGCACATGTTTTTCCTTCTCCCCCGAACCTCCAAACCTTCAAGTCCAGAATTAACAAGTTGCCTCTTTCCTTCTTGTCGACAACCACGGTACGATAGTATTTAGGCTGTAAGCCCTCGTGGTGTGTTGTTGAAATAAAAAATAAAAAAACCTTACCTGTGGACACCAGTTCTGTGTTTATATAACGTTGTCTTGAACGACCCCAAAACATGAAGCGAATGTCCCGGTTTTGGTCCTTAGGTTAGGTAATAATTAATATAAATATTTGAAGTGTAAATGGTAGCGAGATATAAGTGCATGTGTGTAATATAGGTGTATAATATACTAAGGGTAAAAAAATAGTATGCCAAGAAGCTAATAAACATAAAATTGAGGGTGGCTGAATGAGTTCACCTCGAGGCTAAAACATACACACAAAAAATACTAAAATTAATACCTTAAATTTAAACAGACCTTGAAGATCGATTTTTTTAGAGGTCCTCCTACGCGCTCATGTAAAGATTTTTTTCGAAAGTGTTACCATCGGTATTTCTCTATTATCATAATAAAAAACATAAAAATCTTGTGTTCTAACTCATTTTAAGGAAAAAAACTTTAAATACCCAACACTCAATTTTCTATAAAGCTATAAAATTAAAAAAAAACAACTTCTTGTGTTACAAATTTCATTAAAGTTACAAAAACTTTTCAGAAGAAAATCTAATTTAAATTCGGAAAATCAATTATATGCCAAATTATAAACGTGGCAATTATTTTTCCTTATTAAACGCTTCGTTTTAGTGAACCTAGTCGAACCCGTTTTTCCAACAACAACAAAAAAACACAAATACTCTGTTAATGAATTTTATTAATAAAATTTACCATCTGGTACCTTGTGTCCTATTTCAGTATGTTTTTAGTTGAAATTCAAGAATTTTTTTTCAAACGGGATGAGCACCTTGACGGTTTAGAAGGTTTTCAATGTTTTATGCAAACCCTGTATAAAATTTGTGGGAATTACGTGATGTTGTACAGAACAACTGGCTATATGAGTTTAATGCTATTTCGACAAAAATCCGCCGTTAGATTTTTATGGTTTAAAGGTCAGAACAAGCAACCAGTTTAACAGAGAATAGCATCGTCCCAGTTGATAAAATTTTTTTTTTAGTAAACTTCAAATAAAAAATAGTTGGTGCGTGAACGATCATAAAAGAAAATAAGATTTGATACGGAACTTCTGACTACGAAAGTATCTGCCTTATTCGCTGTATCTGATGGTGCTAAAGCAAGAAGAAAAGAAAATGGACTTCATATTTTATATTATTTCCAAACGTCAACACGTCTGGATTTAACATGATTAAAAAGGAATGACCATTAAAGGCCTTTTCTACCAGACAAATTATTATTATTAACCCTACGCGTTTCGGTTCATCGGAACCATCTTCAGGGGTTGAAGACCTAAAATATAAAAAGATGGGTGTGAGAAACTGTAGGTATTACATACGAGAATTACACAGCAGTTACAGAAAACGTAAACGTATAAGAAAAGCTAATGTCAAACATCAAAAACCAAGCCTGAACGGTCATGCAAAATAAACTGACAGAGTGTCAGGAGTTAAAACAGCATTTTTTACACATTTAAAACGGGACCAAGTCCCACAAAGAGAATACTCTGAAGGAGTCAAATACAAGTTAAAAGTCTATTTAATCAACTAATTAAAAGCAAGGCGACAAACACAACATAAAAGACAAGTAGGCCGAACAGCTAAGCAAAACCTCCTAAGAACATCTGAACAAGCAAAATTCAGAAAGAAATTAAAAGAAATGTGCCTATCTGGCAATTAATACTTACTAATTACTTTTTGTGTTACAGAAAATGTGCTGTATAGAAAATTGTCAAAGTTTTAGTTTCACCTATTGTCTTCAGATTCCCAAACGAAATGGCATCGATGAAGAGAACAACAGAATCTCCAGACTTGAAGCAGCTAGAGAATAAATATCAACGACGCTTATTTTTTATTTGATTAAAGCAGAAAAATGAAGCTTGTGCACTTACAAAAACAAAACCTGTAGAGTTGGAAGGATGATTGAAAACGAAAACGACAAGTGACAGAAGTGAAAGATGACACGAGCAAGGAGACACCTGCCAGTGACGAGGACAGAAACCAAAGAGCAACGAAAACCAAGCTTACTGAGCTCCATGGTCGGAATCGATCATCAGTGAGTAGGTATACTATTCTGGAACCCTATCCTATCAGGTTTTTGTATATGAAAGGAAAGTTCACAGCGCTGCTGCTGGAAATATTAAGAACATTGTTGTTGGAGCCATTTATGTATTTGTAAATCGCCATCTCTTCTAAGACGAATTGTTCAGTGCCAAAACTTGATGGGTAAATGATTTTGGCATTGCTTTCCTTATCAGAGGTGTGGCCGCTCTCTCTCTCTCTCTCTCTCTCTCTCAAGTGACCACTGAAAACTGAAGTGGTGCTGTAAGCGTTGTTTCTACTTCTACTTCTAATGTCATTTCGAACAATATGAAGACAATAGATGAAACTAAAACTTTGACAATTTTCCATACAGTAGATTTTCTGTAACACCAAAACTTGATGGGTAAAGGATTTTGGCATTGCTTTCCTTGTCAGAGGTGTGGCCGCTCTCTCTCTCTCTCTCTCTCTCTCTCTCTCTCTCTCTCAGGTGGCCACCGAAAACTGAAGTGGTGCTGTAAGCGTTGTTTCTACTTCTACTTCTAATGTCATTTCGAACAATCTGAAGAAAATAGATGAAACTAAAACTTTGACAATTTTCCATACAGCAGATTTTCTGTAACACAAACAGGAATAGTAAGTATTGCCAGACAGACACATTTCTTTTCGTTTCTTTCTGAATTTCGCTTGTTTAGATGTTCTCAGGAGGTTTTGCTCAGCTGTGCAGACTGCTTGCCTTTTATGTTGTGTTTGTCGCTTTGCTTTTAATTAGTTAATTAATTTGACTTTTAATTTGTATTTGACTCCTTCAGAGTATGATCTTTGTGGGACTTCGTCCCGTTTTAAATGTGTAAAAGATTCTGTTTTAGCTCCTGCCACTCTGTCGGTTTATTTTGCATGACCGTCCAGGCCTGTTTTTTGATGTTTGACATTAGCTTTTGTTTGACCTTTACGCTTTTTGTAGCTGCTGTGTAATGCTCGAATGTAAGACCTACCAGAAACATAGTTTCTGACAACCATCTTTTTCTCTTCTAGGTTTTTAACCCCAGAAGATGGTTCAGATGAATCCAAACGCGTAGGGTTAGTAATGAATACTTTGTCTGGTAGAAAACGCCTTTAATTCTCATTTCTTTTTATTCATATTTCATACTAGGTGTAGTGCTTTTATTGTTCCTTTACTTTTCCTTGTCCAACTTAAATCCAAAATCGACCAATGTCAGACTCAAAATCAGTATAATTGAATAATTAAGTTAAAAAGGAAATTTAGCACCTCCTAAATTTATACTAACAGAAGAAAATATTATAATTTCAGAAATTAAATTAATTTTGGAGAAAAATCAAATCATGCCAAATCAATGACAAAAATTTAACAAACAACGCCATATTTGCTTATAGTTTATGGAAAAGTATGTTAAAATAATTTTGGAGAAAAATCAAATCATGCCAAATCAATGACAAAATTTAACAAACAACGCAATATAAGCTTATAGTTAATGAAAAAGTGTGTACCAATATTTAATATAATTTTTTTGCTCCTCGAGTTGGCCAAAAAGTACATAAGATGGGATGGTTTCGTTTAAAAAGCAAAATTCACAAAATTCTATTAAGCAAAACAATATTTTGGGCTTAGAAGTCAAACGGTACTAAAACACTAAGTGAAAAACTGAAGATGTTGACTTTGTCAACGAAACGATCGTAAGGTCTCTGAAATAAGTGTTGTGGTGATTTGGGTTTCTCCAGGTGTACTTAATGGTACTAAAACACTACAAATAAGTTTTGCAGTAAGAAACTACAAAATGGGGTATATAATATTAAAAAAGGCCAGATAGGTGGTTAAGTTGCTTGCCATATGTGATTAACAAATTTACACCTTTTTGACAAAGGTCGTAACTAATGTCATCAATAATGGTAAATAAGCTGCAAAAATGTAAAATATAAATATGAGTGGTTTTTCCCCATTTATGTAGTTTGTTGGCCAGGATCACTTTGACAATTGGCCCCTACATAAAATCTTTTATTCATTTCTTTTAACTTTTACTAACTGTTGTAATTTTTAAATGGAAAACAGCTTCATGAAAATTGACTACCATAATGTACTTGCTGCTGCAGGACTTTTCAATATATAGACGAACCAAATAATTACAAAATGTATTTAGTGATGGCAAGGAGAACGAATTCCCAGGATATGAGTTATTTTTCTGGCTTAAATTCATTTGAGTTGTTGTAAAAGCAGCAAAGCGAGGTGTGAACTCTTAAGCAGTAAAAGAATGTCAATGAATAAGGTTGGGATCATACAATTAGAGCGCGTGTAGAATTCTTCAATCTATTGCGGCTCAAGTCATGACCGAATTCCTACTCGCGCACTGAGTGACAAACTGCTTTTAAGGAACGCATTTATTGCGGGGATCTTTCATAAAAGCGTCCGAGTCCATGCTCCACACTCTGATATACTGCTGCGCTCATTTTGCTTACAAGTTAAGTGAATTTTCAATTTATGTGAACAGAAATTAAATTATTCACTGCCTGTTGGTGCATTTGCCCTGTAAATGAATTAAGAACGCCTTATAGGGATTTCTGAATTTTTTAATAAATCTCGTTTAATTGTTAAAAGGAAAAACTACAAAAGAAGTTGATTTATATACTTATTTGTTTATGAGGGCAAAAACATTCGCAGCTTTTATTAAGCAACACAAAGTGCAGTGACTGTTTTTTTCATGATTCACGTACTACACACAATTAATAATAGAGGCTAAGATTAACCGAGGTTGTGGCATTCTGTTTCAGAAGGTTGAATGCCTGCACGTTCCGTCTTTCCGGTGGTCGTGGTGTTTGGCGAAAATATGTCGGTTTCGTGTACAATAGGATGTTGGGAACGTTAAAGACCCCTACTCTCGTTAGGAGAAGGTAAAGGTTCGAGAAAATTGCCAGGATAGTGGAGTAAAACTGCTCCCTTCCGTGGGTGATTGGCCATAGTCGCGGAAATAGACCGATTTTAAAAAAAGACCCCTTGATGGGCGACTACTGAAAGTTCGAAAATATTGAGGGAATAGAGGACCTCACTCATGATATTGTCTATTTAAAGTCTGACTATAGTTAAGATATAATTCTAAGGTTTGAGAAACTGTGACCGAGCTTGAAGTTGCAAGCTAGAAGACATTTTTCTGCTAGATTTTAAACAAAAAAAGTAAAATAGATATCTTATCATCTTTTACCAATTTCATTAAAACTCCCTGTGAAAATGACTGTCTTGGTCCCTCAGTTGGTCCTATGCAACAATAGTCAGCCTGTTTGTCTTACATCGCATAAATATCCTTTTTTAAGCGTCATTGTTACCGCTGATAGCACTATAAGCTTTTGCCAATATTATACAATATGCAAGTATTATAAACCAAGAGTATGTTAGTGGAAAATTATGATGCAAAATGGTTCATTTTAAGTAAAAATGTTTGGACTTTTTTTCGGCGGTCTCAACTGATAATAATATTGATCAGTATAAGTCTGAGAGCCAATTCCATAGAGGAAACTTAAGACAAATAATGAGGAGGCGCATAGTGTCCACCTATGAGGGCCTTGAAAAGGAGGCTACAAAGACAAATCCAGAAATGTTACGACTATAAAAGAGCCAAAAAGGCTGTAAGCTAGGAAAACCTGATCAGATTTCAAGCAGGCTAAACGAAAGCCAAAGATACTAATAAATCAACACAAAGACTTAAGGGAAAACAAGTAGCGGATAAAGAAACCAAGAAGAGAGCCCAAAAAAGATCACGCTGAGAGACAGTCTCACCATCGAGTGCAAAGCGTAGTGTGAAGAAGACCAAAATAAAGAAAACATCTTTTAAGGAGGTCCTTACACCACACAGTGGCTATTATTAAAGGTGATTTTCCAACCGCCATGATGGAGCCAGAAATAACAAAGGCTCTTCAGGGTTCTACACAAAAGCACTCCAAAAAAGCCTTTAAGCGCGACTTGCTAAATGCGCACATAGTCCAGGATACTTAGTTGTAACGTGTGCCGATGCAGCAAGTGTAGAGATGTTCCAAGATCGGCAAAGCTGCTCCGGCCATAGGAGGGAACAACCCGCAGAACCCGATGAGTTACCGATGCTGCATATATTCCACGTATACGTCCCGGACGAAGGCGGAGAAGAGGCTGGAGACCAATAGAGTGCTGGCCAGATTAAAGGTGAGCAACGAAGTTCTATAGACAACTCTCTGGACAGTAGCGAAAAAGAGCAAACTAGCGGGGGACAACTGTGAACTTTTAGATGCAAAAAAAATCCATGAAGGAACTAGAGCGGGTACAACGGTATACTTTCTTCAAATGCTGGAAGCTACACGAAGGAACTTAACTTTGTGTAAAGAGTGCTATCAGAGTACCCTAGCGATTTACATGGGAGCATCACAGTAGATATTAAAGGTAGCGGTGATAAAGATCGAATAGCCAGTTACTACCCCTCTCACCTTCGATGTAAATCTAATCAGTGCCCGTCGCAAAAAACTGTGATAAGTGATGTATTTTGTTTGAAGTTTGTTTTAAATAGCAAGGAGAATTGAAAAATGGAGATACACAGCGTCTTCGAGTCAACCGCTAGGTAAAAATGGTTGCTGATCATGCGGTTGACCTATTTTCTTGGAAATTATAACAGAAAATATATATAAAAATGCTAACTAAACAAGCTGTCGTGCTTTAAGCTTACTTGAACCCCAATGCGTTGGAATCAGATCTTCCAAACGAGAGGATATGGCTGCAACAGGACGGTGCTTCGGCCCAATGGCTAGCTAGCTCACCAGATGTGGCACCACCGGATTTTTTCTCACATGGGCATCTAGAAAACAAGGTGTTTAAAACAAAACCTAATAATAATGGGGACCTATAGAATATAATAACAAGATAAATTAGAGGCATTACTCCCGTGTCTTACATAAAATGAGAAAATAATTTTATGGCAGGTTATTTCAATCTCGGCAAGTGAATGTGGAATATTTTGAACACTTGCAAAAAATGTTAACTGATGAATTTACAATTAAAAAAATTTAATAAAGTTTGTTATTAATTTTGTGTCCCGCATATCTAAAATTAAGATTAGATATTACGTGGATTGGAAATTATTGTTTTAAAAATATAGTTGGATTGGAGGTATATGAGCATTATTCACATTCTACACAAATATCAAAGTACAATATTAACATTAACGGATACGAAATGGAAGCTAAAATAAGGAAAGGTGTGCCGCAAGGATGTCCATAATCACCATATTTCTAAGCACCAATTAATTTATAGAAAATACAATAAATAGGCTAAAGAGAAAAACAGCAGGAATAAAAATAAGTTGACCACGATTCAATTGCATATGGTACATTGGTAGGGGCAACGGAAAAAGAATTACAAAGAGTACAGCGGTGCTGGAAAGTGTGCCAAAGAAACTAAATAAAAAATCATTGTGCTAAAAACAAGAGTAACTAAGGATAGGACTGCGATAATTGATAAAAAGCTAAACGGCCAATAACTTGAAAATGTAGACATGTTCACGTAGTTTAGAAGTATTATTACGGATGATCCTAACCCAAGCAACATATAAAGTCAAATTGCCGTAAAATCGACCTAACATTAGGTCGGCGACCAAATTACCACAAGTCATTTTCAAGTAAAATTTAAGTATACATTACCAATGTGGGGGAATAAACTCAAAGTAATATGGAAGTCAATAATAGGTCCAGCAAGGCATTTCGACCAATGCGTTTTAGTTATATTTAGGGAATTTTCATTCAACATTGGGCCAATGGACGTAATTTATTGGTCAATTTGTGCAACGCTTTACTTGAATCCGACATCGAGGCGTCGAGTGCCGTGTCGTTCTTAACAATGAACTGCGCATGTGACATTTTTCTGTAGGATCTGTGGTTATGTATATATAAACAAACAGTAGATATTAGCAATTTGGTTAGCCCGTCTCTGTTAAAAAATGACAACATGTTGAATGATCAAAGAACATACTTTAAATATTTTAATCAATGATAAAGGTGGTTCGCATTGTACAAAGGAAAAAAACTCTGGACGCAGCAAGTGCGTTATGGTAGTGAATTTTCATAAAAATGTTTTTATTGCAAATATGTGTGTTCTCTTTTTAAGAAAGCAGGCATCAATTTTGGTTACCAGTATAACCTATATAGTAAAAACAATGTGCCATGTTTCATAAAAATAACTTTATTGTGTGAAAATGTACAAAAATTTCCAAAAGTAAACTTAAAGTGTTCCCGGAAAAACTCGTTTCTTGGTCAACCGTATAGGTTAATAGCAAATTGGGCTATTCAAATATGAAGCATTTGATCAAAATTCGCTATCATAACGCACTTGCTGCATCCATAATTACTTTTCTTGCAAAAATGCAATAACATAAGGCGTGTTTGATTAAAAAGAAAAGAAAAGAAAATTTGTACCACCAACGACTTATGGGCCAGCCTGTGATTGTAGAAATATTTAAAAAAAATTTAGCTCAAGACACCCCATTTTTTTCATATCTTGTATAATAACGGATATATTGCGCTTTATTGATTTTTTACAAAAATTCGACAAAAATTATATACCATTAAACGATAAACTCTATAGCTAAGACTACTGCCAAGCATCAGAGAAAGGGTCTATTTGAAATGAATTTTCTGGAAACATTTTAGTAAAATGAAGGACGATGACGGTTGAAACATCCTTCTTGAGACATTTGATTTCCATAGCCCGTATTAGGTTCAAGTTATTTGCCTAAATGTTGCCGATTTTGACGTTTCAAATCGCAACTGTGACGTTTTGAGGAAAACCCCAATTTATTTTTCTTTAAATGCCTATAACTTTTTGTCTTTTAACCTATATAGCTAAATTTTGGTAGGTAACTTACCAATAAGGATATAAACACGCGTACCAAATTTGGTTGCCCGTACTTTGTTAATTCCAGAGATAAAGATTTTTTTTTGAAAGAAAACACAAAATTTTCCGGGAAAACTTGGGCAGATTTTCCTGTCTAACGAACTTATCCATCCAAGCCATTTGCAAAAGGAATTTATTTACCAAATTTAATCAAAATCGGCCCATTATTTTTTGAGTTATCGGTGTGATACATACATACATATACATATATATATATATATATATATATATATATATATATATATATATATATATATATATATACATATATATATATATATATATATATATATATATATATAAACATAGCAACTGACCCCGGATATGTGTTCTGAGAGGCCTAATTAGCGCTCATTTGAAGAAATTTTTTCAAAATTCAAAAGTCTAAAGTTGTCATACGTTTTTAGGATTTACACAGAGAATATTATTGAAGAATACAACTTTTAATAATTAAGTTTATCAACTGAAACACCTTTAACATTCACTAATTCATTGCACTGTTCAGTTAAATGTCTGCACGTTCCGCCCTTCGGAGGGGGGTAAAGCCACGGTCCTGTGTCGATGCGATGTTGGGCATGTTAAAGATCTCTACCCTTTTTACAGAAATGCAGGGGTTCTGCAAAATTTCCAGGATAGTGAGGTGAAACTGCTGCCTGGCGTCGGTGATTGACCATGGTCGTGGAAATAGACCGACGTTAAAAAAACAAACACACACAGACACATTCCACTGCTGTACACTTGTAACCTCGATCTCAATTTTTATTTCAAGTCAGTATTTATGGGTATTTTCAACTTTGATGTGACAAGTTTGACTTTGAAGACCATTTTTGCAGCCATTATGACTGTACGGCCAGACAGACAGCCATTTTAGGTTAGCTCAGTGCCCAAAATATTTTCTGTGCTGTATTGTAGTTAAGTTGGTAATATATATGTTGCCCGGACCTCATAATAATATCTCCATATTACTATACCACAGAGACGTATTGCAGGCTAATATTAGGCAATAAATTACCTTAAAATAGGTATTTCAGGTATCTGGATTTATTAGTCAGTTTTCAGTCCAATTTAGGGCACACTTCAACCTAAAAATTACCAATTGTGGAATTTAAACTCAAAAGTATATTTAAGTATATTTTATAGGTAAAATTGAACCAAGTTTTTCCCAATTTAGTTCCTTGTTAGTTAGTGACTTTGGTGTAACTTTAATAGTCAACAACAAGTTGTTTGGGAGCTGTATTCTTAAATTTGTAGTGATTATGACAATTAAGCCAACATTTTGGCTAATTATGACTTAATTAGAACTTGGTTAGGTTATTTGGATTCGAGTGCTGGTTAACAAGCCTTTTGTTGCTTGGAAATGTAGCAAAGAAATGAAAAGGAGGATCACGATGGCAAAGTGAGCAAGTAATAGACAAAGTACCTACTCTTCCCACTAATAAAAATTTTAACTTGCACCTGCGAAAGAGGTTCATCAACTCAACCACGTAGAGTTATAATGTATGAGGTGGAAAGCTGGACATTGACTAAGTCAGTTTAAATTTTTATATCTTTACATAGAACTTGGACCTCAGGATGAAATTCACTAATTCGTAAATATGGAGTGTGGGGATGTATGAGGCGGAAACCTAGCTTTAACTAAGCAGGACTTGAAGAGAATATAAGAGTTGAGAAGGTGGACACGGAAAAAATTATAAAGGCAAGGTACACTGATAAAAAGATTAATAAGATTGTGCTAGTGAGAGAAGAAAGATTATTGATGAAAGAATTTGAGAGGGGGAAGGCACTATTTGAAAGACATATACTTGCTCTTAAGGAAAAACCTAGACCAAGACGAAAACTTCTGGAAAACTTAGCAGAGATGATGAAAACTTCTGGAAAACTTAGTAGAGTTGATAACGTGTGAAAGCTAAAATAAAATTGCTCTTACTTGCTGAAACCGGTCAATACTAAATAGAGATGTAGAGGTTTTTTGTTTTTTCTGCCTGACGATGCCGTAAATAGCGCAACCGGTAACAGAGAAGAAACAAGCATTTGTGTAACTAAAGAAAAATTATCTAGATCTCTGTTTAGCAACGAATAGAGCTACCGGAGACTGAATCACGGTTGCGGCGACAAGGTGATATCGCTGTTTGGTTATGATGATTAGATCTAACTTGTGGCGTATTGTCATATTAAAAAAATTGGTACTGCTAATATATGGTAGAAAAGTTTGGATTACTATAAAAAATATACAATGTGGAACAGCCAAATAGAATAAATTCATTGTCTTGATTATTGTGCATATTCATAAAAAATACCAAAATACGTCAATTTTAGATTAAAATGTGACATGCAACGTGAAAACTTCACCCTTACATTCAACACCCTTCGAGTGACAGTTGCAACACAAAATTTTAAATAGAAAGTACCTACTCATTTGAAAGATCTCTTCATTGTACGAAAAGCCTGGACGCAGCAAGTGCGTTATGGTAGTGAATCTTCATAAAAATGATCTGGCACCAAATATTTTATTATAACTTTTTTTCTTGTAACATAGAAGTCTAAATTTTGATGTATAGTTTAATTTTTGTATCGTACCAAATTTGGTTATCATAGCTTTTTTATTTTTTGAGATAAATTTTTTTTCGAATGAAATTTTCCCGGAAAACATCGTCCGATTTTCCTGACTAAGGAACTTATCCAAGCCATTTACAAAGGGAAGGTGCGTGCCAAATTTTATCAAAATCAGCCCATTATTTTCTGAGTTATCTGTGTGATACATGTATATATATATATATATATATATATATATATATATATATATATATATATATATATATATATATATATATATATATATATATATATATATATATATACTGAAACTGACCCCGGATATGGGTTCTAGGGGTCCTAGTTTGCGCTCATTTGCAAACTTTTTTTCAAAATTCAAAAGTCGGGATCTCCCCATTAGTGAATTTTTTCTACGAAAATTCACTAAGATGCTATGATTTTAAAATGTATTGCAAAAATTAACATACAAAAAGATTTATCTGATTGACGAACTTTACTACAAAACACTAGAAAATTAGTAACTAAGCGCGAATAATCAGAAAAAATAAGAGACACCTCAAGTTTAATGCAAATGTTCAAAATGCACGCTTTGAACGTCTTGGAAGTATCCTCATCAAAAATAAATGTCTTCTAACGTTAATCAACATCTGAGGCGTGATCGACCTAATCGCAATCGTTATTTTTCTTCTAAAGTCAATTAAATCGCGTGGTTTAGTTTTGTATACCATACTTTTTACATATACCCATAAGAAAAAGTCTACAATAGCGTAAGATCGGGTGGTCGTGCAGGCCATTCTATCGATCCTCACCTCACTATCAACCGATTTGAAAATATTAAGTCGAGGTACCGTCGGATATTAATTTGCTAACGTGCTGGTGCTCCACCCTGTGTGGAATCATATCACATTCGCTCGAACTTGTGGGTTCACTCGATTAGGATATAAGTTTCTCAAAGTTGGCACGACATTATTTTGGAGCAGTGGTAAATAATTATCTTCATTCAAATTGCCTTGAAATGAAAAAATGAAAAGGGCACCAGCGACATGGTTTCCAAATATTCCTGTCCAAACATTAACCTTTTTAGGGTACTGCGTATCTTCTCCTCTCATCCAGTGTGGATTTTCTTTAGACCAGTAGCTACAAGTTTGACGATTAGCGTAGTCGTAAAGTGTAAAACTGCACTCATCAGAAAACACAACATGTTCTAATTGGATAAGATTGTTATCTAACATTTTCGGTATTTATTCACAAAAAGACGCTCCTTTATGAAAATCGTCTTCCATGAGCTCCTGAGTTTGTATAATTTTATAGAGATGCTTTTCTTTTCTTCGAATATTCAAATAATCGATAAATAGCTAACATCCAATGTTGTATGGCGGCTTGGATGTGGGTTTTCCTCAAACTCAAGGATTACATCCAATTTGGTATCATTACTTAGTGCGTTAAAAGTTTTTTTGTATCTGCCTTACATGTCCACACTCGCGAAAATGCTTTTCAATTTTACTAATTGTCCCTTTGGATAGATAATAAGATGTAGACGGCAAATCGAGAAGTTTTTATTGAAATAAGCGGGCAACTTTGATCCGTGACCGTGTTTTATCTCCGTAACCAATCATCTGTAGAATTGTTATATTATGCATTTTTGTTAAATAAACAATATTTTTGAATTACAGAACAACCACTGTCATGCAGTCACACATTAAGTTGCTAAGGTGATTTGACCAATACTAACACTGCCAACTATGAAGAATGTTGATAACTTTTTATATCCTCTTTTGATGCCGTCTGAAAAGGATACTAAAATTGTTTTTGCTTGCTTTGTCGTTATCAAAAATGAAACGTGATTAGCTGTTAATTTTTAATATGTTGTAATGAAGTTCGTTAATCAGATGAATTTATTTTTTTACTATAAATTTTTGACATAAATTTTTAAACGATAGAATTTGTGAATAGAGAATTAAAACACATTTTAAATGAGGTGTTACAAGCCCCTCCTTTCTATTTCACAATTCGGGGGCTGCAACTGTAACTTGAAGAGGGGTGGATGCAGGGGTGAAGTTTTCACGTTGGATGATGTCATTTGTTAATCTAAAAATGTCGTGTTTCCAGATTTTTTATAAATTTGCACAATAATTGAGTTACTGAATTTATTCCATTTGGCTGTCCCACATTGTATAAATATAAATGATGTGGCAAGAAAATGTGATGGGGGGACAATTAAAAATCAGGATTAAATAAGGTGAAATAAAAATACATAATTCAACATGTTAAAATATATTTTATCGATTAATGAACTTAATTTAATAGGAGAGCTCCACACTGTATTGGTACTCGTAATGTACCACCTGGTGTAAGTAGAATCTTTTAAAGTTGCCATCTATAATTTACACCTATCAATTAGTTAAACAGAGCTGACAAAATTATTTAAACACCAGTGACATTTTAAAATTATAGCAATATCAACGAAAACAAAATAAGTTCCTTAGAAAATTATTGGGTAAAACAGTCATAGTAAACATATATAGCAATTACGGTTGACTTAATTTGTGGAAATGAGCAGAATCTTGTCGTAGAAAGGATGGTAATACTGGACATTTGGTGTAAATCTTCGTGTACAATAAGTCGCGATAAAGGCCGGGCTTATTGTCTTAATGTCCCCGACAGATTGGACACGACCCTAATATAAATCGGTGGCCAGCCGCTTAATTCCGCACCAACAGCCGCTATACATGCTCTACAAAATATCAATAAACTTCTCACCAAAAAAAGTTATTACAAAAAAATAACACTTGTGCTTGATATTATCAATCATGGTGTTTAATAAAATTTACAGGAAAACATGGTACAGTTACTTATTTAATAAGTATGATATATTACACAATAGTAGAGATTAAATCATCTTCAAATTAAATTAATTCTTGTCATATTGTCTCGATTAACTTTTAGCCAATAATTATTCTGCGTCTCGAAAGAAACACTGTGTTTAAACCACCGTATAAGTGACGCAACATTAGAACAATGTCGAGAGTTTGCCCAACACGTTTAAATTGAAAAATGTAAAAGTAATTTAACGTACATTTTTGTTACCATTTTCTTTCATTTTAGTGAATTTTTATTTTAAAAAAATTCACTAATAGAGAGGTATCGATGGTGAGACTTTGCAAAAATTTTTTCAAATAAGCGCGAACTAGGACCCCTAGAACCCATATCCGGGGTCAGTTTCAATATATATATATCTATATATATATATATATATATATATATATATATATATATATATATATATATATATATATATATATATATATATGTATGTATGTATGTATGTATGTATGTATGTATGTATCCAACCGATAACTCGAAAAATAATTAGCCGATTTCGATCAAACTCGGCAAGCGCCAGCCTTTCTTTTATTAATGGTTTGGATGAGTTCGTTAGCCAGGAAAATCGGTCAAGGTTTTTCCGGGAAATTTTGATATTTCTTCGAAAAACAATTTTTTATTCAAAAATTACAAAGCTATTTCAATGAAATTTTGTGAATATATTGTCTTAGCTAAGGCCTTACGACGTACCAAACTTCAACCTAATAAGTTTATAGAAAATTGAGTTATACCATTTTGAGTTTTTTTTCGAAAAAAAATTTTTCTCCGAAAATTACAAAGTTATTTTAATGAAATTAGGTGAATATGTTTCCTTCAGAGAGGTCTTACCACACACCAAAATTTAAGTTTCTAAGCTTATAGACAGTTGAGTTATTCAAATTTGAAGAATTTAATAAAAATTCACTACCATAACGCACTTGCTGCGTCCCGAACTTTTTTTATTTGTAATTACATATAATTGGATGACGTTCAACCAAAATTTGGATTAGAAGGCACATAGCCAGGACCAGTGGAATGCCACATAACGTCGCAAGATCTAATTCCGGTTTAATGAAACAAACTTGGACCTTCCAAGGTAAACTATTTTTCTCCAATACTTTATTATTTTTTTATAAGCAGGCCCTAATTAAAAATTGTAGCTGATGAATTGAAGCAAGGTTTCTACCAGACCCCATAGTGTTTTAGTTTCCATTCAAACTATGAGAAATAGTATTTTGCTTGAAGAGTTATCCAATACAACTCCACTAAGATTTTCTCCATTAGTGGCTAGAATCGGATTAGTTGTTCTACTTAACCCCCCCTCCCCCTTCGTGTTACTAAGGTTATTAGAGATATGTTTGAGGATCTTGGTCTTCAGATTTTGCACTGGTTTGCGACTGCCCCAAATATATTTTTTTAATCTGAGTGTGCTGTGTCCTTTCCAGCAACCAAATGAATAGGGTATTTGGCAGCTATAATATGAAATAGATAAGAACATGACTCATGGATTCATTTCATTAAATCTATAGTGATGTAAATCTTTAAGGGTTACGCACACTAGCAGATTTCTTTTCCCAGTTTTGTAAAATGTTTCCTTATTAGTGACTTTTTGTAAATCTTGAACATGAACTAAAACCCATATTTGGAGTCAGTTTCAATTAATGTATGTTTACATACATACACACACACACGCACACACACACACACACACACACACACACACACACACACACACACACACACATATATATATATATATATATATATATATATATATATATATATATATATATATATACATATATATATATATATATATATATATATATATATATATATATATATATATATATATATATATATATATATATAGTGCGGAACAGCCAAATGGAATAAATTGAGTATTTCAATTATTGTGCAGATTTATAAAAAAATCCGCAACATGTTATTTTTCAGATTTTAAAACAGCATGCTGCAACCTGAAAACTTGACCCTCAATTCGCCTCGAGCGACAGTTGCAACCCCCAAATATCCAAACAGAAAGTAGGGGCTTGTGAAACCTTATTTGAAAGATTCTCTATTCAAAAATGCTATGGTTTTATAACTTATATATTGCAAAAATCAAAAGTAAAAAAAATAATTCATCTGATTGACGAACTTCGCTACAACATACTGAAAAAAAACTAATCGCGCTTCGTTTTTGCTAATGAAAAAAGATAAAAAACAGATCAATCTTAATGTAGATGTTCAAAATGAATGCCTTGAACATCTTGTCAGCATCCTAATCGTGAATAAAAATATCTTCTAACGTTAATCAACACCTGAGGCGTGACCCACCTAATCGTAATCGTCAATTTTCGAGGTACTGTCAGACATTGATTTGGTAATGTGCTGGTGCTCCATCCTGCTGGAACCATATCACATTTTATGCAACTTGTGGGTTTGTTCGGTTAGGATAGTTTGCTAGAGTTGGCACGACAGCTCCTGAGCGATGACTTGTCTACGACCTCGTTAAGTTGAATGCGCTCTAAGCATATAAGTGCATCTGTTCTAGGAAAAGTGACGTACAAGACCTTAAAGTCCATGTGGCTGGCGAGATACTGTTCAGCAATGACCACTTCTTATAGCAGAATGCACAGTCGTAAATACCTTTGTCTGTCATTTACATATTTGCTGCAACTAAAAAGCTTGAGTTTCTGTTTGGTGTGAAAATTTATTTACACAACAACTTCCCTAAAAACCAACTTGCCACTCTTAGATTTGATTCAGAAACAAGCTGTCTTAAAATATTTCACAAACTCCCCACTTCACTTACTTGGCCAAAGAAGAAAGCTCTAGAAAATTTGCCTCCTCTATCGATCTTGCAATCGACATTTCCCACTGAAATTGCTTCGTTATGTTTCTTCACTCGCGTCCTTTAATCAGCACACCTCTTCTAGCCAAAACATACATGTCCTGAGAGTAACTTGTTAAACAGCTCGCCACGGGTCCTCGTTCTTGTATTCGGGAGCAACAAAACTTTGAAATCCTTTCTGGCGGAGATATTTCTGGAGACGTTTAATCTCCAGCTATTTAGGAAGTGAGTAAAGAGGAATTTCGTGGCTTAAAATTCCAAATAATATGTCTTCGATACACATAAGCCTCGCCTTTTATAAACTAACATATACAAATAATACAAATTTGTAGCGACCAACAACAACAAGCAAAACTATAAAACCATTGGCTATTATACTTCTATACATTATCTAACAAATTTCTACTTGTAAATCTGAGCGTCTTTATCTATGACTACGCTTATTGTATTATAGCATAACGGTCATTCAAATTCAGAGTAATTAATCTGAACTTTTTGTGATGCGATATAAAACAAAAAATGTTTGATTGCATCTACCGGTTTTTAGGCGATACGTACATTAATAAACATAACTCAATAGTGCTGGATGCTTTAGTGATGTATTTCATGTTTTTGTGTAACTTCCTTATACGACCAACTTATATAACTGTATATAAATGCGATTCTTATGAATTGGTAATGCTGCGGTCAAGTGATAAAAATATCATCATACTTTGGATCGAGAGTTGTTTAAAGTCAGCTATAAAAGAAAGCAATTTTTGCTGTGAAATATATTGTGAGTACCGGTCGAAGTCGAGGATCAGCATTACAATTCGAAATTGAAATGATGCTATAAGTTTGAGGCTTATTGCTCCTGTAATAGGACATTTACACGTTGATGGCTGGGGCCAGATGGGCCCTTCCTGAATATAAGGGGCTCTTGGCCAAGCTCAATCCCGCACACAAACCAGACTTAGCAGGCACTGACCATTCAGCCGATAACGACAAACCATTCTCTTACTTTTGAATTTTTTTAACACCCTACAATCTATAGGCAAAAAAAAAGATAACGTTTTTAGAGATGACGTAGCATGTATAGACTTCTTAGGGTTCTATCGTAGAATCTGATTGACCCGACCGACTTTTTGCGAAACAAGTTCGACGAAATATATATATATATATATATATATATATATATATATATATATATATATATATATATATATATATATATATATAGGGTGGCGCATTGAAAACGAAACAGAACGATTTGCGCCCAGAGAACATTTTTTAAGAAACGCTGAAACACGTCAATTTTAATATTGAGGGGGACATCTTTCTTTTCTGAATTCAGCACACTATTTTTTTGGAAGTTTTATCAACTCGTTATATATATATATATATATATATATATATATATATATATA
The DNA here is from genome assembly GCA_964006375.1 of Tillus elongatus. Taxonomy (NCBI): domain Eukaryota; kingdom Metazoa; phylum Arthropoda; class Insecta; order Coleoptera; family Cleridae; genus Tillus; species Tillus elongatus. The sequence continues at coordinate 87,342,528 of OZ023269.1, read as the reverse complement.
TATATATATATATATATATATATATATATATATATATATTTATATAGGGTGGCGCATTGAAACGAAACAGACCGATTTGCGCACAGAGAAATTTTTTTAAGAAACGCTGAAACACGTCAATTTTAATATTGAGGGGGACATGTTTTGACAGAAAACTCAACTTTGTCACATCAACCCCTTAAGGGTGGTGATAATAACCCTTATATTTGAAACAGAGAACATGGGTCGAGTGTTACATCATTTGAAAGCTCTTTCTTTTCTGAATTCAGCACACAAATTTTTTTGGAAGTTTTATCAACTCGTTTAAAAATTATTTACAGTTGAAGATGCAAAAACGCATTTCACTTATTCCGATAAGAAATGTGCTGATAGTCAATGTTTTGTTGGTTTGTAAACAAAAAATTGACTCTCAGAACATTTCTTATCGGAATAAGAGAAATGCGGTTTATTATTTCAGTTTATCGGTCGGTTTAATACTTTATAGTACTACCGAAAATTAATTTCACAATGGTGTATTCTGTAGAAGAAAGAGTTGAAATAATTACTCTTTTTTCAAAAACGATGACTGTGTCAATCGTACCGCAAATTTGTTTAATGAACGACATCCGAACAGACAGAACAGAAAACACATTTTGAAGTTAGTTGCGAAGTTTCGACAAAGTGGTTCAGTAGCCAACAAAAAACGGGATTCTGAATGTGAATTTCCGGTTAGAAATGAGACTACTGAGATGGAAGTTTTATGACAAATTGCTGCAGACCCAACTTTGAGCACAAGAAAATTGGCCACTGTTTCAAACATCAAAAGAAGAACTATTCAGCGAATATTGAAGCATCATAAATTTCACCCGTATAAAATTCATCTTGTACAACAACTGAATGAAGATGATTTTGATCGGCGGCTGGAGTTTTGTGAAGTTATGACTGCACGAATAGCTGATAACGGGAACTTTCTGTTCAATATCTGTTTTTCAGACGAGTGTACGTTCTTATTAAACTCTACAGTCAATCGTCATAATTGTCGTTATTGGGCAGATAATAATCCAAGAAATTTTCACGAAGTCCACACTCAAACTTCACAGAAAATGAATGTCTGGATTGGCATTTTTGGAGACCGTTTAATTGGACCAATTTTTCTTGATGGCAATTTGAGTGGCGAAACGTATTTGGAGTTACTAGAAGATATCGTCCACCCTCTACTAATTGACATTGTTGAAAATGATTATCGCTATTAAGAAAATCAATTAGTGTTTCAACAAGATGGAGCTCCTCCGCGTTTTTCACAGCGTGTTAGGGAGTTTTTGAACAGATAGTTTCTAGAGCAATGGATTGGGCATAGAGGTGCTATTGAGTGGCCCCCTAGATCACTGGATTTAACTCCTTTAGACTTCTTTCTATGGGGCCATTTAAAGAGTAGAATTTTCGCATTGTTGAAGAATGCCGTCTAATAACTCCACAAATGCTCCAGAATGTCAGAGCTCGTTTTGAGCAAAATTTGTACTTTTGTATTGAAGATGGTGGTCAACAATTTAACTGAATAAACATTTTTGAACGTTTGGTTTAGTTTTTTAGTTTTTTTAACGAAAAATTGACTAATTAGTGCATTTCTTATCGCAATGAATGAAATACGTTCTTGCAACTCCAACTGTGAATAATTTTTAAACGAGTTAATAAAACTTCCAAAAAAATTAGTGTGCTGAATTCAGAAAAGAAAGATCTTTCAAATGATGTAACACTAGACCCATGTTCCCTATTTAAAATATAAGGGTTGTTATCACCACCCTTCTTAAGTGGTTGATGTGACAAAGTTGAGTTTTCTGTCAAAACATGTCCCCCTCAATATTAAAATTGACGTGTTTCAGCGTTTCTTAAAAAAATAATCTCTGGAGGCAAATTGGTCTCTTTCGTTTTCAATGTATATATATATATATATATATATATATATATATATATATATATATATATATATATATATATATATATATATATACATATATACATATATATATATATATATATATATATATATATATATATATATATATATATATATATATACCTTAAGTTTCATTCAGAGTTGCCTTAGTTATATATCCATTTGGAGAGTTATATAAAAATGTAAAAATTTACATTTATTTTCCTTATTAGCAAGCAACTATTTTTATTCTTCGATGTTGTCATATGTTCATTGATTAGGTTGATTTTGTTATTATATTTTTTTATAATAATTGAATTTGAATGTGTTTCCGGAAATTTTGAGTTATTCTTGAGCAACGACGACATTTCTTTCACCTTGAAAGCAGCTAAGAAAATGCGTAACTCTAAAGTAGTCATAAGTAGTGAATATTACGCAATTGTCACTGTTAATGTGTAATATAAAGTTATTTTTATCACAGTGTCGTAAAATTAGTGGCGATTACGTAATAACAACTCATTTCAGCTTTTAATCTCAGTTGCCATCACTTTGGTGCTAGTTTTGGGAAAGCAGACTGGCTTAATCTGACCAGGCTTTTAGAATATATTGCCGGAGTGACATCTCTGGTACGTAACAGCGATTAGGCTTTTATTTTAGTTTCAATATACTAAGAATATCATCATCGTATTCATACTCAACAAAGTCTAAAGTCAATGTCGTCTTCTGCTCGCAAACATGACTGTCTGCCACGGATGCTGTTTGAATAAAAAAATGTGTAATATGGTGGTTTCCCATTGCCTTTCGCATAGAAAGATGGCAACAGTATACGATGTTCCCAGGTTATCACCCATCAATATAATTATCGCATACAGACTTGGAGAATACTTCTCTAGCTTCACAGTGAAGCTAGAGAAGTATTCTCCAAGTCTGTATGCAGTATGGACAAGTTTCACCAAGTAAGGGCAACAACAATCAATGAAATAATTATCGCACCCGATGTTGTTTAACTGCGGTCATCGTACGAGAACCTAACCTTTTATATTTGTGTTCTGATTTACAATTGTATACTTTTCTTAGAAAAGGCATGAATGTTCACAAGTTAAAAGTAATGCTTTTTGCCTTATGTGGTTTTTTATTTTTAAATTTTGAGAAGGTTGGTTTTAGCAATTTATAATTTATTTAAAGATATTGGTTAACTTTCTTAATATTCTCCTCCATTGTCAAGAACAACTGGATAATAATAATATATTCAGCATAGTAGAGCAGTTGGCAGCCATCTACTTAGCTATTTAAAAACCTTCGGACGCAGAGAGTGCATTATGGTAGCGAATTTTTATAAAATATTTAAATTTTCGATAACACACCTTACCACTAAACCTAGAGACGTCAATTTTGGGACATAAAAAAGCTCTATCGAGACAAAACCTGCACCAAACTTGCTAACAATTTTTTACTTACTTTCGGAGATACAATTTTTTGTTTATAGTAAACGCAATTTGTTGAAATAACCTAGTTTGATTGGGCTAATTAACAAACTCATCCAAGCCATTTACAAAAGAATGACACGTGTTAAGTTTGATGAAAATCGGTCAATTATTTCTTAAGTTATTGCTCAGATACCGACCTTCACTATGGGTTCTAGCAGACAACATCTTGTTATGTGTCTTTTAGATGTGATGTGTCTCCAAGCTTGTGAGATGCCACACATTTTTGCTTATGTTCCTAACCAAACAGTTTTTTTCATAGTTCAGCTTTCGGTAAGAATCTTAATGTACTGTATACCATATGCTGTAGTTTTTTTAATATTTCAACAACACACCACGAGGGCTTATAGCCTAAATACTATCGTACCGTGGTGTCGACAAGGAGGAAAGAGGCAACTTGTTAATTCTGGACCTGAAGTTTGGAGGTACGGGGAAGAAGGAAAAAGATGTGCCGGCAAGGAATTCTACAACTTGGAAGTCCTCGGGACAAAAGAACGGGCATAAAAAGATGTTCTATTTTGGTGACCTGGACAGTAAAAGGATGCATTCGCTCTGTTCCCCTGGTAGATCTGTTGGGGGCAACAGGTGAAGGAACTATGGAACAAAGCTTCTCTGAGCAGTGCCCGTGCAAGAGAGAGAGGTCACCAATGGCACGTCGATGGGCAAGGGATGGCAGCTTTTGGGTGAGGGCAGGGTCACCGATGAGACGTATAGATCTCTTCTGAATGGAGTCCACGATAGCCAGTGTAGAAGCGGCAGCAGTACCCCAGATGTGGGAGCAGTATTCGAGGTTTGGCCTTATTTGTGAAGTATATAAGGTAGATATATTAGCTGGTGAAAAGTATTTGCAAGCCCGGAAGAGGGATAGTTATTTTAAGCTTCTGAGGAAGCATCAAAGTAGATGCGAAATATAAAGCATGTTTTAGCATAATATTTGCATGATTACCTTGCCCAATTTTTGAGAGGTCGGTAGCTCTTAATGAAATTATATATATATATATATATATATATATATATATATATATATATATATATATATATATATATATATATATATATATATATATATATATATATATATATATGCCTACACACACATACACTTATACAGTGTGTAACAACTATAATTTGCACCCCCTAAAAGCTGCGATTTCGCCCAGATGTGCAAAAAATGCCAAAACAGGTCAATTTTAACTTGAACGGGGACCACTTTTTTTTTCAAAGTTATTTCTGCATCCCTCTAGCATCCAGAGCCACCCCTTCAAAAAATTAAATGGCAAGAGGCGTCGAGTGAAACGTCATTTAGGAGCTGCGTTCATTCTCTATGGAATCATGTTTTTTCGAATTTTGAGCCAGTGTTTTTTTTTTGAGACTCACGAAATTGTTTTAGGCTCATGGAAATTTGCAAGACTATTAACCCGGTACACTATAGTTCAGGTTATAAACATTTTTTGGTAGGAACTGACTAAGAAATTATCTTACTATATGAATGTTTTTAATTTTTAAAAGGAGCAAAAAAGTTTGGCTAAATGTACTAAAATTATAATTTTTACAGTTTCTACTTGATTTTATGACTCATCGTTGTTCAGTAACTAAGTTAAAAAGAAAAACCGTAATTTTTCAAATGGTTTATATATAGTACCCAACAAGGAATTGAACTAGTAAAGCCGTCTTATGGAAATAACAATTGTGCCAGTGTTGTTGCTAGACCTTTCAATCAAAAGCACTTGGAACAGTAGGTTAGTCGTCAATACGGCATTAGTTAATTTGCAAAATTTGAGCAACAGGCTCTGTTACAAACAAAAAACATAACCGTCAACATCATCAACCAAAGTGATAGTGTTGGGGTGGCTGTTCTTGGTCATCTTTTAATAGATAACAGTCGATCTGTAAAAAAAAAAGCTAGAGAAAGTGGTGTGTCAAAAAATGGTGTTCATAGGGTTATCCAAAAACATAAGTTTCATCCATCAAAGAATCAAACGAAGATGATCCGGATCGACGTTTACAGTTTTGTGAAAATTAAACGGAGCGTTTGATGAATGACCCACGTCTACTTTACAAAATTTGTTTCGCTGATGAAGGTAAGTCTATGTCGAGCGGTCAAGTGAACAGGCATAATTGTCGTTATTGGAGTAACACAAGCCCACACATTTTTAGTGAAAGTCACACCCAAACCCAAAAATTACACGTGTGGGCCGGAATTCTGGGCGACTATTATATCGGACCACTTTTTGTTAAGGGAAATTTGCCTAGTGAAAGTTATTTGAAGTTGATAGAAAATCTTATTGACCCTATTGACCCAAGCACTGGAAGAAGACTTAAAGGTCCAAGAAAAAACTTTTCTTTAACATGATGGAGCGCCTCCCCATTATCATGTACAACTACGCGGCTTCTTAGATGCTCATTTTTGTGGCCATGGATAGGTCAGGTCAGGTCAGGTCAGCTCAGGTCCTATCGAATGGCCAGCTCGGTCGCCCGACCGAAAACCTTTGAATTTCTTTTTGTGGGGCTACTTAAAGTCTAAGGTTTATGCTACACCACCTGAATCTTTTCAAAAGCTTCGAGAACGAATCGTCGCAGAGTGCCGTTTGATCAGGCCAGAAATCTTAAAAAACGTTAGACAAACTTTTGAAAATCGATTGTACTATTGTATGGAAGTTGGGGGTGTACATGTTCACAAATACATTCATTAAATTGAATTGTTTTTCATAACCTCTCTTATTCCTTTCACAGTAATCTAGGCAGGGTTCTCAGAAACCAATCGCTCAAAATTGAAGAAATAACATGATTGCATAGAGAATAAAAGCAGCTTCATGTGTCACGTGACCCCTATTGTCATTTAAATTATTTGGGCGCTAGAGGGATGCAGAAATAACTTTGGAACCAAGAAAAAATTTAGTCTTACTTAAAGTTAAAATTTACCTATTTTAGAATTTTCCTACACTAGGACAGAATAGCTATTAAATATCTAAAAGACTCATAGTCATCTAGGAATCGTGTAAAATTTTCTCAAATTAACAGTCTTATACTATGCCGTAAAAAAATTACTGTCTCTTCATAAATACATTCTGAAGGTTAATAATTTCTAACGAAAACGCCAGTTTGTGTGTATATATTCATCATATGTCTCGTGTTGTTGACCTCCTAATAAATGATTCATTTACGCCAATAAAATGTGCCACTCAAACTCTGTCACGATCCCGGCGGTGTATAAGTTGAAAACGTCCGGCGTTGGAGACGGCCACCTTTACGACGTTAGATACCCATTACTGTTCGATAAGACCAGCTATGACCACGGGGAACCCTACAAACATCATAGGCACACTAGAGACCCTCCTGTCTTAAATTTACCTTGATGGGAATTATATGGATGTGGCATAGAACTTACCCAGTTTTACAGCTTTTCTTACTCAAATAATTATGCAAGTAGTTCCCTAAATGCCTATTCAAAGTTCCAACATAGGAATACACGAGTTAAGCCAATTATATTTTAAAATCATGTTAACAGGACATAATGAAAATAAATTATGACTATATTAAGCGCCATTCGCAAGCTTAAATATAGTATATTTTAGAGTTTTCCTTTCTGAAATTACATAGCACATCCTTGCTGAATATGATACTTGTTTAACTAGAAAATCAGCATTAAGTACCTCTGTGCCTTTGATAAACATATTCTGATTTATTTTACATTCGTGGTAGACTAGTTCTAGGAATAGGAATAGGGTTTTATAAATGTTTAAATTGCCGAAAAATGTAACACGAAGTAAAAGTTGGTCAACTCTAATAATATTTATACATAATGTGTGTTTAATCAAATTTAAAACATGATTACATTTCCACACTAAAATATTAAAAAATAACAAAGTTATTTATGCATTCGAGGCATGCTTGAAATTAAATGATTTATGGTATCCTGAGGAATGTCATCCCAGGCTTTTTGAATTCGGTGACGTAGGTCAACTAGGTTATTTGATGGCTTGAGTCCAATCCCAGTCGATTGCCAAGCATATCATACACATGTTCGATTGGTGACACGTCTGGCGAGCGAGAAGGACATGGAAGCAGGGTGACGTCTTTTCTTGTAAGAACCTTGTAAAAATCCTTGCTGTATGAAGACGTGCATTGTAATACTACATATTACGGGCCAACCGTATTTTTATTGTTTTTCAGCAACATGCCTAAATCCATTTCAGTATGCATAAGCGAACAAAAAATGTTGTGGGACCCCCCCCCCCTAAAAGTTACGGGACCCGGAGTGAACAGTGGTGCTGGGGGGAGGAAGGAAATAAAGAAGGAACATCGACAAAAGCTGCTTACTTGAACTTATATAATCAGCCTGTCTCAAATTTTGCATCACCATTTCCTCTTAATAATGTTCCTGCCTCTCCAGGACGTCAATTTGCTCTAGGTCACCCAGCTTCTTTAGGGGTTGAAGGGACGCTTTTTTCTTGTCGTTTATGTACAAAACATCCTACCAAGCAGGCATGAATGACCTGAATTGACCAGACCCGACCTAAACTAACCTGAGCTAGCCCGACCTAAGCTGACCTGACCTAACCCGACCCAAGCTGACCTGACCTAACCCGACCTAAGCTGGTCTGACCTGATCTTACCTGACCAAAAAATGTTGGAGACAATAAGAAAGCAAAGTAAAAAAAAAGTTAGTTAAAATTTACCGTATATGTGACCAGCGACGAACTAATAATGTCAATAACTCGGCAGCAACCAATTTCCACAATGTAAAAACGAATTTACACAACATAAAGATAGTATCAGAGTGCATATCAGGTAGTAATCTTTATCTATCAGCAGGCTATTTATATAAAACTAGTTGGCCCCTAATATGCAGTATCACCATTACCTCCATTCATATTGCCATTAATAAAAAAAGGCCCAATGGCATGGTTTACCACTTTTCCTGTCCAAACAGTAACCTTTTCGGGGTATTACGTATGTTCTTTTATCATCCAGCGCAGATTTTCTTCAGACCAATAGCGAAAATTTTGACGATCAGCATGACCGTGAAGTCTAAAACTGCACTCACCAGAAAACAAAACATATTATAGTTGGAGAACATTGTTATTTAACACTTCCATCATTTGTTCACAAAAAGTTCCTCTATTAAAACCGTCTTCCATGAGCTCCTGAGCTTGTATCAATTTATTGGGATGCATCTTGTTTTATTTTAATATACGAATAATCAATAAATGGCTAACATGAGCTCCTGAGTTTGTATCAGTTTATCGGGATGTATTTTATTTTCATCATATCCGAATAATCGATGAATGGCTAACATCCAATCTTGTGACTGCTTTTCGACTCGAAGTAGGTGGGTTTTCCTTAAACTCAAGCATTACATGCAATTTGGTACCTTGTTTTAACGTCGGTCTGTTTCCGCGACTATGTCCAATCACCGACGCTAGGGAGCAGTTTCACCCCACTATCCTGGAAATTTTGCCGAACCCCCGCCTGTCTGTAAATAGCGTAAAGATTTTTAACGTGCCCAACGTCGTATGGACACGGGACCGACGGCTTTATGCCCCCTCGGTAGAGTGAAACGTGCAGACATTCAACTTGCTCAAATACAATGTCACAATCTCGGTTGATGTGAATGTTACAGTATGTACTGGGAAAACGAAAGGAGAACCCTGGGATCGAACCCGGCACCCCTCATTTCAGAGGCATACGTTCTTAATTTGTTACCATTACTCAGTCCATTAGAAGATTTTTTCTGTATCTGGCTTACATGTCCAAGCTCGTCAAATTGTTCTTAAATTTTGCCAATTGTCACTTGGGATATAGGCCGTAAATCGGGGAATTTCTCTTGAAATTGGCCAGCACCTTGATATGTGATAGTTTTTTATCTCCGCAACCAATTATGTGTAGAATTGTTATTTTATCATTTATGTGAAATAGACCATGTCTCTGATTTGCGGTTAACAACTTACAACTACTGTCGATTACAACCAAATAGCAAGCTCTTAGGGCGTTTTAAACAAGGCTAACATTGCCAACTATAAGAACGTTATGCCTTGTTCTTAATTGATACTGTTAAAAATTGTTTTTGCTTGCTTTCTCACTGAAGACGCGATTAGTTATTTATTTTTTAATCTGTTGTAGCGAAGTTTGTCAATCAGATGAAATTCTTTTTTACTGTTAACTTTTGTGCTAAATTCTAAAACCAGAGCATTCTAGTGATTTTTCGTAGAAAAAATTTACTAATTAGGAGATCCCGAATTTTTAAAAAATTTCTTCAAATTAGCGCGAAATAGGAACCCATACCTGGCGTCAGTTTCAATTTTTATATGTTTATATATATATATATATATATATATATATATATATATATATATATATATATATATATATATATATATATATATATATATGGGCTTTGGATGCCACGCAGGTGATGTCTGTTCCCTCCGTGGCGATTTTGGTTGCTGCCCTCGAATTGAGGGTCCAAATGAAGCTGCAAACTGCACTGGTTGCCTGTTGTGACGTGTGTTTCCGCTCCTTCACCCAGCGTGTTCCCATCTTCACCTGGCTATACCGCACTGATGAGAGCTAAGAAGCTTGAAACTAGTCGAAACACGTGTATGCGGTTGTCTCTTTGCGGCGTTGCCTTGAGCCCTCCTCGTAGATAGTATACAATTGGCCGCGTTAAAAGAATCATATTATATATAACATAATAAATATCACACCGATAACTTAAAAGATAATGCTCCGATTTTGATGCAATTTGCCAGCTCCTTCCTTTTGTATGTGGCTTGGATAAGTTCGTTAGTCAGGAAAATTTTGAATTTTCCTACGGAAATTTTTTATCTCCGAAATAACTAAGCTATGCCAACCAAATTTGGTATATGGGTTTATGTTATTAAAATATATACCAAAATTTAGATCTCTATGTTTGAAGAAAAAAAAGGTGATAAGCATTTAATTAAACAAATGTTTTGTGTCAGATCATTTCTATGAAAATTCACTACCATAACGCACTTGCTGCGTCCAGACATTGTAAATAGCGAACGACGTGGTCTTTCAAATGAGCCCCTACTTCCTATTCAAAAATTTGGGGGTTGCAACTGTTACTCGAAGGGGGTTGAATGTAGGGGTGAGTGTGTAAGTTTTTATGTTGCAGGGTGTCATTTTTTAATCTACAGTTGACGTGTTTCGGGATTTTTTATAAACATGTACAATAATTAAGATACCTACAATATTTCATTTGGCTGTTACACGCTGTATACGACTAAATGCATTTATGAACCCTCTTGCATCTGGCGCTCTTCTATAAGGTAAAAATTCGCGTTATAATCTGCGAACAGCAGCAGCGTTTTCATCTGCACGTCGGTACATGTACAATATATCAGCGGACACCGCACACGAAAAAGCAGCCATCGCCGAACAAAACAAAAACAAATTACCATTAGTTAAAGTACAAAGCACCAGTCAAGAGTTTTGAGTATTGAATAAGGCTATTTTTCACTTTTTTGATTTTCTCAAAATGACTTGAATCATAAAAACTTTAAATAAAAATAAATAAACTATGTAAAATGTCAAAATATATAATAGTGCATCGATACTAAGAAAAAGATCAAGATAGGAACAGTTTCATTAAAAAAAGTAGACCTTTCTTGTTTCCAGTACTCTTGGGACTGTGCATTCAAGACTGATTGGAATGAAAAATGATTTTGTTTGATAATAATGAAATGTGGTACAGTAATTTAAAGGTAATTAAATTGGGTAGCTTTTAATTGAATTTGAATTCTATGGTGTGTTAACTTACTTCAAAAAGTGAGATTCAGAAGTCGAAAATAGGGCGGCCCATTTTTCTACTTCCATCAACCTAAATATCACTTCGAGAACTCGAAAAATAATAGACCACTCTTAATAAAATTTTGTGTTTTCCTTTTGTAAATAGCCCGGATAAGTTCTCTAAGCAAATCTACAAGGAGATTTAACTTCCTATAAGTGGCGTGTTTCAATATAATGTTAGGCTAGGTAACTGCCAATCACTTTACTTGGGGTAGGACCTAGAGAGAATGGAAGCCGTTAAAGTGTAAAACGTTTGGTGAAAAACTTTTGGTCCAGCCACGAAGTAGCTTTGCCGGCAAAAGTCTAGTCGAGACGTAATAGCTCTCCAGCGGTCAGATTTTTGAAAGGTCTGGGTGTTTTTCAGATTCTTGTAGAACTCGGGAAATTGGGGAAAAGTGACAATACTAAAATTGCTGAAGAAATATCACCATTTATGATGGCGTAAATAACAGGTCTTGGTGATGAATAAAGAAAAATAAGTATATACAATATTTTTGAAATACCGATGCGTTCTCTATTTACTCGGATAAAATTCGATTGATCCCAGGCCTGTTTAAACATTTGTTTCCGATAAAAGTTACCTGTATCACGTCAGTTTTTGGGAAAAACTTCAAATGTTCTTTCAGACAATTGTCGTATTTAAAAAACTCTGGACGCAGCAAGTGCGTTATGGTAGTGAATTTTCAATAAAATGTTTTTATTGCAAATATGTGTGTTTTCTTTTTAAGAAAGCAGGCATCAATTTTGGTTACCAGTATAACCTATACTGGTATAACCTATAACCCTTATAGGTTAATAGCAAATTGGGCTATTCAAATATGAAGTATTTGGTCAAAATTCGCTACCATAACGCACTTGCTGCAACCAGAATTTCTTTTCTTACAAACATGCATTATATTTCGATGGAAAATGCAAAAATGCAATAACATAAGGCGGTTTGATTAAAAAAAAAAGAAAATTTGTATCACCAACGACTTATGGGCCACCCTGTGATTGTAGAAATATTTTTTAAGATGTAGCTCAAGACACCCTATAATTAATGTATAAAGATTTTTTTCATATCTTGTATAATAACGGATATATTGAGCTTTATTGATTTTTTACGAAAATTCGACAAAAATTATATACCATTAAACGATAAACTCTATAGCTAAGACTACTGCCAAGCATCAGAGAAAGGGTCTATTTGAAATGAATTTTCTGGAAACATTTTAGTAAAATGAAGGACAATGACGGTTGAAACTAAGACTTCAGGGTTTGTAAAACATTCTTCTAGAGACATTTGATTTCCATATCCCGTATTAGATTCAAGTTATTTGCCTAAATGTTACCGATTTTGACGTTTTAAATCGCAACTTTGACGTTTTAAGGAAAACCCCAATTTTTTTTTTTTAAACGCATATAACTTTTTTGTCTTTTGACCTAGGTAGCTAAATTTTGGTAAGTGACTTACCTATAAGGGTGTAAACCCGTGTATCAAATTTGGTTGCCCTTACTTTGTTAATTTCGGAGATATAAATTTTTTTCGAAAGAAAACACAAAATTTTCCGGGAAAACCTGGGCAGATTTTCCTGGTTAACGAAGTTATCCAAGCAATTTGCAGAAGGAATTTATTCACCCAATTTAATCAAAATCGGTCAATTATTTTTTGAGTTATCGGTGTGATACACACATATATATATATATATATATATATATATATATATATATATATATATATATATATATATATATATATATATATATATATATATATATATATAAACATATAAAAACTTAAACTGACCCCGGATATGTGTTCTGGGGGGGCTAATTAGCACTAATTTGAAGAATTTTTTTTTGAAAATTCAAAAGTCGGGATCTCCTCATTAGTGATTTTTTTTAAAGAAAATTCACTAAAAAGCATACTTATTTGAATCAAATTTGGTACATAAGTCCACTTTCTGTACACTACAGTACATACCAAATTTAAAATTTCTGGCTTTATGGAAAATTGACTTATGGGAATCATCAGGAGACCAGAGACGGGCACAATACTAAACCTTTGTAAGCGATAAATGCAACCTATTTAATTTCACATAGCAAAAGAAGGAGAAATTCTGGGTAGAGGGACCTCAAAATATCAACATTAAATTTAGATTTGTCTCCAACAAAGCCGAGAAACAAGACGACATATGGTGAATGGACATAATCTATGATAACACTGACATTAACAGGTCCCGTAGCCGAGGTTGCTAAGTGAGTAACCCGTAGAGTTCAGACTATTAGGTCCCGGGTTCGAGTCCCGTATTCAGACATTCGGTTTTTTGTGCAATGTGGAATGTCTCCCAATGAGTTATGGATGGTGTCCGGTGTCCTTGGTCTATACGTATCTCACCCGCACAAGTCTGAGACATCAGGATGCGGAGTTTGTCTAGTGTTGTGTTATTAATATTACTATTGCTTATCATTAATAATTGAATTTTTTTAACAAATACTAAATCTAACTTCAAACTTACAAACTTAATAAGTATCTGTGACAATATGTAAAATGCAAACATGAACATGCTGTTTATATATTCACTTTTATTTTTTGGTCACCACAATTTTACTCATTAGCTCAATGATGTAATTTCTTATTGATTTCTTTCCACTTTCATTTACAGTTTAACTTACAATTTTTTGATAGTATCGTACAAAATTTTAATGAAAATTCACCAACGCGCACTTGCTGCGTCAGGACTTTCTACTACAAATAAGTGTGTGTGTGTGTTTTTGTTTCTTTAACGTCGGCCCATTTCCGCGACTATGGCCAATCACCGACGCCAGGGAGCAGTTTCACCTCACTATCCTGGAAATTTTGCCGAACCCCTGCCTTTCTGTAAGGAGGGTAGGGATCTTCAACGTGCCCAACATCGCATGGACAGGGGACCGACGGCTTTACGCCCCCTCCGAAGGGCGGAACGTGCAGACATTCAACTTGCTCAAATACAATGCCAGAACCTCGGCTGATGTTAATTTTACAGTTTTGTACTGAAAAGTGAAAGGAGTACCCTGGGATCTAACCCAGTACCCTTCGGTTCAGAGGCACACGTTCTTACCCCTGAACCACCGAGGTTCTCTACACATAAGTAACAGTTCAATCTTAAGTGAGGTTACATGTAAATGGATATATCTTAATTATGTTAAAATATGCATACATGCATACTAAATTTAGTTTCCCATAAGTACATCTGATTCCAAACATTAATTTCTTGTATAATATACACCTTCCGGGTGTAATAATCTGTATTCGGCAACTAATACTAAGTTCTCAGGTTCAATTCCCGGTGGTGGTAGTTTCTATTACCGTGTGTTGAGTGTCTGTCCGTTGTCTATTTAATATACCTTCCCTGCATAATCTGCTCAAAGCAAATATACACTAGGGCGTCATTTATGTTATCATTTATTTATATGAAATAGACTAATCCTACGATCGTGCTTTGTGATAAATATAGCAGATTAAGACAATATTTTGGAGTCTTTATCCAGATATACGAAGTGTCGTTAAAAGCCTCAAGGCCAAATCGATATAAAGTATATAATCTTACACCAAAAAAACGAATCATAAATCGGTTTTAATAAAACAATTGAATAAAGGTATAGAATAGTATAGAAGTGCACGTGCCATCTAGCATACGGCGAGTGTGGTATATTTATGTATATAATACGGGACGCCACAGGCCGGTTAGTAGAGGGCTGGAATGATATTATTGAGAAATAGATTACAGCTCTGGGACACTTATATGGTGAAATAAAAGGGACACAGGCCTCTGTCCAGCTAAACGACGGTCATTATGTAAACAAGAAGACAAGACGAGCAGGCCGTAGGGCAATCGGACCAAAGGTCGCTCGAGGTGAACTTATTGAATCAAGTTGCCTCAAACTGAAGATTGTGGAGTGGACAGTGGACTGAAGAACTTGAATTTACTGCAACTCTCTTGTTCAGCAATCTTATATCTGATTCGCGATACACATACCTCTATAGCTTCTACCGTCGAATTTATATTTTAGAATGCTTGCGTGTGTATATGTTTCATATTTACTTAAATAAGAAACCGATTTGTAAGTATATAAAATACTGACAATGAATGTTCTATTACTTAAATAGTTCAGTTTTCTACATGTTAATGAGTAACTAGTAAATCAAAAAAAAAATTTTTTTTGTGCATCGCTAAATAAAGTATGATAACTACACAAATCATATGATGAATATATTTTACATATTATCAACTGCTTCATTGAGAAAAGCTTTTTTCCTAAAGCTTGGAAGGTTGCAGTGGGAACTCCCCTGCCTAAGAAAAACGATCCGTTGACATTTTCTGATTTAAGTGTGGTCAATGTTTTTCCGGTATTGTCAAACATATTTGAGAGAATCTTGTACGATCAAATGTATAATTATTTTAGTATTAACAATTTTTACGGGACAGCCAGTGTGTATTTAGGCGGCGATTTTCCACAGCTATTGCCCTTTATTGTATTTTAGATGATATTATTTCTGCTGTGGATGGGGGTTTGATGGGTGTGCTTGTGCTCCTTGACTATTCAAAAGCTTTCGATACAATAAACCATGATCTACTTTGTGCTAAATTAAAATATTATGGTTTTGGTGATGAGGCTTATACTCTTTTGAAGTCGTATCTGTTGGAAAGAAAAAAAGCCATACGTTTTCATAATTAAATGTCTAATCTTTTAGATGTTGTGTCCGGCGTGCCTCAGGGTTCAATTTTAGGGCCACTTCTGTTTATTATTCATACTTCCACCATATTAAAATCAATCAATAATAATAAGGTTCAAGCATATGCCGACGATACGCAAATATTTTATGAGTTAGATCCTAATGATTGCTCCCATGCTGATGGTCTTGTAAATGGTGAGTTGAAGCTGTTAAGCAAAATGTCAATCTACTATTTTGTTGTTTGGAAATAAAAACAGTTTAGTAATGTGTCAAAATAATTTAAATATTGAAATTGGCGGTACACCGTTATCCTTTGTACAATCCGCGTCGAATCTTGGTGTTGTGTTGAATTCTGACTTGCGGTTTAGGGAGCATGTGAAGAACCTAATGGAAACATCCTATTCATCTTTGAGATTATTATATGACTCTAGAGACAATTTAGAATTTAATTCAAGAAACATGCTTTGTGGCTCTCTGGTATTCACTTTTTTAATTATTGTGATTTTATTTACGATTCCTGTATTGACAGTCATGACGTTAATCGCATACAGAAAGTTCAAAACTATTGCTGTCGCCTGGTAAATAATCTAAAGAAATACAATCATGTTTTACAAACAATTGTTGACATAAACTAGTTAAACATGCAACAAAGAAGGAGAAATAACTTAGGAAACTTTATTCATTCCTTATTAACATCGGTACATGTTTCCTCATGTCTTAAAAAGTCTGGACGCAGCAAGTGCGTTATGGAAGTAAATTTTCATACAAATGTGTTTAATAGCAAATGCGAGCAGGCATCAATCTGATTACCGGCATAGCCTATGTAGTAGAAACAATGTACTATATTTTATCAAAATTACTTATTGTTTGAAAATGTACAAAAGTTTTCCGAAACTAAACTTGAATGTTGGGTTCCTAGCCAACAAACCTTACGTTAATAGCAAATTGAGTTATGAAATTTGAAGTATTTAATGAAAATTCGCTACCAAAACGCACTTACTGCGTCCAGATTTTTCTCTTACAAATATGCATCATATTTCGATAAAAAATGCAAAAGTGCATTAACGAATTGGTTCTACGAAAACTAGCTAAAAATTATACACCGTTAAACCATAAACTTCACTAAACCTACAGCGAAAGCATCAACTTCACTAAACCGACAACCAAAGCATCAGAGAAAGGGTTTATTTGAAATGAATTTTCTGTAAATATTTTAGTAAAATGAAGGGCAATGACGGTTGAAGCTGAAACTAAGGGTTCGCAGAACACTCTTCCAGCAACATTTTCTTTTGACAATCCGTATTTCTTTCACGTTCTTTGCCTAAACATTGCCAATTTTGACGTTTCAAATTGCGACTTTAACGTTTCGAGGGAAACTCCAAATTTTTTTTCTTTAACTGCCCACAACTTTTTTGTCTTTAAACTTAGAGACCTAAATTTTGGTTCATGGTTCACTCTTTGTAATGCAACTACTTTGTTATCCGGGGATATAATTTTTTTTTAGAAAGAAAACACAAAATTTTTCGGGAAAACCTGGGCCAATTTCCTGGCTAACGAACTTATCGAAGCCACTTGCAAAAGGAAGGTACTCGCAAAATTTGATCAAGATTGACCCATTATTTTTTGAGTTATCGGTGTGATACATCTCTCTCTCTCTCTCTCTCTCTCTTTATATATATATATATATATATATATATATATATATATATATATATATATATATATATATATATAAATTCAAACTGACCCCGGATATGTATTCTAGGGGGCCTAATTAGCGCTCATTTGAAGAATTTTTTTAAATTCACAATTCGGGATCCCCTTTGTTAAGAAAATTCATTAAAACTGAAGTTTTACATTGAATATGAACGTATAAACCCATCCGTATACATACATATGTTCGACCATAGAGTAATATGTGTTTTACATTGACATAAATATATTACCCGTCACACTGGGAATGAATCCTACTGTCAAATTAACGAGCGTCTCGCGACAAAAAAAACTTGTATGAGTTTTTTTTTTGTTGATTTAACGAAATAAAATAACTCCCTAACGTGATGTTACAAAAAATCCTACCAACTGACTTTTCTGACCTGCCCTGACATCAGTTTGCCTAATCAAAACCTAAAAGGAGAAGGAAAATCAACCCTGCCATATATCAAGGTTATGTGAGCATAATGAACTTTTCCATTCGCTTTTAACTTGTTTTAGCTTTTGATAAGGCAAACTGAAGTCAGGGCAGGCCAGGAAGGTCAGTTGGGAGGAATGTGTGTTGGTACATGGCTTTATTTTTATGGCATAAACCAGCGTGCCAATACCATACACATAATTTTCCGTGAAAAACTAGTCCGATTTCCGTGGATAACGAACAGGCGACTCGCGAAAGGAAGGCATTCACCAAATTTTATCACAATCGGTCTATTATTTTTTGAGTTATTGGTGTGACACATAAATATATAAATAAATAAGTAAATATATATATATATATATATATATATATATATATATATATATATAAACATATAAAGTCTGAAACTGACCTCGAATTTGGGTTCCAGGGGTCCTAAATAGCGCTCATTTGAAGAATTTTTTTTAAATATAAAAGTCGCGATCTACTCATTAGTGAATTTTTTTAAAGAAAATTCACTTATGTAAATTTATCCCGCGATCTAAAATCTAACGCTACATTTTTTAAAGTATCAGAGTAACCTAAATGAGAATTTTCACGTAACTAGAAAACTAGAAATGCTCTACATGAACCTCTATTGTAAATTTGAAGTAATTTAGTTCACAAAATTTGGCATTTTTCCAAATTAAAAATAAAATCTGAAAGACATGAATTGAAACCACTTAAGTGATTGAAGTCAAATGCCTGACAAAGACGGACTAGTTGACTCCCAGACGTAGATTGATACATACGACAGGACCAAATCAAATAATACAAATAACACGGGTAAAACATACTACCGTAACTAACGATCGGAAAATCTCGGCCACTAAAATCCCGAACATTTTTAACACCGTTGTCAACATGTCAGCACTCAACACTTCAACACCATGCCACTGCCACAGCGCCACAGCATTCGACATAATAAACAATTGCTTCCTATGATGTGACCATATAATTACGCAAAAGTACAGATCATATGAAATTAAAAATGATGTGATTGTAAAAAGTGATGCTTTTTAAGTGGGAGATTCAATAAATTTTTTAAATGCACTATATTGGCTTGATGAACGGCCCCAATTAAAGTTGTAGACTGAAAATGTAGCATGGTGAGATCAAGATTTAAGAATGGCAATAACACCGTGTAAACAAAGACTTGTTACGCAGGTCTCCTGGTCGAGGGGTAACGTATTCAGCTCATAACCAAAATCATCCACGGCCAGTGCGTGTTCTATTCCGGCACGATCGACATTAGCGTTTTGTTTTATTTCACTTTAATATTTGGTGGAAAAATATTGTTTAGGTTTCATACGATTGGACAAAGATATGTTATTTCTTTAAAACGCCTGGATAACTTTGTAGCCCCTAAGTCTATGATTATAAATTTAAGCAAACATTTTTATTGTAAAAAGTAAAAGAATTTCTTTTTAAGAAACTTTCTTTTATTGGAAAAATACCGGCCACGTTTATAATTTGGGAGATACTTTCTTTTTCTAAATATGAATTCAGTTTTGTTTTAGAAAGCTTTTTTAGCTTTCATAACATTTGTAATACCAGTTTCTTTTAAGAGACTTACTGTACCTATATGTACGAAATTTTAATTTTCGAGCTTCATAGAAAATCAATTTTGGACATATATCTCAACGGAAGCTAGAACACAAGATTAAAATGTTTTTCTTTAAATAATAGAAAGATATCTATGGTAAAAAATTCTTCAAATGAGCCTGTATTCGGGCTTTAATCCCAATCTTTAAGGTTTGCTTAAATTCAAAGGGTTAATTCTTATAATATGTCTTACTAACTAAGTGTACAATTCTTATGAAAATTCACTACGATAATGCAGTTATTTCTGCGTTCCGAAATTTTTATAATATAAACTTGCGTACCAACTTTGGTTGCCATAGCATTGCTATTTTCAGATACAAACATTTCCCGCAAGGAAACTCAAGATTTTCCTGGAAAAGGTACTTACCTCCCGAATTTCATCAAAATCTTTAGCTTTCGTGGCAGTAATATTACTATTTCTTAAAAAAATGTGGGATAGCCGTCAGTTACGAAATAAAAACTCTGTATTATACTGCCGAGCTTTCGGAATTATTTGTGCCTTTATCATAAGCTTGATACTGGCCTCAATATAAATTTTAGTAATGTTTAGTAAATTTTACATTGTGAAACTTTAAATAATAAAAGAATGTGATTAGAAGACTTTGAAATTACTTTTAAGAAAAGTTTAATGAAGATAAAGAATAATAATAATAAAACTGAGACCGGATATGTGTTCTAGAGGGTCTAGTTCGCGCTCATTTGAAGGAATTGAAAATTCTAAAATCAAGATCTCATTTTCTACGAAATTCGACAAAGTGGAATGCGACGCACATCTTTTATTTTGTCTTATATCCTTATTTAAAAATATTAAATCAAAACCGAAGTATGAAAAGTTAATTTGAATTACTGTATATTATTGACTATTAGATAATAATATTGAGATATTTGATTTATTTGATATTGCCGCTGTGAATGTAATATATATATGCATAAATATATTCATGAATATATTAGTACCCAAGAAGTTAGTAATGAAACGATAAAGGTTTGCGGTCGGTGAAGCGTGCTCAAAGCTGTTGACAGTGTTCTGGTAAAAAGAAATAGCATTCGTTAGAGAAAGATAATGAAAGAGTACGCGAAACAAATTTGATACAATCAATTTCTTCTCTGTTATCTGTTGCACTTTACATTTCTTGTGAGACTGCCCTCGGTTTTTTATCGTGTCTCAAAATATTTCTAAGACATTTAACACAACATTACCGGAGTTAGTTCTGAATGAGAAGCTGCTACGTAATTTGTAGAATTTAAATAACTTGAAATAAAAGAAATGAAACAAAAGGAAGTAAAATTAAAGAGTAGAATGTGTCGGTCTAGAATAACGAACAAAAAAATAAATGGCTGGCACGCTACAGGAATCGCGAGAGGGGATCTGTAAACAAATTGCAGATACCCTTCCGCTTCTGAAAAAACCATAAGTTCTTTTAATTAGAGCAGCACTGTGTCAGGATAGAGGTTTAAGATGTTTACATAGGCGTAACAAAAGATTAGTTCTGAAGGGTACATCAGAACTTTCACAATATACATTTCATGTTGTGGATTCACAGACAGATAGATAGTTACGATAGATAGGCTTTATTCCACTTAAGCTGTTACAAAAACACATATGTTCGTCAAATGCTATCCTACAAATATTGACATACCAAACACTAAACTATACACGCAATGCATAAATTAATAACAGATACATTAGTCATAAAAGAAATTAAAACAGGTAGTCCAGGAGTAAATATAAACAACAACAAAATACACAAAAAGTAAACATGTTAAAAACACATATCTCTTTGGCCCTGTGATAAGATTATAACTTAAAATTTTAAATAAAATAACAAGGACATTGACACGGGTGAAAAAAATCATGTTGTTGACAAAAATTCCCCTACCGAATAAAAAAATGTATTTATCAAACAGTTTTTAACGGATTTCTTGAAAATACTAGGCTTTGTTTTTCTTGCGGATCCGATATTGACTTGATTTAGTGTTGCAACTAAATATTTCTGAATATAATTTCAACTAAATAATATGTATACACAGGGCATACTCAAAATACCATATTTAATTAAATACGGGCGACAAGAATCCCTTGATTTTAAAATAAGTATTAGTCTTAATAACCCTTTTTCTGCTTGGAACAGAAATACTCGTTCCGTGCATAAGCTGTATCCTCAGGGAAGTACATTATAAAAGAGAACTGACTGAAGCTGTGCATAATAAATATTTATTAGCACATCGATGCCCAAAATAACCCTTAAGTTGCTCAGAGCAAAAAATTAGCTTTTAGCTTTTTTTTACAAACTAAGTAAATATGACAACCCCAACTAAAATTATTGCTAATTACGGTTTCCAGGAGTGATACAGACTGCAAGAGCCTTAAACCACTGGACGTGAAACCATTCAAGAAACTGTCAGCGGAAATCATTTTCCTGGTAAAATTGACAATTACAGGTTTTTCCACATTTACTACCAGAAAATTTATTTTACACCACAATTTAAAGTTTTTAACAAACTCAACAAGGCGTACCTGCGGCTCCTTAAACTTTTCTGCAATGACAACAGAAACATCGTCGGCGCACATTGTCACATTACAAGTTCCTAAGTCACGAGGTAGGTCGTTAATATATGCAAGGAACAATAATGGGGAGAGAATTAAACCCTGTGGAACCCCAAGTCGCACCTGCCGCTCCTCGAAAATCTTGCTCCTCACACGAACCCTCATAGACTTGTAGGATAAGTAAGATTCGAGCCAATATAATAATGGACTTCTGATACCCGTTTTTTCCGTTTTTTTAAAAGCAGAGGGTAACTAATCGTATCAAAAGTCCGGCTTAAATCCAAAAACATTCTCTTCACTCGGTTGTCAGATTCAAAGTGATGGTTGAAGTAATTTGTAATATAAAAATTGACAGGTGGCAGTTTCAGTAGACATACCACTGCAAAAAACCATGTTGATTAGCGCTCAACAAGTTATTTTTGTCAAAAAATTCTAAATTGTCTTAAAATAATATTTCTCCTAACGAAAGAGACACAAAAGTGTTATTGGCCTATAGTTTTCGATCCATATGGAATCGCCCTTCTTAAAAAGCCTTACAACCACAGTAAGTTTAAGAGACTTCGGAAAACACCCTTTGCTAGAGAAAAGATTGATCAAAAAGATTAGTGAATCGATTATTACATCCAAAAAGTAATCAAAAAAAAATTATATAAAAGTAGACCTCTATAGCCAATGAAGAATCATTGGAGCGAGAACGCTCCTCTTTGTGAAGAAATGGGAGCTGGACATACATCATCGTTGCTATATTCTTCATCTAGATGGTTATCACGAGGTAAGGTAAGCACTTTTACGCACTGAGAAACTAAATAGCGATATTTTAAGCGAGAAGGGTTTAAGGCATGCGGAATAATTCTGCAAATCATTTCCAATGAAGCTCTTGTACTTAGCAAATATACTTGAAAACTTAATTCAGGGAAATAGTATAAATATATTTGATTTAACTGTAAGAAAATTCAGTTATGGAATAGGAAGAGAAAAGAATGTCTTCGGGATGTTTCCCACAATGTGGGAATTTATCCGGAGTTACCCGCCCGAAGAAAATCTCAAAACGGTATTGCAAAAAACAGTGGAGGATTATTTAGAAAAAATGGGCACTACTTTCAGCAAATACCTTTTCGCAGAAGAAGACATTAAATTGAGTGACTGAAATTGGGTAGTAATAAATTCATTTAAAAGTACACCTACTGACCTATTGCTGCAAGAAAAAAAAACAAGATCTTTCTTAAAGTGGCGTAAAAAATCAAAATTTGTTATTGAGTCATTAATACGTTTCTAAGTGAACTGTCTTGTAACTATTCTCTTATTAAAGTAAAAGTGTTTCAAACCTTGTTACCTTTTCCTACTTCTTACATTTGCGAAACTGGTTTTTCTGCTGTAGCTGCTTTAAAACCTGAACATAGAAACAAGCTTCAAATCGAAAAGGATAACCAAATATCCACCTTGAATATCAAACGGAACTTGGACAGGCTATGTACTTTAAGGCAGGCACAAATTAGTCATGTAGATCTATATATATATATATATATATATATATATATATATATATATATATATATATATATATATATATATATATATATATATATATATATATATATATATATATATATATATATATATCTGTGTGTGTGTAAATATGTAAATTTGAATTTGATATAGAATTATTTATAATGTTTTGTTCATTTATTCGACGCTTCCATGCATAGCTTCTCGATAAACCCACCCCCTCCCCCCCTTTCAGAGTCGCGCCCTGTGGTCTGAGCACCGCTGTTGTAGTTTACGTGACATGATGTCACTGAAAAATTAAAAATTACATGAACAGGACACTGTCAGGTTAAGCTTACCAGCAAGTGAGGAACTTCTAATATCCAGGACCAAAAAGTAAACTGATACAGATAAGAGATAGACATTTATTGCTAGAAAAGAAGACATTTATAAAAACTGGAAAGGCCATCTGAATATTTATTTACTATATCATAGAGAGAAAATTAAAGGTGAGAAGACTATACAGAAGACAGACTAAAAAAAATTAGATGACCTGGCTCCTCACAGTACAAAATAAATTGAGCAAGTCTTGAAAAAGCTTAAACAGGCAAATACTTCTAGGTTAGGCAAAATAAGGCTGGACTTGGAACTAGAGAATCTGTGCCAACAGTCAGAACAATATGAGAAAGGAGGTCCGAAAATAACAGAATTACCTTTATAGCATTTGTAAACCAACAAAATATCAATGTTAATGCGAAATGAAAGATATTGTTTGACATAATAAAGAATGCTAAACTGAATAAGAAACATTTGGCCATTATTCTGCATCTCTAGAAAAATTAAAGCGTCTAATTAACTTTAGCGGATATATTAAAATTAAAGCTCAGATAAGAATATGTGTACGGCCAGAATACCCATTGTCACCATATTTGTTCAACCTATTCATAGAAGGTTCAACTTACTCATCGAAGGTGTAATAAATAGGTTAAAGGAGAAGACAGCCAGAGTCAATATAAACGGACAGAGGCTTCATTATACAAGCTACGCAACTGAAAAGCTGTGCTAAAATAAACAGAAAACGAACAAAAAAATGTCTGGGCGCAGCAAGTGCTTTATGGTAGTGAATTTTAATTAAATGCTTATAACTTTTTCTTGTCACGTAAAGATCTGAATTAGCCTGATAGCCTTGTTATTTTCGGAGATAAAATTTTGTTAGGAAGAAAATCCAAAATTTTCCCCGAAAACTTTTTCCGATTTTTCTGGCTAATGATCTTATTCAAGCCACTTATAAAAGAACGGTATCTGTTAAATTTCATCAAACTCAGCCCATTATTTTTTGAGGTTTTGAGGTATCGATGTCATACATATATATATATATATATATATATATATATATATATATATATATATATATATATATATATATATATACATGTAAAACTTGAAACTGACCCCAGATATGGGTTCTAGGGGTCCTAGTTTGCGCACATTTGAATGAATTTTCTCTACGAAAATTCACTTAAAAGAGAACAGATGATTAGTGTGCTGGATGGTGTTGTAAAAACAGGTAAACAAAAAACAACAGCAATGACGAGAATCAAGAATAGGACCACGAAAGCGGGGGTGGGGTGGGGTTGTTGAAACAAAATTTTTTAAAACATTCTGAGATACATTAAAACCCATACGTCGAAAAGGGGGAAAAGGCAGAACTTCTGAAAGACTTAGTAAAATTGATAAAATGCCAAGGACAGAAATTATTAAAAAGATAAACAGAAAGAGAGACAAAAAATCATGATTGTAACGACAATATGACGTGCTAATGATCCTTCTGGACGTAAATATATATTTCTGGAAACAGCTGGTTATTGTTTTTAACCAGTCATTAAATGTTTCAGCATTTCTATAACATATTATTAGGCGAAGTAAATGTTATTAAAAGTATAAAGTAATTATAAAGCCAAAATTAAAATTGTTGATATAAAAACTAAAAAAATATGCTATAAAAGATATTAAAATTTCACAATTATGTGCTTAATAAGAATATTATTGTAAATAAAAGTGTGTTTTTAATCAGAGTTTACTGTTAAATGTAAATTATTATTGCAAGTAGTATGCTGGGAATAAAACTTTAATAGAAAATCAAGGATTCCTTATAACTCTGCTATTAATAAACCAAGGCTACCAGATCTAGACCCTTTATAAACGCGCGTCACTGACTGTGTGCTGCTTTGCATACTACACCAATCGGGACACACTTCGAGCAAAAAAAAAACTTTCATTAACGAAATCTACAGATGATAAAACGCAACATCAACTCTAGATAATTAAAAATACTGTCGTGGAGAGAATTATTACCTTCTCACCCTAACCTGTCGGCCAGAGGGCCGACGACTGCCTGTGTTTTATTGTCAAATTTAACCTCTCGAAAATTACATTTTAACAATATTGCTTTCGACGCGTTTTACGACAATCCGCATCGTAAGATACAAGACTGCAGTGGTGAAAAAATATAAACACTTTTAAGATATTCTAAATATGT
Organism: Tillus elongatus; assembly: GCA_964006375.1. NCBI lineage: Eukaryota > Metazoa > Arthropoda > Insecta > Coleoptera > Cleridae > Tillus > Tillus elongatus. Next base: position 87,316,274 of record OZ023269.1, on the reverse strand, counting down.
ACCTGTATTGGATATTAACTTTATGCACAGCGTTCAATACGGAGACAAGTCTTACAGAAAAAAAATGTTGTATCGATTCAGTTATTGTTTATTAGACATTTATTTCTGAAACCAGTGAGCAGTTTTTTCTAATCAATGCAAAAATTTTGCTTGACCACTTTATTTTGAGGGGTCTTACATGCCCAAGATCACGATATCGAGGACCGACGACCTCTAAACTCCTCAAACATAAAGCCGCAGCCACAGAAGAAATTATTTTATAGTACTTATAGACTCAATAAAAAACCGCCAATTCTTGAAAAAAAATGACAAGCTGTGAGAATTGATCGCAGACTCTAACTAGGAAATCAAGATAACTCTAAATCCAATGACATCAAAACAATTAACAATATGTTAGTAACTGCGGACACGATAAATGTTTGGGGTTTGACTTTTTCCTTAAAATCGAATTTTACTTTATTTTTACACAAATATGTATACAGGATGTTCATTTTAAAAGGTTGCACCAAGATTTTTCCGAAACCTGCTGAGAATTTCGAAAAGACCTAAAAAAAACCTCTATTTTGCTTGCGAGGGGGGCACTTTTAATAGAACTCGTAGGTCGAGTTGCACCTTTTTAAAAAGCTCTTTTGATTCTCTATTTAAAGCCGCAATTTTAAATCTACCGATTCATTTTTCAGATAATTGATTTCAAAACTTATGTTAAGGCTGAAATTACAACTAGATCGTTTTGTACCGCAACAACAGCTCTTTTTTAAGATGTTGGCTCCACTAATATTGAATTTCAGTTCTAGCTCACTATGAAAGCAGATATTTGGGTGTCTTGAAGAAAATAAATCAGTAGCTAAAATTAAATAAGTGCCTAAAATGAGCACCGTTGACATTGAAGTTTTGAAAGCAAATATCTAACAAACCAATCGTACATTTTAAAATTGCAGCTGAAGTTTTGAAAGCAAGTACATAAAAAGCTAATAGGTGGGTTTTAAAATTACAGCTTTGAATAGAAAATTAAAAGAGCTTTCAAAATATGTGCCACTCGACCCCCGTTTCCTATTTAAATTTAGGTGGTAAAAGTCACCCCCTCTAGGGGTTAAGGGCTTCAAATTCTGTTATGGTTGAAAGAGTGTCCCCAATGCAAGCAGGATCGACGTATTCTCGGAAAAACCCTGGTGCAACTTTTTACAATGAACACCCTTATATTTTTCGTGTTAAATTTATATGTAAAAAGAGTATAAATTAATTGCTTGTTGGTACCATTGCTGGTGAAGTCGCTCCATATCAATACAAATATAAAGACTTCTTTCCTGGGTTCACACGTATTTGTTTTCTTGTCTGTAACCGGTTTCGCCCTTTTACGATGCCATAAAAGGACGAATCGGGTAACAGAGAGAAAACCAATACTTGTGAAGTCAAAGAAGAAGTCTCTTCATCTGTATTTAAGAGTAGAAATATATGTTTAATATGTATATTCTCTTTTATTCAGTCACACCATAATTTTTCTAGGGCATTTGAACCACGAGTTAATCATTTCTATTCCTTAACACGTCGGTTTCCGGGGGGGGGGGGGGGGGGGTGGGTACTTAATTTATTGCAGTTATCCTTATGAGGAAGAACTCAAAGGACTTGTCTCAAAGAAGAAGTCTTTTTATCTATATTTAAGAGTGTATATACTTTTGTAAGTAGTTTAAAGAAGTGTTAATTTACTGCAGTCATCCATCCTTATCAGGAAGAACTCAAAGGACTGTTTACAATAGTCATACATCTGCGTACCTTGACATCATATGAGGAGTATTTTAGGGAACTATTCTAGGGCTCCTGTTGTATACAATATACACATCATTTTTTTATAAACAGTTTGTAATCTGCACTTATAACTTTTATACAGATGATACGCAACTCTACTATTCATTCTATCCCTCCGAAAAGATAAACGCTTGTCGCCTGATACAGCAGGACCTGGATCGCATTGAAAGTGCTGCCTCAGACCATCTATTAAAGCTTAATGTCTCTAAATCTTCTGTCATCTTATTTGGAACTGATAAGTACAGATATTCTGTCTCTATTTCCTTTAAATTCTGTATATAAGTACACTTGGAGAACTCAAATCACCACAACACATTTTAAAAGACCTGATGATCGTTTCACTAACCAAATTAGCATCATCAGAGGATGAATAATTCTAACTACTTTTAAAAACTAACATCACCTTATATACCGGATCTTAGGTAAACAGACGGAACTGTCATGGGGAACTAATCGCAGGCAAATTCTACAGTGTATTGAATTTTTATCGCCGGACGAGGTCTTTGAACTGTCTTTGCTAACTTATCTAAAAGGTGCCCATCTCTAATAACTTTGGGAAGATTCAACGACAACTAAATTAACATAGTTTCCTTTGGCGGAAATATCTGTATTCTTATGTTATCTCCAGGGCGTGCTGAAACGTGGAAATTTATTTTACAAAGTAATGGATCAGGTGACTCATAATTAGCGGTGGTGAAACGTTCATAAATTTTTTGTTGTTACTATATTTCGCAATATATATGTATATATATATATATATATATATATATATATATATATATATATATATATATATATATATATATATATATATATATATATATATATATATACTCTCGAACGCGTTTAGCTGTCCTGGTTGTCTAAAGTTTTTTATTAATTTTAGATTATCTTCTTTAACGTGATGATTATTATCCCAAATATGTCTGGCGACAGAAGATCTATCTATAGTACCGTAACGTAATTGGGCTAAGTGTTCTTTGAATCTAATTCCAATCGATCTTTTTGTTTGTCTGACATACTTAAGATTACAATATTTATAACTTATTTCGTAAATTCCTGACATTTTGGCCGTGCTATCCTTGTCTTTTGGGTTACCTAGCAAGTTTTTTAAGGTATTTTTTGTCGAAACTGTTAGCTGTAAATTGATTTTATTAAAATGCTATCTAGACCCCTCGTGATTCGAGGGTCAAATGGTAAGCAAACAAAGTTTTTTTCTGATTTATCTCTTCTAAACATCGTTGATTCCGTCAACATTTTCTTTGTTTTCTGTTTGTTGATTAAAAGTGGAAAAATTAAGCCTGGACATAGGTTTCTGATGTTGATTTCAGCCTTTGGTTTTTCTTCTACAAGCGTTTGGAAGATCACCAAAGTTGGGCCTTTGCATTTACATAACATATTATGTAAGGTTTATTCTTCCTCTTGTAAGAATCTGAGCAGTACTTCGTCTCCCGGACTTATTTAACTCACGTGTTTATTAGTTTGGCAGTGTTCTGGTAATAGACCTACTATTATTCGAATGAAATTTTTGTTTCCACCTCGTAGGTGCTTTGTACATTTTGGCGAAGGTCCTCTTATAAACGTTTCTCTATCGTGGTGAGTTTTTCTCTACTTCACTGTTTTCTCCGAGTAAAGTTTTTACTAAGTCTGCTTAAGCTGGGCCAGGCTGGACTGGTATGGCCTTCTTTGGGTAATTGGTCCGCTTGATCATTCTCTTTATGACCCTCCAATACGGAAACTATGCTAGAGTCACTTTGTTTTGACTTCCTAGCCTCAAGGATATTTCAGGAAATTAGAAATTTGTAAGTGCCTCTGGAAGTATATCGACAAATTTACGTCAGTAAGTTGTATGCATAGGGTGTTAAACTTATGTACTAACGAAAAGGTAACCTTGGGTAAGCGTAATATAACGAGAAGAGAATCGTTTGGATAAATAAAAATTGGCAAATACGAGATATACCGATAGAAGAACGAACGATCCAGTTTGCCTCTATGTTTTTTAAAAGTTCTAAAATATAAGTAAACAGTCTTCAAAAAGTATACGCATAAAAATGATTTTTTTACTTTAAATTATGTCTTGGTACTAGAGGCAATTCTCTCTACATTCTGTTTCCAAAAATCTAGTTAGATTAAAGTTATAAATTTTATTATTCTGTGCCAAATATTACCCACATATTAGATTCTTTTGGTAAAGAAGTTAAAGCCAAACTTTGAGCTTCGGCATCCAATAATGTCAAGAAGAGAAATAATCCAAAACCGAGTATAATTTACAATACAAATAAAACATTATATTTTAAAAAAGCATAGCATATAATATGTAATTTTTTATTCTCTTCCAATACAAAACCTAATAACAGTGCAAAATAAGAGAAAAATATTCACACGAACGTAATTACAACTTTTTTTATTATAGATTTTTCCATTCTAGGATGTACAAGAACATATGCTTCATGCCTTCGTGGTCTAACTAAGGTGAGTCTTTTATACGCTCTTTTCTCTTCAGGGATATATTTTTAAGGTACAGGGTGTCGGTGCTTACTATAAACACGTATTGCAATACATGAAATTTTCTTATAGGGGATATTTTTTCTGTTTTGAAGTATTTAGTTCATACACTTTCAACATTTTTTTTGCGTTCCTAGCATAACTTGTGACCTATATGTATATTTTATACCAAATTTGACGGAAAATATTTAGAATATAAAAAAAAGATGGAAAGCTAAAAATTTTATTTTAAGCATTTATTTCTTAAAAATTTTGATAGCTGTTCACTCATATATGGTGAAAAAGATACCCTTGTCCACAAACTACCAACCTGCATTAAGGACTATTAAGTTCTAACCATCAAGGAAATACGAAACAGTACTACCTTAACACAAAATGTTGCTACTGCTGTTTAAACTATTTAAAAGTTATAAGGGATACAATATAATTCCAAAATGTAACACTGTATCACAAGAACAAATCCTGGAGTATAAAACCTCCATTAGAGGTTATATTGTTTTGTTGTTTTTAGTGATTTTTGTTGCAAAAATTCAGTAGCCAGCTGGTCCCGTATCACACGTCTTATGCTGCAGAGAGGCAAAACAGGCTGCGGTATTGACAGAAGATATGTAAGTAAAGGGGACAGGAGGAAAACTATAGGTTGTTTCTGGTGTAAAATAGAAGTTTTTTATTATGCTGTTTAGAACCGAAATACAATGAAGATGAGGTGGTTTGCCGAGTTTTCCCCCGAGCTTGGAAATACGCCAATCTTAGTGGCTAATTAAATGCTAAGAAAGCGTGTAGATTATTAAACGAAAACAGATTAACTTTACAACATACATAGTTTCTGCTTCAATAATTGCAAGCGTAAAATGTTGTGGTTAAAAAATAAGCCGCGTTGGTATTTTAGACGATTCTTTGTTTTTCTAAATTTTTGAAAATAAATTAGTGCTTTTGTTATTATCTCAAAAATTGTTTTATAGAATATGTTTTGTAGTTAGTAAAAAAAATCAAATATAATCACTGTTGTGGTTTTTTATAAACCCACTCATTTTAAAATAGCGGATATTTTTCACCGAAAAGACTCTTGCTGCCGCTTATACTTGATCAAAATTGAAAATGGAATGTACTTTTGAGTAGGCTTGAAAAATGTCATATTTTGAATCCATTCGTTCCAAACTCGAGTATTTCAAATGACTGCAAAAGTGTTTGGTATCTACAACGAAACATGATAATTTCGACAAGAGATGTGCCAACGCCTTCAGTTTTTAGCACATATAATCCTTGTAGCTGTGAAATGTTCCAGTTTAAACAGCAGCTACCACTTTAAGTATAATTTTTTGATTTTTGTTTAATTTTTGAAAAATAATTGTATTTTTCTTACTGGCATAGAAAATTATTATATAGCTATGTTTCGTAACAAACTTAAAAAAAAAGTCTGGAAGCAGCAAGTACGTTATGAAAGTAAATTTTCATAAAAGTGTTTTTAATAGCAAATGATTACCGGTATAGCCTATGTAGTAGAAACAATGTACTATATTTTATCAAAATTACTTATTGTTTGAAAATGTACAAAGATTTTCCGAAACTAAACTAAAAATTTTGGTTTCCTAGCCAACAAACCTGACGTTAATAGCAAATTGAGTTATGAAATTTGAAATATTTAATGAAAATTCGCTACCAAAACGCACTTACTGCGTTCAGATTTTTTTCTTACAAACATGCATCATATTTCGATAAAAAATGCAAAAATCCATTAACGAATTTGGTCTACGAAAATTACCTAAAAATTATAGACCGTTAAACCACAAACTTCACTAAACCTACAGCGAAAGCATCAACTCAACTAAACCGACAGCCAAAGCATCAGAGAAAGGGTCTATTTGAAATGGATTTTATGTAAACATTTTAGTGAAGTGAAGGGCAACGACGGTTTAATCTGAAACTTAAGGGTTCGCAGAACAGTATTCTTGCAACATTTTCTTTTCACAATCCGTATTTGTTTCACGTTCTTTGCCTAAACATTGCTAATTTTGACGTTTCAAATTGCGACTTTGACGTTTTGAGGAAAACTCATTTTTTTTCCTTTAACTGGCCATAACTGTTATGTTCGACCATAAGAGTAATATGTGTTTTACATTGACATGAATATATTATCCGTCACACTGGGAATCAATCCTATTCTCTAATTAGACGAGCGTCTCGCGACAGTAAAAACTTGGATGATTTTTTTTGTTGTTTTAACGAAATAAAAGACCTCCCTAACGTAATGTTACAAAAAATCCTACCAACTGACTTTTTTGACCTGCCCTGACATCAGTTTGCCTAATTAAAACCGAAAAGGAGAAGGAAAATCAACCCTGCCATATATCAAGGTTATGTGAGCATAATGAACTTTTCCTTTCCCTTTTAACTTCTTTTAGCGTTTGATTAGGCAAACTGATGTCAGGGCAAGTCAGGAGGGTCAGTTGGGAGGATTGTGTGTACACAGCACAGTCAGGGGGGTATTTTATTTCGTTAAAACGACAAAAAACTCATCAAAGTTTTTACTGTCGCGACACGCTCGTCTAATTAGAAGAAAGCAATATTTAAGCTATTAATCACATATTATACATACATTTTATCTTTCTGCTCTGCTTGTTTATATGCACTTTAACTATGACAAATCTGACACTGCTTCTTGCGCGCAATGTGCTTAAGAACGGGTAGGTACAAAGTTTTTCTTCATGTATTATAACCCTATAGTTGAAACCACAGCTAAAGCATCAGAAAAAGGGTCTATTTGAAATTCATTTTCTGCAAATATTTAAGTAAAATGAAGGATAATGGTGGCTGAAGCTGAAACTTAAGGCTTTTATAGAACACACTTCTTACAAAACTTCTGCTACATCGCCCGTAATGTTAGTTTCAAGTTCTTTATTTAGAACATGTCAATTTTGACGTTTTGAGTTGCGACTTTTTGACGTTTTAAGAAGAAAAACTTAAAAGCTTATAACTTTTTTTATTTTAACGTAGAGATTCAAATTTTGGTGCATGGTTTTCTTTTTTTGATATAAATCCTTGTACCCAATATTGTTGCCCTAACCTTGTTATTTCCGGAGATATAAATTTTTTTCGAAAGAAAACGCAAAATTTTCCGAAAAAAAACCAGTCCGATTTTGCTGGATAACAAAATTATACAAGCCACTTGCGAAAGGAAGGTACTCACCAAGTTTTATCAAAATCGGTCCATATATATATATATATATATATATATATATATATATATATATATATATATATATATATATATATATATATATATGTATGTATATATATATATATATATATATATATATATATATATATATATATACATACATATAAAGTCTCAAACCGACCTCTGATTTGGGTTCCAGGGGTCCTAAATAGCGTTTATTTGAAGAAATTTTTTCAAAATTCAAAAGTCGCGATCATTAGTGACTTTTTTTTAAAGAAAATTCACTAAAAGACTAATATAACCTATTTTGTGATTTTCTGCTAAGTTACTCATTTTAAAATAGCGGCAGTTTTTTCAAAAAGAATTTTCCTACGGTGATGATCACCCAAATATTGAGTTAGAAAGTATTTGAAAATGACCTCCAAAAGTTTCAAATTCGCAGCCGTTAGTAATTATTTTGTAAAGTCAAGTACTTGTTTGAAAATGAGCGCCAATCTGTTTATTTATACCGATTCCGTGAACACGATAATAATCGAAAGGCTATATCAAATAGATTTAAACATTCGGCTCTGTCGAATGCAACCCTAATCTTTTATTTAATAATGTAAGCACAACATATTTAGATTACTTTTTAAAATTGCAGATAAATTGTTTTTGTGAAAAAAGCGCGCACTAAACGAACCTAATCAATATGAATTAGAAAATGATTGCCTTAGCTCATTTAAATAATTGAGTTCGCCAAGTTGATTATAAAAACAGCGGTGAAGCTGTGTTGATATCGTCGACCGTATCATCTTGTAGAAATTAATCGGTGCTTGTGTTTTCGCAGTGAGACGGTGAGAAGTTCGTCTCCCACGAGTGTTTGTCTTAATTATTGGCGGCAGGGCAGACAAGCTAGTCATTAGAATAGAGTCCCGACAGAGGGCGGAAACAGGGATGCTGTGCATCTCATCAAACACCTAATCCCGGAATGTTGCCGTTTGTATTACCGTGCCAATAAGGGTTGATCTTGACAGCACATTTGTCCACACTCCCCGACAATATACACCGATACTTTCAATAATGTACAAACAAGATTTATCATGTTACTTCTCAATTTCCTTCATTTGTTCACGCCTGTCGAATCCCCAAGATTTCCATTTTTCTCCTGGACGTAATATAGCTTTTGCACTCAAAAGTACGCACGTTGTAATAAAGTAAAAAACAAGCCGATTACTGAGTGTTTTATGTTTCTTATTCACAATATAAATTTATAGTTACATTTTTTTAAAGTGAAATGGGCAAAACTTTTAGCAACCTTCTTTTAAGTACAATTTGGAGAATCAAATTCATCACAATACAGTTTTTAGACTTGACGATCATTTCGCAAATAAAGTTAGCGTCTTCAGAGGGATGAATAAACGCATCCCTCTAATGACGCTAACTTTGATAGCGAAACGATCGTCAGATCTAAAAAATTTATTGTGACGAATTGGGTTCTTCAAATCATACATATCAGTGCTCATCACAGGTTCCAAATCTCCACTCTCCAGTTTTATTTATTATAAAGGTCATTAACTCGGCTTGAATTTTCTCAACATAATCCCCTCAAAGACTTGCATATATATTATAGAACGTTCATAAAGCGATGCTAAACATTTTAAAAATTCTTTATCTTGGTCTTCAAACCACTCCTCAACAGTACATACGACTTCATTGTTCGTCAAAAATCGTTTACCCTTTAAGCCTTTTTTGTGCTTTGGAATAAAAAATAGATTGATGGTACTAAATGGTAGTCAACCAATTCCAAACCAATTTTATCAATTGCTTGGACGACCTGTAAACAGGGGCGTTGTTTTGCAAAAAGAAAACACCTTTGGTCCGGTTTTAGCGGCGTTATTCCAAAGTTTCCTTTAGTCATTTAGTTATCAACTCAGTATAGTACGGTTCTGTGATAATTTTACCTTATCCTAGAAAACTGAAGCCAGAACCTTGCTGACAGACTTTCGAACACGGATTTTTTCGTTTTGAGTACCTGAATGCTTCCGACTCGAAATACTTTTCGATTGCTCTTCAGTCTCTGGATTAGTGATAAACTCATATTTTCACAGTGACTAATCGACCCAAAAAGTTTGAGGAATCTTCTTCACAACGGTGGCACGTTTCCTTCTTCGACATTATCAAACGAGGGCGCTTCTATGGTCAGGGTTCAAGCATTTCGGAACCCATTTTGCCAAACACTTTCAAATTTAGTGATTACCAGCATAAAACACACGTTCATAATGTGACTTGTGCAGTTTTTTGCTAAATATTTTATCTGAATTCGTCGATCTTCTAAAATCATTTCATGGAGATAATCAATGTTTTCTTGAGTGGTCTCCCTGAGTGGTGCTCATCTTTGACATTTGATCGTTCTCTTTTAGACTCCAGCACCCAATTTTAATTAGTACGATACATAGTATATAGGCCACCTAATTTTTCTACCATATCAGCAAAAAATTCGTTACCCAATAATCTGACAGAAATTCTGCTCTATTAAAATTTAGCTTATTCTCAGATAGGACGTTTGCAAAAATTCACAGTTTTGTCACTAATCAACTTTTGGATATCAAACTTTGACAGCTTGTTTATAAAACATCATAGTTCTTACAGTACAAAACAAAATTCAATTTTGCTTACTGGACAGCTTCCAGGCTAACAGTATACCCTTGTATTTAGCTACACTACTAACGTTTTTTACTTGTTATATTTACTAAGTAAAGATTGGAACCTGTGATGAGCACTGATAAGTACACTTGGAGAACCCAAATCACCACAACAGATTTTAAAAAATCGTTTCACTAACCAAGTTAGCGTCATCAGAGAATGCATAATTATTTATCCTCTAATGATGCTAACTTGGTTAGTGAAACGATCGTCAGGTGTTTTAAATGTGTTGTGGTGATTTCTCCAAGTGTACTTATTGTTATATTTACTTTTACTTCACGAAAATTTTGTTGACCTATGGAATTTACGTAGCCATTTTTTTGAGAAAAATATGTTGAGATTAATTTCGAATGCAGCTTAGAGTGATTTTTTATTTGGACACCCAATTCTGTCTTTATTTTCAAAAGTAGTATATAAAGAAAATGTACGTTAGTACTGTTTTCCATTTTGTGAGTAAATTTTATTCAGTAAAATCTACCGTTCAACCTCTCAATAAAATGATCTACGTTGCATACCTAAGTACTCAATATTACGAAAATAACTTGCATATAACAAAACTAACAAAACCGTAGCAAACGAAGGATAATTTTGGTGTCCCCGGACGTATGAATTCGTAGGCAGCTTTGTTTTTTTGTTTTGTTTAATTACTACATTGGATATAAATTAATGTACTAGATTTAAGAGAATGGTATCAATAATATCACAAACAAGTCTTTGATTTAGATGAATTTTAATGTTTCTTCTAAGTTTTTTTTGTAAAATTTTATGTTCTACTCAGTATGGTATGATTATAGTGCATAATCATATAGTGCATATTGATATATTCGTCTTGTTTTCCAAACCTTTTTCAAATGCCTTGAAGTTTTATAAGCTCATAAATAAATTTAAATATCCAAATGCTACAAGTGCAAAATTTTCAATATTCTTTTTTCAATAGGTAATAATTCAATGTTCTCTTAACTTAGAAAATATACATTTTGTTTATAATGTTGTATCTATAGGTGCAACCTGTCTACCAGCTTTTATCCAAATAACTACCTTTTTTGTTTTCCTAAAAAAATAATCTAGAACAACTAGGCCTTATTCGGTTGATTAACGAACTTATTCAATACTAAGTGAGTGGTGAGCGTGTTGCCACCTAGTTGCGGAACCAAGTAGCATGTTGTCACGCCAGCTCCAAATAACACAAAGTCTTTAAAAATAGAGACTGTATACAACCAACTAACAATTTAATAAATTGTCAGCCCTGGCCCATTTCTACCCTAATATAGGGACAAAGTATGTAAGGCATAAATGCATTCTCGTGGTGGCGACACGCTCATCACTCACTTAGTGTTGAAAGGCTGGCTACTATAGCCGTATTACTTTATAGGTGTATTTTCGTAGCAATTAGTATGCCGTACTGATGAGCTCTAATTAGAGCGAAACCAGTCTACGCTTCTAATTGTTGTGAGAATACATCTATGCCTTATATACTTTGTCCCTATATTAGGGTAGCAATGGGCCAGGGCTGACAATTTATTAAATTGTTAATTGGTTGTATACAGTCTCTATTTTTTAACATTTTGTGTTATTTGGAGCTGGCGTGACAACATACTACTTGGTTCCGCAACTAGGTGGCGACACGCTCACCCTTCACTTAGTGTTGAAAGGCTTGCTACTATAGCCGTATTACTTTATAGGTGTATTTTCGCAGCAACTTACTTAGGTTAAAGCTTTATATAAAAGTTTTTTAATTTTGTTTCAGAACTGGTTTGGAGTTGAACATTTCTGAACAGCTCCCTATGTTTTATTTTTTGTGATATTATAAAAGAAATTATTTTACTCTATATTATTAATTTTATTATTATTATTAAACGACACCTGTTTTATAGAAATTCTTCAAATACAAAAGTGATCGTTCCGCTTCTTAAACAAAAGTTACCGGTACGGAAGTGTACCTTTTGAATACGACGAAACAATGCCTTATTACAATTGGAAATTTTGCCGAACCGCTGCCTTTCTGTAAGGATTGTAGGGATCTTTAACGTGGCCAACATCGCATGGACACGGGACCGACGGCTTTACGCCCCCTCCGAAGGGCGGAACGTGCAGACATTCAACTTGCTCAAATACAATGCCAGAACCTCGGTTGATGTTAATTTTACAGTTTGTACCGAAAAAGTGAAAGGAGTACCCCGAGATCGAACCCAGTACCCTTCGGTTCAGAGGCACACGTTCTTACCCCTGAACCACCGAGGTTCTGATATATATATATATATATATATATATATATATATATATATATATATATATATATATATATATATATATATATATATATATATATATATATAGGCTATTAGAATGATTTGTCTGTGACCATAGGGGACTTCATGTTTCAATTATTATTTATTATTTATTTGAATCTTTTTAAAACACCATATAATCGACAAGCAATAAAACCCTCTCACGTTATACCCCTCTCTCCTGAACTCCCTTTCTTTTTTTCAATTCGTTTAATTTTCAGCAAAAAGATAATTAAGAAACGATTATTTCTATAATATTTTTTGGCTTTAAGAATCAGTATTACAGGTCACTTAATACAAACCTTATAATGCAGCTTGTTGTCAGTGTTATTTTAACTATTTGACAGCTTTTTAATAAGTGACACTAAGAGTTTTTTATTAAAAAACAAACTTTGACTTTTGCCTTGCCTCATGTCAAAAGAGAATAGACTGAGTTAGGTAAGGGAGATATAAAACAAGTTGAAGTGATATGGGAGTAAAAAATATAAAAAGAAACTGCCGAAACAAATGTAGTAACGAAAGCAGCTTCTGTTGTGGTGGAAAAGCCTCATTATGCGGAAACAGAATCTTGAATGTTATCAATTATTTAAGCATGGTTTCAAAACTCGTTGGATCGATACATTCCTCAAAATATTTACGTCGAAAGAAATGGTTTAGGGTGATACTGTAGACAAAAATACTTCTAAAAATCTTTTATATATGTATATATTTCTATAAAATATTGCAAATTTTATTTGTCTTTAGGAGTGTACGTGCAAAAATTTTAATAAATTAATTAAAACATGAATAATTGTAAGATTTTCGTTTTGAATAATTACTGTTCAATTATTTTTAAACTTAAAGTAAACGCATCTTAGACGATGATACTTGTTAATATGTTTTTTGAATTAAAATTAGGCCATTTTTAGCGAAGATACGCTAAATGAGAGGTATCGATGGTGAAATTGCAAACATTTCTACAAATGAGCGCGAATTAGGGTCCCGAGAACGCAAAACCACGGCCCGTTTAAATTTTTATATGTTTTCAAAACAAATTTGTATCTCAAAAAATAACAGTTATTTTGATGAAATTTGGTAGACATATTGCTTTGGTAAAGATTTTACTATATACCAGATTTAAAGTTTCTTAGTTAATGGCAAACTGAGTATTAAAATTTTTACTTTTCGGCATGGGCCGCTTTTTTAGCTTTTGGGCGTATGTACAGTAAAAGCAACTTCTCCCATTTACACCAAAACGTTTTTTTTTGGCGAAATTTCGTAGATAAAAATGAGGAAACAACGATATTTCAGGAATCTCTTTAAATGAGCGCGAAGCCCTCTAGAACCACTATCCGGGGTCAACTTGCGATTTCTCTCTCTCTCTCTCTCTCTCTCTCTCTCTCTCGCTCTCTCTCTCTCTTAGTAAGGCAAACATATATATGATAATTACCTTTAATATAAATATACGGGGCCTCTAGCAGGTATTGTTAAAACATTATCATTTCAATGTTTTATCAGTTTAATTTTTACAATTGATTTACATCAATTCATTTAAGGTGTCTTGAAACATTATTTTAAATTGTAAAATAGGGCATTACACAAACACCAGCCTTCTTGCTATGTACAGGTGTCCCATTTTGGTGGCAATTGCTGGGTATCTCGTTTATTAGGAATGATAGAACCTTGCGATTTTCGTGAACCTGAACAACTTTTTTGTGGAACCAAAGATGCCCTAAACAAAATTGTCATAGCCCTCTTAGTTTCTAGCTACAGGTCGATATTGAAAATATTGCGTTTTCAGGTGCCCCTCGTATTTCAGTTGTCTGATAACTTGTTAAAAAGGTAAAAACAAATCCAAACAACAAAAAATCCTAATATTTGTAATTCGCAGTCAAAATTTTGCAGTAGGCCATGAAAAAATTCTTGCTGCTGTTTATTTATTTCTATATGCTAACAATAAAACGAGAAAAGTATTTAGTAACGGCTATTTATCAACATATCTATTGCCAATTTTCTATAAAACAGTTCTACCTACCTAAATTTATGTAACAAAAGGAAATAAAATTGTTAAATAATTATTATAAGATAAGCCTATTAAGAATGCCATGACAATTTTGCTTGCGACATCTTCCGTTCCACAAAAAGTAGCTCAGGTACGCAAAAACGGCAAGGTTCTATCTTTACTAATAACCGAGATATCCAGCAATTGCAACAAAAATGTGTATAATCATTTGTAGCAATAAATTAATAAATAACTGAACAAATTTATAGGTAAATAAATTAAAGTTTTGCCTCGCAAGAAATTAGCCTTAAAATGTTTTGTTACAGTATTTTCTCTATTAAAATTTGCTACAAGATAAATGTGCAACTGTGTTTAGGCATACGATTGTATTTATCCTTGCAAAAAAAAAGGAAGAATATATTATCTGAATTTTGACATCCCAGCAGTGACATTCCTTCTTCAAGTTTTAATTATCTTTTCTGACACTTATGAATAATAGGTGTTTGACAATCGTTCATGACACATTCCATTTAGTCTATAGTAAAATCCTGGACGCAGCAAGTGCGTTATGGTAGTGAATTTTCATAGAAATGATCTAGCACCAAATATTTTATTATAACTTTTTTTCTTGTAACATAGAAATATAAATTTTGTGTATCGTTTACTTTTTATATCGTAAACCAACCACCAAATTTGGTTATCGTAGCTTTTTTATATTTTGAGATAAAAATTTTTTTAGAATGAAAACTCAAAATTTTTCCGGAAAACCTTGTCCGATTTTCCTGACTAACGAATTTATCCAAGCCACTTATAAAAGGAAGGTACACGTCAAATTTTATCAAAATTGGTCCATTATTTTTGGAGTTATCGGTGTGATACACACACACACACATATATATATATATATATATATATATATATATATATATATATATATATATATATATATATATATATATATATATATATATATATATACAGTGTGGAACAGCCAAATGGAATAAATTCGATAACGGATAAATGAGGGCGTGTTGGGAAAAACGCTTGGACACGTCGATTTGTATTTTTAACTGCGCATCTTTTTCAAGAAAAAAAAATTATATAGGGTGCGTCATGTGACAGTGGCCAATACCAACTTTCTTATTTTAAATACAAGCCTCTGTATATTATTAATTTTTTGGATTCTTCAGAAAATTCTAGACATAATTCATGTACAATGTTCTATACCTATCTTCAACTGTTTCGGAAATATTAAGTATTTTCAGATTTATTACAAAAATTAACATTAAAAATAGAAAATTATTTTATTTCACAAATTCGCCACATTGCATTCAATACTTATTTCCCATTCAGCTCTTGATAATGAGAAAGTAAACAAAAACCATTCCTGCGTTTCTTTTTACTGATATGAAATGAAACAAAAACAAAAACAGTTTTCTTTCTGTTCGTATAAAACTCGTAGCCTTAGCAACTTGTTGTCTGCCTGCATGACAGTAGTGATTAGTGTCAGTGCTATTGTCGTTTGAATTTCGTTAACTGTACGTAATAATATCAGAAAAATGGTTCATTTAACAGAAATGCACAAAATAACCATTCTACAAATGATTGGTTATGGAGATAACACACGGACACAGATGGAAGTGTCTCGCTTATTTCACGAAAAATTTCCAAATTTGCCGCCTGTATCCCAAGGAACAATTAGCAAAATAGAAAAGCAGTTTCGCGAGCTTGGTCATGTGAGACAGATAAAAAAAGTAGCTGCCAATGCAGTAAGTGATGATACGAAATTGGATATTACGCTTGAGTTTCAAGAAAACCCACATACTTCTGGTCGACAAGCAGCCCAACTATTCAACGTTAGCCACACAGCAATTTTTCGAACATTAAAGGAAAGTAAAATGCATCCCTATAAAATGATACCAACTCAGGAGCTCATGGAGGACGATTTCGATAGGAGAACGTATTTTTGTGAACAAATGATGGCAATGTTAGATAACAATGTGATCCAATTAGAAGATGTTTTGTTTTCTGATGAGAGCACATTTACACTTCACGGTCATGTTAATCGTCAAAATTGCCGCTATTGGTCTAATGAGAATCCTCATTGGATGAGAGAGGAACATACGCAATATCCTGAAAAAGTTAATGTTTGGGCAGGAATTGTTGGAAATCATATCGTAGGTCCCTTTTTCATTGATGGCAACTTGAATGGGGATAAATATTTAGAACTGCTCCAAAATAATGTCGTGCCAACTTTGACAAACTTATATCCAGATCCAGCAAACCCACAAGTTCCTGCCAATAAAATATGGTTTCAGCAAGATGGAGCACCGCCCCATTACCAAATCAATGTCCGGCAGTACCTGAACCAAATTTTTCCAAATCGGTGGATAGGGAGGCGCGGATCGATAGAATGGCCAGCACGATCTCCTGATCTGTCGCTATTAGACTACTTTTTGTGGGGATATGTCAAAAGTATTGTATACAAAACTAAGCCCCTCAACTTAGATGACTTAAAAAGACGAATCACGCTTGCGATTAGATCAGTCACGCCTGAGATGTTGAGTAATGTTAGAAGACATTTCTATACCAGATTAGCATGTTGCCAAGATGTTCGTGGCGAGCATTTTGAACATTTACTACATTGACATTAATTTTTTTTTGTTTTTTTAAATTATTAAGAAATAATCAGTATTTCTTATTAGAATTTGTGAAATAAAATAATTTTCTATTTTTAATGTTAATTTTTGTAATAAATTTGAAAATACTTAATATTTCCGAAACAGTTGAAGATAGGTATAGGACATTGTACATGAATTATGTCTAGAATTTTCTGAAGAATCCAAAAAATTAATAATATACAGGGGCTTGTATTTAAAATAAGAAAGTTGGTATTGGCCACTGTCACATGACGCACCCTAAATAATTTTTTTTTCTTGAAAAAGATGCGCAGTTAAAAATACAAATCGACGTGTCCAAGCGTTTTTCCCAACACGTCCTCATTTATCCGTTATCGAATTTATTCCATTTGGCTGTTCCACACTGTATATATATATATATATATATATATATATATATATATATATATATATATATATATATATATATATATATATATATATATATATAAACATTTAAAAATTGAAACTGTCACCGGATATGGGTTCTAGGGGTCATAGTTCGCGCTTATTTGAAAAATTTTTTCAAAATTCAAAAGTCGGGATCTCCCCATTAGTGATTTTTTTCTACGAAAATTCAGTAATATAAGGTTTTTTTTTTGTTACATTTCCGAAAATATAAATGGTCCTTAAAAAACATTTGGTACTCAACTCGCTCTTACAGACACGATGCCATGTGTCAAAGATAAAGGTTCCACGTTAACTAAGATTTGAGTTTTTAGCAACAATATATTTTTTTACATTATAATGTTAAAACTATTTTGAAAAAACTTTAATTGTTTGAGAAAAACAGATACCTTGAGGTTTGAAGTGCATGTGCGTGCTTAAGTGTATGTAAATGTGTGCACGTGAGGGTGTGTCGGCTCAATAACGCAAGTAAATTGTTTTTGATTTCAAAGAAGTACCAACAAATAAGGGTAACATTTAATAATAAACGTCGATTCGAGATGTATAAAACTAACACAAGAAGTTTAAATTTAATTTTTGACTTGAAACTAATTCAACTGAGAAATATTAACTAATTTAGCAGCTTAGAATAAATATCCAAATATAATGATCAAAAATTTTTTTTAATATCATTCTCATAATAACTATCAAGTTCCGGGCCTACTTTTGAAGCTATGCAAGTTCACTAGCCTTGTTTTGTGTTTTAGTGAATTTTCGTAGAAAAAATTCACGAATGGGGAGATCCCGACTGTTGAATTTTTAAAAATTTTTTGCGAATGAGCGCGAACTAGGACCCTTAGAACCCATATCCGGGGTCAGTTTAAATTTTTATATGTTCATATATATATATATATATATATATATATATATATATATATATATATATATATATATATATATATATATATATATATGTATATATATATATATATATATATATATATATATATATATATATATATATATATATATATATATATATATATATGTGTGTGTGTGTGTGTGTGTGTGTGTGTCACACCGATAACTCAAAAAATAATGGGCCGATTTTGATACAATTTGGCACATACCTTCCTTTTGTAAATGGCTTGGACAATTTCGTTGGTCAGGAAAATCTGACGAGCTTTTCCGGGAAAATTTTGAGTTTTCATTCGAGAAAAAATTATATCTCCGGAATTAACAAAGTAAGGGCAACCAAATTTGGTACGCAGGTTCAAATCATCATAGGTAAGCTGCCTACCATAATATAGCTCTGTACGTTAAAGGACAAAAAAGTTACAGGCATTTAAAGAAAAATAATTTTGGGTTTTCCTCAAAACGTCAAAGTCGCGATTTAAAACGTCAAAATTGGTCATATTTAGGCAATGAACCTGAAATTAATATGAGCTATGGAAAGAAAATGTCTCAAGAAGAATGCTTTACAAAGCCTGATCTCTTAGTTTCAATCGTCATTGTCCTTCATTTTACTAAAATATTCCCAGAAAATTAATTTTAAATGGATCCTTTCTCTGATGCTTTGGCAGTAGTGTTGGCTATAGAGTTTATCGTTTAATGGTATATGATTTTTGTCAAATTTTCGTAAAAAATCATTAAAGCTCAATATATCCGTTATTATGCAAGTTACGAAAAAAACATGGTATGCATTAATTATAGGGTGTCTTGAGCTACATCTTAAAAACTATTTCTACAATTACAGGCTGGCCCATAAGTCGTTGGTGATTCAAATTTTCTTTTTTCTTAATCGAACACGCCCTATGTTATTGTATTTTCCATCGAAATATAATGCATCTTTGTAAGAAAAGAAATTCGGGACGCAGCAAGTGCGTTATGGTAGCTGATTTTCATTAAATGCTTCAAATTTGAATAGCTCAATTTTCTAATAACCTATAAGGTTGACCAGGAAACCAGTTTTTTCGGGAACAATTTAAGTTTACTTTCGGAAATTGTTGTACATTTTCAAACAATAAAGTTATTTTGATGAAACATGGCACATTGTTTCTACTATATAGATTGATGCCTGCTTTCTTAAAAAAACATGTTTGCTATTAAAAACATTTTAATGAAAATTCACTACCATAACGCATTTGCTGCGTCCAGAAGTTTTTTAGTTAACGGAACAAGTAGATTAGTTAAATTTCAAACTTAATGGAATAATTTACTGATTTCATTTCAGGCAATTTATAAGTAAATAAAATAAATCAAAAATGTTTTGTATGCTAGGCTGAAAACATTTACGCTATGATCTTTGCTGGATAAAAGCATATAGGATCGAAAATCCCCGGATGACTTCATAGTTTAAAGCGGCAACCGTTTAAATCCTAGTTGTGGTAAAGCGATGTCCCTGAGGTCACAAACGGTCAACCCCTAACGCTGCTCGCTTATTTAAGCCTGTTGTGATTGGAAACAACCGTGGAACATTAAAAAGTAAATCTCGCACTAAGACCCGTGACCAATGCCTGGATTAATACGAAATAATGTACGTTTGTGTATCTCGTGTCGAATTTCCTATCCGCTGTTACTAATCTGGTTTAATTTAAGAGAGCATATGGGGGGTGAGTCTCGATCATACATGGTACGCTGACCAAGGGTCAGTTCGCATTCTTAACCACTTCTGTAGTCTTGGGGACAGGCTAACTCACCCTTCGCTTTTCGATTTCGAATTATTATACCAAGTCAATCATAAAATATCACTACTCTTCGTATCGATGACATTTCCATGCATTCTAAATGTGCCCTATCAAAATTGACCCAAGCGTAGCTCGCTACTAGCATGTGTTCTCGTCTGCTTAAAGCCTCTACATACGGCACGTCCGTTACCACACGTCCGCTTATAAAGATTGATCTATACTCATAAACATAGCCATTTGTCAACTTCTGCATTCAACCGCAGTACTAAAATTGCATCATTTAGGTTTTAAAGTCACCTGACATCTAGATTTAGATCAAACTGCGAATTTCAATCTTAATAATTTATCACTTTCTGAATATATCGCTCCTTCGTGATCTGATTTAGAACACATTTTCATTTATGTGGAAACTACATTCAGATTTGCATTAAAATGGAAAACGTATTCTATATTGTGGCAGAGTCCTCCAAAAAACTGAATTCCAAATAACACCTTGGAAATGCTGGTGATGTGATTTTCTCTACTTCATATTTTACTTTCATTTTAGTGAATTTTCTTAAAAAAATTCACTGAGGAGATCTCGACTTTTGAATTTTGAAAAAATTTCTTTAAATGAGCGCTAATTAGGCCCCCCAGAACACATATCCGGGGTCAGTTTGAATTTTTATATGTTATATATATATATATATATATATATATATATATATATATATATATATATATATATATATATATATATATATATATATATGTATCACACCGATAACTCAAAAAATAATGGGCCGATTTTGATTAAATTTGGTGAATAAATTCCTTTTGCAAATGGCTTGGATAAGTTCGTTAGCCAGGAAAATCTGCCCAGGTTTTCCCGGAAAATTTTGTGTTTTCTTTCGAAAAAAATTTATATCTCCCGAATTAACAAAGTAAGGGCAACCAAATTTGGTACGCGGGTTTATGTCCTTATATCTAAGTTACCTACTAAAATTTAGCTCTGTATGTCAAAATACAAAAAAGTTATAGGCATTTAAAGAAAAATAAATTGGGGTTTTCCTCAAAACGCCAAAGTTACGACTTAAAACGTCAAAATCGGCAACATTTTGGCAAATAACTTGAAACTAATACGGGCTATGGAAATCAAATGTCTCAAGAAGGATGTTTTACAAACACTGAAGTCTTAGTTTCAACCGTCATTGTCCTTCATTTTACTAAAATGTTTCCAGAAAATTCATTTGAAATAGACGCTTTCCCTGATGCTTGGCAGTAGCCTTAGCGATAGAGTTTATCGTTTAATGGTATATAATTTTTGTCGAATTTTCGTAAAAAATCAATAAAGCTCAATATATCCGTTATTATACAAGATTTGAAAAAAATTTGTATATATTAATTATAGGGTGTCTTGAGCTACATCTTAAAAAAATATTTCTACAATCACAGGATGGCCCATAAGTCATTGGTGATACAAATTTTCTTTTTTTTTAAATCAAACACCCCTTATGTTATTGCATTTTCCATCGAAATATAATGCATGTTTGTAAGAAAAGAAATTCTGGATGCAGCAAGTGCGTTATGGTAGCGAACTTTGATCAAATGCTTCATATTTGAACCGCCCAATTTGCTATTAACCTATAAGGTTGACCAAGAAACGAGTTTTTCCGGGAACACTTTAAGTCTACTTTTGGAAATCTTGGTACATTTTCACACAATAAAGTTATTTTTATGAAAGATGGCACATTGCTTTTACTATATAGGTTGTACTGGTAACCAAAATTGATGCCTGCTTTCTTAAAAAGAAAACACACATATTTGCAATAAAAACATTTTTATGAAAATTCACTACCATAACGCACTTGCTGCGTCCAGAGTTTTATATATTTTGCGTATACGCAATAAACATAAAATAGTAATTAAGTTTTGCAAAATATTTGCGCCTTTCTACTTATGATATTAAAACATCACAATCTTATTCTATAAAATTGCACCTACTTGTATAAAAATTCGATTTTTTCACCCTTGATTTAAAATGTATAGTCCCTGAATATATTTCTTGAGATCACAATACTCATTTTTTAACAAAAAATTACCGGTTATACCGCTACCATGTCAAACATATGCTCCTCAGCGTTTATAATCCACAGGCAGTTTGGAGGAAATAGAACACAACGTTTGCTTCCAATTTACACTCTCTGCTCTTTGTGTGGGGTACACAATAGTTGGTTCACCCTATGATGCGACCTTAGGCAAGTTAAAGATCCTTACTTTTTCTAGAGAACGCAAGGAGCTCAGCAAAATTTTATGGTAATAAACTAAAACTAATTTCTGTTATTAATCGAGTATAGTCTCAGAAACAGGAAGACACTTATAGAAAAATAATAAAAAGGGTTTCACCTCAAAAAATTCTAATAATCGTTTACTTTAAACGAAACTGTTTAAAACACTTTTTGTAGACAATTTGGAAAAGTGTTTGTTATACAGTGTGATGATAAACTTGGAACATAATTCATAAATGCCTTATTTAATTTTCTCAAGAAAAATGCTTATCTTTTTAATTGCCAACTTATGACGTAAAAAATACATATATGACGTCTGAATGATGACGTCATCATAAGTTTTGTAAATGATAACCAATTTTTTTTACTGTTTTTGCATAGACCTGCTTACTGCTTAAATGACGATGGAAAAGATCGGTACCTGATATAACACATTTTTGTAAAAATTGCATTTTACTTTTTAAATGTTCGGGACACAGAAAGTGCGTTATGGTAGTGAAAAATGCTTCAAATTTGAATAACTCAATGTTCTATAAATCTAGAAAGTTAAATTTTGGTATGTAGTAAGGCACAGGGCCAAGGCAACATATCTATCAAATGTCATTAAAATAGCTTGGTAATTTTCGGAGATAAAATTTTTTTCGAAAGAAAACTCAAAATTTCTTGTAAAACCTTGTCCGGTTCTTCTGGCTAACGAACTCATCTAAGCTATTAATAAAAGAAATGTACTTGCCGAGTTTTATCAAAATCGGTTAATTATTTTTTGAGTTATCGGTTGGACGGACACACACACACACACACACACACACACACACACACACACATATATATATATATATATATATATATATATATATATATATATATATATATATATATATATATATATATATATATATATAAATTCAAACTGCCCTCGAATTAGGGTTCTAGGGGTCCTAGTTCACGCATTTGAAAAAAAAATTGCAAACTCTCACCATCGAAACCTTATAGTGATTTTTTTAAATAAAAATTCACTAAAAATGGAAAGGTACATTTAATAAGAAATAAGAAATATTTCTCACTGTTTTAATTTAGGACGAGTTTTCTTTAGAACAATGAGGTTTTTCTTCACTTTTCTAAAATAATAAATCTTTGATTTTGTGATATTTAATACGCTGTCATGTAACTATTTGACAGGTGGAAAAAAAAGTTTTATCAAAATCGGTTAATTATTTTTTGAGTTATCGGTTGGACACACACACACACACACACACACACACACACACACACACACACACACATATATATATATATATATATATATATATATATATATATATATATATATATATATATATATATATATATATATATATAAATTCAAACTACCCTCGAATTAGGGTTCTAGGGGTCCTAGTTCACGCATTTGAAAAAAAAATTGCAAACTCTCACCATTGAAACCTTATAGTGATTTTTTTAAATAAAAATTCACTAAAAATGGAAAGGTACATTTAATAAGAAATAAGAAATATTTCTCACTGTTTTAATTTAGGACGAGTTTTCTTTAGAACAATGAGGTTTTTCTTCACTTTTCTAAAATAATAAATCTTTGATTTTGTGATATTTAATACGCTGTCATGTAACTATTTGACAGGTGGAAAAAAAAGTAAGGTCAAAATCAAACAACACTCGTGAAAATTTATTGATTATTTGATGTGATCACGATTTACTTATTGGTCTTTTATCGCACTATGGATTTGGATTTCAGCGAATAAAGACAATAATGTTAAATCTTTAATTAATGCCAATTATTACCTGCCGCTTAAGTTAATTAATAGTCTTAGTGGTGGAAGTGTAAAAGTGCTAAAACTAATTAATTCTAAATCGAATTTAACAAAAAATGACACTTTTAACTGAAAGGGAAAGACTAGCGGTTTTAATGATGATTGGATATGGCGACAGGCCATATCCAAGTCATCAGAGAGCTTGCGAATTGGTTACCATATTCACAGAAACGGGATCGGTAAAAAATTTGCCACGACAAGGTCAA
The DNA here is from genome assembly GCA_964006375.1 of Tillus elongatus. Lineage (NCBI taxonomy): Eukaryota > Metazoa > Arthropoda > Insecta > Coleoptera > Cleridae > Tillus > Tillus elongatus. The sequence continues at coordinate 87,291,783 of OZ023269.1, read as the reverse complement.
CCTCGAGTGAAGAAGCCAGATTGGATATATTGCTTGAATATGAAGAAAATTCTTACCATTCTACAAGGCAACTAACCCGGAGTGGAGAGTCGACTCTCTACCGTTCCGAACTAGCCCTACATTTTTTTATTTCAACAACACACCACGAGGGCTTACAGCCCAAATACTATCGTACCGTGGGTATCGACAAGGAGGAAAGAGGCAACTTGTTAATTCTGGACTTGAAGGTTTGGAGGTTCGGGGGAGAAGGAAAAACATGTGCCGGCAAGGAGTTCCACAACTTGGAAGTCCTCGGGACAAAAGAGCGGGCATAACAAGATGTTCTATGTCTGGTGTCTGGTGTTTATATACTTTTCCATTACTTTAGAGATGACTGAAAGGAGAGAAATAGGCCTGTAGTTGCTAGGAAGCGCTTTCGATCCTTTCTTGGGGACGGGTTGTATTCGAGCAGTTTTCCAGTTACTAGGGAATATGCCTCTATTGTAAGATGTCTGAAACAGACGAGTCAGGACAGGCGCAAGTTCTGGTGCGCATTTTTTGAGAACAATTGCTGGGATCTCGTCAAGGCCAGAGGTTTTCCTGGTATTAAGAGAAGAGAGCATCTTTCGTATCTTTCTAGTTTTGAAAATGATATCCGTCATTTTATGCGCGACATTGGGGGCTGTTGGTGGTTGAACTTTTGGAGGTGGGTTGAGAGTAGAATTGCCGGCGAACAACGAAGCAAAAAGTTCAGCCTTGCCCAGGGCGGTAGAAACAATTTCATCCCCTGAGACAAGAGGTGTGAACGTGCTCTTGCAGAAATTATTCCCAATAGATTTAGCAAGAGTTCAGAAGGGTTTGCTGCCGCTGGAGCTTAATAGGACTTTGTTTTTGATGTGGTTATTAAACGAGTTTTTTGCCTCAGAAAGAATGCGGACATAGCGGTTTCTTGCGTCGTTAAATGCTTGACGGTTTTCTTGACTGGGATTGTGTAGAAGCTTTTTGTGCGCTTTGACCTTTTCAAGTCTGGCCTTGTCACAGGATTTAGAGGACCAGGGCTTTTGATGGCTGCAGAGGTTTTCTGTGTACGTGGAATAAACAATTCCATGCCAGCAGCTTGGATAATTTCCGTGACGTTTTGTGAGATTTCAGAGGGGCCAGGATGAGAGAAGCAGACAGACGCCCATGGAAATGAGGAAAAGTAATCTCGCATTTCGTCCCAGTTCGCGGAGTTGTAGTGCCAAACGATACGTGGGTGTGATGACTGTGTGACCTCGGGTTGCATTGCGCAGAAAGCAGTGACCATGCCGTGGTTTGAGCGACCCAAGGGGGCGGTGACTGATATCTTATAGCAGTCAGGATTTGTAGTAAGAAGGAGATCCAAGGGATTTGAGCTGTGTGTTGAGATGCGAGGAAAGTAAGTAGGTTGCTGAACCATATTGGCTAAAGAATTGCTGACTGCAAAGGCCTCCGCTGCTCTTCCTTGTGGATCGGTTTTTAAAGATCCTAGCCATTCCTTATTATGGACATTGAAGTCACCAAGAATAGTGACCTCGGAGAAAGCATATTCAGAAATCAGATGGTCGTTTTTTTTCAGAAAGGTAGTCAAAGAGCTGGACAAAGTTGTTGTCAGAAGGTGACCGGTAAATGCAACAGATGAATTTAGTTGCAGCTCTGAGAGAGAGTTTTATCCATAGTATATCTTTTCTTCCAGCTTCTAAATTGGGATGTCTGGTGCAGGGTAGATTGCTACGGACGTACGCGCACACGCCTCCATGCAATCTTAAAGAATTAAGGAGCTCATACCCCGAGAAATTAAGGTGGCTGTTTTGGCACTGATTTGAGTTTCGGTCAGGAAGAGGAGTTGGGGCCTATTAGCCTGGAGGAAATGGTGGACGGAGTTCAGGTTAGAATTTAGGCCACATATATTCGAGAAGGATATTGCAAATCTCGATGCTGGCGCCCCCTGTACACCCCTCTCCCAGAGATCCGAATGGAGGGGTATTTTGCCTTCGGAATCTTTTGTACGAGGAGGAGCTATCATCATTTTTGCTTATAAGGGAAACCGACTCATATACCAGAACCGGAAACGTCTGTTGGGACTTCACCGACCCCTTGATGTAAGGGGTGGTACCTCCTCGGGCGTGAAAAAATCCTTTACTATCACGTAAAGTATAACTCCACTACCACCTACCATATTGCAAGTATACCACACCAGTCAACTATTAAAGAGCTGACCAGCTTCAAACAACGTGGACCAATCTACGAATATATATATATATATATATATATATATATATATATATATATATATATATATATATATATATATATATATATATATATGTATTAACCTATTTACTAAAAGAATTCAAACTAGCCATGTTTGGCGATTACGAACGATGTGTCATAGAATACGATGTCTATAGGAAACCACCACTCTAAGTTACATTCGACTCGCATCATAAGTACGCCGAAAAAATGGCTAGTTTGAATTTTTTTAGTTTAGCTTCTGAAGTACACGTTCTTACCATTGGATCTTAAAAAGCAACACAGTTTTATAAGATTAAGGTTTTTGTGACAGGATAATTGAATAATTTTGCAGTCTGGATTCTCTCTATTCGATTTTTGTAATAATTCTCTTTTTATTATGGTCCTTTTTTATGTTTTACATTTCGCATGTTGCGTCTTCATCCATCTTTGATGTTACCGTTCATTTGGCAGTTTAAGTAACGCAAAAAGTGGACAAACCGAATAAATTAAGAAATCTGAATAAAAACGCTTGATTGAGCGCTGAGATAAATTTACTGAATTTCTTCCTAGAATTTGACTGCTTTCGGGAAATTTGTTAAAACGGCCTTCACATCCACATGTTCTGGCGATCATCTTGTCTGGCTGCTTCCATTTTGGATATGTTCGTCCCATTCCCTGTCTGCCATTGATCACTCTTTCGGTGAACTCTGTCGATGTGACACACTTGAATTTTTCTATAAACCCCCTCCCCCACCTCCACCCTATATATCCGGGGGACTGATGACCACTTTAGATGAAATTCAAGGCAGTTTTATACATAGCGATTTTGACAATATGTGGTCTTCGTATTTTATAAATTATAAGACTTTGGTTTGATTCCTGACTAAGATATTTTCTGTATTTTTTTGTCCAAGCTGCTCAGAATGTCTGAACAAGATGTCATTGTACGCTTATGTGCATTTTGTTTTTTTTTAACGTCAACCAATTTTTGCAACTATGGTCAAGCACCAACACCAAGGACCAGTCCTCCCTTACCAAATAAAAAATGTTGCTGGAACAACGTCTTTTGAAGGTGGGGCAGTTCTATTTTCGTGCCCATCATCCCACGGTACTCAACACTGACAGCTTAACAACCCCCTGAGACACAATGCCATGGCCCCAATGGTTGTTATTTTCAGTAGGTAATTAATTTATCAAAGCAAGAGCTAGGCGATATGCACACTCAGAATTCACTATGTGAAAACTGGAACCTGTGATGAGCACTAATAAGTACACTTGGAGAACACCCAAATCACCACAACACATCAAAGAAGGTCTCTGAAATATGTGTTGTGGTGATTTGGGTGTTCTCCAAGTGTACTTATCACACTCAGAATAATTACAAAGCGAACCAACGTTCCACCAGTCGAGCTACCGAAACCGCAAAGATGTCACTTCTATGATGAATATTATATTATATTTCATGCAAGCTACATATTATTAGAGCATCTGTGGGTTCAATTTTTAATATATGCCGATTTAAACGATAGACTTTGAGAAAGAAATAACCAGACTTTTTTTTCATATTTATTTTAATTTATTTGGTTCGTCTAGTACAAGGAAAGTCATCTGTTACGTGCTGTGAAGAATTTCGAATGGATTATCAACTTAATAATCTGGGCTACACTTCTTCAAAAAACTAATCAAGTAAATGTTGAAATTAAAAAGGAAGCTATACAATCCTGATGCATTCCGTCATTTTAATGGAAAGTCTGACCAAAATTTTATAATTGAGGGAACTGCTTTAAGATATTGAATAGAAGAGGCTAAAACAGTAGCTGAAAAAAGTGGAGTTGGTCCTATTTAGTGATAAAAAAACTAATTCCGAAACCCTAAAGACATTTTGGTAAACTGTGCGACGACGAATAACGAACACTTCAACCGGTTCAGATATTTTCTAAAGCAATAAAGATTGTATTTGATCAAACCATATCGGAAACTAAAACGAAAATTGACAGCGCTACCACACTAAATTTAAATTTCGCAGTTCTCAATGGTCGTGAAATATTGAATATGTCGACTAAAGAAGCGCAAAAGGATCGAGTGGATCTAGCGCGCAAATATGAGCAAAACTTAGATACATTTTAGTTCTGCCATTGCAACAGATCTACACCCATGTTTTGCAGAACGCTCTTCCAATTATTTTATTGCTCTACGGGTTTACTTTAGGCTTTAGACCACATTCCCAAGCTGTAAGCGAATGTTTGGCAGACGTATTAAAAAATATCTGCGATCATGAATGAGCCGGGAATGTTTACCGTCTCGTGATTCTGGCAATAGAAAATTAAATCGCACATGAAATTACTTATGATGAGGCCACAGACTTAAAGGCGGAACAGAAAGGCTTGTAGAGTAAAATTTTAATTTTTCTTACTGACGAATACTTTAATAACGTTAGTGTAGTAATCATTTTTGACAAAGAAGATTTAGCATCACTTGTGATTGCAAGACTGAAAGGACAAAATTAACGGCATATAAAAACAATATGATTATTTAAGAAAGACTAATGTGATAGAAAGCACTGAAACTTATCAAATTCTGTATTTCGAAAAGGAAGCTTCAAAGTAAACAAAGTAGTCGCCGAGATGCTCCTTAATTTGCCTGACTATTAAATACACGAAAACAAAGGCCTCTATCCTAAAAAATAACTAAAACAAGAATCCGGTTTTCAAACTCAAGCATTCTTATCAAACTGTCGCGTTACTAGTGAAATTAGTAGAGAAGTTATGCTACCAACAGTGCAAAAAAGGACGAGGAGGCAAATAATTTTCGCTTATTATCTTTAGCATCAGTGGAACAGACAGCCTCTTAGTGTTAGATATGATTTTTATATCACGAAAAAGCTTTCAGGGTAGGTTATAAGGTGATACGAGAATTGAACAGAAATGTCACCGTCAGTGATAGACGGGAAGACTAGAAAGATAAATTTTAAAGAGATGCCAGCTAGAGTAGGACAGGAAAATAGGCACCATTTAATGAAACGGCCCTGGTATAACTTGTTGTCAATGAAAATCTAAAGAATTTATTTTGAATAGAACTTTCATACCTTTATATTCATTTAATCTAAATTGATACATTACAAGTAATGACATAAAGTTCTTTCAACCATGCATAACACATGTGTTGGTTACATAATCTTTCACAGGAAGCCGAGTCACAAATGCGAGCTTCGACTCGACCGGTTAACATTTGGTAAAGTTGATAGACGATCAGTCGCGTTCTGCATTTAAATCTAAAATGTTCCTTTTACTTTCACCCGCTGAACAAATACTGTATGGAAACTGGATTGTGGAAGCTGATGCCGATATCCATCTAGATGAGCATCTGTATTCATTACACGCGATTCCACACCGACTACAGGCTACGAGAGGCCAAGAGAATGAGAGGACGAGACTAAGTTGGCCATCGGCTGTGGACCGTGGTTAGGTCAGGGATGGTGCGTCCGGCGTCCAAGTCCATCGTGAAATCGTGAATGCAGAACAGGCACGCTTCTAACGGGACCTCAGCCCACGGTGTGCGTAGAGCTACTTGCAGACCACAACACTCACCAATATCCACCTTATCTTCTGTCCGAGATCCTAGATCATCTGGTGATGGCAATTCCTGTCTGGTCGCTAGTCTCCAAGTCTCTGTTATTTTTTTCATAAGAATACCATTGTCTAAGATGACTTAGTTATATCATCCTTATTTCGTAGACATATTTTTAAAAATAAAAGTAGGTAAGTTGTATGGTTGTTAAATAGCACAACCCGGATGTGTTAGTTTATGTCTAGGCCACAACATACCTGACGTTTTCACATCATAACTCGTGTAAAATGGTTTCATTGGGGTTAAAAACTGATACATAACGAAATGAAAGTAAAACATTGACAATTGTGTGGTAGTATTTTATTTTCACGTCTGAAGACGTCTTGTTTAAAGTTGATGCAATTGCAAGCCAATTTAAGTACCAAATTTGCTTATTAGAAATAAATGAAATTAAGAGTAAAACAGAAATTTATTAAAACAAATCAGGAAAATATGGTATATATAAAAAATAACCTTCCAGTCGACCCCAAGTTTTACATCAGCGGTCTTTTTGATGATTTTAATGATTTCAAGTCTTACTGAGCCAAATAATTTTTTTTATACATTTGTCAGGAAAGTATTGACTCCAGATAAAAATAATTTTGGGACGCAGCAACTGCGTTATAGCAGTGAATTTTTATAAGATGTGTAAATCATTAGTACGGCATATTACTAAAATTAATACTTTAAAGTTGAACAAACCTTGAAAATCGGTTTTAGAGGTCCTAATACGTGCTCATTTGAATAATTTTTTCAAATATCGATATCTCTGTACTATCAAAAAGATATTTTAATCTTGTGATCACTTTTGAGAAAAATGCCCAAAACCCACTTTTCTATGAAGCTAGAACATTAAAATTTGGTATATCTAGGTACATATTTTAAGTATGTTTAAAAGAGGCTTGTATTACAAATTTCATTAAAGTTACAAAAGGTTTCCCGAAGAAAACTTTATATTTATATTTAGAAAATAAAAGTACCTGCAAATTATAAGTGTGGCAGGTATTTATCCTTCTTAATAGCTTGGATAATTTTGTTTCAGACAACTTAAACGAACCAGTTTTTCCAACAACTAAAAAAGTTTGTTAAAAACAAATCCTATATTACTGAATTTTCTTAATAAATATTTAATAATATCAACAATAATGAAAATTACAATTTTAGACTTAAAAGTGACAAAGTTATCCATGCGTTTTAAACTAAAATGAGATCTTGATCCAAATGTATGAAATCTGGGCACTATTGTTGCTACGAAATATTAAAGTGAAACAAAACCAAATGTTACATGCACCGAGCGGAAATCGAACCCGGGCCGTCTTCGTGTTAGGCGATCATTCTACCACTGAACCACAGATGTGCTAATGAATTTCTTGTTTACGTGATACTTGACGGCAACTTGCTGCCCCAGAAAATGTTATCAGATATCCTAAAAGTAAAAGTAAAAGCTAATTACAAAATTAATTGAATTGTGATTTGAAACACATTCAACGACTGTATAGATCTTAGATAAGAGAACAAACTGTTTTAAAATCATTTCTATAGAGACGTAAGTTGATTTTATTTTTGCCATATTCTTTTAACATGAAACTTACTAAATCATGGTTTGGCAAAAACGGCATATTTTCTGTATAAATATTTCTTTATTGTCTTCCTTATAGGTTAATATTTTCACTATATGCTACATTTTCAGTCTAAAACTTTCATTGGGGCCGTTCATCAAGCCGCAAATATAGTGTATTTTAAAAATTTATGGAATTCCCCAGTTAAAAAGCAATCACTTAATAAATTTTTAATTTTTAGTTAACTGACATTCTAACGCCGTAATTGTTGATAAACAATTTAAACCGTTCTTGGGATTTTTGTGGCTGAGATTTCTCGATCGCTAGTTCGGGCAGTATCTTTTATGCCTGTTGTTTGTATTGTTTGCTTATCGTTGATGGGTGATTTATGCCTGTAGTAGGTATCCATCTACGCATGGCAGTTAACTCTTTTGTCCTTTTGTCAGGCATTCGACTTTAACCCTTAAGTCATCTCAATTCATGTCTTTCAGACTTTATTAAGTTGGAAAAAAACTTTAAAAAGGTGGTATGGCCTCGACAGAACTGTCATTAGCCACTGTTTGTATACCATCGTTCGCGATTTCTTGTCGACTAACCTATAAATAAGAGTCCTTGTTTCAAGCCTGTTAGTTTATTCATCCTTTTGGTGACGCTAACTTTGTTAGCGAAAAGATCGTCAGGTCTATGTACATGTACAATTACATGTATATGTATATGTATATGTATATGTATATGTATATGTATATGTATATGTATATGTATATGTATATGTATATGTATATGTATATGTATATGTATATGTTTATGTATATGTATATGTATATGTATATGTATATGTATATGTATATGTATATGTTTATGTATATGTATATATACATATACATATACATATACATATACATATATATATATATATATATATATATATATATATATATATATATATATATATATATATATGCATATGTATATGTTTATGTATATGTATATGTATATGTATATGTATATGTATATGTATATGTATATGTATATGTATATGTATATGTATATGTATATGTATATGTATATGTATATGTATATGTATATGTATATGTATATGTATATGTATATGTATATGTATATGTATATGTATATGTATATGTATATGTATATGTATATATGTATGTATAATCCAACCAACCCATATCAACCGTTGTGAGAAGAAGGCAGATTTGAACCTTAGGGTTCTTTTCCCTCCATATTTATTTTACCTCTCGAAAATTACTCCAAAGCGGGAGGCAAAACAGTTTCAACAAATGTTCAACGTAGTTCAACCTGACAACGATTTACTTCTCACACTTATGACCGCACAAGCCTTTCCAAATACACACACAAATATATATATATATATATATATATATATATATATATATATATATATATATATATATATATATATATATATATATAAACATATAAAAATTGAAACTGACCCCGGCTATGTATTCTGGGGGGCCTAATTAGCGCTCATTTGAAGAAATTTTTTCAAAATTCAAAAGTCGGGATCTCCTCATTAGTGATTTTTTATAAAGAAAATTCACTAAAAGTGGACGACCATCGATTGTCAAAAACAACAAGAACAAACAACAACAACGAACATATCCGAGCAATTTACTAAAGGAACATGCGTTCCAAGTTTCATTAAGATCGGGCCATCCATTAATTTTTGAGTTATCATGGTTATATATATATATATATATATATATATATATATATATATATATATATATATATATATATATATATATATATATATATGTATTACACAGATTTTGTAAAATTCGGCATGTACCTTACTTTTGTAAATGGCTTGGATAAGTTCGTTAGTCAGGAAAATCGGACAAGGTTTTCCGGGAAAATTTTGAGTTTTCATTCGAAAAAAATTTGTATCTTAAAAAATAAAAGAGCTATGATAACCAAATTTGGTAGGTAGGTTAAGGACATAAAAAGTAAAATATACGTTAAAATTGAGATTTCTATGTTACAAGAAAAAAAAGTTATAATAAAATATTTTTTGCCAGATCATTTCTATGAAAATTTACTACCATAACGCACTTCCTGCGTCCAGGCTTTTTAAATAACATTGCCGTATGAAGCCATCAAGGTATAACCAATGTTGTCCTGACTACTTAGTATGCCTGTTTAGAACATTGATATTCACAAAATATTTGAATACTATTAATTCTCCTGAAATTAAATGTTACAAAAGATAACCAGACATTTAATATATTGTGTACGCGGTTATTTCGGGAAAATTATATTTTCGAAGTAGTATTACTATATTGTAATTGTAGAATTTGTGCGTCAAGCATTTTGGCAATTAGGCACATATTACAAAGGTACCACCGTCAAACTTGTAGGAGCCAATGTCACTTCCGATCACCATAAACGGCAGCGACATTCGAGGACAGAATAACCAGACACCCATTATCATGAATCTTTATTTAGCAAATTTGTTTTTGTAGGACCATTTAGTAGCGAGTGCTTTGTTTGTTGGAATGTGGTATTTGTCCATTACAATCAATATAATTCTTGGAACTCCACGTTGAAAAAATTAAATGTGTGGTTTCACAAAAGGTCTTATGCTAACTTTTCCCAATGTTTATATCAAAAAACCAGAAATGCATGCTGAAATAATCCCTTTTGATTATCAAATTAATAAAGGAATAGAGTACTGATAACGTTACAGTTTACAAATTATATTATTATTGTTGTAGTATCACTATTAAACAAATTAAGCCGAAAAAAAATATTTGCCATTTAGATATAATATTTCTATCATTATCTATAGCTAAAAAGTCTTCTAGAACAACATTACTACATTATCTAATGGAGTTATTATACAGTGTGAAATAGCCAAATGAAATAAACGTTACCCCTTATTTCAGTATCCGAGTGACAGTTGCAACCCTCAAAATTTTAATTATGAACTGGGGGCTTCTGTTACCTCATTGGAAATATTTCTTTATTCTTTATTTAAAAATGATATGGTTTGAAAATTTGTTGAAAAAATAGGCAATAAAAAAATAAATTCATATGATTGACGAACTTCGCTACAACACACTAAAAAATTAATAAATAATAGCGTTTCATTCTTGATAGTGAGAAAGCAAGCAAAAACAATTTCACTGTCTTTTTTGGGCGGTATCAATTATAAAAAAGACATAAAAATTATCAACATTCTTCATAGTTGGCAATGCTAGTTTTGTTTAAAATGCTTTAACAACTTGCTGTGTGACAATAATTCTCGGTTGTTAACTGCAACTCAAAACAATGGTTTTGAGACAGAAATGCATAAAACAACAATTCTAAACATGATTGGTTACGGAGATAAAACGCGATCACAGATTAAAATTTCAAAAAAAAATCCCGATTTGTCGCCTGTATCCCAAAGGACAATTAGTAAAACTGAAAAAAAATTTCACTAGCTTGGAGATGTGAAGCAGTTACAAAAAAAAATCTTCTAATGCATGGAATATAGTGATACCAAATTGGATCTAATGCTTGAGTTTGAGGAACACCCAGATACTTCGAGTTGACAAGCAGCCACAATATTGGATGTTAACCATTCATCGATTATTTGAATACGAAAAGAAAAGAAAATACAACCCTATAACTGGATACAAACTCAGGTGCTCACGGAAGACGATATTTATAAAAGAACGTCTTTTTTGTGAAAAAATTATGGAAATGTTAGATAACAATGTTATCCAACTAGAACATGTTTTGTTGTCTGATGAGTGCAGTTCAACACTTCACGGCTATCATAATCGTCAAAATTGTCGCTTATGGTCAAAAGAAAATCAACACTGGATGAGAAAACCTAGGCAATACCCTGAAAAGGTTAATATTGTGAAAGAAATAGTTGGAAACCATTACATTGCTCCCTTTATCATTGATAGCAATTTTAAAAGGAATGCTTCAAAATAATTTCGTGCCAACTTTGGTAGACTTGATCCTGATCGAGCAAATCCTCAAGCTTCAGCAAATCTGATATGGTTCCAGCAGGATGAAGCACCAGCACACTATCAAATCAATGTTCGGCAGTACCCTGACTTAATTATATTTTCAAAGCGCTGGATAGGGAGGCGAAGTTCGTTAGAATTGCCGGCACGGTCACCCGATCTTAAGCTATTAAACTTCTTATGGGAACATGTGGAAAGTATGGTATACAAAACTAAACCACGCGATTTAGCTTGCTCAAGAAGAAGAAGAACGTTTGAGATTAGGTTCGTTACGCCCCACATTTTGATTAACGTCAGCAGACATTTTTATTTACGATTAGGGAGCTACCAAGACGTTTAAGGCATGCATTTTGAACATCTCTTACATTAATATTCATGTCTTCTTTTTCTCACTATCAAAAATGGACCGCGATTCGTTATTAATTTTTAACCGGCATCAAAAACAAAAAGAGGAGGTTCTCAATTCGACTGTATTTTTGTATTGTGTGTTATATTAGAATTTTTTCTAGATGAACCCATTTTGATGATTCTTTTTTATTTGAAAGCTGGTGCTTCTCATGTAGTCCCATATAAATTTGATCAAGATCTGGTCAGCAGTTTTTGAGTTATCCTTAATGAAGTCGGTTTTCTATTTTTTTTTAATTTTTACTTGTTTAATGTGTTGTAGCGAAGTTCGTCAATCATAAAAGTTTCTTTTTTTTTCACTGTTAATCTTGGCAATTAATTTTAAAACGATAGCATTAAGCAAACAACAGTAAAGTTATTTTGATGGAATATGGTACATAGTGTCTGTTATAAAGGCTTTACTTTCTACTAAATTTGATATTTTTCCTTAAAAAACATATTTGACATTGCAAACATTCCTATAAAACTTCGCTACCATGACGCACTTCTTGCGTCTTTTATTACATTATAATAAATAAAACTGGTGAAATTGTACTGTAATTAGTTGTCCTGTGTTGTTAAAGAGAAATATAACAAAATTCTGTATTGAACTGGATTGTGGTGATTCTTTATTATCGCCTAACAATCGTAAAATGATCATTCAAGTATAGGTCGAAAAAGACGATTACTATCTACGTTACAAACTACATTCATTTTGTATTCAGTTAGACTTTGTGAGTGCCCAGCTGATCTAGTGGTTGTGGTAAATGAAACATATTTATTGGACACAACGCTTGGCGTGGTAGCAGAAAGTACGTGTTTGACCTGAATCGTACGCGTGCTGTGCTCCACACTCCGTGCCTTTACTTTAGATTAGATATCAGAGGAAGGCATGGAGACGGTGTGGTCAGATTTATTTTGTGAGGATCTATACAACATACAATTATTACCATTAATAAGTACATCTTTTAAAAATAACTATCTGACTAACATTGTCAACAACACAAACCATTGTTTTGCAAAAAATCATATCATCCGGACGCAGCAAGTGCGTTAGTTAATTTTCATAGAAATTGTTTGGCACCAAATATTTTTTAAATTAAATACTCACAACTTTTTTTTTTGTAATATATAGAGATCTAAATTTTGAGTAATACTGCATATTCGGGGCCAACCACATTTTTGAATTTTTTTTTCAGAAACATACCCAAAACCACTCCAGTATGCATAAGCAGGAAAAGCAGGTTTTGGGAATAAAGACACCCCCCCCTCAAGTTCCAAAGTTGTGGTTGTGGTATCCGGAGAACACAGGGGCGCTGGGGAATTAAATAAAGAAGCAATATAGACAAAAACAGTTTAGTTGGACTTCTATAAGCAGCATTTTCTCTTAATAATGTTCTTCCACCTTCAGCGCCCGCCTATTTGCTCCAGATCCCCAGGATTGTTTAGGGGTTGAAGGGACAACTTCTTTTGTCGTTTATGCACAAAACACCCTAACAGGCAGGCCTGAATGACCTGAACGGATCTGACCTGACGTGACCTGACCTGACCTGACCTGAACTGACCACTAGGCAACAACAGATTTCCACAATGTAAATACGAATTTCCACAACATAAAAATAGTATCAGACTGCATATAAGATAGTAATCTTCATTTATCAGCAGTCGATTTATAATTATTTGGCTCCCAATATGCAGTATCACCAAAGTTTGGTACTTTCTATAGCAAGCTACGTACCAAATTTGGTTACCATCGTTTTGCTATTTTCGTAAAAACTTTTTCCCCAAAGAAAACCCAAAATTTTCCCGGAAAACCTGGTCTGTTTTTCCTAGCTAATGAACTTATCCAAGCCACTTACAAAGAGACCACACACACATACACACACACACACACACACACACATATATATATATATATATATATATATATATATATATATATATATATATATATATATATATATATATATATATATATATATATATATATATTCACTTAAAAATTGAAATTGACACCGGGTGTAGCTTCTAGGGCTCCTACTTCGCGCTCATTTGAAGAAATTTTTTCATAATTCTAAAGTCTGGATCTCCCAATTAGTGAACTTTTTCTACGAAAATTCACTAGAAAGCACAGAGATAAAAATCACTGTACATATCTAAACGAGTAGTAACAAAGGTCAGTTCTGCCTGCAAGACAACCCCTTTCGCCGACTCATCCGCAACCTCATTGCCCTCTATGCATCTTAACCCATATCAGTTCTATTGAGAAGTTTTTCAGAATTAGTTTGTGAATGACTGAACATATTTCACAAACTAAGTTGTTTCGGCGTTGTGATACTCAGATTTTTCTATATATTAACGTGGCTTTTAAGTCATAAAGTATAATTGCCTTGGTGATATTGGTTTCGTGAACCCATAAAAGAGCCTGTAAAATGGCAAATGATTCAGCAGTAATTATTGAACTTTCCTTTGGAGGATGGTAAGAATATGACTGTTTTAGAATATACATGTTAAAATCTCTTCCCTGGGTTTATATATCTTTCAACATATTTAGACGGTATCAAGTTATAAAAAAGCCTGGACGCAGCAAGTGCGTTATGGTAGTGAATTTTCATAGAAATGATCTGGCACAAAATATTTTATTATAACTTTTTTTCTTGTAACATAGAAATCTAAATTTTGGTGTATAGTTTACGTTTTGTATCGTACAACTACCTACCAAATTTGGTTATGATAGATTTTTTACTTTTTGTGAATTTTTTTTTTGAAAACTTAAAATTTTTCCGAAGAACCTCGTCAGATTTTCCTGACTAACGAACTTATTCAAGTAATTTACAAAAGGAAGGTACATGCAAAATTTTATCAAAATCGGCCCATTATTTTTTGAGTTATCGGTGTGATACATGATACATACATACATATATATATATATATATATATATATATATATATATATATATATATATATATATATATATAAACTGAAACCGACCCCGGATATGGGTTCTAGGGGTCCTAGTTCGCACACTTTTGCAAAAATGTTTCAAAATTCAAAAGTCGGGATCTCCCCAATAGTTAATTTTTTTCTACGAAAATTAACTAAAACATTTGTAGGCCTTTGTAAACATTTTTAGGTTGCTGGTTGTCAAGGTTTTGGTGAATATTGAAATATTATGTGTACACGCTAGAAGACCTAAGCAAAATGAGGAAAACACCTCAATCAGGTTTGTTTTGCAAATAATGTTTGTATGAACAGAATATAAATAAAACGGTTAGAAAATCCCCTAAAAGCTATTGCCTAACGAGAAAGGAAAACAAAGTAAATTAGAGTTCCGTTGCAGCAAGTACGTATAATAATAGATTTTAACAGACTTTACCTTCTTATAGAAAAAAAAAAGACATTGCCTAAATGAAACTTAAATCAAAGAGGAATTATGGTGAGGCCTACAATCAAAGTGGTTTTTATTAAAATAAAATAATAGAAGAACACTATTCCCAGGTTATATCAGTCAGATAACTTTGAATTGTGTTTTGCACATTCTTGAACAAAAGAAATATTCGAAAATCTCCTGCGACTAAAACGCATTTATATATTTTTCATTCATTCAATATATACTGCATTTTACAATTACCGCCTTTTGCGTACAAAACTATATTTTAGATGTCCTTAGTTTTCTGTTTCTTGTTTTCAATTTCAATAACTTAATTCCTATTAGTCAAAAAATTAAAATTTTGGTACGTTTCATAGATTTATCCCATCAATTGATTCAAGTTGTCTTGAATGAGTTTTTGGCAAATCTAAGTCGTTTAGTTTTCCCGGAAAAAATAATTTATTTATACAACGATTTTTTTACAATGTCTACACATGTTACCTTTGCCGAGGCTGTAGATGTTACCAAACATCGATGCTTTTTAGTTAGTCAAAACACTAGCCTAGATAATAAATTAAAATTTGCTATATAAAATAGAGAACAGACAAAAAAAAAGTTAAAACAAAAGAACTTATAAGAAAAAAATTCGGGACTCAGCCAGTGCAATATAGTAGCGAATTTTCATTAAATGTTTCAAATTTGTATAACCCAATTTTATATAAACTAGAAAGTCGAATTCTGGTAGTTAGTAAGGTATTTATAGCGGCAACATATCAACAAAATTTCATTTAAATAGCTTTGTTATTTTTTGAGAAACAATTTTTTTTCGGAAAAATCAATTTTTTTAGTAAAACTGGTCCCGTAGGGCTGGCTAACGAACCTTTCCAAGCTATTAATCAAAGAAAGGTCGTTGCCGAGTTTTATCAAAATCGGTTAATAACTTTTTGAGTTATCCGTTGGATATATATATATATATATATATATATATATATATATATATATATATATATATATTATAACACCACAGTAGCACCTAGAAGTCTTTTGACTTGTGTGGGGGGAGCTTACACGCACATATAGACATAGGACACCACCCATAACTCATCAGGCCGGCCTTTTCACATTCGAGTGAACAAGACCGACTATCTGAATACGGGATACGAAGACGCAACCTCCTAGTCCGATTCGAGAGGTTACTCACCTCGCGAACGCAGCTATTCAGCCTGCCGAATATATATATATATATATATATATATATATATATATATATATATATATATATATATATATATATATATATATATACATTAGTAACACGATCCCTTAGACTAACGGACATATATATATATATATATATATATATATATATATATATATATATATATATATATATATACATTAGTAACACGATCCCTTAGACTAACGGACAACAACAACAAACAGACAGAATTAAACTTTTTAAGACAGACATTGCTAGAAAACGGATACGACAACAATCACATACTACGAAACATTAGAAACGCACAACAACAAACCACTACACCACAACAAGAACAAACAGCGTCCACACAACAACACACAGCGTTTTTACCATACATTAAAGGTGTCGCCGACAAAATCAGCCGAATTTTCAGAACCCATAATATCAAAACCGTATTCACAACAGACCAAAAACTGTCGAATCTTATAAAAACTCCCAAGGATACGATTCCAAACGAATCCCACGGAGTTTACGAAATTCCTTGTTCCGACTGTTCCCGAACTTACGTAGGACAAACAAACAGACGCATCCACAATAGAATATACGAACACACCCTCGCAGTTAGAAAATCCGACCCCTCATCGGCGCTGGCCATGCATCATATTCATACAGGGCACAAAATAGACTTCGATAATGCCAAAACAATAGCACCGGTTTACAATTTCGAAACGAGAATTATACGCGAAGCAATCGAGATTGAAAAACGTCCCGATTGTTTAAATAAGAGAGATGATGGTCTTCGCCTTCCGACTACTTGGAAACCTATTATATTTTCTTTGCAAACACACAAAAGGGAAATGAATTCCACAGACAATTTTGTTGCATCATTATCTGCCTCAACAAATGCCGGTGACCCTCTTAATCCTCCTCTAGATACCGTGACCGAAGCCCCCCACTTAGTTGACGGTAACCCCACTACTTTCACTGATGACGCAACAGGTAGACGGAACGACCTATATAAGACAAGACTTGCAACGAACTGCCAGATCTCTCTGAGGCCTAGGGTTGAACACACTGAGACCTCACAGACGATCTCCGGCGAGATTTGGGGAGTAGGCAGATTGAGGCCCCGTAATCGAGCTACAACAACCCAACCTACCTTTATCCACCGCTCTAAGGAGTAGGCAGATTGAGGCCTTAGAGTGTCCTTACATATTTCCTTTACCTACCTTTGTCCACCACTCTAAGGAGTAGGCAGATTGAGGCCTTAGAGTGTCCTTACATATTTCCTTTACCCACCTTTGTCCATCACTCTAAGGAGTAGGCAGATTGAGGCCTTAGAGTGTCCTTACATATTTCCTTTACCCACCTTTGTCCATCACTCTAAGGAGTAGGCAGATTGAGGCCTTAGAGTGTCCTTACATATTTCCTTTACCTCTTGAAAATGGCTCCAAAACAGGAGCCGAAACGTCGAGTTTCCATAAATTCTGGACGCGGTTTAACCCGAGAACCAAGCATGTCTCATATATATATATATATATATATATATATATATATATATATATATATATATATATATATATATATATATATATATATATATATATATACATAAAAACCAAACTCACCCTGGATGTAAGTTCTAGGGGGCCTAGTTCGCGTTCATTCGAAGAAATATTTTAAAAATTCAAAAGTCGAGATCTCCTCAGTAGTGATTTTTTTAAAGAAAATTCGGTAAAAAAAGTAGGTAGCATTTGACATAGCTGAATGCTGAATATCTACTAGACCAAGCCTTTCGACAATTATCATGTTTACAAAAGCGTTATAAATAAACAAACTAACTGTCGTTTTTAGATACTTGACTATACAACATAATTACTAAGGGCTACAAACTTCACACTGTTGAAGCCTATTTCCGAACATTTTTTAACTTTAGCAATCAATATTAATAGGAAAGCTTTTCGAAAAATTGGCATCAATTTGAAATGAGTATATTTAGCAGAAAATCACAGACGAGATTGATTTGTTTTTCTCGAAGTTTGTTACAAAACAAATGCTATCTGACAACTTTGCAAAAAGAAAGATAAGTACCATTTTTTTTATTTTGAAAAAAAAAAGCATTTTCTTACTTGTTCATTTCACAATTATAAGGTTTGCATGTACCAAAACTGAAGGCATTAGCTCAAGGCTTTTTAAACATCGCATATTTACAAAGTCGTTCCAAATACATACATATTAGCTGCCATTTTAAAATGGTTGAGCTTAATGAAACATGAGCTGACTACAAATGTTATACTTTTCAAGCCTACTTAAGAGTACTTCTTAGTTCGCCAAAGCCGATTCTCATCCAAATGCTGTTTTCCGTAGTGCCACCGACTACGATGGGTAACTTCCGCTAAGCCATAGGTGTCCAAAGCTTATCCTGACGCGATAACGCCCCCACGGCAAACAGACTGGAAGAAATAAAAATCTCAACGTCATGTGTGAAGTCATTCCGACGGAGGTATGGACCAAGGTCTGAGACTCCAGGAAGGGGGTTTGGTATTTAGTGGGTGCGAAACCCACACTGCCTTAAAATCACACACACCCCCCGTGTATCCAAAAAACAACCTTTTCATCTTTAGATTGGATGAAGCAATAACGATGGTAAAATTTTAAATCGATGAAGAAAAGCACTCTTTAAATAAGTGGGTTTAGCAAAGAATCACAACAGAGATTAAGGTTTTTAAGTTGATTACACCGCACATTTGATATAACAATTTGTTAAGTTAATAATAAAAGTAATAATTTCTATATGAAAAGTTTGAAAAAAACAAAAATTTTTTTAAATGAGAGCGAGCCCCTAGAACCCATATCCAAGCTCCCTTTGAATTTTTATAAGTTTATATATATATATATATATATATATATATATATATATATATATATATATATATATATATATATATATATATTTCCCCGCAAAAATATACAAACATATTTTTGAAAGTATTAGACTAACTGAAATGAGACTTTATATGTGGCCAGAAATGTTGTGAATAGTATGTTTTAATTTTTTTCCCAAATTAATGATAAAATGTGAAAGACATGAATTGAAACGACTCAAGTGTTAAAGTCCAATACCTGACAAAGATAAAGTAGTCGGCTGCTATGCGTAGATTGATATATACCACAGGCATACATCATACATCAGCTCCAACCAAACAATACAAATAACACGCATAAAACATACTGCCCGAGCTAGCGAACGAGAAATCTCGGCCACAAAATTCCCAAGAATGGTTTACATCGTTTGTTAGCAATTACGGCATTAGAATGACAGATGACATTAAATTAAAAATCTGCCAAGTGATTGCTTTTTAAGTGGGGATTTCAATACATTTTTAAAATATACTACATTTGTAGTTTGATAAACGGCCACAATTAAAGTTTGAGATTGAAAATGTAGCATATAGGGGAGAGATCAAGGTTTAAAAATGGCAATAAAAAATATTTAAGCAACTGTTGCTTTTATGAAAAAAAAATGACGTTTTTGGCAAACCATGATTTTATAAGTTTCATATTATAAGAAGATACGAAAGAATAAATAAATATTGTAAATAACATCGGTTCCGAATATTACGTAAAACCTTTGTATCAGCGCATCTCTGGTTCGGTGGTAGTTTAACATTTTGTTTTGTTTCACTTTACGATTTGGTAGAAACAAAAGTGTTCATATTTTATATGTCTGGAACAAGATCTTATTTGTGTTCAAAACACCTAGATAACTTTGTCACCTTTGAGGCTATAATTAAAATTTTCAGCAGACATTTTTGTATTGTTAGTTTTATTGAAATTTTATTAAGAAAATTCACTAATAGAGAATGTGTTTAAAAAATTAGGTAGACAAATTATAAGGAAAAGTACCTGCCACGTTTATAATTTGGCAGATATTTTCCTTTCCTAAATATGAAATAAGTTTTCTTCCGGAAAGCTTTTGTAACTGTAATGAAATTTGTTATACAAGTTTCTTAAAGAGACTTACAGTACCTAGATATACCAAATTATAATTTTCTAGCTTGACAGAAAATTGAGTTTTGGACAGAAAACAAGATTAAAATATTTCTTTGATCATAGAGAGACACTTTCGAAAAATCTTTTTTGTTGTTGCTAATATTAGAGAAAAAAATTATTTTCAGACCTGTTGTGTGTTAAATCTTCTGGATTTGTATATAAACTCCCACTACATTATTAACTTCGGAATTAAGAATGGTGTTTAATGAAAGTTTACATAAAAGAATCTATTTGAAATAGATCAAATTCAAATGCTTCTTTATTGCCTAAAAATTTCGGGACGTAGTAAGTGCGTTATAGTAGTCAATTTTCATTAAAATTGTACAATATTAGCAGGCCTAAAATTTAAAGTATTAATTTTAGTAGTATGCTTTTATTAAATGCCATTCTTAATTCCGAAGTTAATAATGTAGTGGAAGTTTATATAGAGTGGCGCATTGAAAACGAGACAGACCGATTTGCGTCCAGAGATTTTTTTTAAGAAACGCTGAAACACGTCAATTTTAATATTGAGGGGGACATGTTTTGACATAAAACTCAACCTTGTCAAATCAACCCCTTAAGGGTGGTGATAACAACCCTTATATTTTAAATAGGGAACATGGGTCGAGTGTTACATCATTAAAAGCTCTTTCTTTTCTGAATTCAGCACACTATTTTTCTTTGAAGTTTTATCAACTCGTTTAAAAATTATTCACAGTTGAAGATGCAAAACGCATTTCCCTCATTCCGATAAGATATGTGCTGATAGTCAATGTTTTGTTGGTTTGTAAACCAAAAATTGACTATCAGAACATTTCTTATCGGAATGAGAGAAATGCGGTTTATTATTTCAGTTTATCGGTCGGTTTGATACGTGATAGTACTACCGAAAATTAATTTCACAATGATGTATTCTGTAGAAGAAAGAGATGAAATAATTACTCTTTTTTTCAAAAACGATGACTGTGCCAACCGTACCGCAAATTTGTTTAATGAACGACATCCGAACAGACATGTTAACAGAAAATACATTTTGAAGTTAGTTGCATGTTTCGACAAAGTGGTTCAGTAGCCAACAAAAAACGGGATCCTGAACGTGAATTTCCGGTTAGAAATGAGACTACTGAGATTGAAGTTTTAGGACAAATTGCTGCAGACCCAACTTTGAACACGAGAAAATTGGCCACTGTTTCAAACATCAAAAGAAAAACTATTCAGCGAATATTGAAGCATAATAAATTTCACCCGTATAAAATTCATCTTGTACATCAACTGAATGAAGATGATTTTTATCGGCGGCTGGAGTTTTGTGAAGTTATGACTGCACGAATAGCTGATAACGGGAAGTTTCTGTTCAATATATGTTTTTTAGACAGTGTACGTTTTTATTAAACTCTACAGTCAATCGTCGTAATTGTCGTTATTGGGCAGATAATAATTCAAGAAATTTTCACGAAGTCCACACTCAAACTCCACAGAAATTGAATGTCTGGACTGACATTTGGGAGACCGTTTAATCGGACAAATTTTTCTTGATGGGAATTTGAGTGGCGAAACGTATTTGGAGTTACTAGAAGATATCGTTTACCCTCTACTAATTGACATTGTTGAAAATGATGATCGCTATGAAGAGAATCAATTAGTGTTTCAACAAGATGGAGCTCCTCCGCATTTTTCACAACGTGTTAGGGAGTTTTTGAACAGAGAGTTTCCAGAGCAATGGATTGGGCGTAGAGCTGCTATTGAGTGGCCCCCTAGATCACCGGATTTAACTCCTTTAGACTTCTTTCTATGGTGCCATTTAAAGAGTAGAATTTTCGCAACAGAACCGGAGTCTCTGGAAGAATTACGACGACGCATTGTTGAAGAATGCCGTCTAATAACTCCACAAATGCTTCAGAATGTTAGAGCTCGTTTTGAACAAAATTTGTGCCTTTGTATGGAAGTTGGTGGTCAACAATTTGAACGCTTACTTAACTGAATAAACATTTTTGAACGTTTGGTTTTGTTTTTTTAGTTTTTTTTAACGAAAAATTGACTAAGTAGTGCATTTCTTATCACAATGAATGAAATACATTCTTGCAACTCCAACTGTGAATAATTTTTAAACGAGTTGATAAAACTTCAAAAAAAATAGTGTGCTGAATTCAGAAAAGAAAAAGCTTTCAAATGATGTAACATTCAACCCATGTTCCATATTTAAAATATAAGGGGTGTTATCACCGCCCTTAAGGGGTTGATGTGATAAATTGAGTTTTATGTCAAAACATGTCCCCCTCAATATTAAAATTGACGTGTTTCAGCGTTTCTTAAAAAATTCTCTGGACGCAAATCGTTTCGTTTTCAATTCGCCAGCCTGTATACAAATCCAGAAGATTTAACACACAATATGGGTCTGAAATTTTTTTCTCTAATATTAGCAAAAAAAAACTTATTTAGCGACCGCTGAACATAAACCTACGATTTTGTGCACCAAATGCTACAGTCTGAGCCGATAAAAAAGAGAGGGAGAACTATAAGGTTCACTGGTCTGGTCACCTGGCCCGGCAGTTTGATTTTATAATTTGAATCATTTTATCCCAAATCTAATAAAAACTGCAAATGGGCTGTTGGTAATTACGGCTCAGAATAAACCAATTTCTGGTTTCGTATACCTATAATTTCACTTGATACTTCATTTTTTAAGAAGTTCCCTAAAAATCGCCCAATCTGTCAACATTGGATGGAGGCTGGGGCGGTAACGGTGGAAATGAAGGAGGCAGGACGCTTTGGTAGGCTGAAGCACGACGGCGACGACTTGTGTACGCCGTGCAACGACGCTCTACGTGAGACTCCCGGGTACGCTAGTCACGGAGGTTAGCTGCCTGACGTCAGTCTATAGGTCATCAGTGCCAGATATTGCGGTACAGCTGTGTCACGTCTGCATACGTGTTTGGGGTTCTACTGGTCTCATATTAACGCCTTTCTAAACTCTCTGTTTGACGATCGGCCGTTAATTTCAACAACATCCTATACCTAAAACTTAAATTTTAAATCTAAATTCTGGTGGTTTTCAATGCCATCCAAGCATCACTATAATAGACTCCAGAACTTAAAAGTCACCAGAAGGCCAAAACATTTAATATATGACGTTTGTTTCTTTGCTATCCCAACACTTACAAAATATCAAAGTACTGGCTTCTTCCAGATTTGTGAGATTAGATGATAGGAAAAACCTTAGCCTAATTTATTGTCTCATTCATAATTAGCTAACTTCTAATGCCTTTTCATATCAAATGTAATAAAAAATAAAAACTATTTAATAAAATAATACCAAAATGTATAAAATAACTTACAACAAAATATCTGTTTTTAATTTATACAGTTTTATATCAGTTGGTCTGCTCTTTCTATATAAATTAAAAAGTTTTTCTAAAGTCCATTGTCTCTCAACGTTAACAAAAATTACACCATATGTAAACAATAACCTCGCTTCTTTATCTTTTTTTTTATAATAGTTGGTCGTTAAATTGTCATAAAGCCGCTCACTTGTTTTGTTACATTTAAACACCCTTTTTAGTTTCTCCCCCAACCACTTCCAGTTTTGTTCCACATTTCCACATTTCTTTATCTTGTGGTTCAAAGTATTCAGTCTATTACACAATTACACTCTTGGCTTTGTGCCATGATGTGTAGAAATATAGTTTCTATTGTACGTTTGCTTCATTTATTACGTTGTAAGTTGCTGATCTTCATTCTGCTGGGATAAGTTTATTTTTATGATAGACCATAGTTCCTCCCATGTCACGTTAAGATATTTTAAATAAATATTTGGGGCTATCTGTCTCTGGTGTAAAAATTTAGGGTATTGTCAGATTGTGCAGTCCTGTAGCTTCCCTATTATTTTTCCTAATACAACGAACTATATCTTTGCATGCACGTGATCTTCAGATACATATTTCTGTTAGATACCTATAATTTATCCTGATTCTATCACTAGACTAATATAAATTGAGAGAACCATCACTATATCCAGCATTGGTTAACGCAAGACCACCTTTCCCTACGGGAAGATATAACTGCATTATTGATATTTTATATAACTGGCACCATTGAAGAAATTTCGCTATTTGCTGAACTATCTGTTGACTGTTTTTACTACCAAGCGGTAAGATCTGACTGCATACCATAAGTTTGATAGAACGTGGTAATTCATGTACCATATTTTTGTGACTCGTGTATCATTTTATCTTTTATTAAAGTTGGCTTGATGTTTACAAGGGCACTTGAGCTACTAGCTGTGAATATTATGCCTACTAAATATAATTCAGATACTTTGGTAAATCATGCCCGCAACTAAGGTCATTTTTCTGTTTCTGATTTATTGCCCAATATTAATATTTGTGACTTAAGTCATGTTGATTTTGCTGTCTCTTAAAAAAAATTAATGGGTTCAAGGTGGAATAAATATGATTCCTAACCATTAAGTGGATTTGACAGCGGATATCCTTACCTTACTCCAGTTTTTATTGACATAAAAAATGTTAAAAATGCATTTATGATTACCTTCATTCTACAAATTTTGTATATGTTTTTCAAAGCATCTACAAACTTTGGATAAGAATTTTGGTTTAGAAGGAGACTCCAACAATATTCCTGCGATAATCGATCAGATGCCTGCTCGAAATCTAAACCTATAATGGCACCACTTTCTGATTCTGATTCCTTGTCAATGATTTTAACCCTTATAGTCAATAAATTGGGAAATATTGATCTTATTGCTCCACAAATTTGCGTCGTACCCGTCAGTTTATCCAATATTTCTTCTAAAAGTTGAGCTATAATCCTCATTAATATTTTATAATCGGTAGTTGTCAACGTTATTTGTCGGTAATTATTTATGACACTTGACTCTTTAGTCTTGGAAATCAAAATCATTAGACCATCGGAAAATGTTTACAAATGGATGCTTCCTTGTGAAAGAAATCTGGTTTATATATTACGTAACACATCCCACCCCTCAGGTCCTGTAATTTTTTTAGTTCTTAGTTTATCAATTGCAGCTCTGCGTTCACTGTCAGTGATAAAAACACAGTAATTCTTGATTATCTACATGTGTTACAGTTTTAGTGAATTTTTATTAAAAAATTTTATATATATATATATATATATATATATATATATATATATATATATATATATATATATATATATATGTATGCGTCTGATAACTCAAAAACTAATTAACCGATTTAGATGAAACTCGGCAAGTGCCTTTCTTTTATTAATGGCTTGGATGAGTTCGTTGGCCAGGAAAATCGGACGGGGTTTTCCGGAAAAATTTTGAGTTTTCTTTCAAAAAAAAAATTTTTTTTCCGAAAATTTCGATAAAATTTGGTCTACATATTGCTTTGGGAAATACCTAACTATGTGCCAAAATTCAGCTTTCTAGGGTTACAGAAAATTGAGCTATTCAAATTTGAAACATTTATGTTTAAATCATAAGTATGTGGTTGCTGTTGGTTAGTCAATGCTTTTCTTATTGACTCATGAAATTCATTTGTAAGTTTCCGAGAAATGTCAATAATACTGAATTCACTGATTGTTAATCATTGGAAGCATTTACGATTATATATAACCCTATTGTAATTTATCACCTCTGTAGTATAATTATTTTTGCCTTACAACTCGCAGCGTTTTTAGTCAATTGTTGTTATTAATAGTCAATAGTTTCTTTCCGAATACACACACCTTCCATTGACTTCTGCTTCTGCCGCTGTTACAGTCCTTTTATTTGGAGGTAGAGTTGTAACCACTCATACAAACAGTGTTTTTTAACCACGTGGCTGGGCGACTGACCGAATTCATTCCCAGTTGCTGTTGATTTACTCATATTCTCTTAATATGTTTGAAGATGTGGTGTCTACTTCATTCCAAGTCACTATTAATAAGAGGTCTTTAATAATAAGAGCGACTATTTATGAAATCAAATAAGTAAATTAAATCGATTGTCATAAAATATGTAGTGTATTAAGACAAGGGAAAAAGAAATAAAACATATATAACTGTGCACATTTTGATTATATTTTAGGGTGCTTGAGAGAGGTATTGTCACAGCATAATATCTTATTAAAGTTCATTTGTAAATAGGTTTAATTTTTATATGTATATATATATATATATATATATATATATATATATATATATATATATATATATATATATATATATATATATATATATATATATCTATATATATATATATATATATATATATATATATATATATATATATATATATATATATATATATATATGATAACTCAAAAAATAATTAACCGATTTCGATGAAACTTGGCAAGTGCCTGTCTTTTATTAATGGCTTGGACGAGTTCGTTATCCAGAAAAATCAGACGGGGTTTTCCGGAAAAATTTTGAGTTTTCTTTCGAAAAAATTTTTTTTCTCTGAAAGTAACAAAGCTGTTTCAATGAAATTTACTATATATGTTGCCTCAACCTTACTACGTACCAAAATTCAATTTTCTAAGTTTAGAGAAAATTGAGTTTTAAATTTTCTTTCGAAAAAAAATTTTTTCTCCGAAAATTACAAAGTTATTTTAATGAAATTTTGTGGATATCTTGCCTTAGGAAAAACCTTACTACGTATGAAATTAAACTCTCTAAGTTTATAGAAAATTGAGTTATTTAAATTTGAAGCATTTAATAAAAATTCACTACCATAACGCACTTGCTGCGTCCCGAGTTTTTTTTTAAATATGCTCTATCGGAACCTCACTAAATGTATGTTTGGCAGATGCCTGTTATACTTAATATAATAGCTGTGTGAGTGTGTCGTCTGCATATATGATGTTATTTAATTATTCTCAATTTCCCCCATTCCTCATTTTGAAGCACCTTTTTGTTAATATCATGTGATTTTATATATTTGAAGGAAACATCTAAGAGTAGCAGACAAAGTAAGAGGCTTTGTTATACAACTCTTCTTATTGTAGTTTTTCTGTTTTTCCCTCAGATTCTTTATATTCTGTCTACATATTTATAAGACACAGAGAATTAAATTTAAATTGAATATGTTATCCAATAATAACCTACCAGGATAAATATTCGGGACAACTACTGGGACATTATCAAACTAGGAAACAGAATACATCTAATTGTATACAGCCTTATAACGCGTTTTTAGTAGAGTATGAATTTGTGCTAAATCTGTCTTCCTGGAGATAAGGATTGAAACAAACACAACAATAAAATGAATTTTTGGGTGACAACTATTGGCAAAGTAGCATTTACGTAATAGTTACTTTATGAAAATTGCAAAATCTAACTTATACAGGCGTTGAAAGTTCCAATGTCCAGAAAACAGAAATACGGTAGAGGTAAAACGCACGTTAGAGAATTAATTTAGTGTAAATTTTAATTTGACGTGAATTTAATGTAATAGAACCATTTTAGCAAAATAAGTACAAGCACCAGTTTGTAGTTTACACCTATATCAAAACAAGCGAGTTTTATTTTTATGTTTTGTAATACATTGTGTGAACTTGTAGAATCTTCTGATGGTATTGAATTAAAATCAAATATTTAAATATTTTTTTTGATACCAAATAATGTTTCGATTTGTTGAATTGATACATGTATTTTTTTATTTTTTATTTATTTTAATTTCAACAACACACCACGAGGGCTTACAGCCTAAATACTATCGTGCCGTGGGTGTTGACAAGAAGGAAAGAGGCAGCTTGTTAATTCTGGACTTGAAGGTTTGGAGGTTCGGAGGAGAAGGAAAAACATGTGCCGGCAAGGAATTCCACAACTTGGAAGTCCTCGGGACAAAAGAGCGGGCATAACAAGATGTTCTATGTCTGGTGACCTGGACAGTAAAAGGGTGCATTCGCTCTGTTCCCCTGGTAGATCTGTTGGGGGCAGCAGGTGGGGGAACTATGGAGGAAAGCTCCTCTGAGCAGTGCCCGTGCAGATATCTATAAAAGAGAGAGAGAGGTCACCAACGGCACGTCGGTGGGCAAGGGATGGCAGCCTTTGGGTGAGGTTAGGGTCACCGATGAGACGTATAGCTCTCTTTTGAATGGAGTCCAGGATAGCGAGTGTAGAAGCGGCAGCGGCACCCCAGATGTGGGAGCAGTATTCGAGGTTTGGCCTTATTTGTGAAGTGTATAAGGTATAGAGATTAGCTGGTGAAAAGTATTTGCGAGCCCGGAAGAGGAAACCTAATTTCTTAGCAGCCGCTTCTGCAATTGATGTGACATGTTGGTGCCAATTAAGATTTCGAACCACAGAAATGCCAACAAGAGAAAAGGACTCATTTGAATAACTTGGTTGTTCATTGTGATGGGTCTAGGGCTGGTGTATCTCTTGTGAGAAAGAAAGCAAGACTTAGTTTTGGTGGGGTTGAATTGTACAAGATTTCTACTTCCCCAGTCTAATATTTTTTGGAGTTCCACGGAGACAGTACCCTCCATGAGTCTGCGATCCTCATCTAATTGGACTAAAGAGACAGGCTTAGAATATTGTATATTTGAATGGAGGGTGCTGTCGTACGCGTAGCTGTGAACTGGGTTGGATGTGCTCGAGAGGAGGTCATTGATGTGGAGAAGAAACAAAGTAGGGGCTATAGCTGAATCTTGAGGAACTCCTGCATTAATTGGATACAGTTTAGAGGAATGGCCATCCACAACAACAGATATGCTCCTGTTGGAGAGGAAATTTGCTGTCCACATACAGAGTTTTGGTGGTAGGCCATAGGCCGGAAGTTTATTAAGCAGCGCTGCGTGCCAGACCTGGTCAAATGCTTTGGATATGTCAAGAGCAACAATCTGGGATTCACCGTGTTGTTCCATAGACTTGTTCCAAGAATGGGTGACAAAGGAAAGGAGGTCGGCAGTCGATCTGCGCTGACGGAATCCATACTGCCTGTCGTGGATTAGACTGTGTTTTTCAAGAAATTTTAGTAATTCGGTGTTTATATACTTTTCCATCACTTTAGAGACGACTGAAAGGGGAGAAATAGGCCTGTAGTTGCTGGGAAGTACTTTGGATCCTTTCTTGGGGATGGGTTGTACTCGAGCAGTTTTCCAGTTACTAGGGAATATGCCTTTATTATAAGATATCTGAAACAGACGAGTCAGGACAGGAGCAAGCTCTGGTGCGCATTTTTTGAGAACAATTGCTGGGATCTCGTCAAGGCCAGAGGCTTTCCTGGTATTAAGAGAAGAGAGCATATTTCGTACCTTTTTAGTTTTGAAAATGATATCCGTCATTTTATGCGCGTAATTGGGGACTGTTGGTGGTTGAACATTTGGAGGTGGGTTGAGAGTTGAATTGCCGGCGAACAACGAAGCAAAAAGTTCAGCCTTGCTCAGGGCAGTAGAAACAATTTCATCCCCTGAGACAAGAGGTGGGAACGTGCTCTTGCAGAAATTATTCCCAATAGATTTAGCAAGAGTCCAGAAGGGTTTGCCGCCGTTAGAGCTTAAGAGGACTCTGTTTTTGATGTGGTTATTAAACGAGTTTTTTGCCTCAGAAAGAATGCGGACATAGCGGTTTCTTGCGTCGTTAAATGCTTGACGATTTTCTTGACTGGGATTGTGTAGAAGCGTTTTGTGAGCTTTGACCTTTTCAAGTCTGGCCTTGTCACAGGATTTAGAGAACCAGGGCTTTTGAGTGGCTGAAGAGGTTTTCTGTGTACGTGGGATAAATAATTCCATGCCAGCTTGGATAATTTCGGTGACGTTTTGTAAGATATCAGAGGGGTCAGGATGAGAGAAGCAGACAGACGCCCATGGAAATGAGGAAAAGTAATCCCGCATTTCGTCCCAGTTTGCGGAGTTGTAGTGCCAAACGATACGTGGGTGTGATGACTGTGTGACCTCGGGTTGCATTGCGCAGGAAGCAGTGACCATGCCGTGGTCTGAGCGACCAAGGGGGGCGGTGACTGATATCTTATAGCATTCAGGTTGTGTAGTAAGAAGGAGATCCAAGGGATTTGAGCTATGTGTTGGGATACGAGGAAAGTAAGTAGGTTGCTGAACCATATTGGCTAAAGAATTGCTGACTGCAAAGACCTCCGCTGCTCTCCCTTGTGGATCGGTTTTGGAAGATCCTAGCCATTCCTTATTATGGACATTGAAGTCACCAAGAAGAGTGACCTCGGAGGAAGGATATTCAGAAATCGGATAGTCGGTTTTTTCAGAAAGGTAGTCAAAGAGCTGGACAAAGTTGTTGTCAGAAGGTGACCGGTAAATGCAACAGATGAATTTAGTTGCAGCCCTGAGAGAAAGTTTTATGCATAGTATGTCTTTTCTTCCAGCTTCTAAATTGGGAAGTCTGGTGCAGGTTAAATTGCTACGGACGTATGCGCACACGCCTCCATGCAATCTAAAGGAAGTAAGGAGCTCATACCCCGGGAAATTAAGGTGATTAGTGGCTGTTTTGGCACTGATTTGGGTTTCGGTGAGGAAGAGGAGTTGGGGCCTGTTAGCCTGAAGGAAATGGTGGACGGAGTTCAAGTTAGAATTTAGGCCACATATATTCGAAAAGGATATGTTAAATCTTGATGTTGGCGCCCCCTGTACACCCCTCTCCCGGAGATCCGAATGGAGGGGTATTTTGCCTCCGGAATATTTTGTACAAGGAGGAGCCATCATCATTTTTGTTTATAAGGGAAACCGACTCATACACCAGAACCGGAAACGTCCGTTGGGACTTCACCGGCCCCTTGATGTATGGGGTGGTACCTCCTCGGGCGTGAAAAGATCCTTTACTATTATTATTGGGAGTCCCTATACAAGGTTAGTAAAAAGTCGCGGAACGGGCGAATATTTCTGTTATTAATGACGCATTTTTTTTAGATTTTGGTAATGACGAATGGTCACAAACAGCCTTTTTTATAACACATGCACTTTTTGTCACTTCCAATTTAACAGGAAAGGACTCCAACTTTTTTTTTAAAATGGGACACCTTATATTATTTACCATGCAGGATAAAAAAGTACGTTCTGAAACATCAAGATCTGCATTCCTATTTAAATGTACTGGTGTCAATAAAGCAGACATTTCGGGTGCTGCATTGGCATTGTCACCTGTCAATTGTGGTCGTTGTTTTGCTTTTTCTTATGCAATTAAAAATTTTGAAAATTGCAGTAAAACTCACAGAATCTGAGCGCATTGACATCTTGACGATGTACGGATATGGTGATCGTATCGTTGGAAGAATTTCACAGTGTCGAAGACACAAGGTTGAATGTTCTATTATCAGTTCAAGAAAATCCTCATGTATCTACAACAGAATTCGGTCAAATTCATGACATATCTCAAAAGTCTGCTCACAAAATTCGGAAGTCTGAAAAAATAAAACCCTTTAAAATGCATGTGGTTCATGAGTTGACCGAGGATGACCCAGATCGTAGACTAAATTTTTCTCAAATAATGAGGGAACTTATTCAAGCTCGGTCTAACTTTGTGAATGAAATAGTTTTTTCAGATAAAGCAACATTTCATCTGAATGGGACGGTTAACAGGCACAATTGTCGTTTCTGGTCAACAGAGAAGCCTTACTGGATGGAGGAAGTCTATACACAGTATAATCAAGAAGTGAATGTGTGGGCTGGTTTGGTCGGAAACAAATTATTTGGACCTTTTTTATTAGCGGAAATTCAAATGCTGATGGCTACTTGAATTTATTGAGAAACCAAATTGTACCAGCACCCAAATAAAATGAGACCTAAATCATCCAAGCGAAAATAATTGGTTTCAACGAGATGGAGCTCTGCCACACTTTATGAGTTATGTCCGTGATTATTAGATCCAGATATTTTCTAGCCGCTGGATCGGAGACAGAGGTGCAATCGAGCGGCCAGCTCGTTCTTCAGACCTGTCGCCACTGGACTTCTTTTTGTGGGGTCACTTGAAATGCCAGGTGCATAAAAAACGACCTAATGATCTGGACAATTACAGGAGCGGATAACTGAAGAAATCAACCATATAACGCCAGAGATGATACAAAATTCAGTAAAACATTTTGTTGATAGATTATATCACTTTCAAGTTGTAGACGAAGCACAATTTGAACAATTACTTTAGTTTAAATCATATTAGGAAATTTTGTAACAGATATCTTGAATTTGAATTATGAATATTTTATTAATTTTTTTGTGGTGTTATCTTATCAATTATAAAAAACATGTTTATGTTTCAGAACGTAGTTTTTTATCCTGCATCCGAAAATGGTAAATTATACAAGTGTCCCATTTAAAAACAATTAAGTTGGAGTCATTTCCTGTTAAATCGTAAGTGAGAACAATGTGAATGTGTTATAAAAAAGGCTCATTTGTGACAAATGGTCATTACAAAGGTTCAGAAAAATTGTACCATTAATAACAGAGATATTCGACCGTTCCGGGATTTTTACTAACCCTGTAGATGTCTTATATACATTCTAAGAGCTATTAGTTTATTATTAGTTTACCATGATATAAATTGTACAAAGCACCTTACAAATTAGGTCTAAACTTGTGGCTGAAAATTATGGAATTTTGATTAAATTTTAACCTAAATGTCAATAGTCTTAAGGTCCTATCATCTAATATTTTAAGTGTTCCAAATTGTCTTCATGTGTGCTATTACAATTTTCAAAAGCAGGGATGACCTTAATAATCTATTTCTTCACATTTATCAAAACCTTTTATATTTGAAAACTTCACTTTTCTAATTATGACTTTTTTTAAGACACAATTTATGTTGACGTAACAGTGACAATCCGTAATTTAATACAATTTATTTTTTTCAAAACGTTGGTTTAAAATAATAAGTCACTTAACCAACTTAAGTAAACCACATTTCTTGAATCAGGCCAATATACTTTTTTATAGATTGTATAAAGCCTGCTATATACCTCTACACTAATGTAAAGATTGCTATAATGTCCTGCATGAAGCATTATTTTTTTAATACTAAGTTACCACCTTACTTTTTACATATTTATTTAATTATTAATTATTTATTTATATTAATTATACATTGCAAATATCAGTAATATGTTATAAACTGGTACTTGTGTCGAAATGCGATTTTGACAGCCTAAAAAAAATAAATTATCTGAACTTCCAGAATGACTTGAATGAACACCTTGAATTTTTACATACCAAACAAGATGATAGACTTTTCAATTATTCTTTTCAAACTAATTTACAGTTGTTGCCTTCATTTCCTGATACTTATATACTATGATTATCCGATACATCTTGGTTCCTGCACTAAAATCACCTGCAAAGCATCGGCAACTAGTGTTTTTGTCACGATTCAAATCATATACAAAACCGCTTCTGTGTCAAACAGATATTTAGCCATCGGCAACGTTATAGTGCAGCTACATCTTATTTTGACGCAGTAATAAATCTTTAAGAAAACTACACCTGTTGTTGAAGCTCAATGGCAATGCTGCCAGAAAGCCTATTTTCGTAGGGTATAATCGCGGCGATTAAATTACAGGTATATACAGATAGCGATCGGAGACCCAATCTGATGAATAAAATTATGGCTTATCTGACGAAATTGCATTGGTTATTAAATTTCATCAAAAATTACATTTCACATCTAATCTCATTGAAAACTTACGAGTCTTAGCGGTGTCGCTAATTAGAATTACGATTACTTGTTCTTTCTTTGGAGTTTAATAAGCAATAATTAAAGGTCAATCGCAGAAAAAATGTAATAATAAAAAACAATAATTTTTAAAACCAAAAAATTTATGAAAATACTGCATATTTTTGAAATCAAATTTTTATTTTCAGAATATTCGAGGTGACTAAAATAAAATTAATTTGTAACACTGTCTCGTATTGATGCCAGCGTTTCGGTCGTAGACATTTATAGGCAGGTTTAATATAAATAAAAGCAAAACCTCAAATACAAACATGGATTTAGATGTGATAACTAGTTTTCAAATCCTCATATGATAACCATTTTTTGTGTTTAATTTGAATTTAGCAGTTTTTATTCTTGATTATTAAAAAAAATCACAGAAGCTGTGACGGAGCCACGGCCGCAACTCTTTAAAGCGTATAATACGTCACATCTTTTCTATGGTCACTAATGTGATAAAATAAAATGAACGAAGACATTTAACAAAATCGTATTCACTAAATAATTAAACAAATTAATCAGTTGTTCGCGTTTGTCACTTTTAGTGAATTCTCGTAAAAAAATTTACTAATGGAGAGATCCTGACTATTTAACTTTGAAAAAATTTCTTCAAATGAGCGCGTACTAGCTCTCCTAGAACTCATATCCAGGGCCAGTGTCATTTTTATATGTTAATATATATATATATATATATATATATATATATATATATATATATATATATATATATATATATATATATATATATATATATATATAGATATATATATATATATATATATATATATATATATATATATATATATATATACAGGGTGATTCAACCAAACCGTTGGTTAGAATCTTTTGTACTTGTAATCGAATTTTGATTACTATGACTATTCAAGGCTGATATTTCAGGCTAAAATCTTTCCAAGATGGCGGAACATCCGGTTTTACCGGAACTACTATCAACTCGATTTTTTCAAATGGGACATCCTATATTTCAGATTCAGCGCTGAATTCTGCGTCAACTTTGCTCAAATCATTATGTCTCAAATATTAGCCGTTTCAGTGTTATTCTATGAAATTTGAAACGTATCAAATTTCTTCTCGAACTATTTAAATATGTTTGAATGATTATCGGTATGTTTTGAACTTCGAAATTATCAAAGTAGAATAATGTGAAAATATGACTTAAATCAGATGACATGCTCGATGTGATGCCCGTTCTAAGCACATAAAAACTCTGCGATGAACATAATCGATTGTCGCTTTCGTCAAATGATCTGCTGACAATTTTTGTAAACTGGTGACCACTCTGTTGAGCTATTCTTCCTTGGTATCAATTTGACCAGAATATACCTGATTTTTTGATGAAACCCCACAAATAAAATTTGAGGGGAGTCAAGTCAGGCGATCTAGTTGGCCATCGCCAAGGTCCATTACTTCCAAACTAGCGATCTTAAAACAGACGTGACAACTCCTCATAAACCACAAACGTTGAGTGCGGAGGAGCCCCGTCTATTTGATACTAGCAATGTCTTAAAGAACTGAGTGGCAAATTATCCAAGAAGCTTGCAACACAACCTCTTTGTACGTGAAGATATTCTTCACTACTCAAACTATCATCATAAATGTCATATGTTACTTTGTCGAACATTACAAGTAGAAAAACATTGAATGTCAAATTATGCTGGAAGGGAATTTTTTGGATATGAGGATTGCTCTCTGCCCAATGATTTGAATTCCTTCTATTAATTACCCCATGCCGGGTGAATTTGGATTCATCCGTCCATATGATCTTGGAAAGAATATTCGTGTCTTTTTGTAGTTTCGTGATTATGAATTCACAAAACGCGACACGCTTCTCATTACCACCTGCACAAAGTTCCTGTACTGGCACAAAAGAGTATGGGTTGTGGGTAAGCCTGAAAATAGGCTAAGACGTTGATTTCATTATTTTCTTATTCTGTCACTAAATGGGGAACTTGCTTAACTACATTAAGATTCAGACGTAAAAAAATGGCCTCATTACGTCTAAACTTCGTTCATAGTAGGTAATTCATGAAACTTATCATTAAAATCACGGCAAGTTCTGCCTACCACTGTACTAAATTCCCCGTAAAATAAATCTAAAATAACAGGATTTGTATAAGCACACAACTGACTACTCATTTTGTTCAACAAGACTAAAGATCAACCACAAGTATTTATTAAGTTGACAACTAAAAATTGAAATGAAAATGTCACTAGGAGTTGTCTGTTTATTGCAGTTTTTTTCCAGGGCCAACCTCTTGCAAATCTGTTGAACGTCAGTAAATATCTGTTTATTCGGAAACCGTACTAGATAGGTATAGAGAAACCTAATACACTTCCATAGACATTAAAGTTTTCTATCCAATAGCGTAATAAAATACAGGTATCCTATTTGAGAATTTCATTTTTTTCCAGATTTTTGCGTCGCCAACTTTGACGTCAATTATTGAACAATTTTATGTAATTTGATGAAAGTTTTTATTTAAATAGATGAAACGACCTTTTATATGAGCCCCAGAAAATTTCAGATGATACGTTGTTTAAACCCATAGATACCTTGATTCAAGTGGTGGCATTTGTCGGTAAAAATTTTCGTAAATTTGCGAATAACTCTGAAACGGCTAATATATCTTCAAAATATAAGTAATATTTTACTTTTGGCACCATATAATCTCAGCATTATTCTTTGAAAACTGTACTAACACTCCTTGCATATCTTTGGATAATTTTACAATTACCGGTACTGATGGTGAAAAGTTTACTTCTGAAATAATTATCTGATTTTTACCAAAATTAACTGGACACTCGACTACTGGTACTCCAATTACAAGATTTTCGTGATTTGAATGAACAGTTATGTCATCGTCGACATTATTATCTATATCTTCGACTTCTACAATTAAAGATTGCGTTTCTGGATTATCAGTATTTTTAGCCTGAATTTCCTTATTAAAAATTTCCATATATTTAAATATGGGACTTGAATTATATAATAATAAAATATTTAATCTATACGGGATAAGACGTCCGCATTTTTATTTAATGTTCCTTTTTTATAAGTAATTTCGTATTCATACTCTTCAAGCTTAAGGCGCCATCTAAGCAATTTAGAATTTGGCTCTTTTAAGGAGAATAGCCATTGAAGTGGCTTATGGTCTGTTACTATTTGGAATTTTTTGCCATAAAGATATGGACGAAAATATTTTACAGCCCACACAATTTCCAATAATTCTTTCACAATCGTTGAGTAGTTTGTCTCGGAGGTATTTAAAGTTCTTGACGCGTAAGCGTAAGGTAAATCGAAACCAATTTTTCCTTAAGACAATACAGCACCAATAGCAAAATTGCTGGCTTCTGTAGTCAGTACAAAAGGCTTTGTGAAATCGGGGTATTGAAGAATCGGTTCGTTAATTATTAATTCTTTACACGTGTTGAAACAATTTAGATAATCGGGATCCTTTATATCTATAATCGCGTCTTTCTTTAAACATTTAGTAAGGGGTTTTGTAACTTTAGCTTTAATTTTGTCTGGATTGGGCTTTACGCCAGATGGCGTCACATGTCCGAGATATGCTACCTCCTTTTTAGGAAATCGGACTTGTCTAATTGTATTTTAAAATTTGCTTTGCTCAACCTCTCGAACACGTCTCGTAACCGGGATATATGTTCTAGTGCTAAAAATTATAATGTCGTCCAGATAAACTAGACATTTTTCGTTGTGTATTCCACGTAAAATATTATCGAGTACACGCTGGAAGGTGCTTGAACTATATTTCAAGCCCATAGGCATTCTGAGAAGTTCATAATGCCCATTCTGGACATTAAAGGTGGTTTTTGGGATGTCGTCTTTGAACATTTCGATCTGATGAAATCCAGATGCCAGATCCAATGTGGAAAAGTATTGGCATCTACCCAATTTATCTAATTATTCATTAATATTCGGCAACGGATATTTGTCGCCGATAGTTTTTTCGTTAAGCTTTCTATAGTCGATGACTATACGTCATTTATGCTCATCTGAGGCATCTTGTTTTTTGGGAACAACCCAGATAGGAGGGAACCACGGAGAGGAAGATGGTCTAATTATTTTTTGCTCTAACATTTTTTTATTTACTTTTGCACTTATTGTCTATGCATTTCTGGATAACGATATGACTTTGTGTAAACGGATGTTTCATCTTTTGTTCGAATTCTATGTTTTATTTCATTAGTAAAAGTTAGGGGTTTATTTTCGTGATGAAAAATATGTTCGTATTCTTTTATTAACTTCAAAATTTCGCGTTTTTCCTCGGAATTCATGTGATTAGTGCGAATTTTTGATAAATCGAACTTATAATTGTCTATATTATGCGTGTTTGAATTAGAACTGTGTGTCTGCTCGTATTCATCGAACATTTCTACAGATATTGGTTCATTTAATTTTAAAGTCACCGCATCTTCCGATGGGTTAAGAATAGTACAATTTGCCTTATAATTACGTACCTTAGAAACCATTGTGGTATTTCTAAGTTTTTAATGTTTGTATATGGAATAATCACTTCGCCTTCCTTAACATTTTTTATATCTTTTTTTATTACCTGTTCGGATCTCGGTTGTACTACTATACAATTCGTACAACGAGCATTGTTTCCTATTTTATGATAATAAATATTTACTTTTCCATTTGGGAATATTAGCTTGTTAGTTTTAAAAGCTATGGAAGCGTTCAATACTTTCAAATTATCTAAGCCTAGGAGGCAATCAAGATTATTATGAAAATCAAATAAGTAGAATTTTAGTGACGTGCCTGTTTTTTTGTGCAAACACTTTTAAACAAGGCACTAATGTTCTATATTTTTCTACAGATGTTCCATGCACCGTGAACACCTGGAAAGGGTCATTTTTAATTGACCTGAAGTAGAATGCATTTGCAATTTTTGTTTTTATAAATGACGTCGTGCTCCCTGAGTCAACGAGCACCCTTAAATTCTTTTCCAGCAAGATGACGTAAGGCAGTTCGCTAGCATTATCTGTTAAATTCATTATTGAGAAATTTGGTTTTTCGAGGCACTGTTTGCTAAAAAAATATTTTCTTCTGGAAACTCGATCCACGGCCCTGCTATGTCAGGTTCTTCGATATTGTGTAGCTCATGTATGTTTGCTCTTGGATGATTTTGCCTATAATTGTGATTTTGGAAGGTATTTCTTGTCGAAATACTCATTGGTGTAGGTTTAAAATAATTCCTGTTTTCGTTACCCCTAAAAACATTTGAATTTTGATTTGGAAATTGGTTTCCTCTAGGGACATTTGGTATGTTATTAAAATGTTGCCTTTGATTAAAAGGAGCTTGAGAGTTATGAGGATAATTTGTTAATTGAGGTGGCGAATTTTGCATTCTTGGTTTGTAATTAGTATTTTGATTATTTTGATATCTAAATTTTGGACCTATATTCGGTTTTTCAGCCTTGTTAATTTCTAATTGCAAATCACTGGTTAACATATTTAAAGCCGTATTTAAATCTATAGGATTTTTAGTCCTCATAAGAGATCCAATCGGTTCTTTTAAACCACGTAATAATATGCGGAGTGCAAATTTACGGAAATAACCTACTAAGATATTTGCCTCGATTTCAGTACAATGTGTAGTTAAATATGCAGTTTGTGAATTAAATAAATGCTGTAAACGGTTATTAAAATCAAACGGCGTTTCATTGTGTGCCTGTTTGCATTCAGTCATTTCAATATTTAAACTATAACAGTCTCTTTTATCTGCGTACGTGCATAACAGAGCACTTTTAAAATCTGCCCAATTTTCAACAGCACAGGAGGAGATATTTATAGCTTCTCCCTTGATTTTTGACAAAATGCTAGACATCAAATATTCATTTTGAAAGTCCTAAACATTTTCTAAATTATAAAATTTATTAACTAATTTTTATGCTATAAATCGCGGTAATAGTTTTGTTTCTCCGCTGAATTTAGGTAACATAACAAATATATTTACTTGATTGGTTATTTGTGATTTATTAGAATTTATAATTATTTTACTTTAATTTTTTCCTATAGCTAATGAGCTAGAATCAGAATCCGAACTATCAAGAGTTATAATAAGAATTAGGCTCCTTATAAGACATAAAGGTACTGACAGTAAAATATACAATGCTGCTATAGGTCCTGGTATTCCTTCAGCACACACAGGAGTATCTTCTCAGAACTGGTTCGTTTGTTGCTCGATGCACTGGAACACTTGTTACTGAGTCTCAAACTCTTCACTTAGCTACTCAATCCACCAAGTGTGTTAGAAAGTTCGATAGCTAATTAATCGTAAAAACGAATCAAATATTATCAATATATTCGATTAGTTATACTACTGACTGCGCCACTAATATTATCGATTACTTATAATACCTTTTTTTAAACAAATCAATATCTAATAACAGAGAACTTTATTCTTTAGATGTTAACAGTAAAGATCCTAGATTCTAACTAACTAAAACTTACAGTAATTATTGTACATAGAAGGAGAATGAAACATAATATTTTATGCAAGATTGCTACAAACGTCTGCGACAATAACAACCATGCTGTGAAAACGCTGATTAATGCAGTTTTTATATAACGGAATATTACAATTGGTCATATAACATATATATATATATATATATATATATATATATATATATATATATATATATATATATATATATATATATATATATATATATATATATATATATATATATATATATATATATATATATAGTGAGTTAAAGGTAAAACTCTTTCTTTATTAAAAATAAATTTAAATGGACATTTTTTTAACTAACTTTTATTTATATAGAGTGACTCAGAAAATATATGGCGTCACTCTTTGTTTCTAAACTGGAAACCCCCAATTTTTATTTTATTTTTGGATTCTACGAACAATTTTGATCATATTACATGTATGTTAAAATAACTATTTTTCTTAAAAAATCAATTTAGTTGAACAATAAAATGAATTTAATTGTAATAAATTTCGCAATAAACAAATTGTAAAAAATTAATTTAATAATTGTTGGAATCGACCACTAGCAACACACTGGCAATATCTAACGCAATATTCGAATTCTTGCAACACATGACGGGCTATTTGAGGTTCTATCAATCTAGTTTCCTGCTTATTCGAGCTTTAAGGTCCACAATATGGTCAAATCCGGAACGGCTTGTTCAAATCGGAGTTAAATCAAGGGACCTGGCCGGTCATTTTATTGGACCCCTTTGGCCAATTAACCGCCCAGGAAAAACAGTATCTAAATTTCACGAATTTTCACGCACAGGGCGTGTGTAATGGGCTGACACTCCATTATGTTGACAC
The DNA here is from genome assembly GCA_964006375.1 of Tillus elongatus. Classification (NCBI taxonomy): domain Eukaryota; kingdom Metazoa; phylum Arthropoda; class Insecta; order Coleoptera; family Cleridae; genus Tillus; species Tillus elongatus. The sequence continues at coordinate 87,250,380 of OZ023269.1, read as the reverse complement.
CATAAGGTGACATTGGAAATGTACGGATCTTCAGACTTTGGATACTTCACACCAAGCGCAGGCGTCAAATCGAATTCTAGAAATTACATATATTTTCCTCCAGTCAATGTGCCTTCAAAGAAGAGGGAACCCAAAATTCTGTTTCCAACAATCCCAGCCAAAACATTTATTTTTCAGAGGTATAGTTTGCGGCATTCCATTATATAGGTCGGGTTTTCTGTAGCCCAATATCGGAAATTTTGCCTGTGCACACTTTTGTTGAGGCAAAACGTTGCGTTATCCACAAACACAATTGTTCATACAAATTGCGGATTATCAATACATCTATTAATCATTATTTCATTATATTGCGTTGTTTTATATCCAGGTCGTCCTCAAAAATGACAAAGACAAAATACGCCTACAAAAAGGCGAATAAAAGTATGTTAAAAGAGGTAAGAGAAGATTTGTATAACTGCAAATTACACTGAGATTGCTAAACCAGGTGGATGATACGTCTACTTCGATGCCATACCACTTCGGAAATCCTTGTACTTGTAATGTTAAATACATTTTGAATCATGGAATCACTGGAAAACTTACAAATTAGCCTATTTTTGAACTGGTGTGCTAGTTAATGAATATTGGAAATATCGACAGCGTTTACGTTTGGACAACTTTCAAGAACATTTCCCAGATAAATTTTGACAGAATGATTGCCATATATAATAATAACAACACAAAGATTATTTATAGTATCAAAAAGAAACTACAATAAAGCAAAAGTAACAATGAAAATAATGACTTTTAACAGTTTGTAAACTAACAAGAAATACAACTCACCAAACTTAATAAAATATGAAGTAAAACAGTGTAAAAGCTTTCTAAATTTCTAATCTTTATTTTGAGTCTAGAGAGCAAACCCTTGAGAGAAGTTAACTTATTAGCTTGCTTTCAAAAATTTTAAGTGTATTTATATTATGCTAAAATATTATATGTATAAACACAAACAATTGTTTAATGTTTAGATCTCGACAAAATACATATACGTAAAATAATTATAATTTCAACCAGTAACTTATGCATTTTAATTTAGTAACTATGATCCTTAATTGTTTTATTTAATGAATACAAATAATGTGAAAATTAATGAAAATGTACACCAGATTTGTATAAGGTGGTTTTCATGAGATTCTATTCTTCAAACTTTTTAATTTTGGAAGAAAAATGTAAACAGAAAACTTTTTTACCAATTTTCTTTCGAGTTTGGTGCATATTTCAGTTGAAAATCTCATTTCAGGATGCAAATTAATATTTTGTAACGAGTAGCTCTATATATATATATATATATATATATATATATATATATATATATATATATATATATATATATATATATATATATATATATATATATATATAAATTATTTTCTTTAATTAATATTATTGGCTGCGGCATCTCAGGCCATTAGCACATTCTTTCCCATCATTCTATATATTTTTAAATTTTCCAGACAGAGTCAACTTGGCTTGCCCGGGAATCGAACCCGGGACCTCTCGCTTAGCAGGGTGGCACCTAGCTACCTGCGCCACGAGGGCGTCTATATATATATATATATATATATATATATATATATATATATATATATATATATATATATATATATATATATATATATATATATATATATATATATATATATTATAAGTGTTTTGTAATATACTGTTTTTGCTTATTGCGTCAATATATTCAGTTAATATATTCGGTTTAACTATCCGCAAGGCGTGGAACTATAAATTTTAAAATTTGACCAGAATCATACAAGCGCTGACTATTTGTCAGTTCCTTGAATGTAACAAAACAATGATTTTTATTTAAAGGATGCAGTGTGGTTTACAATGACTCGTACTAGATAATTTTTAAAAAATGTAAAAAATGGTGTATGCTATAATGGTTTGCAAGATAAAACAATTTTAACAGTTTCCGAATGTTTCCTGTATAAGAAGATATTCCTAGTGCGTATTCGCTCCTTATTATTTTAAACACACATAGTACGCAAAACACAAAGGTTTGTGTATTGATACACAATTGAGTGGATAGGCCAATTTCTACAAGGAAGTTTTAACAAATGTGCTTTGTTTAGAACCTCTGGGGAACAGTTCGCAAAACAAATACCACAAAATAATATTTTGACAAACTAAATTTAGAATAAATAAAACTAAATGTCATAATTTCGTTAAAACCAATAAGACAGCATTTAGAGAATTATCGTGAGTTGTATCAAAGCAAAGGAGGTGTAACAAGCATTTACTTTGCAATTTAAATAAATTATATGTGTTTTTAAAGTCAAGAGAAACCAAGTCACAAAAGTTTATTTCATTTTGCCAATGATCACTTACAATTAGGAATCCTCAAAAATGTTTTACGTAGGTCACACTGATGTGTCATAATGTTTTGTAAATAAATATATAAATATTTCTATGATTTCTCCATAAGCAAAAATGGTTTGTGTATTAAGGAGAGGAATAAAACAGGCTGTGGTGGCGGAAGGGTTGGTGAAGCACACATTTGTAAAAGTAATAAGATCAGGATACAATTCCAGAAGTGACTTTTCAAGAGGCATTTCACAGTACTTTACTAAAATCATACTTTCATTCATTGGCAAGTGTAGGCTTTTTTGTGTGGTGTAATTTATAATTTTATAGACCAAACTAATGAGTAAATAAATGAATATATTGCAAGTAAATGTATGATACAACACTTTGGAAAAAAAAAGAAGAATGGGGAAAATTTGGTAACATTTCTGTCAAAGGTATCTGTCAAGTGAAAAACAAATTTTCTTAGATTAAGTGTACTAACCAGCGGTTGCTTAATTTTAACCAAATCCTTAAATTTAGTTATATTTTTTTGCAAACAGTTGAAGCAAATATACATGTTGATATTGGCGTAACCAGAAAGAAATAGTGGCTTACACTGAAAGTAAGAATATATAGAATGGTCTATTTAAATGTCAAATATGTTTGCTTTGTATTCTAACAGCGCAGTTTACAATTCGTTTTGTAAAATTTATTGTGAGTTTTATTTAATTTTTTTTCAAATTAAAAGTTAAGTGTGTAAATTATCTTGTTTAAGGCTTTTAGGTACACTATAACTGACTTTTATATTAGTGTTAAATTTTATTTTAAGCTGAAAAATAAAATATTTAATATATTAATTTTTTTACGAAAACATTTAAGTTGCAAGCCACCTATTATTTAATTATTTAAGATACATTTATTTAAGCAGACCGTAACTTATAATTACTTAAAAGTCACCATTTTGCTATTAGAACTACATTCTACTGTTTATGTGCCGTTAAAATACTGATACATAAACTTTTCAGAACTAACTACAATTCAACAGGTAACTAAAACTCCACTTACCGTGCGTTGACAGAAGACGGATTGCCAACATCGTCAACTGATGGTTTTCTGGAATAGAAACAAATTTCAGGATAAGCTAGTCCATACAGCATTTTGTATTGAGTGTCAAAAACGAATTAAAAAACACACGCTCAATTCGCCGCCCTCTAGATGTGAGGTGTTTAGCGTCGCGAGACGTTGCAACTGCAACTGAAAGTCGCAAGCGGCGGGGTTCTACAGTGCCTATGTTCTAATCTGGAACTACACACTGTCCTTATTGTTTGCTATCCAGGACCGGAAACAGATTATTTTGTCTTATGTAATAGCACGAATTAAATGTCATAAAACTTTCAACTGACATCTCGAACGCTCACAGAAGATTATGTCGTATTATGTCTCGTTAAAGAGTGATGATTATTATTGATGTGCACCGATACTAAATAGAGTTCTTCGACCGAGAGCAAAATAATGGGATAGTGTATATAATTACCTAGTGTGATATTATAATTTAGAAAAAATAGCTGACTAATAAGAAAACCTTGGCAATTATTATTTTACTTTAAAAGTAGGCAAGTTTTCTTTAATTTAACGGGAAATCTGTTTTATTATATACAGGTGATAGTTGAAAATCTTTAAAAAGATATTTGTTGAAAACAAGTAATATACTTAAGCTTTTATTCGCAATTTTTGAACTTAATCACTTGCGCAACTGATTTTAGGCCGCAGCCAAAGTCCTTAAGAAACAAATACATGTTTTAAGTATTTAAAAATTAATCAGGGATATAAAGTTGTCATGCAATACTTAAATTTTTGTTCGAAATTGCTAGCACTAAACCTAAGTGAAGCTTGGTTAGTTTTTTGCCTTATATTACCGAAACAGCTACCAAGAACGTATAATATTCTTATCTTTCTGCTATAGCTAACTCTAAAGATTTACATGCAAATTCTCTATTTGTAGACAATGTGTCAATATTAAATACCTCATACTGCTGAAGCCCATTGCAAAGACCTGCTAACTAGAGATTTGGGCTATTATTAAATAATAACGATATCAAAAACCTTTTTGAAAAAACTGACCGCAAGTTTTGAATGAGCAGGTTTACCAAAAAAAAAAAAATTTATAATATTTGTATTTTTCTAAGTTCATTGCAGAATATGTGCTATATAACATTTTTTATAACATTTACAAAGTTACTAACCTTTTTTTTAAGTTTGGAAAAAACAAAGGCGCATCTTAAAGTAGTCGGCTTCGGCTGGGTTTTTTAAAGAATGTGTTGGACAATTACAGAGATTGTATGCACCAAAAATTAAACCGTTGACTCAATGCTTTCTATATTTATTATATTAACAAAAATGTTCTAGATACAAACACATTGACAGTTAGATTTTTAAATGCCTGAACTTAGGACAAAAAAATATTAGACACTTCAAATTTGACAATTTGTAAGTCTAGTTAAGAAAAACCTTGATCTTCGTATTTGATCAAATAACAGTATTACCTTAAAATAATAATATTAATATTGATACAGGAGTGATATCTTGTGGTTTCAGTTTTGCACACTAGAGTTTTTGGGAATGTTTCTTTTATTAGGTCAATTAAAGCTTATTACCCGGCGTTGCGCCTCGGGTATTATTTATACCAATCCTCTATTAAACAGGAATAATCTATATATCGATATTGAGGTGAATAGTTCAAAATTTACTAATGATTTAAGTATCTATTTTCCCATGCAGACATCAACACCATGTCGCTTCCGTTCTTGAAAGTTCTTCAAAATGCTTTACTAAACACTAATTTTGAAGAATATTTGTGTTAAGATGAATATTACATAGCGTAGGATATCTAATTTTCTCATACAAACTTTCATCCCTTATTTTATTTTACACCTTAGGGGTTGATTCTCCGTAAATGCTGATGTAGGTATTTTATTATTATTTTATTCAGCTAAATACGGATTTTCACGTCTCTAACTTTAAAAACATAGGAAATTCATACAACTGTCCAACCTTTATTTCTGTGGAAAATATACGCCGCCACTGGAGCTGGAGCTCCAAGCTAAAGACGTTTCAGTAACCGTACGAGCCCAGAGTCAAGTCACAAGTAACAGTAGAGTCCTAGCGCAGTAACAGTTAAGTCCTGCCACAGTATCAGTCGAGTCCTAGCAGTAAATCAACGAAAGATTAAAAGTTAACGAATGATCTCAAAAGTGAACGTTACGCGCCCTCAGCGTACTTCCGTGAGAACGAACAAAAAAGGGTATTAGTTTTCTTTTCTTATTTTTCTCTTTGTTAAGCTTTCCTTAGTTCTTTAATAAATATTGTTCTAAAAAACTAACGCCAGGACTATATTATCCACAATTTCACCCTCTTCGCAGTGGAATTTCGGGATAAAAATTATCCTATGTGCTAGTGCTAATTCAGGCTATGGTTTTGGTCTATTGCCAAGTTTTATTCAAATACGTGGATGCATATTTGAGTAACAAATATACAAGTATAAACATCTCATACAAACCTTTATTTCTTATTTTACACCCTTGATGATTGATTTTCTGAAACTGATGATACGTGTATCTTATTACTTAGATCTGTTAACCTTACTACCAACTTTAGTATCAATTTCTTGAATTTCCAACCCTGAAGTGTGGAATAAGGGTTAGAATTTCACCCCCTTAGGTGTACAATTTCGTGATAAAAATTATTTTATAAGTTAAGTCAGGTCATGACCTATCTGTTTCCCAAATTTTTTCCAAATTCGTTTAGCCGTTTTTGCAAAAAATTCTTTGTATTGCACTTTGGCAAATTATTATAATTATCCCTAAGTTTTCTCATTTAACAATCACCTACAAGAACTAATTGATCCATTGATTTTGTCTATTTGGTATAGTATATAATCTTATTTTATTGTTTCTTCGTATCAACAGTTTTTTAATTTTTTATACTTTTTGACCATGCAGCCCAAAACAATTTTTTTAACGAATTTTGTTTGTCATACAAAATGTTTTGTTTGGTGCCCACATTTGATCTTCTAAGAGGATCGCAACTAACTTTTTAAATGACCGTATGTCTGTATTTTGTTTCTTTAACGTCGGTATATTTTCTGTCGCCTATCGCTGAGGTCAGAGAGCAGTTTTATTTCATTATCCTGGAAATTTTAAGGAACCCCTTTCTTTCTGTAAGGAGAGTGAGAATCTTTAACATACCCAACATAGCATTGGTTAAGAAAATGTTGGAAAAAATAAAATGACTTACACTGGAAATCAAATCCACCACCCCTGATTTCAGAGGCACACGTTCCTACAACTGCGTCATTACGCAAGTTTTTATATGCATGCTTATAAATCAATTTAGAATTTACCTAGAAATTTAAATTTTGACAATAGCATTTATAAAGGCAATTTGTGTGCATAATTCATTAAAGTAACTGCAGTGTTTTCAAATAAACAATGATTTTCAGAAAAACTACCAAAATTTTTCTCACAAAAACTGGTCCGATAGAGCGAACAAATAAACTTGTTTAGGCTATTTGGTAGAGGAAGACATTAATCAGTTCAGTTTCACTAGAGTCTGTGAATTATTTTTTAGTTGTTACATCGAAACTAGTATAAACATAAAATATAATTATAATAACATATGCGTCATTCAATTTTACAGTCCATCTCACAAGAAGCTTCAGCTTGTGGTTGTAAATAACACAATTGAAAAAATTACATGTCCAAACAAATGTCTAAATGTCGTTTAACTGATTTCCAATTTTACAGCTCGACAGTCCTAAAAGAGACTATTCTCTTCCCCAATATTTGTTGATGCTGTTCGCAAACTAGTTTTGATTATTTGTAAAACACCTCCCTCTTAAATTTATAATAAATAACAAACTAAGGTTTCTGACTTTCTACAAGGTGATGGTGGTGGTGGTAGTTGCAAGCTACCCTCCAAAGTTTCCTTTCATTAGCCACAGACTCTGTTAAAATAATCCTTAAACAGTAACAATATTTACCTCGATCCCCGTTACATTAGTTTTTTTTACTTTGTTACATAATGATAGTTCGCCAGGCATAGCAATAATAGATTCCATTCATTCCAAATTTATATGTTTTAACATATAGTTTGTATCTAAAACTTCCGACTTTTTATAAGAAATTTTGACATTTTGCTTGACTGAGAGTAGGAGAACAAAATTAACACTGATTTTGCGAATAAATCTTAAATTACATTATTTAAAAAAACTAAAATCCTCGTTTATTATTACAAGCATTTTTTTCTTTAAAAACCTCACAACCCTTTGTCAATGGTTTAGAATTTACATCACCGACACAAAGAAAATTTTCAATTTTATCTTCGAAAATTGCAAAGTTGTTTTGTTAAAGCTGCTTTTATATAAACTTTCAAACGTACCAAAATTCAACTTGTAAGTTATAAGCATTAAAAAATAAATCCCACTGAAGGTCATAGAAGGACACAGGATTAAGAGAATTTGTTTCATAAAATTAATTTAACTTTACCCACAAAATGGTTTTTTGGTAAACAGTCAAAATTACCACAAAAAAAAGCATGCGATATTTTTAAAGAAATGCCAGAGCAGAACAAGCACACGACCTTTGTCACATAAAGTAAGACAGTTTTAGTTATAAGATTCCATTATATTTAACAACTATATTCAGACAACCATTTTAAAAGATATTTGGAGCAAATCAAAAGAACAAGGTACATAAACTATAGTTAAATGTTGCTGTTTAAGTGCCTACAGGTGATAAATGTAATGTTTCTAAATAAAATATACCCAAAGAGGTTAAAAGTTTGGAGAAGCAAACATTTTTACTAAGGCGCCCCACAGAGCTGCATTTTATTTTTTGAGGACATCACATTTTAGAAATATGATTGTAGCATTTTTGACGAATGCTGTATTACTAGCTGTTACTGGGAATTGAAGACACGTGTTTTCTGTTTTTCTTATTTAGCAAGTTCATTGCCTTATCACATATTTTTATGTTTTTGTTGCCTTTTTAAAAAGCGTTTTCGATCCGTCATTATAAATGCGAAAAATAACACTTAACACAAGACTTGCATTATTATGAGAAACCAAATTTAAGTACAAATTTTCTACCACAACAATCTGCTTCAGGACTTTTTGTCTATTAAATCATTACGTAATCCATTTAAAGTGCGCACAGTTGTAAACTTCAAATATCAAAACAGCAAAAACTATTACAATATCAATAAATTAATACCTATACTCTGCTTGACTATTTAAACTAAATTGGAATATAAATTACATTACACACATTACATAATTGCAAATTTTATGGAGTGCTTAAACATCAAAAATTTGTATATAACAATATTAAGATCCCGATTAATAAAAGGCTTAAAAGTTTGCAATGCCAGAACTTGATTTAATTCTGTACAAAAAATATTTTTCCAAAATTAAGAAACTTTTACGATAATATAAGGAAAAAGTACCAAAACATTTACTAATTCACTATTATAATCATTTAATTAGAATCGAATATATAATATAATATATATAAAAGTTGTGTACATTCAGCTAAAAGCAATGTGATTTCTACGAACGAAAACTCCTATAATACGGCACTGTGATTGCATCCCCTTTGATAGGCTAGCCCCAAATAAGCCTTAATATAAGAACTCCACTCCCACCCTTGGTTCATTTAACATAATACTGATAACGGATTTGGTATACATATGTTTATATACCTCTAATAAAATATGACTGTTTTAATACCATACCAGGTTATTTAATTAGCTATTAGGCGCCAAAATGTCCTTGTATTTATTATCTTTATTATTACTATTAATGGTTTTATAACCTAGGTTAAAAAGGGAATCCTAGGAAAGTGTATGACCGTACTAAATGTGAGAAGTTAAATAAAACTTTTAATTTCTGAAAACTATGTTTACTTCTCACGTCACTGATTTGATTAAAAATTTTGGAACACGTGGTCCATGTGTTTAAAATAATACTTGTATAATATTTTTAAAAGTTTCTTGCTGTTAATGATTTTAATAACAACTTATGGCAAATAATTTATTGACAACATTGATTAATATTTTGAAAGACAGACAAAAATTTCTTCAAAACTCATCTGGGGCAGTTTTAATTTTATATGTGCATATATATATATATATATATATATATATATATATATATATATATATATATATATATATATATATATATATATATATACAGTGTGAAACACACTTATCGAATAAAATTCAGTATTCAACAAAAAATAGTTTTTGTGGAAAACGCTGAGACACGTAAAGTTTAATTTGTCGAACATTATTTTATAATCATAGTTAAAAAAATTAAACTCCCACCATTTTACCCCCACAACTTTATCCATTTAAAAAAAAAAGCAACCCTACATTTTTTCATCACAATTCGATGGATCACATTTTTCTGAATGCGGAGATACCCCGTATGTATGGTCTAATGTTACAGTTTTTAATACATGGTGGAAATTTAATACCGGAATATTAAAACTAAACAGAAAATAACAACAGAAATTAGGAACGTAACGCCTGACGTGTTGAACAGAGTTAGGGAAGAATTCAGGAGCAGATTATTTCGTTGTGTGGTATTGAATGGAGAACTTTTTGAACATTTATTAAAAAAAAGGGACGTTTTTATTAAGTTTATTTTCGAAGTTTGAATTTCAGGGTAAACTGTTTAGTTTTAATATTCAGGTATTAAATTTCCACCCTGTATTGAAAACTGTAATTATAGACCATACATATACCCCATATGTATGGTCTATAATCCGCATTCAGAAAAATGTGATCCATCGAATTGTGATCAAAAAATGTAGGGTTGCTATTTTAAAAAAATGGATAAAGTGATGGGGATAAAATGGTGAGAGTTTAATTTTTTTAACTATGATTATAAGATGTTCGACAAATAAAATTTCACGTGTCTCAGCGTTTTCCACAAAAATTATTTTTTGCTGAATAATGAATTTTATTCCATAAGTGTGTTTCACACTATATATATATATATATATATATATATATATATATATATATATATATATATATATATATATATATAATAAAATTTGCTGGCTACCTTCATTTTGTAAGTGGCTTAGATAAGTTTGTTTAGCCAGGAAAATCCGACCAGTTTTTTCTGGAAAATTTTCGGATTTCTTTCAGAAAGTTTTGTATCCCCGAACGAAGCTACGCCAACCAAATTTAGTGCGTCAGTTTCTATTATAAAAAATACAGTATATACTGAAATTTATATCTGCAAGTTAAGAGAACAATGAGGATTTAATTTAAAAAAAGTTGGTACCGCTGAAGTTCACAGGAGGGCACAAGACCAAAATAATTACGTTTGAGCAAAATCTATTAAGTATTAGTTTTTCTTGGCAGATATATAATTTTCATAAAAATAACGGCGAAACTCATTTCTATGAAATTTCACTACCATAACACACTTGCGGCGTCCAGACTTTTCTGAGTATGCACTGAATTAATTACTTATTAATAAATATCAATTGTGACATTGGTCCTATTGTCCTTTGAGTTGGAAACAATTTTTCATCTTAGTTTTAATCACGCCGTTCCTTTAACGACCTTAAAGATTTTATACTTGTTTCTATATCTATTTTTCATTGGCTGCTGATACCCATCAACATGACTAAAATTCTGAACTAGCATGAAAATTATACCAAATTTGGCAACACTGCCATCTCAACGCATTTTTCGCATTATACACGCACATATAAGCAGTATACCCTAAAATGGGTTAATCTCAAATTTTATCACATAGTCTTAATTAGCTAATACCGAAGGGCCATTTATTTGTAAGGGTTGAAAGTATGTTTTAGAATCTGAGATTCGTCATCGGACGTAAACCCAACTTGTTTTCAAGTATGTGCTACTCTTTAAGAATGTTATCAAGGGACTAAATGGTGGGACGAAATTAAAAAATTTAGGCCTATAACACGATTTTTTTAAAATGTTGTGTGTGTGAGTATTGTCGAATTTAGTTGGCTACGGTTTTAATTTCAATTTGCGTATTTTCACCAAAAAATTTCATTCCTGTTAACAATATGTCTCTTAAAATATGGGGCTATTTTGGGTTTGGAACCCTCAAAAATTTATAAGTCCTAAATGTCATGCCAGTATCCAACAAATGGGGGTGGTCGTCAGCTGGGTCATTCCGATATAGCAATTTAATGCTGAAATGTTAATTTTTAATAATTCTAGCAAACTAAACTCATCCGTTACAAATAAAGTTTTATTCTTACATACTAAATTATATACTAAATCTTAGGTAAAGAACGCAACCGAGAAGGGGCTAAATCGCAGGCAAATTCTGCAGTTTATTGTATTTTATTATCGGACGAGGTTTTTGAACATTCTTTATTACTTTATCAAAAAGGCGTCGGTCTCTAGCAATTTTGTAAAGGTTCAACGATTCCTAAATTAAGATATGTTCGTTTGACGGTAATATCTGTATTCTTTTGTTATCTCTCGGACGTGTCGAACTGTCCGAATTTATGATATAAAGCAATCTATCAGGTGACTGCTGATCGTTGGTGGCGCAAGGTTCATACACTTTTTATTGTTAATATATTTAGCAATATATATGCTCTCGAAGGCGTTCAGCTGTCCTGGCTGTCTAACATTTTTTGTTCATTTTAGATTTTCCTCATTAACGTGGTGACTATTATCCCAGATATGTCGGGCGACGGAAGATCTATCTAAAGTACCGTATCGTAATTGTGATAAGTGTTATTTGAATCGAATTCCAATATATCTTTTTGTTTGTCCGACGCACTTAAGATCACAATCTTTACAGCTTATTTAATAGATTCCCGACATTTTGGCCGTGTGTCTTTTGGGTTACCTAGCAATTTTTTTAATATATATATTTTTTAAAATATCAGTTGCAAGTGGGCTTTAAAAAAATGTTATCTAGACATCTCGTGATTCGAAGTTCAATTGGTAAGCAAACAAAGTTTTTTCGGCTTGCTCGCTTCTAAACGTCGTTGATTCTGTTAACGTTTTCTTTGTTTTCTCTTTGTTGATTAATTTATCCACTAGGCAAGCAGTCTATCCGTTATATTCGGCCACGTTCTTAATATAATTTAATTCTTTCGTATATTTACCTTTGCTTTAAGCAAAATATATACTTTACTCAGAGAAGGATCTAACAACATAATTCTGTCTTAGTACTTTTTTCTATGTAATTCCACTTCATTTCAGAAAGGCAGGGGTTCGGAAAAATTTCCAACACAGTAAGGTGAAATTGCTCCCTAGCGTCGGTGATTGGTCATGGTCGCGGAAATAGACCGACGTTAGAGAAACAAAGAACACACACACACTTCATTTCGAACGCTTCTTGTCTAGTTTCTTAGCTACATATTCTCCCTGCTTCTTCTACCTTAATTTAGCATTCAGTGGTTTTAGTAAAGTTTTCAGTTAGCATTATTTTAAAAGCCAGCTTCTTTTGGATGAGACGATAAATACAGATTATGTAGCGAAAGCTTTATTCTTATCTAATTAATGACCACCTGTATTTACTGATACACATAATAACATGAAATTTGGAATTATCCCATTTTAAAAGATGCTGAATGCAATTATGTTGTCAGATTTTGGAAAATAAAATCGGAACAGAATCAGTTCATTTGACAAAGAAAATATGTAAGTCGGGGTCACAAGAGGCCTTAAAAACTTTAATTTCGTTTGAGTCTTCAGTGGTTTGATAGGGCGTGCAGACGGTAATATTTCAGAACAAGTTCACACTATTATATATATATATATATATATATATATATATATATATATATATATATATATATATATATATATATATATATATATATATATATATATATATATATATATGCAGATATATGAAGGGTCACACTTCGCGTTTATTACTTATAAAAATAGCTTTCAGAAACAATAAATATTTTGGGATAATTGTTTACCGTCTTATTGTGCGTACTGAGGTACTTGATTCTATGTGAACTGACTTGAAATTATTATTGTTCATCTTAGTAGCTTGGTAAAACTTATATGGGATATCAACAAGCCTCAAAATATATACTTAGGTGTGTCCAGCTTTGCAACAGGTTAAAAATTTGTTTTTATTTAACATTCCAAATACCGGAGACATACACGGGCATCCAGCATCGTAAGATCAATGCAAAGACGGGTTTATTGTGCAACTCTGACTATTGTATGGGACATGTCTTGTGATTCAGTGCTCAAAGAAGCTAAAGAACTATCTTCAATCTACATTACTTTATGTGATATCCTATTAATTGGCCTGCTCTCTAAAACAGGCCTCCAGCTTTATTTGTGACAATACAATGAAATAAACAATTTTATTCCGCTTTTCTACATCGCCTCAATAAATTCAATTACTATTTAAAGATACACCGTATCGATTACATATTGAATTAATTTTATCTTAACTAATTTGGTTTTATTTTGCTACTGGATTATAGTTAGTGATGTCAGTACGTATAATGGCATCTACTGACAAATGCTTACAGATTCCAGAACCTCTACCACATGCAATTACCTAGAATCTTATAATAATTCAAGTCCGCTTTTTGTCGAGTGAAGTGGTTTATAGATCAAGTATATCGATTGACGCTAGGCATCTAACGGAAAATACATTTTTCATGTTTTTGTATTTGAATGTAGATATAGATATAAATTAAATGGGACGCTCTAATTAAGGGGGTCTAAAACAATACGAATACAACCTGGCTTCTGCGTCTTATTTTAATATTACTTGCAAACCGAATCAAGGAGCATGCAGAGTAACTTAATTATAACAAAATAGTCATAGATATTGTAAATAAAGTGGTAACATTAATCTCAAATTGTTAAATGCATACAAGTAAACTGACTACTGTTCAACCTGAATACTATCACAAAAAGTAAAGTAAATGTAACTGTAAAAATATATGATATAAAATCATGGGATCAAACGAACTTAGTATCTTAAGTCATGTTCGATCTCCATTATCTGAAAGCTTGATTGAAGTAAATAAGTTTGGTAGTACTTCTCATTCCGGTTGCATTCCACACATTTTAGTGAATTTTCTTTAAAAAAGTCACTAATGAGAAGATCCCGACTTTTGAATTTTGAAAAAATGTCTTCAAATGAGCGCGAACTATACCCCCTAGAACCTATATCCATGGTCAGTTTCAATTTTTATATGTGTATGTTTATATATATATATATATATATATATATATATATATATATATATATATAATATATATATATAAATGGCCCGATTTTAATAAAATTTTCTTTTGTAAGTTGCTTGGATAAGTTTGTGAAAATTTTGTGTTGTCTTTCGGAAAAACTATCTCCGGAAATAACAAAGTTAAGACAACCAAATTTGTTACGCATGTTTGTATTATAAAGAGTGAACCATGTACCAAAATTTAGGTCTGTAGCTTTAAACCAAAAAAAGTTATGGGCATTAAAAAAAATTGGGGGTTTCCCCAAAACGTCGAGATCGCGATTTTAAACGTCAAAATTGGCAACATTTAGGCAAAGAACCTGAAACTAATACGGATTATGTAAAGAAAAATCGCAAAAACAGTGTTCTGCAAACCCTTAAGTTTCAACTTCAACCGTCATTGTCCTTCATTTTACTAAAATATTTCCAGAAATTTCATTTAGTAGACCCTTTCTCTGATGTTTTGGTGGTGGTTTTAGTTAAGTTTGTGGTTTAACGGTCTATAATTTTTAGCTAATTTTCGTAGAAAAAATTCGTTAATGAGGTGACTGTCCTTTTGAATTTTAAACAGATTTCTCCAAATGAGCGCAAACTGGCCCCCTGGAATCCATATCCGGATTTAGTTTCAGTTTTTTACATATATACAGGGTGACGCATTCCTGCGGTAAAGCTCAATATAATTGTTATTACACAAGATACGAGAAAAAGTTGTATACATTAATTATAGGGTGTCTTAAGCTGCATCCTATAAAATTATTTTGACAATCAAAGCCTGACCCATAAGTCGTTGGGGTTACCTACACTCTTATATTATTGCATTTTTGTAAGAAAAAAATTCGAGACGCCGTTAGTGCGCTTTGGTAGCGAATTTTCATTAACTGCTTCAAATTTCAATAACTCAATTTGATATTAACCTAAGGTTTGATGGCTTGGAAACCGGTTTTCTCGGAAATATTTTAAATTTATTTTCGGAAAATGTTTTTACATTTTCAAACAATAAGTTGTTTTCATAAAATATCGTACATTTATTCTACTATATATGTTATACCCGTAACCAGATTGATGCCTGCTTGCATTAGAGGGACATGTTTTCTATTAAAAACATTTTTATGAAAATTTGCTTCCATAAGTCACTTGCTGCCTCCAGACTTTTTTTAAGATAAACAATCTTATCCTCGTATTTAGATCATGTTATATAATGTTTAGTTTGGTTTAAAGTTATTGTTGCAACACAGTAAGGGATGAAACGTAGAGAAATGGAGGAGGGTGTTGGGACTTTATTTACTTCAACGAAGCTTCACAGAATCAAGATCGAACATCACTTAAAGTAAGTTCGTTTGATCCTATGATTTTATATTATATATTTTTGCAAAGACACTTACTTTACTTTTTGTGGTAGTATTAAGGTTGAATTGTGACAGTGTACTTGCAAGCATTTTATATAAAATAACTAACGATTTTCCAAATTGAAGAATGAGAATCCTGAACTATGATCTACCTGGTAAGTTTTCTTAGGTACAGAGGATCAATATCGGCGCTCCAATAAAAGTTAGAGATAATTTACGCCCTCCACAAACTTTCATTCTGTTGATGAAGTATGAGAACGATGAATTAAGTGCAGTGTAGACTGCTGGTGAGTATAAAAGTGTCCTGTTTTGTGGTGTGGTTTGGTTATTGAGATAGAAACAAAAAAAAATGCTTTTGCTGCATGCGCCTTTTAGAAAAATGCTGGTTGTTTTGTGGTCATACATAACGATATTCAAACTGAAAATTCTTAAAAGTTGTAACTTCACAATAAACAACCAAGTTATTCAAAGTAATGAGCCCTATTCACTTGTTGGCATTTCTGTGGATCGAAATCTCAATTGGCACCAACATGTCACATCTATTGCAGAAGCGTCTGCTAAGAAATTAGGTTTCCTCTTCCTGGCTCGCAAATACTTTTCACCAGCTAATCTCTATACCTTATTAACTTAACAAGACCAAACCTCGAATACTGCTTTCAAATCTGGGGTGCTGCTGCCGCTTCTACACTCGCTATTCTGCACTCCATTGAGAAGAGAGCAATACGTCTCATCGGTGACCCTACCCTCACCCAAAGGCTGCCATCCCTTGCCCACCGACGTGCCGTTGGTGACCTCTCTCTCTTTTATAGATATCTGTACGGTCACTGCTCAGAGGAGCTTGCTTCCATAGTTCCTCCACCTGCTGCCCCCAACAGATCTGCCAGGGGAACAGAGCGAATGCACCCTTTTACTGTCCAGGTCACCAGACATAGAATATCTTGTTATGCCCGCTCTTTTGTCCCGAGGACTTCCAAGTTGTGGAATTCGTTGCCGGCACATGCTTTTCCTTCTCCCCCGAACCTCCAAACCTTCAAGTCCATAATTAAAAAGTTGCCTTTTTCCTCCTTGTCGACCCCCACGGTACGATAGTATTTAGGCCTTAAGCCCTCGTGGTGTGTTGTTGAAATTTAAAAAAACTTTAGTTGGTGCTTTTTAAAGCTTTTAAGAAACGTAAAACGAATGTAGCGGGTTTTGTTCAGTGACGAATGTTAGTAAGGAAGTTCTCCTCTGGTAGTCAGGGGACCTTCTTCTTGTTAGCCCCCCCCCCCCTCCTCCTCCTCTTTAAGAGCCTCAACAGCAAAAAACACTGAAAATGGGACAGATTCAGTATTTAGGCCTTAAGCCCTCGTGGTGTGTTGTTGAAATTAAAAAAAAAACTTTAGATGGTGCTTTTTAAAGCTTTTAAGAAACGTAAAACGAATGTAGCGGGTTTTGTTCAGTCATGAATGTTAGTAAGAAAGTTCTCCTCTGGTAGTCACGGGACCTTCTTCTTGTTAGACCCCCCCCCCCTCCTTTTTAAGAGCCTCATCAGCAAAAAACACTGGAAATGGGACAGATTGAGCTGCTCAATAAAATGATTAAAAGTGGGATGTAAAAAGTTACGTTAAAACGTGATGGTTACTTTAAGAAAGAAGGCTGACGCAAGATCTTAACCATATTTGAAGATAAATACATATGGGCAATTTTCACTTTAGCTCGAAAGTAACCACACCATAAATTAGTAAGTATAGCGAGCAAGTATTTTCAGAAAATCACTTAAAAGGAGATTGCACTTATCTCAACTAATCTGCTTGAGGAGGAAGGTGTAGGGTGGTACACGAAATATAACGGACTGACTCAATAAAATTCAAATACTCAATACATTTGATGGAAATAGTAATCATACCAAAGATAATATTTCGACATAGTCTAGCAAAGACAACAAGCAATGACCTAATGCACGAAAAATGATTTGGCCACTAGGCCAGCTGCTGTAGTCGCTGAGTGTGAGGAGAAGTTTTGAGCGGCAGCAGGCAGGCACGCGATAGTGACAACACTACATTTGGTAAAGTCTGACCCTCTGACAGAGGGATATTGGATAAAGGCATACCTATAGGTAGTCACACGAGACCATAGTTCAACAGAATAGGCAATTACAATATTTCGTGACTGGTGATATTAGGTAATCACAGATAACATCATCTCAACTAGATAATACTCGTGAAACGATAAGCAAGAATAATAAATCATATCATCCTATACCAGGCAAAGAGTTAGTAGAGAAAATATTGCCTCACTAGGAAAAGAAGAAGATTAATGTGCTAGAACATGCAAAAAATAAGATACAAATAATTGCTCTATAATGGGTGAAGAATATAAAGAGAAAAGAACCAGACTATACAGATACAATGTAGAGAATCTTGTCCCAATTGGCAAATACTATCGAGATAAGAAGTTTTCCACACTAGACAATGCTGCCGTTTCTGAAAACTGAAGTCGGTAACTTGCAACATTATGCAATAACTGCACTCACTGACTGTAGAACCACCCTATGGTAAAAATAAAGTCTATGCCTAGACATGCACTTTACCCAGATAACAAAAGAATATATAACCTAACAGACTAGGTAAATATTGTACAGCTTTACAGATGAGCTCCCAGAGTAACATATGGCAGACAGGAGTTTGACCATGTAGAGCGAAGTCTGTGCTGACAGGCAGGAAATCCACAGAAAAATCCACAAAATGTATTTATGCGAGTCATGAAGAAAAAACTTCGAGTGAAGTAATAAGTTTTATTAGCGTAACCTGTGAACCTCATTTGAAGCAGGTTGAACATGATGCTGACAACAAAGTAGTCAACGACCACTTATTTTGTAGGAGCTACTTGACAGGTATTAGTACATTCCTTATTGAGTTAATCTGGTAAAAGCCGCCTTGGTCTTTGCTACGCGTGTTGCGGAGACTTATGTAGAAGCAGTTTCATTCTCTTACCTTTGAGGGTAAAGTGTGGGTACGCAGTTTTCTTGAATTTAATTTGTTCAATTTGATAAGACAAGCCCTACAAAAAGTATTAAAGGTGTTCTCCATGGGCGATGCAAGAGGCAACTTAGCGCTACAAAAATATGTGCAAAAATATTTTGTTGCAGAGATAAAGTGCCAATCAATATGAGACGTAATCTTTGCATCCAAATAGGTTAACTTTAGGCCAATGCCATAAAAAATAAACAGAGAAATGACTTACGACATATTACAAGGAAAATAATAATATTGAGGTTTATTGACAACGACCAAGCTTATGGCCATACGCAAGTCCTTGAGACCTAGAAGAATCAAGTCCGTACAACAGATCAACTACGATACTAGTAAAGTAAACACTCTAAAGTGGGCCCCTATTAAGAATTATAACGCATAGCGTGAAGAGCATATCTTGAAGTATGTAAAGACAGCGCATCTGAGTGGTGCAGACCGGTCAACACAGGAAAAGAAACTAAACATTTATTTATTCTTTAAGAGTGATAATAAAACTAATGTTGAAAACTACCGCCCAGTATCACTCCTTTCTGGTAGAGCAAAAGTGTATGAAAAAATTATAACGGGAAAATGCTGGAGTACGTTAGCAAATATAAATTAATATCTGAATGCCAGTTTGGGTTCCGCAAGGGTAGAGCCACACAAGATGCCATACTACACCTAAATCACTCTGCATCTTTTCGGACTTTTCAAAGGCATCTGATAATATGTACCATGACAAACTGCTACACATTCTGGAAAACCTAGGATTTAGGGACACATCATACAATCTCCTAATAAGCTATCTAGAGGATCAAAAACAATGCGTTAAAGTTGACGGAATCCTTAGCAATTCAAAAATAATAACTTTCGATGTACCACAAGGAACTGTACTTGACCTATTTTGTTTACTTTGTATATAAACGAGATTTATTCAGTTTAGGATTGTGGACAAATGGTTGGCTTTGCGGAGTTGACTGGTTTTGACTAAAGGGCAAACAGGCCTTGTAAAATTAATGTATTGGATGGATGTGATGTTCCTGATAATTAACCTCAAGAAAACATGCTTCATACCATTTAGTTGTTACGGAAATCATTTGCCAGGTTTCAGGGAACTGACAGTTTCCACAGAAGCAGCACCTACTATAAGCATTGTAACGGCTGATAGTGTGAGGTACTTGGGGGTGGAAATTGATCGGCACATGAAATGGAATCTACATATCAGTAATGTAGTAAAAAAACTTAGAACTATTATAATCCACTTCAAAGTATTGCGACAAATATATCCTGAGAGATATTTGAGAATTCTATACCATGCTCTGGCCGAAAGTCACATCAATTACGGTATTATTGCTTAAGGGGGGAGGGGGGTGTGGGCCGGCGCATTTAAAAAATCTCGAAGTAACCCAAAAGTGGCTCATAAGACTGATATTTAATAAAGATATTACTTACCCATCAGATCAATTATATACGGAGACTGGATAGCTTGATGTGAGACAACTATACACAATAAGGTTGTTAGTGTATCAATACAGTCTGGAAAAAAATAGTCACTGCTACTAGACACGTTATACAGACTATACACAAACCATTATACCAAAGAGTGTGAGAACAATATTCCAAAGGTCGTTCGTTTATCTGGGTCCTCAAATATTTGGCATGATGCACCCATATATGAGTCCTAAACTCCTTTCGGTTCTATAAGAAGCGAGTCATAAAATGTATAGTATCAAAAACAAGATTAGAAATTAAATTGTTAGTCGAACCGAAAAATATATTACGCTAGGAATAAATTAAATACCATTCTCAATTCATGTGCGAAATAATGATGCATGTACTGGTCTTAGTTCTTTTATATCTTTGTGTGAAGAGGAGTAAGAAGGTATGAATTAAATGACAATAAGGTGGAGAAATAGGAACGGGATATGGTATATAAATATATCCACAAGGAAGAGGTCACATAGCGGGGAGAGGGAACAGGATTAGTTAGGAAAAATGATTGTGTTAAATATGGAGAACTGCAGCGTTGTCTGATGATTGGCAGCCGATATTATATTGTGTAATATTGTGGGATGTTATATATTATGTAACACTCTTAGGGAATTTTTTTTCACAAGATTTGTCTGTATGAGACGTAAGTTTTGCGAATGTACATTTCCGTGCTCCTTTTCGGGTATAGCCTGCGCACAAGTCTAAATTTTGCAGGCCTGCTCGGACGGGTCGTGTAGTTTGAGCTCCATGCGCCTATGCTGCAAAATATGTTATATTAGTATTTATTGTTGACTCTGGTATCGTCATCTGAATGATTGTATTGCCATTTTTTAAATAACTATTATTATTATAATAGATGATCTCAATAAGAGAATAAGTTTGTTTATCTTAAAAAAATATGTGGATCGTAACCGGAATGAGAATAACTTTTTTTCTGCCTCAGGGCTCGTCCGCGTCTTTGCCGGCCCGATAGCATCGCAGCCTTTGGCGTATTGTGCATGCCCTTAGTCTTTCTACTCCACCCATTCCAAAATCACTGTGCCTTGAACTAGTCTGCACAGCAATTGGTAGGGTGAAGTTTTATATTGCTCTGTCGCCGGTCTAGGCTGACCGTAGATAAGTTGTCTTTTGCGGTCCAGAGCTTTACACTCGCATAAGATGTGCTGGGATAATTCCTCCCCCTCGCCGTAGAGTCTGCATGCCAGGTGCCCCTCGAACCGCCCCATTTGATGCAGGTGTTTCTTGACGACCATGTGTCCCGTCAAGAGTCCTGTTATGTTTCTGATCTGTCCTCTGCTAAGATTTAGCAGCTTTACAGCTCTTTTTGAACTGGGTTCCTCAATTATTAACTTACCATGTCTGAGCCCTGGATAGTCTGCCCAGTACACCTTGTGTTCGTTTCTGACCCAGGACTTAATGGCTCCCCTGGCACTGCTCTTTGTCACGCCCGGACCCGGTTCTGGTCCCATAAATGGTTCTGCTGACCCTCTCTTCGCGAGACTGTCAGCTTCTTCATTGCCTTTGACCCCCGAGTGACCCGAAATCCCGATAAATTTGACTGGTAAATTATAGCTGTGTCATGAGCAAGAGCTATTTTATTTCCCAGTGTTGGCAGATATCAAAGACTATTTACCTAAGGTGTAAAAAGAGTATTTACCTAAGGTGTACCTGACATGATTGAGACTATCAAATGCTTTTGACACATCTAAAAAAACCCTACTGCACATTTGCTCTAGTGCTCGATAGATTTGTGATGTTACATGATAAATAGCATCTTCTGTAGAAGTGCTTTCTCTGAATCCGTATTGTTTCGCTGAGAGCAATTTGTGTTTAATCAGATATTGAGATATTCTTACTTTTATTATTTTTCCGTAATTTTGGCGAGGTTTGATACTATAGAGATTGGCCTATAATTATTTGTGTCCAACAAACACTTCAATTTATAGATTGCCTTTACAACTGACCATAGCATCGCAGCCTTTGGCTTATAGTGCATGCTGTTTATCTTTTCTCCTCCACCCATTCCAAAATCACTGTGCCTTGAACTAGTCTGCACAGCAATTGTTAGGATGAAGTTTTATATTGCTCTGTCGCCGGTCTAGGCTGACCGTAGATCAGTTGTCTTTTGCGGTCCAGAGCTTTACACTCGCATAAGATGCGCTGGAATAATTCCTCCCCCTCGCCGCAGAGTCTGCATGCCAGGTGCCCCTCGAACCGCCCCATTTTATGCAGGTGTTTCTTTTTTTAAGCATCAAACTTTTCGCGGCCGTGTGGACGGTGTATTTTATGCTCCTCAACCGGTTACAAGTGGTACGCCCCAAGATTATGTGCGCTTGGTCTCTTTTATTTCTATGTATTAACCACCCACCACACATTGTTATAACAACAGATCTTCAAATGTTATAGGGCTGGTCCTGGCAGTGGTTACTTTTGGTTAACATCTCCAAGTGCTCTGTATTACGTGTCGGAAAAAGTCCGAAACATAATTGGTGGTATCTAACTCACTACAGTAAAATAAGAAACCCATCTGGTATTCAGTGTAAATAAAGACTTAGATTAAGCAACACATGTTTCACGCATTTGTCGAAGTCGTGGTATATTATGGTATTCTTCATCCGAAAATCATTCCTTAAAGCATTCTTCATCCAAAAATAATTCCTTAAAGCATCCTTCAGTGTGCTCTACATCGCCAAATAAGACCACTAGCAGAATATATCGGACGAGCTTGGTATTTAGACATATCTAGAGATGTGTGGCTCTCTACACAAGGTGTCATTGGTAGGGTGGTGACAACCCCATCTACTCCTACCCCGTTATTTTCGACCTTATTGCACTTCTGCTCTTCTTATTGAAAATTACATTAACAATACAATTAAGGTAAATTGATATGCCTTCAACCTCTTAAATCATTTACTAAATACTTTAGCCAACTATGACTTTGCTTATTAGGGTGCAGTTTCTATCACAATAAGTAATACTTTTATTTTATCTCTTTAATTAACTAACTATTATAAACGTTTCTGAAAATGAATATTTCTTCTAAATCATGCAACTGAATATATTATGTAAATGTAATCAAGCAAATACAAATTAATGCAGATATACAGCGTGTCCCAAGTTCTATGCTCACTATTGGCATTTCGCGAAATGTAAAAGCTTCAAAATGGGTTAAATGGAAAGAGTTTTAGCAAATTTTGTGGTCATTTCAGATCCGTTGAGAAATCAAAGCTAACTTTAGGTGTTTAAGAAAAGCAAAAATTTTGCGAATTTGTTTTTGCGTCCTAGCTGAGTTGCGTTTGATCTGAGACTGTTGACACCTTCAATTCGTCGACACTTTTTGAAGGAGCATATTTTGGCATAAACAGTGGCAATCGTTCCTTTTTTGTTTTCCACCTTTCTTTTTCAACTTTTTTTTATGGCAGCCGTATTGAATTTTCAGATTGTTGAATTCCACTAAGAATGAGCTTTATAATGATGTATACATGTCGGTAAAATATCCATTTTGAGATGGTTTTTGACAAAGTAACAATTTATTTAATTAAATTAAAAGAACCTCGGTGGTTCAGGGGTAAGAACGTGTGCCTCTGATCCGAAGGGTACTGGGTTCTATCCCAGGGTACTCCTTTCACTTTTTCAGTACAAACTGTAAAATTAACATCAACCGAGGTTCTGGCATTGTATTTGAGCAAGTTGAATGTCTGCACGTTCCGCCCTTCGGAGGGCGCGTAAAGCCGTCGGTCCCGTGTCCATGCGATGTCGGGCACGTTAAAGATCCCTACTTTCCTTACAGAAAGGCAGGGGTTCGGCAAAATTTCCAGGAGAGTGAGGTGAAACTGCTCCCTGCGTCGGTGATTGGCCATAGTCGCGGAAATAGGCCGACGTTCAGAAACAAACACACACATACAATTAAATAAAATACATAAATTTTTATTACTTTCTTTAATTATTTTTTTCCCATCTACGTTTAAACAGAAGTGATGATATTCTAAGGAGAACTAGTATTTATGGATCCAAAAACATATTTTACTCTTTGTTCCCAAATCTCAATAGTTTCTTGGCTTTGAAACTCGTATACTTCTTTTTTTACAGTGCCCCATAGATAATAATCTGGAGGGTTGATGTCGCACAAGCGGACAGGCCAAGAAGCTGGCCCAGTATTTGCAATGACTCGATCATTGAAGTTTTGCTCCAATATTCTATGAACGTTTCTTGTGTTGTGAGCTGAACACCCATCATGTCGAAAAAACAATTAACAAACTAACTTAAATGTTTACAAGATCGAAATTCTGATTTAATTTTTGTTAATAATCGATATAGAGATACTTTATTACTGTTAAAATAACAAAAGCCATAAATTTTCTTTTCTTCGCACTTAACTCAGAAAAACGCTTCTCTGTAAAACCTCAAATTTGCACTTATGAGGTACAGCAATGACGTCATCGATATTATAGAGGTTCTTTGCATTTTAGACTATGGGATACCCCTCCTATATTAGCGAAGTATAATAAATTAATTCGTTTAAATACAAAAAATATATCGCTTGGTTATGCGTTAGAGTTATAATTATCAATCAAAAGTCGCGTTGAAAGTGCCAAGAACGCGAAGTCATAAAAATGGCACCTAAGTTTTAATGCGATATGATTAATTTAATGGTAATTAATAGTGGATGGGAATGTCGGTAAATGTAGACGATTAGTTGGCTACGTGATATGATTCGCAATTGTCTTAAACATAATCAGCAAGAGCTATTTCACCGTTCTCTTATAGTTATTCGTATTAAGGCGGGAAACTATGTTGTGATAAGCCATTCTACGCGCTAGGCATTCGAGCAACTAAATGTATATTGAATGCAGGGCTTACTACCCCCAGCTTCAGGCCACATTACGATCACTCATAAAGGAAGCCTTCCCTTAAAAATGTTACTTTCTTGCACACTCTTCTCGGAAATTGGCTGCTTACTTTAATTATACGTTACGTTCCTTGGTGCCATTGCTAATCGATAGCATCCCTAATTTTATTACTCTAAACTTTTTTTGATGAACGATTACCAAAGTTTACTAAAAAAGACTTTTTGTGGAAACATTCAATTTGGTTTTAGATTGATTACTAATTTAAGTACCTAATAACTTTAAGTATCACCAACACGAGCTCTGAAATACCTAAAATATTATATATTGGGGAAATCTCCGATCACGCTAATTCTGTTTTTTAACAGCCTCTCTTGTTTAGTAATTTTTTATTTAGTAGCAAATTTTCTTTCAAAATTTGCTAATAAGGAATTCAGGACTATGACGCCACTTACAAAGATTATAAATTCCTGTATATGTCTGGGAAAATTCCCTAGCATATTGAAACTAGCTGTGGTTGTTGCTGTGTTGAAGGCGGGAGACAGTACCAATTTGGAGAACTTTCGTCCCATCTCCATATTGAGCATTTTTTCAAAGATCATAGAAAGGGCAGTACATAGAAGGATGGTCAACTTTTTAAACGCTAATAATATAATATCACCATCACAGCACGGATTTAGAACTGATCATTCTACAGAAACTGCCCTTATCGAATACATTCAATATGTAAACAAAAGAATGAACCTCAATTACATTGTGGTGACCGTATTTTTTGACCTGTCTCGTGCCTTTGACACAGTAAATCCTTTTTTGTTAAGGAGAAGTTGTGGGCGTTGGGGATAAGAGTCACTTGCGACCTTCTACACTCTTATCTCACCAACAGACAGGTACTTGTAAAAGCAAATAATATTAATTCCCAAAGATATAGTGTAAGTATGGGCACACCCCAGGGAAGTGTCATTGGCCCACTTTTGTCTACACTCTATGTAAACGATTTGCCGCAATTTATACAAGACGAAAAAGTCTTCATGTAGGTCGATGACACTTCTATTGTTGTCTACGGCAAGACGGTGGAGGAAACTGAATTAAAATTAAAATCAGTGGTACAATCTTTTGATGAATGGTGTTATAGAAATCGACTAATTTTAAACTATGACAAGACTTTTTCTCTTGAAATGCATAACTGCCACCGAAGAGAGAGGATGTGCGACAGCACTATTTTGGTGAACGGAAATGCGGTGCGATTCAAAAAGGCGACAAAATGTTTGGTGTTAGAATTGACAGTAGCCTGTTATATATATAGCAGATTGATCACGTGTGCAAGAAATTAAATTCCGCGTTTGATGCAATTTTGATGCTTAAAGATTCCTTAAGCTCGGAACATCTGCTGAAAGTCTATTACGCGGCTGTCTATTCACATCTGAGTTACGGTATCGCCAATCTTCGGACTGCCATAGAATATTTGTGCTACAGAAACGAATCCTGAGATTAATATACAATCTACCTTATGGGCACTCTTGTCGTGACATTTTTAAGAAAAATAAGATTATGACGTTAGCATCAGTTTATTTGTTCCATCTGTTAACTTACATTCATAGAAACAAGAGAAAATTTGTTATCAACTCTGATTTTCATGGATACAACACTCATGAAAAAAATACTTTTCACCTGAATAAATGTCACCATTCTTTTTTTACGAAGTCGCCATGTTATCCGGGTTGCTTTTTGTACAACCAGCTGCCTTGTTCTCTTAAGGACACAAATTGTACAAAAAAATTTAGAAAGCAACTGAAGCTTGCTTTAATTACTCATAGTTTTTATAGTTTGGGTGAATTTTGTGAAGCTGTACTGTGAACGTATGTTTTTTGTTGTAATGTGAAGCTTGTTAGATTTTAGATTTTTGGGCACGTACCCTTGTGATAAGTTGTGATACGTTTTTTATCTTTTTTATCTTGTAAGTTTTTTGACTTGTCCGCTTTACAATAATTGTAACTAAAGGACCAAATAAATATTATTATTATTATTAGACTTTTAAAAAGTTTCCTTAAATGTGTGCATTTTCTAGCATCTAGAACCCATATCTCAGGTCAGTTTTAAATAAATATACAGTGTGGAATAGCCAGATGGAATAAATTCAGTATCTCAATTATATTATTATTTATATAATTATATGTATGTCACACCGATAAATGAAAATAAAGTGGGCTGATTTTTATGAAATCCGGCAGGTACCTTCCTTATCTTGGATAAATTCGTCGTATAGGAAAATTTGACCAGTTTTTCTGGGAAAATTTTGTGTTTTCTTTTGGCAAATTTTTGTATCTTCATGAATAACAAAGCTATCGAAACAGAATTTGTTACGCAGCTTTATATTACAAAATCTGAACTACATGGCGAAATTAAGTTCCAAAAAAGTTATAAGCATTAAAAAAAAGGGTGCCACTGATAATCAGAAAAACAAGACCAAAATATTGTGTGTTTAATATCATATTAATATCACAGCCAGGGACTATATTTTCTTAAATCTAAAAGGTCAAGAGGTCAGGTCAGGTCAGAGTCAAAAGGTCAATTATTTGCTGTGGTAACGCATAAATTTACATACGACCTTATAACGCGTTCATTACAACAAACCTGTCATGTGCTCCAAAGTCGAGTTCTTTAGAGCGCGGGTATGACACGGCGATGACGCGAGTTCAAATCCTAACGGAATCTGAACTTTTTTTTTTCAAGTTTTTTCAATTTCCTATACTTTTTTTCTAACGTTATATGATCAGATTATATAATTTCAATGAATGTCTAGCAAATGTGTATAGAAAAAATTCGTTAACGAGATGAGAACTCTTAAGACTTAATTCAAAGTTTAGTATTAGTTCACGTTGCTTTTGTTGCTTTAACTTGGTGAAAACGTTCCATACCTAATACAGTCTAGAGACTTTTTCTGTGGCTTTACAAGTGCTTGTTTTCTTTTCTGGGACGGGTTTTGCTTTTTGCGGCATCCTCAAATAAAAGAAAATGTTCTTATTGGACCCGCAAAAAAAAGTATTTGCATCTGTCTTTAGGTCAGATTGTATAAAATTAATTTAATTCATTAGCGAATTTTCATGTACAAAATGTTTTTGAAATAGCAAATTTTCTTACAAATTTGTTAGTGATTTTCCCCGAGAAAAAAATGTTTTGTAATTTTCTTGACAGAAAAATATATTTTGAATTTTTGTGTGAAAGAATATTTAGCGAAGTTGTGGAACATTTTTTAGCGAAATTCGTAAAAAATGTTTTAATGAATTTTCGTTCAAAAATTGTTTAAGGAAATTTTTGTGGAAAATATTTTATCGAATTTTCGTTTACCCAATTTTTCTACAAGAACTATTTTTGTCGAATTTTTTTTGAACATTCTTCTCACGACTTTGAGACACACACACACACACACACACACACACACACACACACACACACACACACACACACACACACACACACACACACACACACACACACACACACACACACACACACACACACACACACACACACACACACACACACACACACACACACACACACACACACACACACACACACACACACACACACACACACACACACACACACACACACACACACACACACACACACACACACACACACACACACACACACACACACACACACACACACACACACACACACACACACACACACACACACACACACACACACACACACACACACACACACACACACACACACACACACACACACACACACACACACACACACACACACACACACACACACACACACACACACACACACACACACACACACACACACACACACACACACACACACACACACACACACACACACACACACACACACACACACACACACACACACACACACACACACACACACACACACACACACACACACACACACACACACACACACACACACACACACACACACACACACACACACACACACACACACACACACACACACACACACACACACACACACACACACACACACACACACACACACACACACACACACACACACACACACACACACACACACACACACACACACACACACACACACACACACACACACACACACACACACACACACACACACACACACACACACACACACACACACACACACACACACACACACACACACACACACACACACACACACACACACACACACACACACACACACACACACACACACACACACACACACACACACACACACACACACACACACACACACACACACACACACACACACACACACACACACACACACACACACACACACACACACACACACACACACACACACACACACACACACACACACACACACACACACACACACACACACACACACACACACACACACACACACACACACACACACACACACACACACACACACACACACACACACACACACACACACACACACACACACACACACACACACACACACACACACACACACACACACACACACACACACACACACACACACACACACACACACACACACACACACACACACACACACACACACACACACACACACACACACACACACACACACACACACACACACACACACACACACACACACACACACACACACACACACACACACACACACACACACACACACACACACACACACACACACACACACACATATATATATATATATATATATATATATATATATATATATATATATATATATATATATGTATGTATGTATTTATATAGACTTATAATAGGGCGTGTAGAACATTTATATGAAAATTCGCCATAACGCACTTACTGCGTCCGGACTTTTTTGTTTAATGGTCTACTTTGTGGTCATATAACATACAAAAATATGTTACCTCAATGCTTATAACTCAAGTTTTCTTCACAATCTAAATATCTGAATTATAGAACATCTAACAGATTTAGAAAAACAACTTTGGTATAAACTTTAATCAAAATTACTCATTATGTTAAAAAAAAACAACTATGTTCTTAAAGAAAACCTGAAACTTAAAAAAAAAAGGTTATATATTTTTTGATTACCGGCCAACACATCCAAGGTATTTACGAAAAAAGTATTTAGAGAGGTATCGATGGTAAAACTTTCCAAACATTTTTTCAAATGAGCGCGAACTAGGACCCCTAGAACCCATATCCGGGGTCAGTTTCAATCTATATATATATATATATATATATATATATATATATATATATATATATATATATATATATATATATATATATATATATATATATATATATATATATATATATATATATATATATATATATATATATATATGTATATATGTATCCAACCGATTACTCAAGAAATAATTAACCGATTGGGATGACAGTCGGCAAGTGCTTTCTTTTAATTATTGGCTTGAATGGGTTCGTTAGCCAGGAAAATCGGACAAGGTTTTCCGGGAAAATTGTAAGTTTTCTTTGGAAAAAAATTTTTTTCTCCGAAAATTACAAAGCTATTTTAATTAAGTTTTTTCGTGAATATATTGCGTTGGAAGAGACCTTACTACACACCAAAATTCAACTTTCATAGTTTATAGAAAATTGAGTTATTCAAATTTGAAGCATTTAATGGAAATTCACTACCATAACGCACTTGCTGCGTCCCGAACTTTTTTATTTTTCAAATCGGTTAAACAACATTATTTTGTCTCTAAAGCTAAAAAGTTGTGTGTTTAGTGTCGTACTTTGATCTCCTATACCCTAATTTAATTTATATTTAAATGGTTAAAACTCGATTTTCTTCAATCCAAAAATCTAGCTTTTGACACAGCTAACAGTTTTTATAGAAGCAATTTAAATATTAAGTTTTAAGGCTGTGATTATTTGTCAGTATATACTTAATTAGTTGTTAATAGTTTTAAAAAAAGTAATCGACTGGTTGCGATAGGATACAAACCCAGAAACTGCACAGCGAACGGGCATGCCAACCGCTGCGCTACTGAGATCGAGATTTTTTTTAATTATCGTGGTGACGTAGCTGAACGAAGCCATGCATGCTTAATAAGTTATGCTCTTAACAGCTATAATATTTAATTGAAAATATCATTTACATCAAATAAATATTGCTTGGCGTAGTATGAGTGTAATAATAATTAAAGACCTTCTCAATATTTGGATTTGATTAAAAATATTATTACGCCCTTTTCAGCGTATTTTTTAAAACGCTGGTTACACAACATTCTCCATAAACTAGATATTTTTAATAATAAATTAAAATCAACAAGTAGTTAAAACATTAGTGCGTTGTAAAAATAAGATGTTAATAACAGTGCACATCAAAAGAATGTATGGTATGAGGTTTGTGAGATATACTGGTAAATTAGCGAGGTACAAATGGTTGGTTCCATATCTGTGACTCTTGGGCGCGAGTTTCGCAGTTAGAGGATTGACTATTCCCCTTAATTACACACGTTTTCACTGGGGTGTTGATTTATAGGGCAGTTAAAGATCTCATAAACAGCATATGGGCCAGCTGGAATTTTCGCTGTCATATTTGATGGGACCATCGCGCATTCTTTCTCGTCACTCTTTATGCTCAACTATGCAAGCTGAACGTGAATCAACTATTGTGGATTATTGACCATATTGTTCCTGTTTCTTGTCAAACATTTACTGCGATCTTATTTTGCGTTTGGGAATTGCGTCTTTTGATAAAAACGTATTTTGCTATTCAGACACTACAATAATATTCCTATAACAATTATAATAATAATACTGATGGTTTCATGCAATATTAATATTCAGTAATTAACTATAATCTACATTAAATACATTAATGGCTTTAAAATTACACATGGTTCTTTTCTATAACTGGCCACCCTTAATGTAAAAGGAAATATGATAAAAACCACAGGAAATTGTTTATACATAGCTACAAAATCATGGAGCAGATAAACATGATCCTAATCAACTATTAGCAAAGGAGAAAGGCAATTACAATAAATAAATGGAAGGTATACAAAACAAAAAGATACCGGGAAACATGGAAAGTTTGAAGAAGGAGAAAGCAATAAGGTAAATCTCAAATGTAGAATATGTACGCGAGCTGAATTAGAAAAGTATGAACGCAGCAAGTGCGCTATAGTAGCGGGTTTTCATTAAAATCTTTCAAATTAGCAACATTTTCGAAAAATAAAAAAATTCAATCCCCGAAAACAATAAATCTGCTTTTATGAAATTTCCTGTTGCCTTTATAAAGTTTTTGTTGCATACCAAAGTTGGATGCTATTGACTGAGAGAAAATTAGTTCATTAAAATGTGAAACGTTTTGCACTTGCTGCATACGAACTCTTACTACCAGTTGTATATAGTTTGTCAGTTTATAGATTTATTCACTAAAAAGGGAAATTGATAAATACACTTGGAGAACCCAAATCACCACAACCCATCTTTTTAGAGACCTGACGATCATTTCACTAACAATGTTAGCGTCATCAGAGGATGAAAATGTTTAAACTGCTTACTACTGAGCATTACCTTTTATACTGCGTTTTATGTAAAGACCGATACCGAGAGGGAGACTAAATTGCAGGCAAATATTCTGTGTATTGTATTTTTATTGCCGGACGAGGTTTTTGAAC
This sequence comes from Tillus elongatus, assembly GCA_964006375.1. Lineage (NCBI taxonomy): Eukaryota > Metazoa > Arthropoda > Insecta > Coleoptera > Cleridae > Tillus > Tillus elongatus. The sequence continues at coordinate 87,217,410 of OZ023269.1, read as the reverse complement.
GTCCTTCATAACTTTATCTGGCAAGTTTCGGAATATTTTATCTGTGTCAGAGACACAGCGTACACAAACTAAACTGGCTGTCTCACAAAATTGTTAGACAGCCAGCGAAGCTAGATGTGTACGAAAGTATTTATATTTCTAATGCAATGAAAAACAAGCTTCTTAAGCCGAGCGCCGCCACAGATTTATAGTCCTTTGTTTGCCCTCTGTCTCTGATACAGATAAAATAATCCGAAATTTCCAGGTAAAGTTATTAAGGAGGTTCCAAAACCTCGCCCGGCAATAAAAATACATTACACAGAAAATTTGCCTGCGATTTAGTCTCCCTCTGGGTATCAGTCTTTATCTAAACTCAGTATCAAGGTGATGTGTAGTAGTAAGTAGTTTAGAATTTTTCAACCTCTGATGACGCTAACCTTGTTAGTGAAAGGATCGTCAGGTCTTATAAAAGATGTGTTGTGGTGATTTGGGTTCTCCAAGTGTACTTTTAAGTGCTCATCACAAGTTCCAATCTTCACATAGAGGGAAATTGTTTTAAATCTATTTTGTTAAAAGAAATTATAAGACATTTAAAGCCCAAACTCCATAATTTAAACTCCTGTTATAAAATCACAAAACGAGTCTATTCCAAATAAATTTTCTGCAAATTATTTAGTCAAATAAAGAAGAACTATTAAAACCTAATTGTGAGACGCCGGTAAGCACATTCTTACAATATTTATTATCCAAAACCCGCCTTTGCTTTAGAATGTTTAAAAAATCACCAATTTAGATGTTTTAAATCGCAAGAAGAAAAATCATTAAAATTTTGAAAGCTTTTTTTTTGTATTTTTAGACCTTTATGCACAAAAAAATGTGTGTATTTGTCTGTAATGTGCAATACATTTTGTTAATCCCATATATTATTTTGCTATTTTGGCCTCCTTTGACCTCCAATGCAACCGTATTCTGTTAGCGGTTTTTACTTTTTTTTAAGGCTAAAGAGCTAAATAATTTTGGTTCCTGGTAAAGTATAACTGCATATAAGTAACTTGCACACACACATATATATATATATATATATATATATATATATATATATATATATATATATATATATATATATATATATATATAGGGTGGGCCATGCTCGATGGCGTATTAGAAGTATATAGTGGACCAGAAAATATATAAGTCTGAAATTTTGGTTAGGTTCATATGTAGTCCTGATCTTCATTTTGTAGATATGTTTGACACTGCGGTGTTGCCACATCCATCCGTACCAGATACCAACTTTGTTTTTTTTTTTCAAATAAAACAGCCTGTATATTGTGACATTTTCAGATTTTCCAGAAGATTTTTTAAAGTTTTGTATATAATGTATCTTCCACCTATCTCAAGCCGTTAAGGAGATAAAAATTATTATTTAGGAAATTTGGCAACCTTTAATGAAAAAATTATTTCTTCCGTAACCAGCATAGGTAGAGGTCTGAGTTTTTGGGTGCTGTTTGCTAATAGGTTGCTATATCATATGTCATGAAAATCGAATTATTGTATACAGTTTGTCTCCGAAAAAATGGGCTTTTAGTAGAACATATAAGGGTAGGCAATGCGTTATTTTTAAATGTAACACACTGTATTCTATAATGAGAATAGCAAGACCTATTGATTTTCTATCTAAAAGTACCATGTGATGTTACACCTATTCTCATCGGTTTTTGACTTATAAGCAAAAAACCAAAATAGTGCAAGTAACAGAAACCCTTTTTTTATTGCCAGTATACGATGCTTCCAAACAGGCAAGAACGGTTGTCAAAATATGATTGTCTGTTTGCAAGTCTGCTGTCATACTGATTGTGCGAGATCTGTTATCTGGAAACGGCAAATTCTTATACAAATGAGCACGATTTAAACTTGTTCTTCATGCATGGCCAGTGTAACAAGATTATTTTTAGAACATGCAGAAACTTCAACGAACAGTATCCAAACGCAGTTCCAATGAATATGAAGAAATTCAAGAGGTTAAAAGACAATTTCATGAACAACTGTTAAGTAAAGAAGCCAAGACTCCTAATTAAACATATAATATGTAACGAGGGCAATCAAATAATTGTCTTGACATTTTTCTGCAAATCTTCATGCGTCACTTTATTATGCTCAAAAAGGCTTAAGAATAACTTACAAATCTATAGAAAGAATTCTGCATAACCATGGAATGCATAATTATAAATTTGTGACGCTGCAAGTCATCGATCCAAATGATTCTCCAAAACAGGTCGATTTCTGTGAGATGATCTTACTTCGTACACAAAAAGAGCAAAATTTTCTGAAGAAAATTATTTGGACCGACGAAAGCAAATTCATCAGGGAAGGCATTTTTAATCAGGGGAATTACTGGGCTGCAGGAAGTTACACTTCGCTGGAGAAACGAACTAATAATTTCAACAACTCGGGAACAACAAGTTCCCACAATGTAAAAACGTTTTTCCACAACCTAAAAATAGTAACAAAGTGCATACCAGTTCCCCCCTCCCCCTATGGGGTAACACCGATATTTGTTAGTTTTTGAGTATTAAATAATAAACCATATTTTTTCAGCATTATATCATCAGGTAACAGGTCGCTCAGGAATTAAAAAATTGACATTATTCGGCGAAGTTTAGAAATTTTTCTTGTAATATTTTGGTTTTTGCTTATAAGTCAAAAACCGTTGAGAACATATATAACGTCATATAGTAATTTTAAATAGAAAACCAACTGATTGCCTGCTATTCCCATTATAAAATACAGGGTATTCTATTTGAAAATCATCAGGTCGCTGAGGAATTAAAAAATTGACATTATTCGGCGAAGTTTAGAAATTTTACTTGTAATATTTTGGTTTTTGCTTATAAGTCAAAAACCGTTGAGAACATATATAACATCATATAGTACTTATAAATAGAAAGCCAATTGATCCTGCTATTCCGATTATAAAATACAGGGTATTCTATTTGAAAATCTCGCATTACTTGCCCTTTTATGTTCTACCAAAAGGCCATTTTTTGTAGACAACCTGTATGCAATAATTAGGTTTAGATGATATGTTATGATATATCAACCTATTGACAAACAGAAACCAAAAACTTAAACCTCCACCTATCCTGGGTACAAAGAGAATATTTTTTTCATGAATGGATGCAGATTGCCAAATTTTCTAAATAATAATTTTTATCTCCTTAACGGCTTGAGATGAATGAAAGATACACAATATGAAAAACTTTAAAAATATTCCCGGAAATCTGAAAATGTCACAATAATCGTCTGTTTCATTTGAATGTTGGTATCTGGAAAGGATTGATGTGACAACATCGCGGTGTCAACAGTATTTTCAAAACGAGGATGATAACCACTTATGAACATAACCCAAATTTCAGGTTTCTATCTATTTTCGTTCACTATATACTTCTAATACGCCATCGAGTCTGGCCCACCCTGGATATAAACAAGGGGATGGGCTCTAGGGAGGTTAGTTCGTGCTCATTTAAATACATTTTCAAAAGTCAATAGTCGGGATCTCCCTATTAGCAAATTTTTTCTACGAAAATTTGCTAAAACGCAGTACAGGCAGCTAAATAACGTACTGGGTGAGAAAAAACTAGAATCAAGGAAACCGTGTATTAAGTCAAAAATATTAAATTATAATCTAACATAATAGGTAAAAAAGAGGAAGAAGAAGCATAACGAGACAGAAAAAAAAGCAGTATCAGAGGTGTGCAGAAAATATAACTTGAAAATATGATCAGACAGAAATGCAGGAAAACAAAGAAATTGTAGATTCAAAGAAACAAAGAGGAGATCAAACATTACATAAAGATAGGGCGCTCAAATAAAGCTTGCCAGCAAGCAAGAAAATACAATATGCTGGATGGCCTATCAGAAGCTATACAAGTGGGTTCGAGTATTTCAAGTTATCTCTTTGAAAAACGCTCATACAGTAGAATTTTATTATTGAAGGTATCATATTTTTTTACTTCATTCCCCTAATCTGGATAGATACCCTCTTCAAAGTTTTAAATAGCAAGTGGGATCTACTGACACATCTTTAGAAAGGCTTCTCAATTCCCTAAATAATCGTTACTCGGTTTTAAACATCTTTGAAAATTTTCGGTAGAAAAAGTTCAAAATCAGATTTGCTATCGTCAATCAAATTCTTGTGCCAAACGTTATTTCTCGATATGTTTTACACTATTGAGCATATTTATAGTAAGCAAATTTTGATAATGAGAGTGTTTTATCAGTCTTTTCAACTTACTGCTTCAAGTACGGCTAAATAGAAAATAAGAAAATAAAATTCAGTAAGTAAATAATATTATGTTGATCTAGTCAACGCTTCAGTTAAAAATGTTAGTCTTTCATTGTATTAAAATGATGGTGCAATAGTGTGTCCAAAGTATTGTGTTATTTGTCAAAAATGACCCTTTCGTGAGTAAAACAATGCAATTATTTGATCAGCAATACACTGACAAAGTGACTACTTAGAAATACGTTTTAGACTCAGTAGGAAAGTTTACAAATACTGGTTCTTTTGCAAATAAAAAAAATTTCGTAGCACGGTCTCTGGAAATCAAGCTGTAGACGTAGCAGCTTTTAGACACTTCACGATGAATCCCACATTAATCAATAGACCCTTATCAAATGCTTTAGGCATAAATCGTACAAGTATACTAAGTGTCCTAAAAGGAGATAAATTCAATCCTTGCAAAACTAGACTGCTTCAAAATTGAATGGCCCCGAGATCACCGGACTTAGCTCCACTGGACTTTTTAATGGGGAGATCTACAGGCTTCGCGTCATCGCATTGTTGCTGAATGCCGTCTTATAACACACGAACTGCTTCAGAACGTGAGAAATCCATTTGAACAAATAACTTGTATTTTTGTGTGGAGGCTGGTGGAGGCCATTTTTTAAATTTTCTCATGTAATGTTTCAGCTCACAGGCAAACACTGCTCTTGTATCACACTTTTTGATACAACATTTTTGTTTCCGCAATATCGTTAATTGTTTAGGTCATGCTTTTAACTTTGATTTTGAATGTTTTCCACAAACGTTTTAATGGTTTTCAGAACCGAGTACACGATTGTAGATTCAGAATTAAGTAGCTTTCTAACGATGTATCTCTCGTTGCCATTTGCTATTTAATGTCATGTAAATCTCGTTATCTCATCATGTAAAATCTCATGTAGGTTTCAGTCACAGGCAAACACTGCTCTTGTATCACACTTTTTGATAAAACCTTTTTGTTTCCGCAATATCGTTAATTTTTTAGGTAATGCTTTTAACTTTGATTTTGAATTTTCTCCACAAAAGTTTTAAAGAGTTTCAGAACCGAGTACACGATTGTAGGTTCAGAATTAAGTAGCTTTCTGACGATGTATCACTCGTTTCTACTTGCTATTTAAAATTTTGAAGAGGGTAGCTACCCAGTTTAGTAGGATGAAGTAGCAGCTTTGACATTCAAGCATAAATGTGTCCTGAAAAACAAGATCGATGGTCCGAGGTTTTTTCAAAGAAATAACTTTAAATACTCGAAACCTAGTGTTCGATGGGCTAACCTGTATACACATGGAACAACATGGGAGGTCATTAAGGACAATAATGGAAATTTCTTACTAGGAAAGAAAGGCGGTGCTAAACACTAGCAAGCCTATATCGATGAAATGTATCATGTAGGAGAAATTAAACGTGAAAATGATATATGGGAAATATAGGGAAGACAAACAGAGAAAATCTAGGCCCTCTCATTTCGAGAGAAGAGTTTGAGAAATTCTTGAAAAAATCCAGACAAGAGAAAACCCATCCTAAACAGCGGAATTTAAAAAAAATTGTTGTAAAAAAATAAGTAGAGTGTGACATGATATAAATCGGCACCGCTGGTTAGAGTTTTTGAAGAGTAAAACTATTAGTATCTTAAGAGCGAAATTGATTTAGATTCGACCTAGAAACTAGAGCAGTGGTGCTAAAAATCAGGACAATAGGAGAAAGACGCTTGGGAATAATATAAGTACCATAATTAGTGAATTTTCTTAGAAAAAATTCACCAACGAGGAGATCCCGACTTTTAAATGTCGAAAAATATTCTTCAAATGAGCGCGATCTAGGACCCCCAGAACACATATCCGGGGTCAGTTTTAATGTTTATAAGTTATATATATATATATATATATATATATATATATATATATATATATATATATATATATATATATATATATATATATATATATATATATATATATGTATGTATCAAACCGATAACTCAAAAAATAATGGACCGATTTTGATAAAATTTACCATGTGCCTTTCTTTTGTAAGTAGTTTGGAAAATCGAAACAGGTTTTCCGGAAAAATGTTGGGTTTTATTTCGGAAATTTTTTTTATCTCAAAAAGTATAAAAGCTATGGTAACCAAATTTGGTACGTAAGTGTAAGTATGATATTAAAGGGGAACTATATACCAAAATTCATATTACTATGTTAAAAAAAAAGTTTATAAAAAATATTTGGTGCCAGATCATTTCTATGAATATTCACTACCATAATGCACTTGCAGCGTCCAGACTTTTTTTATTTATTAAGATTTATTTGTGTTAAATAATTATGCCGGGCATCTTAAAGAAAAGTTAATGTTTACCTCTGCAGCAGCTTATATCAGTTTGTTCCACAAGTTCACATATTAATTTCTCTCAGTGACGTTTTCCAAATATCGATTTTCCAATTATGTCGCAAATTATTTGTATCCAAAATCTCATGCAATTTAAACACTTCTGATTTATTGACATAATTTACTCATTACTGTGGCATATATTTCAAACCTTTTTGAACATTATTTCCAAATTAGGAATGATTGAAGACAGTAGTTTTTTAAATATTTAAGACCTAAAAAAAGCATTAAAAATGTGAATTGGAAATATTGTTTTTAGGCCGTGTCCTAAAAGTCTTATATGGACTATAGTACCTGCAATGTAAGTAGCTTTGAAAAAATAAATTTTAGGTATAGTTTGAATAACAAAGAAACATCAGTATTTTTTTATTTATTAATTTATTACACTTCTGACAGCTAGAAAAACATTAGACAATGTGAATTGAAAATATTGTTTTTTGACCATGTCCGAAAAGTCTTAGCATGGAAATATATCTGCAATGTTGGTAGCTTTAAAAAATAAATTTGCAGTAGAGTTTTAATAACAAAATATCTACCTTTATACTCACGTGGGTTTTTCCAAAGCTTAAATTGTGGTTACTAGTGTGTAGAACGTAAGTATTCTAAGTACTTAAAATTTGTATCACCAACGACTTTTGGGCCACCCTGATTTTGTTTTTAAAGATGTGTGTGTGTTTTCTTTCTTTAACGTCGGCCTATTTCCGCGACTATGGCCCATCACCGACGCCAGGGAGCAGTTTTACCTCACCATCCTGGAAATTTAGCCGAAACCCTGTCTTTCTGTAAGAAGGGTGGGGATCTTTAACGTACCCAACATCTCATGGACACGGCACCGACGGCTTTACGCCCCCTCCGAAGAGCGGAATGTGCAGACATTCAACTTGCTCAAATACAGAACCTCGGTTGATGTTAATGTTACAGTTTGTACTGAAAAAGTGAAAGGAGGACTCTGGGATCGAACCCAGTACCCTTCGGTTCAGAGGCACACGTTCTTACCTCTGAACCACCAAGGCTCTCGTTTTTAAAGATGTAACTCAAGGCACCCTATAATTAATTTATGCATTTTTTTCGTATCTTGTATAATAATGGACATATGAAACTTTACCGTAGAAATTAGTGTCCCTGTATATATGTAAACAGATAAAAACTGAAACTAACCCCGTATGTGGGTTCTAGAGGGCTTAGTTGGCGCTCGTTTGGAGAAATCTTTTCAAAATCAAAAGTTGCGGTCTTCTCTATTCCGAATTTTTTCTACGAAAACTCGCTAAAAATTATAGTCTATTAAACCATAAACACTATAACTGAAAGTGTTGTCAAAGCATCAGAGAAGGGCTATATTTAAAATGAATTTTTTGAAAATATTTTAGTAAAATGACAATGACTGTTCTAGCTGAAACTTTAGGTTTTGTAAAACATACTTCCTGCGACATTTTCTTTACATAACCCATATTCATTTCAGGTTCTTTGCCTAAAACTTGCCAATTTTGACGTTTCAAATCGCGACTTTGACGTTTCAAGAAGAAAAACAATAAAAGTAATTTTTCTGGTATTTTTCTAACTTTTTGCGCCAAAAAATTCAATCTTCGTCTGTAATATACAATGTATTTAGTCGTCGACACAAAATATTTTGGTTTTGTGCGTTTATCTGGTTATCGGTGGTACCCATTTTTTTTTCTTTAAATGCCTATAACTTTTTTTCCTTTCAACTTAGAGATCTAAATTTTGGCACATTGTATACTTTATAATATAAACTTGGATACCAAATATGGTTACCATAGCTTTGTTACTTTCGGAGAATCTTTTTCCGAAAGAAAACCCAAAATTTTCCAGGAAAAACGGATCCGATATTCCTGGCCAACGAACTTCCAAGCCACTTGCAAAAGAAATGCACCCACCAAGTTTAATCAAAATAGGCCCGCTATTTTTTCTTATCAGTGTGATACATATATAAACATACAAAAATTGAAGCTGACTCCCTATATGTGTTCTAGGGGGCCTAGTTCACGCTCATTTGAAGAATTTTGTTCAAAATCCAAAAGTCGCGGTCATTAGTGAATTTTTTATACGAAGGATTACGAGTAAGCTCGATGGCGAGTTAAGGAGAATTAAACTGCAAGTCAATATAGATAAATAAAAATCAATGAAAATAAGTAATACTAGGACTACGAAATGTATAGAATGCCAAACTGCCAACAACTTAAACAAACATAAATGTTATAAAAAATATGAAAATAGTATATTTAAACATAATGATACACCATATTATACAAATAAGCCTATTCTGCTACATGATGCTTAAAAAGAAAGTTAATTTATTATTACGGATAATGTTAAACGAGTCAAAGAACTGGGGATAAGAATCATGATGACAGAGCGTGCACTCAATAAACAAAATATGTACTTTTCTTACCAATAAACAGTCTAGCTTGGATATAAGAAAGAGATTCATCAAGTCATATGTGTGGAGTCTTGTAATGTGTGAAACATAAAGCTGAACTCTGGAAAAGTAGGATAAGCAGATAATATCAAATTCTAGTAAATTTTCTTAAAAAATATATCACTCACTAATGAGGAGATCCCGACTTTTGAATTTTTAAACATTTCTTCAAATGAGCACGAACTAGGGCCCCTAGAAACGTATTCAGGGTCAGTTTCAGTTTCTATATGTTCATATATATATATATATATATATATATATATATATATATATATATATATATATATATATATATATATATATATATATATATATATATATATATATATATGTGTGTGTGTGTGTATTACACCGATAACTCAAAAATAATGGGCCAATTTTGATCAAATTTGGTACATAACTTCCTTTTGCAAGTGGCTTGGATAAGTTCGTTAGCCAGGAAAATCGGCCCAGGTTTTCCCGGAAAATTTTGTGTTTCCTTTTGAAAAAAATTTATATATCCGTAAATAACAAAGTAAGAGCAACAAAATTTGGTACACGTGTTTAAATAATAAAGAGTGAACCACCGAGATTTAGGTGTGTACGTTTAAAGACAAAAACGTTATGGGCATTTAAAGAAAAAAAATTGGGGTTTTCTTCAAAACGTCAAAGTCGCGATTTAAAACGTCAAAATTTGAACATTTAGGCCAAGAACCTGAAACAAATACCTGTTATGTAAAGAAAATTTCACAAGAAGAGTGTTCTGCAAGCCCTTAAGTTTCAGCTTCAACCGTTATTTTCCTTCATTTTACTAAAATATTTCCAGAAAATTCGTTTCAAATAGAACCTTTCTCTGATGCTTTGGTAGTAGTTTTAATTAAGTGTATGGTTTAACGGTCTATAATTTTTACATATTTTCCTATAAAAAATTCGTTAATGAGGAGATCGCGGCTTTTGCATTTTAAAAAGATTTCTTCAAATGAATGCAAACTAGACCCCCTAAAATCTATATCCGGGGTTAGTTTCAGTGTCTACTGTTTACATATATACTGGGTGAAGCATTTCTACGGTAAAGCTCAATATAATTGTTATTATACAATATACGAGAAAAAATTGTATACGTAAATTGTAGGATATCTTGAGCTGCGTCTTACAAAATTATTTTAAAAATCATATGACGACCCTTAAATCGTTTGCTACCTACAATTTTTTGAACACCCTTATATTATTGCATTTTTGCATTATTTATAAAAATATGATGCACGTGTATAAAAAAAATAGAGACAGAGTAAGTCCGTTTTGGTAGCGAATTTTCATTTAATGCTTTAAATTTCAATAACTCAATTTGCTATTAACATAAGGTTTGTTGGCTAGGAAATCAGTTTTCTCGGAATCATTTTAAGTTTATTTTCGGAAAATTTTTGTACATTGTCAAACAATAAGTGATTTTGATGAAATATGGTACATTGTTTCTACTATATATGTTATACCGGTAACCAAATTGTTGCCTGCTTGCATTAAAAAGACATGTTTGCTATTAAGAACATTTTTATGAAAATTCACTTCCATAACGCACTTGCTGCGTCCAGACTTTTAAAATGATTAAATATTTAATGATAAAAAGACGAATAGAATGGTGCCAAAAGGAGTAAAAGAAGGAAAGTACAAATGGAATGACATTGAGAGCAGAAGGCAAATTCGTTGGACATAATCTGACTTTCTGACTATAATATTTAAAAAACACATACTTAGAAGAAACGATAAGAGAGACCAAGAAGGAAGCTTCTAACTTGGCTCAATTAGTAAAGTGCGTAAGCTACAACTCATTGAAAAGGACTACTGGAGACAGCCAATCATCATCCTGCAACAAAGCGACATTGCATTTATACTGTTATGCATTTGATGGTATTTTAGTATTAGTATCTTTAGAATCCATTTAAATATCGAAAATCCGTCCAGACGGATCTAATTTTTCCAAGGGGACACATACTGACATACTGCACCCATTAATATAATCAAGCCCCGAGCCACCAGCCACCCTCACCCCAAATTTATAACGATATTACCTAACTTGCACTACCTTCTTTTAAAGGAGATTTGTTTAATAATACGATGAACAACTTACAATTTTAACGGGCGTGTGGAAGTGAAATAACGCATAACACATGTTTTGGTTTCCTGCGCACTAAAATATCCAACAATATAACTTAAAAATGTATAAAAGCCTTAAAGCATTATTTAATTTATGGCGAGGAGATAAAATGTCTCAGAAAAACTTGATGTGCGTTTTACCATAAATTACTACTTCCTTAAAGTAAAATTATAATTACTAACTTTGATTGTAGCAAAGTACCTAAGTTTATAAAAATTATAGCTGAAAATATTCAAATGCGCTATATTATTAGATAGACAACAAAGCAGTTTACATTTTTACTTTTCCTGGCTTTTTCAAACGTTTTAATATTAAAAAGTGATATGCCGGTATCATTAAGTTGTTCCTGTTGTATTTTCTTCGATCTATCTTATGTAAACTTGGGTTCAAGTCTCCGCAAATAAAGAAGTTGAGTCTGGCGATCTCTTTGCGAATCCATTTACTAGGAAACCTCTGAGCAAGCCATTCTCAATCAGGTAATGCGTATTGCGTTGGTACTCCGTCGTGTTGTAAATATAAACTGTATGCTCGTCAATTTTTTTTTTGTATATATTTTTTTATTTCAACAACACACCACGGGGGCTCACAGCATAAATACTATCGTACCGTGGGTGTAGACAAGGCGGGAAGAGGCAACTTTTTAATTCTGGACTTGAAGATTTGGAGGTTCGGAGGAGAAGGAGAAACATGTGCCGGCAAGGAATTCCACAACTTGGAAGTCCTCGGGACAACAGAGCGGGCATAACAAGATGTTCTATGTCTGGTGACCTGGACAGTAAAAGGGTGCATTCGCTCTGTTCCCCTGGTAGATCTGTTGGGGGCAGCAGGTGGAGAAACTATGAAAGAAAGTTTCTCTGAGCAGTGCCCGTGCAGATATCTATAAAAGAGAGAGAGAGAGAGAGAGAGAGAGAGAGAGAGATAGGTCACCAACGGCACGTGGGTGGGCAATGGATGACAGCCTTTGTGTGAGAGTAGGGTCACCGATGAGACGTATAGCTCTCTTCTGAATGGAGTCCACGATAGCGAGTGTAGAAGCGGCAGCGGCACCCCAGATGTGGGAGCAGTATTCGAGGTGTGGCCTTATTTGTGAAGTACATAAGGTATAGAGATTAGCTGGTGAAAAGTATTTGTGAGACCGGAAGAGGAAACCTAATTTCTTAGCAGCCGCTTCTGCAATTAATGTGACATGTTTGTGCCAATTGAGATTTCGATCCACAGAAATGCCAACAAGTGAAAAGAACTCATTACTTTGAATAACTTGGTTGATTAGTGTGATGGGTCTAGGTCTGGTGTATCTCTTATGAAGTAGAAAGCAAGACTGGGATTTGGTGGAGTTAAATTGTACAAGATTTCTACTTCCCCAGTCTAATATATTTTGGAGATCCACAGAGACAGAACCCTCCATGGGTCTGCAATCCTCATCTAATTGGGCTAAAGATACAGGCTTAGAATATTGTATATTTGAGTGAAGGGTGCTGTCATCCGCGTAACTGTGAACTGGGTTGGATGTGATAGAGATGAGGTCATTGATGTGGAGATGAAACACAGTAGGGGCCTAAGGTGAACCTTGAGGGACTCCTGCATTAATTGGATAAAGTTTAGAGGAATGGCCATCGACGACAACAGAAATGCTCCAGTTGGGTAGGAAATTTGCTGTCCAGGTACAGAGTTTTGATGGTAGGCCATAGGCCGGAAGTTGATTAAGCAGCGCTGCGTGCCAGAGCTGGTCAAATGCTTAATTTCCATGTTTCTCCTTATTACCTTGATTTGTAATGACTGTGTAATCAGCATATATACGTAGTTTATATGCAACTTGCCTATAAAGTTTCTCCCAATCAAAAGCGTTGCAAAAAATAATATTGTGAAAAAAATACCTACCCAGTCACAGATGTTTTCAGTATATTTTCGTTCAGTTTCATATATATATATATATATATATATATATATATATATATATATATATATATATATATATATATATTTGTGTGTGTGTGTGTGTATGTAAACCTGTAGAATTTGAAACTGACCCCATATGTGTTATAGGGGGCCTAGTTCCGGCTTATTTAAAGAAATTTTTTTCAAAATTCAAAAGTCGGGATCACCCCATTAATGATTTTTTTCTACGAAAATTCACTAAAAAGACGATCCATTGACGGTGGAAAACTACCGATCTGTACTGGTTTTGAGTGCATTATCCAAAATTATGGAAATAATTATGGATAACAGGATAACGGACTTCCCAAGTAAAAATAAGGTGTTGTCTCCTAGTCACTATGGTTTTCGCAAGAGAACCGAACTGGCCTTCGCGGACATGGTACAGCATATGCACAATGTGTTACTAAAAAACATAGCACTATAGGCATATTTTTTGACATGTCTCGCGCTTTTGACATCATTAATTTTATTTTCCTCGAAAGAAAAGTAAGTGCGGTCAGAGTTAGGGGACCTGTTAATGAGCGGTTTGTGTCGTTGATGAGATACAGGCGATTGGTAGCTTCAGTGTTAGATCTGGCGAATTTCAAATAAGGTTGAGCGCTTCGCAGTAGAGCGTCCTGGGGCCGCTTATGTTTATGTTGTACGTAAATGATCTTCCCAACTATCTGACAGGTGGAAGGTTGTTTATGTACGCGGATGACATAGCAATCATAGTTTCGGATCCGGTATTGTCTGATACTATATGTAAGGTGGGTAGTATTTTGTCACACTTTGGTCAGTGGTCCTGCAGCAATCGCCTGGTTCTAAATAGTTCTGACACAGTTTGTGTAGAGTTTACGGGAAGAAATCGAGAGCCCTCTATAGATATTACGAGTGTTTTTAAGTTTAAGGATAACTGTATTACCTCAAGTACCTCTACCAGCCTTTTATGTTGCATTTTAGATAATAGGCTTTCATGAGAGACCCAGGTAGAAGGTATATCGAGCAAATCAAGTAAGGCCTATTATTTTGGCATCATGAAGTTGAAAAACACCCCAATTGTGTATTTCGCTTTAGTGTATAGTGTGCTAGCATACAGTATAATAGTACTGGGGCAGGCAAATAATACACATAAGGTTTTCGTATGGCAAAAACAAATCATTCGCTGATTTTTAGATTACAACAAAGAGAATCCTGCAGGACTATTTCTAAGGCGAAAAAACTTTCAAATGTCACTGGGGTATGTTTGTACAAACTCTTGAGTTTCACATATACACAAAAGAACAGCTCTATCAGAAAGAGTGAAGTTAACAGTTTCACTATCCGAGCAAGAAATGATATCTACTTACCAAATTAGCAGTAGGTATATGGTATACGAGAGATCACCTGTATGTATGGGCTGCTTTGAACATAGGTTAGCCATTTTTGGTTGCCATTAATCTTATAATATCAGTTAATTTACTGAAAAGTGTACTGGCCCTGATAAGCGGAGAGAATGGTAATAATTGTAAAAATAGCACAGTTGTGACTGATAGTAAATTTAAGTTTAATGTAACTGATTCTATATTTTTGTAGTTTGCTCTGTATGTAAAGTGGTATTGCAATTTTTTGAAATATGTTTTTGTAATTATTTCAAACTTGACATTTTATGTTTATCTCATTCCTTGACATGCCTGTAGTATGTATGTAGTTTATCAGAGGCTAATAAAATTATCTATCTATTTATCTACCTATGTAATCTCTCTCTGTATATATATATATATATATATATATATATATATATATATATATATATATATATATATATATATATATATATATATATATATATATATATAGATATACAGGGTGGCGCACTGAAAACGAAACAGACTGATTTGCGTCCAGATAAATGTTTTTTTAAGAAACGCTGAAACACGTCAATTTTAATATTGAGGGGGACATGTTTTGACATAAAACTCAACTTTGTCACATCAACCCCTTAAGGGTGGTGACAACAACCCTTATATTTTAAATAGGGAACATGGGTCGAGTGTTACATCATTTGAAAGCTCTTTCTTTTCTGAATTCAGCACACTAATTTTTTGGAAGATTTATAAACTCGTTTAAGAATTATTCACAGTTGAAAATGCAAAAACGCATTTCACTCATTTTAATAAGAAATGTGCTGATAGGCAATGTTTTGTTGGTTTGTAAACAAAAAATTAACTATCAGAACATTTCTTATCGGAATGAGAGAAATGCGGTTTATTATTTCAGTTTATCGGTCGATTTGATACTTGATAGTATTGCCGAAAATTAATTTCACAATGGTGTATTCTGTAGAAGAACATGTTGAAATAATTACTCTTTTTTTTTTCAAATACGATGACTGTGCCAACCGTACCGCAAATTTGTTTAATGAACGACATCCGAACAGACATGTTAACAGAAAATACATTTTGGAGTTAGTTGCAAAGTTTTGATAAAGTGGTTCAGTAGCCAACAAAAAACGGGATCCTGAACGTGAATTTCCGGTTAGAAATGAGACTACTAACCGTTTAATCGGACCAATTTTTTCTTGATGGCAATTTGAGTGGCAAAACGTGTTACTAGAAGATATCGTTTACCCTCTACTAATTGACATTGTTGAAAATGATGATCGCTATCAAAAAATCAATTAGTGTTTCAACAAGATGGAGTTCCTCCGCATTTTCACAACGTGTTTTTGAACAGAGAGTTTCCAGGACAATGGATTGCTATTGAGTGGCCCCCTAGATCTCTGGATTTAACTCCTTCTTTCTATGGGGGCATTTAAAGAGTAGAATTTACGCAACAGAACCGGAGTCTCTGGAAGAATTACGACGACGCATTGTTGAAGAATGCCGTCTAATAACTCAACAGATGCTCCAGAATGTCAGAGCTCGTTTTGAGCAAAATTTGTACTTTTGTATGGAAGCTGGTGGTCAACAATTTGAACAGTTACTTAACTGAATACACATTTTTGAACTTTTGGTTTTGTTTTTTAGTTTTTTTTAACGAAAGATTGACTAATTAGTGAATTTCTTATCACAATGAATGAAATACGTTCTTGCAACTCCAACTGTGAATAATTTTTAAACGAGTTGATAAAACTTCCAAAAAAATTAATTTGCTGAATTCAGAAAAGAAAGAGCTTTCAGATGATGTAACACTCGATCCATGTTCCCTATTTGAAATATAAGGGTTGTTATCACCACCCTTAAGGGGTTGATGTGACAAAGTTGATATATATATATATATATATATATATATATATATATATATATATATATATATATATATATATATATATATATATATATATATATATATATAAGGCCATAAACAGCAAAGTTTGTTTAAGTAGACCTCTGCTACCTCTATACAGTTAATTGTTCGCAAAATCTCTCTTTGTTATAAAAGATGGCGAAATTACGTAGGAACACGTATAACGTAATTTCAACAGATGAACTTCCGGTAAACATAAGCGTAGAAAGTATGTTTATGATGGCTCCCTTCTGGGTGCGGTTAATTACCTGGCACCTAATATAAACACAATTTTAGCTGCTAAGCGTTTCGAATATTTCATCCTCTGATCACGCTAACATTGTTAATGAAACTATCGTGAGGTCCTTAAGAACGTGTTGTGGTGAATTGGGTTCTCCAAAAGTGTAATTACCAGTGTTCATCACAGGTTACAATCTTCACTTAGTACTTAATACTTTTACCTTTCATAAACTCACTGGGCAGTTTTGGTGATTCGTAATGCCTTTTGTTGAGATAGTTCTTTTTTTTTTTAATTTTTTTACAAGATTATTTTAAAGTGCAGTTGTAATTCGTATACATTGGCAGTTTTTCTTTGTCTGAGTTGTTTGACGCCTTTCTAAAATTTTTCTTTAAAGTGAACACACCCTGATTATCTGAGTTTATTGTTTTCCACATTTCTTCTATATATTCCTTCCCCGTGATATGACTGTTCTAAACAGGCTTTCCAGTGTTTAGCAATGGCTTCCTTTACACGTAATACATTTCAGTTTTTGTCCTTTATCACTTTACTTTTACTGAATTTTCGTAGAAAAAATTAACTAATGGGGAGATCCCGACTTTTGAATTTTAAAAAATCTTTTGCAAATAAGCCTAGAACCCATATCCGAGGTCAGTTGCAATTTTTATATGTTTATATATATATATATATATATATATATATATATATATATATATATATATATATATATATATATATATATATGTATACACGTATGTATCACACCGATAACTGAAAAAATAATGGCCCGATTTTGATCAAATTTGGCAAGTACCTTCAATCTGCCCAGATTTTCCGGAAAAGTTTTGAGTTTTTTTTATAAGAAATTCTTGCCTCAAAAAATAAAAAAGTTCTGGTAACGAAATTTGGTAGGTGGATATATGATATAAAAAGTAAACTGTGTACCAAAATTTAGATTTCTGTTACAAGAGAAAAGTTATAAAAAATATTTGGTGCCAGATCATTTCTATGAAAATTCACTAGCATAACGCTCTTGCTGCGTCCAGACTTTTTGTTTATATGTGTTTTCTATCTGTCAATTTGGTAGTTTTATTAATTGACATACTTATTGTTGACTCTAATCATTTTGCGAGTAAATAAATTTAGTTCCCAAACCGCAGTATGTGCACTTGTATGCTATCTACCAGAGATATTGTTTTTGAATGCTGGTTTTGTGTCTCCTAGATTTCCCTGAAGATGATCCTTCAAGATATAAAAACTGTAGCGATGAAAAAAATTGTCGGTGATATAAGCCTTTTCGATTCAAGATCTTTTAAGTACGATCTCCATTTAGCCAAAATGTCAACCTTATCAAAAGTAATTTTCCTTTAACTTTTGCTCTTTAATTTTGAAGCCATTGGAAAAGCTTTCGTATTTCATTAAATCCCAGTGCTTTTATAGCCAATTTTATAACTCTAGATACTAATGGCACCACGTATAGATTGTATATGTATGTGCATACGTAATATACATTCTTATTACATATACTCGTCTGTTGGAAGAGATTGTTGCTGTATTTGGAAATAAGTAGAGTGTATATACATTTAATTGTTTCTTCTTTGGCTGACACACCTGTTAAGGGTATCTGCCGTTTACTGGTATACCATAACATGTAAAGTCAAGAGCTGGTCTGTCGTAAACTTGCAGTAGCTAAACCAGAAGCTAACCTAGCACGCGCTGTATGGTTATTTCATGATATAAGTTAGCTCATGCTTGATGCTGGAGGTTAGAATAGCCAATGTGTATTGCTGCATGCTGTATAGCATACGCCATACGGTATCGGCATGACCACATGCATTATTCAGAGAGAGATTGATGGGCACCATCCAGTTGTATTGCATTGTGTATTACACTGAGCAGGCCCCATCATCATCTCGCCGTTTAAAGCTTGTTTTACTCGCGTGCCCGATGCTTTCGTATCTTTTAACTAGATACATATTTCCTACAGATCTCTTTCTTTTTCGAAAATACCCATAAAAGAATAAAACTGTTGAAATTTACAGTGTGATGATAAAGTTTGGAACATAATTCGTAAATTAGTTATTTAATTGCCTTAAGGAAAACGCTCAGACAGGTCAATTTTATCTTTTCAATTGCCAATTTATGACGTAAAAATTACATTTATGTCGTCAGATATTTCTGAATGGTGACGTTATTATAAGTTTTTTAAATAAGAACCATTTTTTTGCTGGTTTTCCATAGACCTGCTTACTACGTAAATGAAAATTGGTACCTGACAACAATTTTTTTGAATATCATTATTTACTTTAAAAAATGGAAACATAAGTTTAATAAAAAAATTATTAAACCAAAATTTAGCGCAAATGTTCAAATTATTCTCCACCTACCATTTGGCATTGACTGATACGAGTGTAAACACCTTGTACACCGCGCTCAAAAATGTCAGGACTAATTTGCTCTACTTCAGCGCAAATTCTTTGTTGTAGCTCCTCTAACTTATTTGGTCTGTTGAAATAAACTTTCGATTCTAAATAACCCCACAGAAAAAATCCAAGGGAGTCAAATCTAAGGAACGCGGAGGCCACTCAATTGCTCCTCGACGCCCTATCCACCTTTCAGGAAATGTGTCAGATCTAATTTCAAAACTAACACATTAAATAACCTCTAAGTAATATGTCTTCTAGCAACAGGTAAAATGCTTTTCTTATTTTTTACTTGTTGGTTTACCACAGTTGTTCTCATAGAGTTATATAAAACTGTGTATTAATTTTGTTTAACTTTTATTAACGGTTTGGCTTACAATTTATTTTATGAAAATCAAGTTAATATCTTTACTAGCGACTTTTTATACTTTCTTTACTTGAATTTATGAGTCCCTTACAAGATATAACCGTAAAACCGCAAAAATACCCCTTTTGGGGGCATATTTCGCAACTCCGCGGCGGGAGAGAACTTAGAATAGTCATATTGGGCCACAAATGAAACCATTAAATGATAAAACCTTTTGTAGCAATCATTTCCGATTCGTCTAATTTTTTCGTTTTACACTACTCGTTTAAAAAGATAGTAGACTATATGAAAAGCGTGAACATTTTGGGCAGCTATTAGAAAAAAGTGTCATACAAAAAACAACGTCGAAGTCGCAGCGCTGAGAGGCCAAAGGACTATACGATTCATTAAACAATCTACATAATCTAAAATCTACAATATCTTAACTTCAGTCTTTTATTTTAATAGGTCGATCTCATTTTTATCATCATTCTCTGATGAAGTTACTGTTAGCGAAACATTTGTCGGGTCTAAAAATGGATTGTGGTTAATTGGCTCCTCCAAAGTGTACTTATTGTATATAATCTCATAAGCAACCTGGTTTTTCCAATATAATGTTTGCTTCAAGCCCTAAATCATAATTCTCAAAATATTCTACGCTAATTTGGGGTAAAAATAGACTAATAATGTCGGACTGGCTAATGTGTCAGTTCTGGGTCACTATGTCCACTATCCATCATCCACTAAGTCAGTCTGATCAAAAAACCATCTGAAATCTATATAAAACTTTAAAAAAATGCTGTGAATTATCACAGTCTAAGGAAGATATCGCCTTATCGTCGCAGCCATTACTTTCTGTCGCCAGCAGCCCTTTCCATTTCATTGTAGCTTCTACACTTCATCAACGGGAAAAGGATATCCAGCATTTTGTCTCTTGGTCCACCTCTTCTCCTTTCTTCCAAGGAAGTGTCCTCCAAATTATGTTGTAAAATTTGTTTTGGTCTCAGAAGATGTACAACCAATGCCCAACAAAATTTGCCTTCATCTTTCTTTACTTGTTTATTCTAGCATACATTTATTCGTCTTATAACGGATATTCACTGTCATTAGTATTTTTTATGCCCACATTTCTAACACTAATGTTCTCTTGATATCCTACTACTTCAAAGTGCAGTTTCCTGTCGCATACATCAATGCTGGTAGTGATGGACAAAGATAATCAATCAAGTTCAAACAAACAAAAAATATTCATTATAGAGACTAGTTTTCTCAAATGATACTAAAATACTCATATACAGTGTGAAACAGTCAAATGGAATAAATTCAATATCCTAATTATTGTGCATATTTATAAAAAGTCCCGAAATACAAATTTTAGATTAAAATATAACATCCTTTAACTGAAAACATTACCCATACAGTTAACCCTATTCGAGTGAGAGTTGCAGCCCCTAAATTTTTAAATAGGAAGTAGGGGCTTGTGATACCTGATTTGAAATACATCTTAATTCTCTATTCAAAAATACCATGGTTTTAAAATTTATTGCAAAGATTAACAGTAAAAGAAAAAGAAATTCAGATGATCGACGAACTTGACGACAGCATACTAAAAAATTAATTACTAATCGCCTTTCAGTCTTGATAATGAGAAAGGAAGAAAATAATGGTGTGCTCTTTGGACGGTATCAATTAACAAGAGGATATTTTCCATAGTTGGCAATGTTTTAGTTTTTAGTTTTATTTAACACGCCGTAACTGTGTGATTGTAGCCGCATGGTAGTAGTTATCAGTTGTCAACTGCAATTCAGAAACATGGTTTGTTTAACAGAAATGCAGAAAATAACATTTCTATGGATGATCGGTTACGGAGATAAAACACGATTACAGATCTAAGTTGTACGCTGATTTAAACAAAAAGGTCCCAATTTGGCGCTTATATATTAAGGGACAATTAATAAAATTGAAAAACAATTTAGAGAGCTTTCACACGTAAGGCAGATACAGAAAAACTATCTAAATCACTGACTAATGATACCAAATTGGATATAATGCTTGCGTTTGAGCAAACCAACATCTTCGAGTCGACTAGCAGCCACAACATAGGTTGTTAGCTATTCATCTATTATTCGAATATTGAAAGAAAATACAATGCTTTACTATAAATTGATACAAACTCAGAAGGTCATGGAAGACGATTTTGGTAGAAAGAACGTTTTTTTTTGTGAACAAATGATGGAAATGTTAGATAACAAGGATATCCAACTAGAACATGTTTTGTTTTCTGATGAGTGCAGTTTTACACTTTACGGCCATGCTAATCATCAAAATGGTCGCTACTGGGCTAAAGAAAATCCACACTGGCTAAGAGAAGAACATGCGCAATACCCTGAAAATGTTAATGTTTGGGCAGGAATAGTTGGAAACCATGTCATCGGTACCTTTTTCATTGATGGCAATTTGACTGGAGATTAGCACGGCTCTAAAATAACCTCGTGCCAACTTTGGAAAACTTTTATCCTGATCGAGTAAACCCGGAGAATATATATGGCTCCAGCGGGATGGAGCTCCAGCATATTATCAAATCAATGTCTGGCAGTAACTCGACTTAATATTTCCAAAGCGGTCGATAAGGAGGCGAGGATCGTTAGAATGTCCATCGTGCTGGACATTCTAACTATCCTCGCCTCCTTACGATCTTACGCCATTAGACTTCTTCTGGTAAGAGGGGATATGTGAAAAGTATGGTATACAAAACTAAACCACGCCATTTAACTGAATTAAGAAGAAGAAAATAAACGATTGAGATTAGGTCGGTCACGCCTCAGAGGTTGATTAACGTTAAAACACATTTTTATTTACGATCACACCGGTAACTCAAAAAAGAATGGGCCGATTTTAATGAAATTAGGCAGCTGCCTGTATTTTATATAAGTGGCTTGGACAAGTTTGTCATCCATGGAAATCGGCCCAAGTTTTCTGGGAAAATGTTGGGTTTTCTGTCGGATTTTTTTTTATCTCCGAAAATATCAAAGCTATAGTAACCAAATTTGGTACGTAGATTAATGTTGCAAAATGTAAAATACATACTGAAATTTAGATTTATATTTTATAAGAAAATAGAGTAATACGCATTTAATTAAATACCATAATGCACGTGCTGCGTCCAGAATGTTTCCCATTATCAGGAATGAAACGTGATCAGTTATTAATTAGTATGTTGTAGCGAATTTCGTCATTCAGATGAACTTCTTTTTTTACTCTTAATTTTTACATTTTAAAACCATAACATTTCTGAATAGACAATGAAGAGATCTTTTAAATGAGGTATTACAAGCCGCTCCTTCCTATTGAAAAATTTGGGGGTTGAAACTCTTACTCGAAGGGCGTTGAATGTAGGGGTGAGGTTGTCACGTTTCAGAATGACATTTTTAGTAAATTTTTATTTAAAAAAATTCACTAATAGAGAGGTATCGATGGTGAGACTTCTCGGCAAGTGCCTTTATTTGATTAATACCTTGGATGAGTTCGTTAGCCAGAAAAATCGGACACGGTTTTCCGGAAAAATTTTGAGTTTTCTTGCGAAAAAAAATCTTTTCTCCAAAATTTAAAAGATATTTCGATAAAATTTGGTGTACATATTACTTTGAGAAAGACCTAACTATGTGCCAAAATTTAGCTTTCTAGGGTTACAGAAAATTGAACTATTCAAATTTGAAACATTTATTTTTAAATCACCGGGTTTTATTGACAATGGCTTATATGAGATCTAGTATGTTGTTGCCTTGGTAACGGAAGATCTGATATTATTGCGCAGGTCTGTTAGACGCTGTAACTGACGTTTACCGTATGATATGAGATTGCTTATATGTTTATTTGTTTGAGTCCAGGAATTATTTGTATCATTTGGGAAATTTTTATATACAAGTGCAACTTATTCCTTTATCAATGTTAGTGGGTGGATTAAACAGTGTTGGTTATGTTTTATCAAGACATATAAAGGCTCGAAGTTTTACAAAAGGGCTGATATTATACAGGGTGACGCGTTTCATCGGTAAAGCTGCATCTTATAAAATTTAGCTTTCTAGGGTTACAGAAAATTGAACTATTCAAATTTGAAACATTTATTTTTAAATCACCGGGTTTTATTGACAATGGCTTATATGAGATCTAGTATGTTGTTGCCTTGGTAACGGAAGATCTGATATTATTGCGCAGGTCTGTTAGACGCTGTAACTGACGTTTACCGTATGATATGAGATTGCTTATATGTTTATTTGTTTGAGTCCAGGAATTATTTGTATCATTTGGGAAATTTTTATATACAAGTGCAAATTATTCCTTTATCAATGTTAGTGGGTGGATTAAACAGTGTTGGTTATGTTTTATCAAGACATATAAAGGCTCGAAGTTTTACAAAAGGGCTGATATTATACAGGGTGACGCGTTTCATCGGTAAAGCTGCATCTTATAAAATTATTTTGACAATCACCGGCTGGCCCAAAAGTCGATCGTTGGTGATCCCTACAATTTTTTTTCGAACAGCCTTATTTTATTACACTTTTTATCGAAATATGTTTGTAAGAAAAAAAATCAAGACGCAGTAAGTGCGTTTTGGTAGCTAATTTTCATTAAATGCTTCAAATTTCAATAACCCAATTTGCTATTAACCTAAGATTTGTTGGTTAGAAAACCAAGGTTTAAGGTATATTGTCGAAAAAATTTTGTACATTTTTAAACAATAAGTTATTTTGATAAAATATGGCACATTTTTCTACTATGTAGGGTTATACCGGTAACCAAATTGATGACTGATTGAATTAAAAAGACATATTTGATATTCAAAGCATTTTTATAAAAATTCCCTGCCATAACGCACTTGCTGCGTCCAGAGTTTTTTAATCTCAAATCGACGTGGTTCGTGATTTTTTTGTAAATATGTACAATAATTAGGATACTGAATTTATGCCATTTGGCTGTCCCACACTGTATAGCTAAATCCGTGTGGCTAAAACCACTTTTATTTATTTTTATCCAGAGTGCCCAGTTAAAAATATTACTCTGAAATATTTTATTGCAAAAGGTTTTCAATATAAATAAAATATAAAAGAATGTCCACAATCAGTTTTTGACATAAAAGTACAGCATGTGATACTTACCTCAATATAACACAATTTTCACTCCATTTGTTTCTCTGCGGAAACGAACTTTGTTGGAGTAGCTATTTTTAAATACAAATGTATGGTGTAGTAATTCGGATTTTTTCTATTGATTCAACTATGAAGAATATATATTAGTACCCACCATAAGGTCATGCTTTACATTGTGATATTAGTTAGCCTGTATGCTAAATGTGAATTGGGTTTCTGCAAGTATACTTACAGGTCTTTTTTGATGCATGTTTACCGTACAGACAACTATACAAAAGAAACTTATTAAATCCAGTTTATTGATAGCATAGTGCATTTCTTCTTGATTAATTTGAGCGTGTTTTTTCTATGTATTGTAGGCAAATCTTTTGGTCGTTGGTTTTAAAATAACAAACGAGATGTAAACTTAATAAATTTGTTTTACCACAGCGGAGTATAGTCTCAGTTTTATAGCGATAATTTACAAATTATTTACGACATAAAGTGCCTTTAATTTATTTGCATCTCTTAAGTAAAACTATTGTAGGAAAAGAAGTATCCAAATCATAATAATATTCGGGGTTACATACTAATAAAAGATCCGGGTTACATAAGACTTATCTTTAAAACTATCCAAAGGTTTTATATGCTGTTTGGTGGAAAATATTTACAAAATGTCATCCGGTAAAGCAGTTGACAAAAGCAAAATAAATAAACATAAAATTATCTGCATAAAGTATGGAACAGCCTCATCAGGTAAGGGCAACAACAACAAAATGAACTATAAGTAATTTTGTCATGACAAAAAGCAATTAACCGCTAAAGAAGAACATACTCATATTTGCATTTGACAAATTGTCAGAGTTTGTTTTGTTTGGAGGTTATTTAAGTTAGTTTTAAGTTAACTATTAAATTGTCAAAGGAAAATCAAATTCACAGGTATTTCATTGAATGATTTACAATAAACTTTTCCAATTTTCTGGACGTTTTAAAACAATGTTTTCAAATGGGCTCGAACTAGGACTCGTGGAACCCATATTTATTTATTTATTTACTTATTTATGACTTTTTTACAAGGTAGATATAAATGTTTACAAACTATCTAAATATCATATATCGACCGGACAAAAGCCAAACTACGACGAAGTCTAGCCCACCTGATCTCACCTTACCTGAACTGACCGGAAAAACATTGGAGACAACATTAAAACTAACATTTAATAAACGAAAATTTAAAAATATATAAGTTTCAACTTAACGTATGTGACCAGCGACGAAATAATAATGTCGATAACTCGGCAACAATAGATTCCCACAATTGAAAAATGAATTTCCACAACACAAAAATAGTATCAGAGTGCATATAAGGTAATAAATTTCATCTATCAGGAGTCGATTTATCTAAAACTAGTTGGCCCCTAATATGCAGTATCCCAGATAACTTTGTTATTTTTTAATATTTCAGTTTAAAATGTAAGCATTTTTTGCATTTTATGATATATAAATTTTAATAAAATTTATCATCTCTTACTGTGTGTTCGGATTTTGTTGAAAGTCAGTATATTTTGTGCTGTTACATATACCACTTTATATGTTTCTAGCAAATATTCGTACTCAGGTTCAACAACAAACTAATAGTGACTGTAAGTGTCGCCTGAAATTGTAATCCTCCTCGAATTATTATTTTGTACAAGTGATTGATTCGAAAACTCGGAAAAGGCTTTTAGTCCTTACGGTAGACAAAAGTGGAAGAGTTTGTAAGTGGCATTCTTTGATATCCGGTCTGCTCGACCGCCTCTCCGATAATATCATATTGGCTACCGACCAGTGTTCAATCGTTTCTTGAAACAAATACAAGTCCATATATGTCACTAGCCTTCAACAATCTGCGACTACCAATTATGGTCTAATTGGTTTTCAGAAACAACATTGATTTTCTGAACTCTTATTTATTGCACTTAATAAATGCGACTTTAATTAGGATGGGCGTTTCATGTTTCATTGATTAATCTGCTGTAAGATAATTGCTGGCCAGTACAGGAGAACTTGTCGTTAGTAGTTATTATCGTACGAAAGTTATTCTTGTCATCGCAAATTCAATTCCCGATATGTGTAAACTATTTTTATGGAAACTAATTTGATAAAGCTATTCTGATTTTTATTTACCCATTTAGAGCAGTGAAATAAATCTGACAACATTACCCCTTTGCTGTGAGATGGATTTCTTTCTTTTAGCGTTTTTTTAGGAACATAATGGGCGTCCAAGATTAACAATTCTTAAATCACGTATCAAACGTTTTAATTCATAAACCGAAGAGAAGTTTGGTTTAGTAACCTTCCTAAAAACTAATATATATATATATATATATATATATATATATATATATATATATATATATATATATATATATATACAGGTGAGTTTTTTTCGATGTTTAGCACAGCGATCTTGTCAACCACTGCAGTTAGAGAGACGGTTAAATGGGGAAAGTAGTGCAGTTTTACGAGTGTAATTCAGAACTGTTTTTGTTTCCATAAAAAATGTCACTGATTACTAAATATTTTGAAAAAACTTATATTTGACGATTTTTTTAAAATGAATTTAGCTGCGTTAGTATTGGGTTTACTGAAAAGGTGTAAACATAAAGCTGTAGATAAATATGTTCTAAATAAAGCAGAAATGCGCAAATTTTAAAAAGATCTGTAACTTTTGAGTTATGACATCAACTTTTGTTTTTTTAAATGAAAACCCTAGTTGTCTGTGACTTCATTAAAGAGGTCTTTTTTTAGTGAATCATGACCAACCTCCCCAAGTCCGAAAGATCCAATTGCGGCATCGAAACTTTGTACGGCCTCATCGTCAAGGTGGAGTCGCTACACAAAAAGAACCTTCCGAACAAGTGACATCGCTGCCAAAGGTTTGGTCACAGTCATGTAGGGGAGCCCCCCGCTGCGTAAAATGCAGCGGCCCCCATTTGTCTGTGGAGTGTAAAAAGCCCCTATCCGTCGATCTAACTTGCTGCAATTGCGAGAAGGGTCACACCGCCAACTATTAGGGCTGTCCGAAATTCCCTAAACCCAACAAGCACCTCCCAACGGAAGCCGCAAATTTCCTATGCGGCTGCCACTGGATCTTACCACCCCCCCACCCCCCCCCCCACCACCCCAACGCTCAACAACCCGGATACAAGCTCCGGGATACGATGGAATCTCCAACGTAGCCCTGAACTGACACCTCCCCCCCCCCCCCACGCAAAGCTGTGGTATTTCTAGCTACGATTATGAATGCCATGCTGCGATTTCCACATTTTCTTCCAAGTGGATATTAGCAAAATCCCGAAACCCAGCAAAGATCCGCTGTTCCCGCAGAACTACAGGCCCATTAGCCTACTACCGGTCATCGGCAAAATCGCCGAAAAACTCCTCCCAGACGAGCAATTCGGTTACAGACACAAGCACTCCATCACAGACAAAGTCCTTCGTATCGTGGCAAACATCACCGATGGTTTTAATAAAAACAAGTCCACTGGTGCAATATTTTTCGATATTGCTCAATCCTTCGATCGGATTTGGCACGCAGGTCTCCTAAACAAACTTCTATCATTCAATTATCCTCTCCCTCTGATTCTGCTAATCAGGTCATACCTGCAACAGAGGAAGTTCCAGGTCAAACATCTGGGGCCAGATCTAGAACGTACTCAGCGACGGCTGGTCTCCCGCAAGATTCTGCTATCTTCCCTTTGCTGTACAATATATTTGTCGCAGACATTCCGACAGCGCCCCTAAACGTGACATACGCACTGTACGCAGACTACACTACCATCCTCAGTAGCTCCAGTCAGCCGAGGATAATAACCGAACGATTTCAGACCTCCGTAGATGAGCTGCAAGGCTGGTATAGGAAATCTTGTCCAGCCATAAACCCCGAGAAATGTTCAGGAGTTCTATTTTCCAAGAGTATATACACACCTCACGAACACGTATCATTAGACAACCATCTAATTCCCTGGCAAGATTCCGCGAAATACCTCGGGGTTTTCCTCGACAAACACTTTACATGGCGGCTCCATGTCCAACACGCCCGACAAAAAGCATCGATGTTCATCTCAAAGCTGAAAAAACAGAATGGAGACATTCAAACCCAAACGTCATTGTGTGAAATCTTTCCGACGGAGGTATGAACTAAGGTCCGGTACTCCATGGGAGGGAGTTTTAGTGAGTAGGAGTCTCAGAGTACCTCAAAATTCCCACGCACTTCGGCGTTGTGAAGGAGGTCTGCATGCAGCATTTCTCCCTTTTGTATCCAACAAGGAAAGCGCCAAGTGCCTTAAGATTATTGCAAGCGGGCAAATTCAAATAAGGAGACTTGGTGGGCCACTTGAAAATCATGCAAATTATTTCACTGGGGTCACTGGTCTAAGCAACAGGTCAAATGCTAGCCAAACTGGATTTCATAACTCTATTCGACGGGGTCATAAGTGACCGCCAAGCATAGGACAGAGACAGTGCAAGGCTGACAAACAACTCATCTATATAATATACAGACGGGTCTAAACAAATGGAAATAGCAGGGCTGAGAATATGTGTGTGTGTGACGTCAGATTGCACTGGCTGCGGTATGGTTACCATTCGCACATTTTAAAAGCCTTTTGTTACAACTAGTATGTGAATTCAACAGTTCATATGCATTATGTCATGGTGCATTGAAATTTGTTCCAACATGGAGTTTTGGATATTTTTTATTTTATTTATTTGTATAATAATATTAATAATGGTGCTTTTTATGTTAACTTAAGCCTACTTAAGATCTAGATACTATTTAAGGGATTTAGACAGGGACACATATTCTTCATGCCAATGGGGCCTATCATGGCAACTTTTCTCTTTGACATACAGGAGGGCCACTGACGTCATGGGTACATATAAAGGATAGACACAAATGACACATAAACTTAAAGCCTAGTTTTTTTCATATTTTTAGTTGGAGTTTTTTAATTAACTTATATATAAGCAAATATATGTTTTTATTACTTTCCATTTGTAGAAGTTGTCCCAAATTAAAGGGTTGCTCAACGTCTTTTAAGTTGTGTATTCTGTTTAGGAATTCATTTCTGTAATCCCATCCAATTGAGCACTCTAGTAAAACATGTTGTGCGCTTCCTTCTTCACCACATTCGCAATATGGGTCATTTTTAAGGTTGAGTTTGTGTAAATGGGTAGGTATCAAGGAGTGGTTAAATCGCAAACGACATATGCTAGTTACTAATCCTCTAGGATATCCAGCAAACCATAACTGGCAAGGTAACTTTGGTACAATTCTTTTATAAAATATACCTTTATCGTTTCTGTGATATTCAGTTTCCCACAGCTGTCTTTGTTGTCTAAAAAATAAAGTTTTTATGTCTGTCCATGGACAGGGATATTCTAAAAGGTTTTCACAATTTAAAGCTTCTTTAGCCATTCTGTCCACAGTTTCGTTATTTGTAATCCCACAATGAGCTTTGATCCATGCAAATCTAACATCGATCTCCATCTCTTCTAAC
Source organism: Tillus elongatus (assembly GCA_964006375.1). Lineage (NCBI taxonomy): Eukaryota > Metazoa > Arthropoda > Insecta > Coleoptera > Cleridae > Tillus > Tillus elongatus. The sequence continues at coordinate 87,187,303 of OZ023269.1, read as the reverse complement.
TCTATTAAAATGCGGATAATCAGAATTATTAAATAATTGTTTTTATAGTTGTAGTAGAAGTACTTTAGTGAATCCGCACAGCTTTTGCTGTCAGTCAAAATTAGAATATTTTTATTTCCAATATTTTTTGTATATTTTAGGGCTTCTATTATAGCTATTGTCTCTGCTGAAAAAATACTCATCTTACAATCTAAACGGTATTTGAAATTTTTATTCAGTTGAGGATCGTAAACAGCACAGGCAGTTCCCTCGTTTGATTTAGAAGCATCTGTAAACAACTGGTAGGATGTTTTATGAAACTCCTCTATATCACTATTAAACATGGCGTTTCTTATTTGTGCCGGGTACTGGGAATAATCTCTCAAAATTGTGACTGTAATATTTGGAAGAACAGATGGAAAAAGCTGATAAACTGGACATATGTTAGATCTGTATATGTTCTCACCGGTTTGTTTAAAATCTTCATAACAGGAGACTAAAGCAGGGGATTTCTTTTTGACCCAATACAAATTTGTCAGATCCAACAAAAACAGCTGGTGGACCTTGTCAATAAGACTACTGTTGTTGGCAAACATTTTTGCTATAAAACGACAACCTAGTATTTTCCTTCTGTAAGCTAACGGCATTTCGTTACATTCGGCCAGCATGTTATTTATAGGAGTACTTCTAAAGGCCCCTAGACATATTCTGATACACCTATTTTGAATTACATCTAATTTACTTAAATGTGTACGTGCCGCTTGTTGGTACAGCATACTCCCATAATCTAAAATGGACCTTATATATGATCTATACATCAACAGTGCTACCTCCACGTCTGCTCCCCATGTAGTGTGTGTAGTTGACCTTAGTATATTGATGCCCTTCTCACTACGCTTTATAAGATATTCTATGTGGTGTCTCCACAATAATTTTCTGTCTAAAAGTATTCCTAAATACTTAACATATGGTTTTATAGGTATTATAGTGCCCGCTATATCTATGTATATCGGTTCAATATTTCTTTTCCTAGAAAAAATACACGATTCTGATTTAGCAATAGAGACTGACAAACCATTGCGGAAACACCACAAAGATAGTTTCTTAAATACTATTTTCACTAGATCTATTGCCTTTTCAATGTCATTGTTACTAGAATAAATACATATGTCATCAGCATAATACAGAGTATCTGCACCTGGTATTTTAATATTGTCATCTATATCTAAGGTGTATATTATATACAGAATAGGACTAAGTTTCCCGCCTTGTGGTAATCCTCTATTTACTTTACGGGGGCCAATCAAATTATTGTGTACTTTAAAATAGTTAATTCTATTAGTGTACAATTTTATGATTTTTCTTGAGAAAGCACAAGGTAATCCTATGGCTAGCATTTTCTTGTATAAAATATTTAAATTTATGTTATCGTAAGCGCTCTCTATATCAATAAACAGCGCAACCAAAGACTTGTTATGTGAGAAAGCTAGATTAATATCTGAAACCAGATGTGAAATGTTTCCTATGGTTGAATGTTCTTTCCTAAAGCCAAATTGTGATTTCGGAATCTTCTCACACTGCTCCAACCATGCCTCTAATCTATTTTTTATGAGATTTTCATAGATTTTCAGGACACATGAAGCCAAAGATAACGCTCTATAAGACTCTTTTTTTGTGGGATCTTTTCCAGGTTTCAGCATGGAAATAACTATATATATCTTCCAGATTTCTGGAATTTCTTCTGTTATCCAAATGCTGTTATAAAGACGCACCAGCGTCAGTTTTCCTTCTTTAGATAATTCTGATAACATTTTGTAGTGTATGTTATCAATACCTGGAGCAGTATTTTTATTATTTTTTAAACACTTTTCCAATTCTAACAGAGTGAAATCTTTAAGCAAAATGTGTTCCTCTTCCTCGTCCCTAAATGTTATTTGTTCTTGAACCCATGGTGGGGCTAACTTGTGAAAAAATTCCTCCATGCATTCGTTTAGCTGAAGGCTTATTCTTGGAGTCTGAAATGTACAAGAAATTTTTTTAATTTGTTGCCATATATTTGTTATGGAAACATTTCTGTTTAACTGGTTGCAGTAATCTTTCCAGCATTGACTTTTGCTATTTTTTATTGTTCTCTTTGTTATAGCTACTGCCCGATTGTAATTTGTAAAATTGGCAGCACTAGGATTTCTTTTGTACTCTCTCAAGGCTTGCTTTTGGTCGTATATTGCTATTTTACATTGTTCATTCCACCATATTTTTCTGAATTTTTTATTAAATACTTTACTTTTAATGGGGATGGTTTGACTACTAACGTCTAATATAATAGAATATAAATTTTCATAACTTATAGTTTCCCCAATCACCACTACTGCTTGATCAAACAAATGTGAAAAACAACCCCATTCTGCATTACTTAAATCCCATTTATATTTGTAGTTTTCTAACAAGGATGAATATGCACTGTTTTCGTTAATAATATTACTAGTTTGAATATTGAAATTGTCACTTGAAGTATCTCTATTCAGAATAGTTTTATATGAATATGTTATCGCGTAATGATCTGATCCCAATGTTGTCTCGTGTACATACCAGTTGTCAATTCTTGGCCCTATTTCCGGGGAACTCAATGTCAAATCCACTGCTGATTTATTAGTTGAGTTTGGTTTATTCAGTAAAGTTTCATGCCCCGTATTATGAAAAATTAATCTGCTATTATCGATAGCCTGAAGCAAGTTTCTACCTGCTGTATCACTCCAAGTACTACCAAAGGCAGGACTATGAGCATTGAGGTCCCCGGCTAAAATAAAAGGTGAGTTAAGACTTCTAAGAAATGTTTCCCATCGATTACTCGAGATAATATTATTGGGTGGTGAATATACTGAATATATATCTAATTTCGACATTTCAGTACCCAAATACAATCTGGCGCCCACGCACATTAAGCCCTCAATATGAGGTATGTCTCTTATTTCTAAATGTAGTATTGAATTTTTAACTATAAGTGCTACTCCCCCAAAACCGTCAGCTCTATCTTTTCGCAGTAAGTTATAACCGGAAAATATAATATTATTTGTTATTTTTAACCACGTTTCGCTCACAATAGCAATGTCTATGCTATGATCATACAAAAATTTTTCTAACTGTCCTTTATTAGACACTATTGATCTAGCATTCCATTGCAATATATTTATATTATACATTGCGACCACCTAAAATTTGTAATATGCTGTCCTTAACGTCTTTATCTATCAACTCAAAGCTATTATTAACATTTATCATTTTATCTTTTATAAATATATAAATTCTGTCTGCCATTGTTTCTATACTAGTCAAGTCTTTTAGGCTAGTAGGGTTGCTGTGACAGGGATTCGATGTCTGAGATATAACGGATGTAGAGGGTAATTTTGGAAAAGATACAATGTCTCTGTGCTGTTGCGACATACCTGACCGATTATAATATATGCCTTCTGTTCTTTTACGTTTTGGTTGTATTTTTGTAAAATAACTATTTTTGTGTGTTTGAGTTGTTGTATTTTGTCCTATTATATTATTTGTTTTAAGAGGATAGGCATAACCTGTGTTATACCTTTCTATGGCAGATTTAAATGAAATATTTTCTAGTCCCATCATATTTTTAACAGCTTTTTGTTTGGCAAATTCCGGACAAACATTCCGGTCTGTAGCAAAATGTTCGCCACCACACGATGCACACAGGATTTTTTCGGATTGACATATACTGTGATTGTGTTCTTGAGAGCATTTTTTACATCGTTCTTTTCCCTTACACTGCTGACTTATATGTCCGTATCTCAAACACTTGAGACACTGGATAACTTTTTGTATATATGGCTCGACTGGAAACACAATTTTCTCAATTAAAACTTTTTCCGGTAATATTTGCCCTCTAAATGAAACTAAAACAGACTGTGTGGGTAAGTAATCGACTTTATCATTTTCAACTACTTTGCGTTTTAGTCTACGAACTTCTATTATTTTAAAATTATCAAAGTACATTGGTTTTACTAAATCTCTTAATTCTGTTTCTGAAATATTGCTATCTACTTGTCGGATTACACCTTGTCTTCTAACTAAGTACCTTGGTATGTAAACATTGTACCCATTTTCTAACAGTATTTTAGAAGTTACCAGAGCATTAGCACTATTTTTTGTTGACAGCTCTATTTTCAACTTGTTTCTACCTATACTATTTATACTTACAATATCATTGTGTGCTTGAGGAACGCTATTACGTATTAGTCTTGAAGTGCCAATAATATGTGATCGGCCTATATTTTTATTTTCATTCTCGATGTAAATATTAAATGGACCGGTATCATTTTCATCGTATAAAATTATCTCTTTAGGTAAAATATTTTTACTTTCTTCTTTTCTGTTATCAATAATAGTTTTATCATGTATCTGCATTCCACTTTTATGTGAATAAATTCCCGTATTGCTTATTTCTGATCTATTTAATAATATTTCTCCTAATTCATTACCCTGATTTCCTTTTGATTGTTGTAAAGAATTTAAAATATGAGTATTACTTACAGTCTTAGTATTATTGATACCTGACAACGTTCGTGATCCGCTAGAATTACCATAGTCATTTGATATATCAGTCTCTAAGTCATCTAAATCCATATCTATTAATTTGGCCCTATCGGGTGGTTCTTTTTCTTTCCTCGATGACATTTTCAAAGGTTCTAAAATAGATATTACTATCCTAAAATCACAATAAATTAATATCACTTTGCACACACACCGAAACAGGTCCGACCGTATCGACGTCGCAGAAGCGAATCGGGCTGAGAATAAGAGGACATAACTTTAGACTCGCTAAATCCATAGGAAAAACTTTCACCATCTTCCAAACAGAAATTCTTGCTATAAATCTCTGTGTACCGAAGTGCATACAAAGAAGACTCAAAAACAGAGAAATTTGCATCCTGTCAGACAGCCAGGCAGTGCTAAAGACTCTCAAGTATTTCATAACCGACCCGGAACTGCGAAAAATCCTTGAAGCAACCGGCTACAAACAACAAAGTAACTTTGATGTAAGTACCAGGGCATCAAGGTATTGAAGGAAATGGCGAAGCAGGTAGCCTTGTAAAAAGGACAGCAACAACACCATTCTATGGTCCAGAGCCCCATTGTGGTCTAAAAAAATAATTGATATTTGGACGACGAACCAAATGCTGTTATACCGGAAGAAACACGCCAGGGTTAAGGTAGTCAAAACGGTTCATCACCATCTAAACAGAGAAGTCTGAACTGTTTTTTGAATTAAATAGGAACGAATCACAGGACTTTTCACACGACACTCCCCAGTAAAGGTATCACCTTATCAAGATGGGTAACGCGGACAGTGAAAACTGCAGATACTGCACTGAAGCAGCAGAACCACAGAACACTTGCTATACGACTGCATGGTTGAGCTCTGCAAAAGGCTTAGATATCTTAGAGCGGTGACCGTAACACTCCAGGTAAAATAGCTATCAAAAAGAGAGTACACTACATAAAAAGTCTGAACTTTTAGGGAACTATTCGGACAAAGTCATGCACAAAAGACCGAAACGCCTATACGACCCATTATACAATATATAAATACCTGACAATAAATTAATGAATTTGTTCCAAACAGTATATAATAAATATCAATCACGAAAAAGTAACTCTGAAATACTGAAATACGAATTCTGCAAAATGCAGAGTAACACGATGGAGTTTAGATATTTATACAAATTATGGTTACCATATACAAAACAGTAAAATTGATATTTTGTGTCATAAATTTATTATTCAGTAAAAGCACGTATTTTTATTGAAGACCTAGAAAACAGAGCTCTACAGTTCGCTCAGTTTCCCTCAAGCTTATGTTTTATGTTAAGATGTTAAGAGGAGAACTGAGTATTTCATACGAGTGACATATTGCATAACTATAAATCTGAATCTCCCATATCTTCCTTGAAAAATCACCAATCGTTCTGAAAAACAATAACGTGCATTTGGTAGCTACTCCCTCGTGTATCGTATCAATCATGTCGAGTTAGACATAATGTTATACAGCTATTATTTATCTTTTATATTGGAAGGTAAGGAACAGACGCTGTAATATGGTATAGACTGGGCAGGATAATTAGCTTTTAGAACTTGAAACTAATAACCTAAAAATAATTTCAACCACGAACTAAAATATTGGGAAAGATAAAGATGCCTACATAGAGTGATCCGACACTATTGTTTCGTGTTTATCGATCAATTATCTGCTGTGCTAGAAATATTTGACTATATCTCCTAAATTGGAAAAGTCTGGACGCAGCAAGAGCGTTATGGTAGTGAATTTCATAGAAATTATCTAGCACCACATATTTTTTATAACTTTTTTCTTGTAACTTAGAAATCTGAATTTTGGTGTATGGTTTACTTTTTATATCATAAACCCACCTAGCAAATTTGGTTACCATAGCTTTTTATATTTTGAGATAAAAATCTTGTTCGAAAGAAAACTCAACATTTTCCCGGAAAATCAGTTCCGCTTTTCCTGGCTAACAAACTTATCCAAACGCCACATACAAATATATATATATATATATATATATATATATATATATATATATATATATATATATATATATATATATATATATATCACACCCATAACTCAAAAATAATGGGCTGATTTTGATGAAATTTGGTAGGCCAGAAAAACCGGCCTAGTTTTTTTAAGTTTCCCATTAAAACATTTTTGGATATCCGAAAGTAATAAAGCTATAGCAACCAGTTTGGCGCAAGTTTATGTTATAAAAAGTATATTATATGCTAAAATTTAGATCCCTAAGACTAGATGTATTCTCGCAACAATTAGAACCGTAGACCGGTTTCGCTCTCATTAGAGCTCTTCAGTACGGCATACTAATTGCAGCAAAAATGCACCAAAAATAACACGGCTATCGTATAGCCAGTCTTAAAACACTAAGTAAGTGGTGAACGTGTCGCCACCTAGTTCGGAACCAAGTACTATGTTGTCACGCCCGCTCCAAATAACACAGAGTGTTAAAAATAGAGAACGGTATACAACTAACTAACAATTTAAAAAATTGTTAGCCCTGGCCCATTTCTACCCCAATATAGGGACAAAGTATGTAAGACTAGATGCATTCTCGCAACAATTAGAACCGTAGACCGGTTTCGCTCTCATTAGTGCTCTTCAGTACGGCATACTAATTGCAGCAAAAATGCACCAAAAATAACACGGCTATCGTATAGCCAGTCTTAAAACACTAAGTAAGTGGTGAACGTGTCGCCACCTAGTTCGGAACCAAGTACTATGTTGTCACGCCCGCTCCAAATAACACAGAGTGTTAAAAATAGAGAACGGTATACAACTAACTAACAATTTAAAAAATTGTTAGCCCTGGCCCATTTCTACCCCAATATAGGGACAAAGTATATAAGACTAGATGCATTCTCGCAACAATTAGAACCGTAGACCGGTTTCGCTCTCATTAGAGCTCTTCAGTACGGCATACTAATTGCAGCAAAAATGCACCAAAAATAACACGGCTATCGTATAGCCAGTCTTAAAACACTAAGTAAGTGGTGAACGTGTCGCCACCTAGTTCGGAACCAAGTACTATGTTGTCACGCCCGCTCCAAATAACACAGAGTGTTAAAAATAGAGAACGGTATACAACTAACTAACAATTTAAAAAATTGTTAGCCCTGGCCCATTTCTACCCCAATATAGGGACAAAGTATGTAAGACTAGATGCATTCTCGCAACAATTAGAACCGTAGACCGGTTTCGCTCTCATTAGAGCTCTTCAGTACGGCATACTAATTGCAGCAAAAATGCACCAAACACGTTCACCACTTACTTAGTGTTTTAAGACTGGCTATACGATAGCCGTGTTATTTTTGGTGCATTTTTGCTGCAATTAGTATGCCGTACTGAAGAGCTCTAATGAGAGTGAAACCGGTCTACGGTTCTAATTGTTGCGAGAATGCATCTAGTCTTACATACTTTGTCCCTATATTGGGGTAGAAATGGGCCAGGGATAACAATTTTTTAAATTGTTAGTTAGTTGTATACCGTTCTCTATTTTTAACACTCTGTGTTATTTGGAGCGGGCGTGACAACATAGTACTTGGTTCCGAACTAGGTGGCGACACGTTCACCACTTACTTAGTGTTTTTAGATCCCTAACTTAAAAGCAAAAAAGTTTGACATCAGCCAGGAGAAAATTGCATCGATTTATATGAAATCATGAGAACTACAAATAAAAATCCGATGCTATGTTATGATATTATGATCAACAAATTATTTCGAAAAAAATAAAATAAAAACTAAATAAAAATAACAGATGAGGTGTTCAAAATATCTACGTGATGTGTGTCAATATTTAACATGAAAATAGAATCAAACCATAACAATAATAACAAATGACAATTACAACAGTAATATATATATATATATATATATATATATATATATATATATATATATATATATATATATATATCGGCATTTTTTGAGGTCCTCTACATGCACACAATCTGTGTCCATTGCATTGTGAATCACCCTGTATATATATATATATATATATATATATATATATATATATATATATATATATATATATATATATATATATACAGGGTGATTCACAATGCAATGGACACAGATTGTGTGCATGTAGAGGACCTCAAAAAATGCCGATTTTTTATATAAAATTTTTCTCTGACGCCCATGGTTGGTGAGATATTGACCTCGGAAAATTCTTTACTAATTACAAGAAACAGCTGTATTGCAGCAGCGCCCTGACATAGAACAACCAGATTTCGTAGATGGTTTTCTTTTATCAACATCGTTATTTGAAATAGAGATAAACTAAAAAAGGGGTGAATTAGGGGTAGATCACCCTTTTAGTGATTTGATTTTTTTTAAACCATAACCTACCTAAAAGTAAAAGTCCATCAATTTTATAGCAAACTGAATTTTCTTTTACTACTCTTGTCATTTTTTCGACATTTTTCTTTTGAGAAAATTGAGATTTTTAGAGTTAAGATCAAAACAAAGTTATGTCCCTTGAAGATTTTATTAAACATTAAAGTCTCATAGCGGATGCCGTGGGCGCTCTGCAAGTCATCTGTGAGCGATAAATTCCTTTCATAAAAAATAAGGATTGTTGTATTTAAAAATCAAAGTTACCAATATTATCTAAAAAAATGGTAAACTTGGCAACATTAACCCTCGCGTAGCAAATTGTATCCTTTGGAAATCAACTTTTTTTTAAATACAAGACCGTTTTCGAACAAAAACAAACCTAAAATAAAATAGAGCCGATATTTCGTAATTTCAGTGACAGTAGAGCGCTGAATTCATTGCAGTAAATAAAAATAAGATGGGTGTTGCATTAAAAAGCAAATTTACCTACATTATCGGAAAAACGGTAAACTTGGCAACACTTTACATCGGCCATCATTGAATCGAGCGTTTTCAATAACCCTGCTGTATCAAATTTTGATTTTTCAATGAAAGCGGTTTCTGAATACGAGACGGTTACTGGACGTTTAAAACACATTATATATATATATATATATATATATATATATATATATATATATATATATATAATCATTAAACTTCCACCCTGTGATGGGGTTGCTATCTGAAAAAAAAATCAACAAGAGGTGTGCATGAAATGTTGGGGGATGAACATTACAAACTAATATAATAAGTTGTGAAACAAAACAAAAATTGTTGATTTGTCCGACCGTTTTTCATAAATAATTTTTATTCCATAAGTGCGGTCCAGACTGTATATGTTATGGAATAAAATTCATAATTCACAGAGCAATTTTTTTTATGAAAAACGCTCGGACAAGTCAACTAACTTTTTTTGTTTCACACCTTATAGTACTAGTTTGTAATTTTCATCCCTCACCACTGATTTTTTTTTCAGATAGCAACCCCATCACAGGGTATAAGTTTAATGACTGACTATAAAGCTTAAACCGTTTATTCTAAAATTCACAGTTATTAAATAGTCCATGATAATGACTAATTTGTTCATTCAACCTGCTCCGAGAATAATGTTGGATCTTCATTAGAAAACAACAAACAATAGATTTGTTATATTTTCATCTACACAACTGGGTTTCTTACATAATAATTTGACTTGTATAAAAAACTTGCATTTTTGTTTTAAATTTATTTGATAGCATTAAACGGGTGTTATAGTAAGTACAAATTTTGGTTATGTTATCTCCTATCAAAAAACATTGCATGCAGGACCAGATAATTTGTTTATTTGAAACCTGTTAGTTAGTGAGATAAAGCTTTGTTAAAACAATTGCCAGTTAAATGTCAGATCTATTGCGCCTTAAGTCACAAAAATGCGTTATCTAACTGAAACCTTCGAATTGAAATATTAATGAGAACTGGTTACGGATATAAATGTCAATCCCAAGCAGAAGTTGTTCATCTTTTTAAAACTCTGGACGCAGCAAGTGCGTTATGGTAGTGAATTTTCATAAAAATGTTTTTAATAACAAATATGTGTGTTTTTTTTAAGAAAGCAGGCATCAAATTTGGTTACCAGTATAACCTATATAGTAAAAACAATGTGGCATGTTTCATCAAAATAACTTTATTGTGTGAAAATGTACAAAAATTTCCAAAAGTAAACTTAAAGTGTTCTCGAAAAACACGTTTCTTGGTCAACCTTATAGGTTAATAGCAAATTGGGCTATTCAAATATAAAGCATTTGATCAAAATTCGCTACCATAACGCACTTGCTGCATCCAACATTTCTTTTCTTACAAACATGCATTATATTTCCATGGAAAATGCAAAAATGCAATAACATAAGGCGTGTTTGATTTAAAAAAAAAGGAAATTTGTATCACCAACGACTTATGGGCCAGCCTGTGATTGTAGAAATATTATTTTAAGATGTAGCTCAAGACACCCTATAATTAATATATACAATTTTTTTTCATATCTTATATAATAACAGATATATTGAGCTTTATTGATTGAAAATTCGACAAAAATTATATACCATTAAACGATAAACTCTATAGCTAAGGCTACTGCCAAGCATCAGAGAAAGGGTCTATTTGAAATGAATTTTCTGCAAATATTTTAGTAAAATGAAGGACAATAACGGTTGAAACTAAGACTTTAGGGTTTGTAAAACATCCTTCTTGAGACATTTTATTTCTATAGCCCGTATTAGATTCAAGTTACTTGCCTAAATGTTGTCAATTTTGACATTTTAAATCGCCACTTTGACGTTTTGAGGAAAACCCCAATTTTTTTTTTTTAAATGCTTATAACTTTTTTGTCTTTCGAGCTACATAGCTAAATTTTTGTAGGTAACTTACTCATAGGGATGTAAACCTGAGTATTAAATTTGGTTGCCCTTACTTTGTTAATTCCGGAGATATAAATTTTTTTCGAAAGAAAACACAAAATTTTTCGGGCAAACCTGGGCAGATTTTCCTGGCTAACGAACTTATCCAAGCCATTTGCAAAAGGAATTTTTTCACCAAATTTAATCAAAATCGGCCCATTATTTTTTGAGTTATCGGTGTGATACACACCCACACACACACACACACACATATATATATATATATATATATATATATATATATATATATATATATATATATATAAACATATAAAAATTGAAACTGACCCCGGATATGTTTTCTGGGGGGCCTAATTAGCGCTCATTTGAAGAAATTTTTTCAAAATTCAAAAGGCGGGATCTCCTCATTAGTGATTTTTTTTTAAGAAAATTCACTAATACAAAGCAGGGAACTGTATCTCAAATCTATCCACCGTTTCGCAAAGTTGGACACGTTAAACCGTTGTGCAGGAAGCCTGGTTATGTTGATAACGTGAAACTTAACGTTTTATTGGCTTTTCAAGAAAATCCAACATCTTCGACGCGTCAGGTGGTACGTGAAAATGGTATAGATCATTCAACTGTTTTAAGAACTTTAAAACCGCGAAAATGTATGCATATAAACTACAACAATTACAAAAACTTAATGACGATGATTCGGATATAAGATTACAATTTTGCGAGCAGATGTTTGATATGCTAAATACGAATATTAGTTCTACCGCAAAAAGTCTTTTTTCTGACGAAGAAAGATTTGTTTTAAATGGCGAGGTACAAGACTGTGCATCACCCGACTATGTTCTTCCTGTACGGGAATATTTAAATCAAACTTTTCCACAACAGTGGATAGGAAGATGAGGTTTTATAGAATGGCCTGCGAGATCATAAGGCTATTTTTTTCAAAAAGATTGTTATGGAAGATACGAATTTTTTTCATCATCATTAAGTATATATATATATATATATATATATATATATATATATATATATATATATATATATATACAGGGTGGCGCATTGAAAACAAAACAGACCGATTTGCGTCCAGAGAAATTTTTCTTTTAAGAAACGCTGAAACACGTCAATTTTAATATTGAGGGGGACATGTTTTGACATAAAACTCAACTTTGTCACATCAACCCCTTGAGGGTGGTGATAACAACCCTTATATTTTAAATAGGGGACATGGGTCGAGTCTTACATCATTTGAAAGCTCTTTCTTTTCTGAATTCAGTACACTAATTTTTTTGGAAGTTTTATCAACTCGTTTCAAAATTATTCACAGTTGGAGTTGCAAGAACGTATTTCATTCATTATGATAAGAAATGCACTAATTCGTCAATTTTTCGTTAAACAATAACTAAAAAACAAAACCAAATGTTCAAAAATGTTTATTCAGTTAAGTAAGTGTTCAAATGGTTAACCACCAGCTTCCATACAAAAGTACAAATTTTGTTTAAAAGGAGCTCTGACATTCTTCGGCATTTGTGGAGTTATTAGACGGCATTCTTCAACAATGCGTCGTCGTAATTCTTTCAGAGACTCCAGCTCTGTTGCGTAAATTCTACTCTTTAAATGGTTCGATAGAAAGAAGTCTAAAGGAGTTAAATCCGGTGATCTAGGGGGTCACTCAATAGCACCTCTACACCCAGTCCATTGTCCTGGAAACTCTCTGTTCAAAAACTCCCTAACACGTTGTGAAAAATACGGAAGAGCTCCATCTTGTTGAAACACTAATTCATTTTCTTGATAGCGATCATCATTTTCAACAATGTTAATTAGTAGAGGGTAAACGATATCTTCTAGTAATTCCAAATACGTTCCGCCACTCAAATTGCCATCAAGAAAAATTGGTCCGATTAAACGGTCTCCAAAAATGCCAGTTCAGACATTCAATTTCTGTGGAGTTTGAGTGTGGACTTTGTGAAAATTTCTTGGATTATTATCTGCCCAATAACGACAATTATGACGATTGGCTGTAGAGTTTAATAAAAACGTACACTCGTCTGGAAAACAGATATTGAACAGAAAGTTCCCGTTATCAGCTATTCGTGCAGTCATAACTTCACAAAACTCCAGCTGCCGATCAAAATCATCTTCATTCAGTTGTTGTACAAGATGAATTTTATACGGGTGAAATTTATGATGCTTCAGCATTCGCTGAATAGTTCTTTTTTTGATGTTTGAAACAGTGGCCAATTTTCTCGTGCTAAATGTTGAGTCTGCAGCAATTTGTCCTAAAACTTCAATCTCAGTAGTCTCATTTCTAACCGGAAATTCACGTTCAGGATTCCGTTTTTTGTTGGCTACTGAACCACTTTGTCGAAACTTTGTAACTAACTCCAAAATGTATTTTCTGTTAACATGTCTGTTCAGATGCCGTTCATTAAACAAATTTGCGGTACGGTTGGCACAGTTATTGTTTTTAAAAAAAGAGTAATTATTTCAACTCTTTCTTCTACAGAATATACCATTATGAAATTTATTTTCGGTAGTACTATTAAGTATCAAACCGACAGGTAAACTGAAATAATAAACCGCATTTCTCTTATTCCGATAAGAAATGTTCTGATAGTCAATTTTCTGTTTACAAACTAACAAAACATTGACTATCAGCACATTTCTTATCGGAATGAGTGAAATGCGTTTTTGCATCTTCAACTGTGAATAATTTGTAAACGAGTTGATAAAACTTCCAAAAAAGTTAGTGTGCTGAATTTAGAAAAGAAAGAACTTTCAAATGATGTAACACTCGACCCATGTTCCCTATCTAAAATATAAGGGTTGTTATCACCACCCTTAAGGGGTTGATGTGATAAATAGAATTTTATGTGAAAACATGTCCCCCTTAATATTAAAATTGATGTGTTTCAGCGTTTCTTAAAAGAAAAATTTCTCGGGACGGAAATCGGCCTGTTTCGTTTTCAATGCGCCAGCCTGTATATATATATATATATATATATATATATATATATATATATATATATATATATATATATATATATATATATATATATATATTTACGAAAATCAAGGCACTATTGCCAGTATTACCTAAGTTTCGAGTCTGGGTTCATTACTGCCAGGAAAGTGTAGTTTTGAACCGTTGTCTCCTGTATTTAATCCATTTGATATGAGGACAGTACCATGCAATCATTTTTTATCCCTCAAATCCTTAAAATTAACTTAAATTAAGATAAAGTAAAAGTAAGCTGTTTGTTGAGCTTATATTAAATTTCGATTTAATAATAATTAGCAGTAATACTTGTGTAGCATAAGTGTTAGAAGCGGCTTTCAAGTTATTGTTTGTTGAGCTTTAAAAATATTAAGGTGCCCTACAATATTGAAGGTATCCAATACCCGAATTTAAGATCAATTTAGTCGGATGCAAGTCGTCAGTCAAGTTTTTGTTTTGTCGCAGCCATTATATACATAGACAGGTATCAATATACGTCGGAGTCGATGGTTTTTCAAACTCGCAACCGCCAAACCTTTGACTGAGACTTTCCATTGTTGCCAACCCTATAATCATGATATTATAACTCTCACAATTACTAGTCTATAAAAATATTATGGTCGGTATTATTTTAAACCATATCTAAGAAATGGTAATGTGTAAAAAATCGTGGGTGCAGAAACAACTAGACTACCTACTGTCAGTGCTAGGGAATGTTTTCTGAAAACACGCTTTTAGATATGTATACATTTCCAGTCAAATGGCTTAAGAGCATTTATTTTATAAATTTAATGGCATATTTCAATAAACAATAACAGTACATGTAGAATATTATATCGTTCGTTAACAGTTAGTTGTATAACTTGATATCAAGAATATTAAGAATATTAAAGATAAATTAGGATATCTACTTTTCAACTTAACTGTCAAGTCATCCCATTAACGCAAAAATAACTTACCTTAGTTAACTATTGAAAATACTTATAATAATAAGTAATATATACCGTTGGAAAAATACTAAATATAAGTAAAACTCAAAGACTAAAACCATATTTTTTGTTTTGCCGGTTATAAGTATGGTGAATAAATTTATTTTGCAAATATTTTCATTGAGATATTTTATAAAGCTTAGATTAGGTAGCCTGGTTTTTGCAAGACAGCATGGCACTTTAAAATAACTAAAAATCCAAAGCAAAATGGATGTATGTAGGTTGTGTTTTAATTTTAAAAACATCATAAAATTTATTTAAAAATTACTTTTTTAATAACTTGCACCACATTTTAATGAATAATAGGTTGGATTTTCTACAAGATCTTACCAGCTAGGTACATTTAAACAATTAATCTTTAAGCTTCAGTAACATTTAAAATGCAGGTTCTGTTACATTTTTTTTTGCAGCTGGATCTAGAAATACTATTTAACATGTTTGAATAACGGAATCTTAATAGAATTAAATGTCACTAAGGCCTACAATCGTTCTATTTTTCAAATCGCCGTATTGCGAAAGAACCAAGTAAGTAATAATATTTACTATTTAAAATAAAAAAGTACGTATTATTTTCCAAAAACTAGCTCGGTTAAGGCCCAGTATTTAAAAACAACATTTTTCATTTAATAATAAATCATTTAGCGAGGCAAGCCTTTTTATAAGTTTTTGTTTGTTGAAAAACACTAATTGGATGTAAAATTGTTTGTAATTTGCCGGTGTCTCATTTTGGATACACCCTTGTAAAATATTATGTTGAGTGCTTCCAAATCAGCATACCAAAAATCTGAAAATTGAGCTGAAGTCCTTAAAAGAGGTTTAATATATGATATTTATTTGCAGAGTACATACAAACGTACATAAAAAAGACCACAAATACCAGACTGGTACCATTAGTGTCTGTTTTGGTACTAGTTTATGAAACTGTTGTCCTCACATAAATATTTAAAAAGTAAGTTATTGATGTCTCACCCTATTTATGTCCAGAAAGTTTTATAATCCACAGCATCTTAACGAAATAGGATAGTAAGTATATGGGAGCTAAAATGCCACTTCAGGAAATTGCAAAATGGGTTGGTCGGAATGCTACACAGTGATGATATGAGTGGTATGAGTGTAGCCGTCATACACTTTGTAGATACGGTTAGTGGAGCTATATGAAGAACCGCTTTTGAAAGCTAATGCCCTTGGAGATAATTTCATATAACTAGGGCAATCACAAGAGTCGTTGGCAACGGATCTACAGCTTATTCCGGAAATGATCAAGAAACGTGGGATACTATGTCTAAAATTGTATCCATCTTGATGCCACCTAAAGTGGAATCGTGTCGTTTTCAGTGACGAGTCACTTTTTTGTTTGTGGCTTAATAATGGTTTTAGCAGGCTCGCTCTCACTGAAGATGTAAAGGAAGACGGAAAGTTCATTAGTATTGAATTTTCAAGCAGATAATTCTTAGAGTTTGGACAGAAACTAAGCGCTTAGGCTTGCATTAATAATATTCCACAACTGGTGCATTGACTTAACGTAAACTGGATAATCTTGTTTTCACAAGATGATGTCAGACTACATGTAGTTGCAGTTACCAGATAGTTCTTGCAGCAAGCTAACGTAAACATTATTCAATGGACCGCAAGATCACCTGACTTATTTTACCTGTCAAAACATGTATAATAGGTTATAGGTAAAAATTTGGGTCGTTTGCAATATTCTATACTGGGCGTAAAGCGACTACGTCATGCAACTGAATTAGTCTGGGTCAACATATCAAACGGGGACATTAATCACCTCAATCGGCCGCAAGACTCAAATACTGTGGCGAGTGGGCGCAACTCTCTACTAGTTTATCAAATGCTTTCAGTAAATTTGTTTTAAAATCTCATTACTCTTTTCATTGTTAACGTTAATCGTAGTCCAAAATATCAATGAAATATGTTTGCATTTACTCGGTGTTGCAATTTTTGTGTCACGAAGTATGAGAAAATGCCAACAAGTTTAATAAAAAACTGTATCAAGTAACTTTGCAGTATAATAATGCACTCACATATTGATATACATTATAAGAGCTGTTAAGCTCAGATGCAAGAGCTTACTTAAATATATCCTGTTCTTTTGATCAGTTGTAACAATTTTATCTTTACGTTTTTATTATTATTATTTTATTTTTATTATTATTTCTCATTAACAAAGCTGTTTTTTACATTAACAATTGTGTGCATGATTTCTCCAAAGTAAGACTACGGAATCCTATAGGTGTTAAATTGAAGAACCACCCCATGAACTTTGTAAATGTGTCATAAACAATATAAGAAGATACAATTATTTTGTGTGTATAATTTCCATTAAAAGTAAAAACAATCGTAGTTAGTTATTTTAAAGCGATGCATAATTTCATGCATTAAATACTTATCGAATTGTGAAAATAGTACTTAAGACAGTCAAACCACACTGACATTGCTTTGGTCTGTAATTATCTGAATATTTATTGTTTACAATAAACTTATTGAAATAAGTAATTCATCCGAATATAGATATATTGATAAATTATGATATAAATAGCTTAAAGTAAAACAAGAACAGATTAAGATAAACCGTTAGGAATCTAAAAACTGTCTTTCTTTTATTAATGCAAACAGGCGGACCTATTATTCTGTATGTTACATGCTGTTGATTACCAGCAGCTATCATTAAAATTAGCAGACTAATAGTTGACATCGTGAAGTTGACAACACCGTATATGCTGTATGGAGTTTCTAGAGTCGGCGATCGGTCTCGCATCTCGCGGTCACAGTTGCGGTACTCGATGCTTCGACTAATGAGGGTGGCAAATAAAACAAGATGGTTATAAATTATCTCCCAGTCGATTAGCCAGAGTCTATCAACCTTAAATCGAAACCTGTTATGAAATTACTGGACGTGGTTACTCCAGCGATGCTGGCGGATAATTTGCTTAAATAACATGCGACTCTCGCTACAAAGAGTCATGAGCTTAGTGGTGAAATCCCCACTTCATCCCTGAGTGAAAACAAAGAACCGCAGGCAGTGGATTTAAAAATAACGCCACTCGCTTCCACTTTGAGATCTGTTACAGCAAAAATATAATAAATTATAGTTGCGAGCGACACTTTGTAAAGATCTTGTTGTGCACAGAAATGACGGAAAATTGACTTAAATTGATTATTTGTACGTTGATTTCATATTTTATTGATACTAAACAGTTTAAACATTTCATAGCTGATTAGTACATTTCTGTGTAAAATGGTTTAAGTGTGTGTAAATTTTATCCAGTTGGATGAAATTTCAATGTGTGTAAGCGTGCTTAGTATTTAGTAAACCCATTAAAAAATATATTTTCGATTTTACAAGTTATAAGCAAAAGGTTTAAGAAGGTATCGCATGGCCCACATTTTGATTTAAAAACATTATGACGTCACGAATAACACAAATAGTGCACGTATACAAATAAAAATTTACCTGTCTCGGGATTTTCCTCAAAATTCAGCGATTCACGAAATAATGTATTTATTCATTTTACTTGCATCATACTGTATAAGGTTAATCACAATCCTCATTGCTTTGAGTTTACCAAATCTAGAATGTTTTTTATGCAGGATAAGATTATTTTTAAAAAACGTTTACTTCCTTACAAATCGTATCTGTACAGAATCAAACGTTTTTAAATAACCTTATCTCCTATATATGACAATAATATTTTAAATTAAGTAAACTAAAAAATTCCAAAAATTTGATTGGCTTAATAATAATAGTTTAAGATATTTTATCCTTTACAGTATAAAATTTTATTATTAAATTTCAAAAAATAAAGGGTATACTTAAATGGTAGATGGGTTTTACCAATTTATATAAAAATGTATCTCTGCATCCCCATTGAACGAGGATATAATAATAAAAACTGTATTCTAACTATAGTACAGACCGACTAGGAAAGTTTCAGTTTCATTAACTGCCATGACCGGTTAACAATCGTTAAAGATCATGTTGGTGATCATAGTTTTATTCAAGTATACGCTGAATCCTCTTACTGTTATTTTTTCCCAACCTTTGACTAAGATATAGACAAGGTGCCCTGTATTTGTTGTTTGGTTTTACATCTTACGCTATGTTTAGTTTTATGGTGATAGCTGGCTACTTGGCCCTTGTCATCGCAATTTTTATATCTATTGTGGAGCTCCCATGTAAATCTATTCAGCACACTCTCCAGCTTTACCTCCTTAATTGGATTTCACAGCCTTAACAAAGACTCTATCGTGTAGCTCTCAGCCTTTGGAGAAAGGATACCATTGTTTCTTGTCTAGTTCCACCATAAATGTGCAAAGTTGTCCCCTGTTAGTTGAAGCTTTTCCTACTAGGGTCCAGAGAGGAGTCTGTAGGCCTTTGTTGCTCATTCCTAATATGGTTAGTATTAAATGAGCGTGGACAAGGCCCCCTAGAATACATATCCGGAGTCAGTTTCAACTTTTTTTTTTTTTTTAATTTAATATTATTGGCTGCGGCATCTCAGGCCATTAGCACATCTTTTCCCATCATTTAATATTTTTTACAAATTTTCCAGACAAAGTCAACTTGGCTCGCCCGGAAATCGAACCCGGGACCTCTCGCTTTGCAGGCTGGCACCTAGCCACCTGCGCCACGAGGGCGTCTCAGTTTCAACTTATATATATATATATATATATATATATATATATATATATATATATATATATATATATATATATATATATATATATATATATATATATATACACACGAGGTCTCTAAATTACCAAATGAGTTTTTTTTTAAAATATTATTATTTAAAGAAAAACAGATCCTCGGTGGTTCAAGGGTAAGAACGTGTGCCTCTGAACCGAAGGGTACTGGGTTCAATCCCAGCGTACTCCTTTCACTTTTTCAGTACAAACTGTAACATTAAGATCAACCGAGGTTCTGGCATTGTATTTGAGCAAGTTGAATGTCTGCACGTTCCGCCCTTCGGAGGGGGCGTAAAGCCGTCGGTCCTGTGTCCATGCGATGTTGGGCACGTTAAAGATCCCTACCCTCCTTACAGAAAGGCAGGGGTCGGGCAAAATTTCCAGGATAGTGAGGTGAAACTGCTCCCTGGCGTCGGTGATTGGCCATAGTCGCGGAAATAGGCCGACGTTAAAGAAACAAAACACACACAAAGATAATTAGAATTGAACTTGGTTTCCCTCAAATAATTCCCTTAGGAAGCCACAAAACGTTGGAAAAGGTTCTACCACTCCTCATGTCAGTGCTGAAATGCGGATACTGGAATAGACTTCAGCTGGTCGGTTACAGCCGTTTGAATCTTTTCTAGTCTCCCAAAGTGATGTCCCTTGAGATAATTTTCAATCCTGGGAAGTGGAAAAAGTCACAACGACTCAAGTCAGGCGAGTAAGGAGGTCGAGGAGCCACATGTTTTTACTGGCCAAAAACTAGTTTTTTGAAATTGCTGTGTGATAAGGCACATTGTCGTGATAATGCAGGATCCAATCGTTCTTGATGTTTTGTCTCACACGCATCACCCTTTTTCGGAGTCTTTCGAAAACCTCTCGGTAAAAATTTTGATTCAGTGTTTATCCCTGGGACACAAACTCTTTGTGGACGATACCGTGGCTATCAAATAAACAAATCAGCACGCTCTTCATCTTTGATTTGCTGATTCTTGCTTTTTTGGGCTTTGGAGAGCCTAAATTGTGCGATTCCATGCTCTGGCATTTGGTTTCTGGGTCATACTCGAACAACCAACTTTCATCACCAATAATGACATGTTCCAAAAAATTTGCATTATTCTCAATCGATTTCAAAATGCGCCTTTCCCTTCTAATGTCCTTTTATTCCTGCTTCTTTCTCATTTCCAATTCATTGGTCAAAACTTGATGAACGGTGGTGTGACACAAATTCAACTGTTCCCGATCATTCTGACCGTCAACCGACGATTGAACGCAAAAGATCGCGGATTCAGTCGACATTTTCATCGGTTCTTGCAGTTGAAGGCCTTTCGCCTCGTGGCTCATCTTCGGTCAACTCACCTCGTCCCGAAAATGCCTTAAACCACCGTAAAATCTGAGCTCTTACCAAAGCACTGTCTTTGTAGGCCTCCTAAGGTTTTACAACAGTTTCTGTTGCACTTTGCCCAAGTCTGAAGCGATAACCCAAAGAAGAAATGGCCAATTTTGATTAAATTTGGTGAGTGCGTTCCTTTTACAAGTGGCTTCGATAAGCTCCTTGGCCAGGAAAATCGGACCTGGTTCGCTGGGAAAATTTTGAGTTTTCTCAGGGAAAATTTTGTATTTTCGGAACTGACAAAGCTATGGCAACCAAATTTGGTATAGTTAAATTTAAATAGTTTTCACCAGTTACTTTCGGTAATACATTTTTATCATGTCTCTCTTTTCTTTTCTTTATTTGAAAAATACGATTTTCAAATAAATGTCAGAGAAAATGTACAGAAAGTACACACAAGTCAAAGACTTCTGCGTGCGGAGTTTGTCTACTGTGGTGTTATTATTATACAGGGTGGCGCATTTAAAACGTCCAGAGAATTTTTTCCAAGAAAAGCTGAAACACGTGAATTTTAATATTGAGGGGGACATGTTTTGACATAAAACTCAACTTTGTCACATCAACCCCTTAAGGGTGGTGACAACAACCCTTATATTTTAAACAAAAATGTTTATTTAGTTAAGTAAGTGTTCAAATTGTTGACCACCAGCTTCCATACAAAAGTACAAATTTGGTTCAAAACGAGCTCTGACATTCTGGAGCATTTGTGAAGTTATTAGACGGCATTCTTCAACAATGCGTCTTCGTAATTCTTCCAGGGACTTCGGTTCTGTTGCGAAAATTCTACTCTTTAAATGTCCCCATAGAAAAAAGTCTAAAGGAGTAAAATACGGTGATCTAGGAGGCCACTCAATAGCACCGCTACGCCCAATCCATTGCCCTGGAAACTCTTTGTTCAAAAACTCCCTAACACGTTGTGAAAAATGAAGAGGAGCTCCATGTTGTTGAAACACTAATTGGTTTTCTTGATAGCGATCATCATTTTCAACAATGTCAATTAGTAGAGGGTAAACGATATCTTCTAGTAACTCCAAATACGTTTCGCCACTCAAATTGTCATCAAGAAAAATTGGCCCGATTAAACGGTCCCCAAAAATGACAGTCCAGACATTCAATTTCTGTGGAGTTTGAGTGTGGACTTTGTGAAAATTTCTTGGATTATTATCTGCCCAATAACGACAATTATGACGATTGACTGTCGAGTTTAATAAAAACGTACACTCGTCTGAAAAACAGATATTGAACAGAAAGTTCCCGTTATCAGCTATTCGTGCAGTCATAACTTCACAAAACTCCAGCCGCCGATCAAAATAATCTTCATTCAGTTGTTGTACAAGATGAATTTTATACGGGTGAAATTTATGATGCTACAATATTCGCTGAATAGTTCTTCTTTTGATGTTTGAAACAGTGGCCAATTTTCTCGTGCTCAAAGTTGGGTCTGCAGCAATTCGTCCTAAAACTTCAATCTCAGTAGTCTCATTTCTAACCGGAAATTCACGTTCGGGATCCCGTTTTTTGTTGGATACTGAACCACTTTGTCGAAACTTTGTAACTAACTCCAAAATGTATTTTCTGTTAACATGTCTGTTCGGATGTCGTTTATTAAACAACTTTGCGTTACGGTTGGCACAGTCATCGTTTTTGAAAAAAAGAGTAATTTTTTCAACCCTTTCTTCTACAGAATACACCATTGTGAAATTAATTTTCGGTCGAACTATCAAGTATCAAACCGACCGATAAACTGAAATAACTAACCAAATTTCTCTCATTCCGATAAGAAATGTTATGATAGTCAATTTTTTGTTTACAAAACAACAAAACATTGACTATCAGCACATTTCTTATCGGAATGAGTGAAATGCGTTTTTGCATCTTCAACTGTCAATAATTTTAAAACGAGTTGATAAGAATTCCAAAAAAATTTGTTTGCTGATATCAGAAAAGAAAGAGCTTTCAAATTATGTAACACTCGACCAATGTTCCCTATTTAAAATATAAGGGTTATTATCACCACCCTTGAGAGGTTGATGTGACAAAGTTGAGTTTTATGTCAAGACATGTTTCCCTCAATATTAAAATTCACGTATTTCAGCGTTTCTTAAAAAAAATTTCTCTGGACGCAAATTGGTCTGTTTCTTTTTCAATGCGCCACCATATATATATATATATATATATATATATATATATATATATATATATATATATATATATATATATATATATATATATATATAATTTAATAGCAATAAAATTATACAGTGTATCATACAAACAACCTATGTATACAGGTGTCAATTATAACGGATTGCACCAAGGTTTTTTCAAAAACTTTCACTTTCACCCCCTCAATTTAAATAGGGTCGAGCGGCACTTTTTTTTAAATCCCTTTTAATACTTTATCCAAAGCTTTAATATTAAAGTCTGCCGATTAGTTTTTTAGATATTTTCAAAATAAATATCTAAAATAGTAGAGTTTATTTCGTGTTTAAGCCATCGATTCGTTTTTGACAAATTATAAAATTTTTGGTGGTTACTGGATATTGGAAAAAACTTTTTTTCAGTCTTGTGTTTCGTGTTTTCATTGATAAACTATAAAAGTTGGTAGAAATAAGTAAAATATATGATAGACCGTAGGTAGGTTTTGAGAATTTTAAAAGACTTTAAGTTCCAAGGTGGATTGTCTCAGCGATTTTTTTAGGAAATCGGTTTTATTTTGAAGCTTTGAAATCAAATATTTAAAAAACTAATCGGCAGAATGTAAATGTGCAGCTTAAGTTTTTGAAGCAAAATCTAGAAAACTAGTCCGTAGATTTTAAAATTTCTTTAAGCAGAGAATCAAAAGAGCTTTCCAAAAGGTGCCACTAGACTCACCTTCTCTATTCAAATTAAGACTGTAAACGTTACCCCAGCTAGGGATTAAATGCGGCTTCTTGGGACAAGTTGCACAAAATTGAATTTTTTTATTTTATTGGTAAATTATATTATTAAATTTTAAAAGACTAAAAGAAAAATTGCTTCCATAACGCACCAACTGTGTGCAAACATTATGAATTAGTTTTTGATATATCTTGCAGCATTTTGCATGCAACTTATTCCTAGAGTTGAAAAAATGTATGATTATAAAGTCATTAAATAAACAGTCTGCGAGTATTTTTCAATTCAAAAATAGATTTTTGAAATGCTGTATTCGATTATTAACGCGTCTAAACATGCTAGTGAAATGTATTACATTTACTTTAAGTTCGCACTGCATAAGTTAAAAAATAAAATTAGCATTATAAATTTTAAAATTTGATTGGGATTTTCGTAGCAATAAGAATCATATTTATACTCGTTGCGAAATATAAAATGGATAATAATATTTAATACTTTTAGACAATCGTCTATGCTAACTTTTCGCAAATTATGTTTGTCTTAATAATTTCAACTAAAATTGTATTGCTAATTTGAACCTAGAATTTTTCATCCTCTGATGACGTTAACTTGGTTAGTGAAACGATAGTCAGATTTTTTTAAATATGTTGTGATTTTGTTTCTCAAAGTGTACTTATCACTGCTCATCACAGGTTCCAATCTTCACTTAATCAAATTCAAATATCGTTAAAACTACAAAGAAAATAGAAAACGGGATTAAACTTGATAAATAACTGCTAATAATAATTAACACATTAACACCTTCACCTGGAGCTTTTAAATTCCTTAATTATACAGTTTGCTTAAAGCTGAGTTAGTGGAATAATTTAAATCACACAGCTAGCAATTTTGTCTAATGTTGTTTTTTTTTTACCTAAATACTTTTAACGGCCAACAATTTGTGAGCACAGGTGGCACGAATCGACAAAACAATGTAGTGGGTCTTACCAAAGGCCAAAACATTCTGGCGACCCTTTGCTGCTAAATATTTTAGAAGAACTAACTGTGACTGACTATACAACGATACAGCAAGTCGGCGGCGTTTCGATCTCTATTGGCATAAAAAGCAGAAGTGCGTTCGCTCGAGGCGACTTGCTTGGCTTATGGCTTGCGACTTAAGGCCTCAGCTCCTTGGTTAGTAGGATTTGCTCATTAAAACCCATGTATGTCGAGAATGTGGAAACGCAAGTTGACTGGCTGCTGTCGCATTCTGCTAGCCTGCTGGACACAATAAATATTGCATCTATCTAGTCAACAATACAACTGCACCGTATATTTTCGCACAAAAAATCATCTTTGATTTGGACGTCGGAGATTTATTTGAGCAGATATATGCAGGTACATCCAGTTCGTTACAGGCCGCTATTGTGACGAATACGGGTGACCAGAGCAGGCCTCACAGCCTTCGACTATCCTCCTTGATCCGACTCCCCAGCATAGCGCCTCGAGCCCTTTGCTACTGTACGCTAATTTATGCAGCTTCCTAATAGGGACTTTAAAACGTTCAAACAATGGAATTCTTTTTTGTATTAATGTTATTCTGTCGATGCCATTGATCGTTGTGTTTCCTATCATTTCGGTAGATTGCGTAGATCTTTTGATCTATTTAAATAATACAAGTAGCTAGGTATTGATAACTATCAAAGATTATCATCTGCATCGGAAAGATTATCTCATTGGTGGTTAAAACAAAATAATAATAATGATCCTTATTTTTAACAATCTTTCTGTTTTATAAACATAGCCGGTTTGTGAATAGATTGGCTTTACTCCTAGTATTTAATCCGATGTTATATAAAACTTTTAATCATCACCACAATCTAAAGGCGATGTCGCCTGGTCGTCGCAACCATGCCTTTGTCTACATAACTTCTCTTCATTGTAGCTTCCGTACCTAATCAATTCATCTTCATCGTCGTCTTGTCGTCGCAATCATCACTGTATCTGTCATGGTTGCTGTTTGCGAAAAGGTGCAATGTGATGCTTGCCTGTTGCCTTCCGCACACAAAGGTGGCAACAGTACAGGGTTTTTAGGCCCATCAAAATACTGATTTCTCCATAAGCCAGGTTTTCAAAAAAATTACTTTCCTCTTCCATTTGTCCCAAGAATGTGTATTTTAAATATTGTTGTCACAAGTTATTATCTTTCGGAATATGTCTTTCTTCTCTTAATGTGTTTCAGTAAGAAGCTTTATTCTGTCTTCTTCTATCTCACTTGTTTTCGTCTTTCTATTGGTGTATCTTATCTTTGTCATCTTCCTTCATGCCAGCATGTTAAAAGCTTATATTCTTTTTATGTCCTGGCTATTAAAATGTAGCTTTCCTCTACATACATAACTCTATACATATGATTTGTTGAACCTCTTTTTTAGGTTCAAGTTAAAATGTTAATCAAACGAAGTGGCATATTGCCTATAAAATTTGGCCGCAGGCAGACACCGACCTAACCTTAATCACTTCCACGAAAGGTTAGTTGGGCTGATCAATTTAGACACACCCTTGTCAATAATCGAATTAGACAGGCTTTCATAATTTCTTTTAACATTACCGATTTCTAATGTAACGTAACATTAATGTAAGTATTTAAGTTCTACCTATAATAACCTGTAACATAATTAACTTAATGATACTGCCTGTACGTTTGTTTTCCTGAATATGAGGTAGCTTAGGACCGTAGTTGGCAGCATGCATTCTTCAAGCGTTTCTAAGTTCCAGTGTTCGGTCCTGACTCAGAGTCTAAACGCTTATAATAAGTGGCACATTAACTATTCAACTTATGAGTTCACTTACCAGCCTTGCCGTGAGTATTTCAACTTTTTATGTTATTATGGACCACCGAGGCTATTCATAATTTTTGAGTTCTGCTCTTATTTCTTCTACACAAGGAATTTTTCCTTGTTTATGTTCTTTGGTGGCTTCTCTTTTTCTACAATAGACGGACACAGATCATCTTGATCTTTCTTCCATATTTTCCCTATATATACTCTTCTTCAGAATTAATCTCACTAATCTCATTTCCTCTATGCAGGAACTGTGGCCTGATGACCTTTCTGATCACGTCGGATTGATCCCTAATATTCAGTTTATTAGGAAAAAGATTACCCAGAACACTACCGACACATATGAAAGAATAGATTATAAGGAACTTGCGTGCAGTGGGTGCTTGTAACTGGGAAAAACTGGACAATATGGATGTAACTTCACAGTGGAGATGTTGCGTTTCAACTTGCGTCTACACGTAAAAGCACATACTCGCATCTACACATTACATCGAAATCCACTAAAGCCTCGGATAACACAGGCGTTATTAGTCCAGCCACATCATAAAAGGCGCCTCTGGAAAATATACCGGCGAACACACGATCACGAAGACTATATGGACGTCGTACCTTTTCCGATGCTCTAAGAAAGCATATAAGGGCTAGGGTGGAATATGAAGATAAATTGGTTACAAGCAGCAAAGCGTTTTACTCCCTTATTAAAAGGGGCTTGGCGTTCAGAGCCTCTGTGCCGTTGGTTAGAGGTCCCGATGGATCTGTGTCGGAGAATAATGGCCACTTCAGGCGTTCCTGGTGGCGCAGATATGCACGGTAACCCTTGTTTGGGGACCATCAAGGACGTGGTAATCTCAGAATCCCTGGTTTTACAAGAATTTCAGTCACTGAAAGTGAACTCATCGCCGGGTTCTGATGGCATTTCACCCAGGCTTCTCAAACTCTGCGCAACGCAAGTCTGTCATCCAATTTCTGTTATACTTTGCACTTTCGAAGGACTTCTCCCACGGAACTGGTTGCGAGCCAATGTTATGGCTGTTTTTAAAAGGGTGATAAGCTGGACCCAGCGAATTACAGACCCATTAGTCTAACATAGGCTGTCTGTAGGGCCATGGAGCGGGTACTAGTGAAGCAGATCGTGCCCTTTTTAATTGAGCATGGAAAGTTGCCTGCTGCTCAGCATGGTTTTCTCCCTCAAAGGTCGACTATCACTTATCTGCTGTGCTCATTTAATGAATGGAACGAATTACTGGATGCTGGGTTGCCGGTCGATGTCCTGTATTTGGAGTTGAATAATAAAAAAATGTGTTTAGAAGACTTTGAAATTAGTTTTAACGAAAATTTAATAAACATAAAGAAAGATAATAACTTTCTACTGCTCATTCCTCCAAGATCGGCTAAAATCCTTAAATTCCTGGTGTAATAAGAATATGATTACTCTTAATGTTTCAAAATGTCAAATTATTAGCTATTCCTTGAAGCAAGCACCAATACTATTTGCATAAACTGTTGAAAAGCTTGAATAAAAAAGACCTAGGTGTCCACTTTGACCAAAGATTATCATTTATTGAACATATTTAGCATGTCACTACATCAGCTGTGAGACTGTTAAGCTTTATACTGCGAAATACAGGATCCTTCTTGGGCACTGATGCTTTGATTCTGTTCTACTCTCTGGTTAGGTCCCGACTAGAATATGGTTCAGTGGTGTAGAATCCCCTCTATACTGTTCATATTGGTCGAGTGGAAAGAAGGTTTCTAAAATATTTTTCTTGCAAGCTCGATGGTGTATATCCTTCTCAAGGTCTTGCCTATTTGCTTTATCTGGAAATATTTGGGTTTCTGGCTCTTCATCTGAGAAGACTGCTTGATGGTGTTGGTTTTTTCTACAAGATCTTACATGATGAGGTTGACTGTTCTTATTTATTGTCTCTAGTATGTTTTAAAATTCCATGGCTATCTAGCCGAAGCATGGAGCTATTAACTTATCACAGAGGTGCACATACAAATATTTTGGTAAAGTCACCCATATACTTTATTATTAATACCATTAATAAAATATGTCCTACCTGCGACGTAAATTGCGATTTTTGAGGAAGATTTTCTATTCCGTTGCCGCTTATTTTGCTACAAATGGTTTTTTTTTAATGAAACTGTGTAGCACATGTCATTTTATCATGTATATATTTTTGCATTAAATTTAGGTTGTGGCAATTAATATTATTTGTTATGTTTGGTTTTGCTAGGATTATTATAATACGCATTGGTAATTTTTTAGTTTTTGTTAGTTAATTATTAATTATATAACATTAATATTAATGATGCTGTACTATTGTGTTGCATATTTTATATTGATTTTTTATTTTTTTATGCTTTTACCCTGTAATTGGTTGTAACTGTTAAGTAAATAAATGAATAAAAAAACTAAATAAATAAAACGATGCCCCTATTTATATATTTTTTTCTAAATTGAAAACTTGCGATTATTAAATTTTTTATACAAAAATTCACTAAAATTATGAAAAATAACCTTTATTATTTTGCCACTTTACAACGTAAAGTTTACCATCCAAATAAATGTAGAATATTTTTAGCTGGCACTAAATCTAAATTAATAAAAATGTACAGCCCAATTGTATCATTTGAATGATCATGTCAGATACGGTAAACACAGGCAAGCAATACCTTGCTTTCATTTTATAAATTGGGATCTGGCAAACATAACTGGCAACAATGAAATTGTAAGTGAATTCTATAAACCAAAGCAAGACCATTTAATAGATATAATTATAAATAAAACTATTCCTGATAGTGTGCCAATTAGTGAAACAGTTCGCAGGTTTATAGAAAACGGCGACAATGACGAGAAACATGAATGTGTTGCTGATATCAGTCCAACTAACCTCAATAAAAGGGTAAGTCAAATACACCTTAAATGTTAACTAAGCAATATAAGAACTGAGCTGAGTTACGCTTATAAACTTATAGCCGAAGAGGAAATATCAATTAACCATTAACAAACGTTAATTGATATTTTAAAATATCGCAACTCTTTAAAGAAATCATGAAGTTCAGAATGCCATGTTGCCGATATCAAATTTGGATTTCAAAATATGGTTGATATTTCCAAACTAGAAACTACTGGTGACACAGCTAATGCGTTGTTCCTGACAGCTTTACAAGGCCGTGAGGCACCAAAGACTGTCAGACGAAGTGGGACATACAGACAGTCTCTGGTGAGGAATAAAGTCAAGGAATGCAGCGATATAAACTTTGCGGCAGCTGCACGAAAAGTATGGTTATACGTGAGAGTGGTGGCTCCTAAAACCACAACATGTAATATTATATCTTATTTGGAGAATAAGTTTCAACAGCAGGAATTCATAGCGGCAGAATTACCCAAACGTGATGAAGCACAGAGTATTGCTTTTAAAGTCGGTGCCGACATTTCACTCCAAGATTTGCTTAATGATTCCAGCTGGTGTTTTTTTTCGAGATCGCAAAGACGTTGAGAGTTTCTGACCTACCATTTAGGCTGCGACAGAACCGATAGAGTATAAAGCAAGGCTTTGGGCAATATATAAAGACGTTTTTCATCCAAATGTTCATAGTATAAAAAATAAATTTCACCGTTTAGAATTTCTTTGGTAAGATGTGGTTAGCCACTTTTTGTTTGTTTGACTGAGCATTGGATCTTGAGTGAGCAAAATAACGATTTTTTTTCAGTCTAAATAACTATAGTAAAGTTTCTTCATTTTGCAGAAAGCCACAAATATACGGAGGTACAGCCGTGTCATCTAGGTATAAGGAACTTAAGCTAGTAGATAAATTCTCTCTTGAGATGTCGTGTGAGTGCTGTGGGCTTGAGTTTGACATAAAATATGTATTTGAAACATTTACGGGTCCCCACAGAGTGATGTTAACGTATTTTTGGAGCGGTTGCCGTGCTTACTTGCAGATGTTTTTAATCGTTACGAGGTTGTTTTTGCTTGTGGTGATTACAACATTGATAAGTTGTGTAATGACAAAGACAGTAAGTCTCTGCGCAATCTCTTTATCGGTCATCGCCTCGTCTCGCTAAGGGACGGACCTACGCGAGTAACCATTAGCAGTTCTAAATGTAGCACTAGTGCAATTTACTATTGCATAACGAATGTACATGATTATGTAAAATACCAAAATTTTCAACCTGGTTTATCCGATCATTATGCACAGATTAGAATCTGGGAGATGAGTGATGTACATGTGCATGAGAAAAGTACAATTGTATAACGCCAATCTAATTTGGAAAACATAGTTCGATTTAATGATTTGATGACTACGGAATTTCCGGAATATTTTGTGTTTTTAAATATTGATCACATCAACTGAATTTTTGATCTGTTTTGGCAACAGCTTTAGTGGTTCTTTGATATTGCAGTTCCCAAATGCACAAGAACTGTAACTTGTTGTGGTAAGAGTAAAAATTTTATGTGTACGGAAAAGGTTAAAGATAAATTAGATGCACTGGAAATTTTGTCAATATTGGAGAAGTTTATCAACTCTGATGGTCTCCGAGAAAAATTAAATTTAGTTAAGGAATTTTAGAAGTTAATAAAAGAAGAAAGATAAAGTCATTTTGCTGATAAAAAAAAATTACTCTAAAAACAAAACAAATACCTTTTGGAACATCGTTAGACAGGTACAGAATAAATTAGAAATAAAGACAATTATTCATTTAATGAATGAAGATAAGCACATATATAATGCGAATGATGTTGCCAATGCATTTGGTTATCATTTTTCACATGATATTGAAAAAGTATAACATCGTATTAGTGATTTTCGTAGAAAAAATTCAATAATGGGGAGATCCCGACTTTTTAATTTTGAAAAAATTTTTGCAAATGAGCGCGAACTAGGACCCCTAGAACCGATATCCGGGGTCAGTTTCAATTTGTATATGTTTATGTATATACATTTATATATATATATATATATATATATATATATATATATATATATATATATATATATATATATATATCACACCGATGACTCAAAAAATAATAGACCGATTTTGATCAAATTACCTTCCCTTTGCAAGTGGCTTGGATAAGTTCGTTAGCCAGGAAAATCAGACGAGGTTTTCCGGGAAAATTTTGAGTTTTCTTTCGAAAAAAAAATGTTATCTAAAAAAATAAAAAAAAGCTATGATAACCAAATTTGGTAGGTAGGTTATCGATATAAAAAGTAAGCTACATACCAAAATTTAAATTTCTATGTTGCAAGAAAAAAAAGTTATAATAAAATATTTGGTGCCAGATCATTTCTATGAAAATTCACTACCATAACGCACTTGCTGCGTCCAGACTTTTTTTTAGTAATCCATCTGAGCATTGCACTGTATCAACAAAACTTAGCGGGCATGTTTCGAGGTTTTTTGTTCCAGTTTCGTCGTGTGAAATGTTCAATGGCATAACTACTATGTATTCAAAAAATGCGCTTGCTTTGACAAAGTGCCTAGTTTGGGTTTAAAGGGCATTGACGAAGTAATTCTTGGAGAGATTATGAACAGATCAGTGACACAGGGTGATTTTCCGGACTGTTTAAAATGGGTTAAGGTATACTTATGCATAAACGTGGAGATAAATTGTTAATTGACAACTACAGGCTCGTCATGAATCTAAGTGTGTTTTCAAAAATATTTGAAAAAGTGATGTACAACCATCTTGTTGGTTTTTTAAAACAACATGACATCATTAGTCATTTACAATATGGTCTCCGATCCGGATAATCCACAGAAGATCCTGCGATTGATCTTGTTCAATATATTTCTCATAATATTGACTTAAAGAAATATTCAATATGCTTATTTTTTGATTTGCGTAAGGCATTTGATTCGCTTAACTTTTTGTTTGTACCAAACTTGAACATCTAGGGATTCGTGGGTGTGTAAATCAAACTAAATGGTGAGGGATCAGAGGTTTGTTCCACAACCATGGGTACTCCTCAGAGAAGTGTGGTGGGCCCACTTTTTTTATATATATATCAATGATCCCTTGACTTTATTGACAAGGAAAAAGTACTTTTGTATGCGGTCAACACTGCAATGATTGCTCGTAATGAGTCTTATAAAGGTCTACTTTCTGATATTAATATCACTTTGTCGAGATTTAAAGCGTGGTACGATACTAATAGGCTTATGATCAACTCAGATAAGACGGTCTGTATAGAGTTCCATAATAAGTTATGCCCAGTACATAATTCACCAATATCATTTTTGGGGGTACCCTTGAATTACAGTGAGATTAGAAGTTTTCTTGGTATCACTATTGATGAACTATTATCACATAGTGACCATATAGTGGCTTCTCTCACCATCTTTGTTTGTAGCTTTTAGATTCTAATTTGAAGTTGTTAATTGTTTGTCGTGGTATACTTGATATCTGCTTTTTATCTGTTTTTAGTGTGTTTTGTGATAGTTTGTATGGTTCGTAAAAGTTTGTATAGTTCTATGGTGTGTCATGTATATAATTGTATATTTGGGACTGAATAATAAATAAATAAAGAATAAGTAAGATGTAGAAAAAATTCTATGTAATTTTTATAGAATAATTTTTTTTTGCTTTAGCGGCACGGAACCCCGGGGTTTAACAAAAACGACTAATAAGTGGGTAACCTACTTTTATAGATATGTAACTTATACTGTTAATACTCATTATTTTACAAATCAATGTTTTCTAGCAAAAATATCTTATCAGCTACATCGCAGGTATAGTTCTTTTATTACTAGCTAAAAACGTTTAAGGAAGGTGTATAATTATTATAATTTAAACTCGTAGAGAGACAGAGCAAAGGTCTGCCTGTTCTATAAACTGACCTGTTAATGAGACTTAACAAGCACCCACCATGTCCGACGCCTACTCAGACTCTAACAATTTATATTACTTACCGTTCTGTCCAGCAGAGAGCATCTTCCCTATACCTGTAACAAAATCATTCATTAAACTATTTTAAAGGCTTTCAGGTAATTGTATTTATAATATATTTGTCACAAAATTTTATAGCGTGTTGTACAGAAAAAGTCTTGATTTGTGCTTGTAATAACACAAGCTAGAATACATGTACATATATTCAAACAAACAAAATTGTTTTGTTGCTGTCACTTGCAATATTTGACTCCAGATACCTTAACCATCTTTGTACAAATTTATGATTAACAAATGTTTTAATTTTGTAGTTTGAAAATGATAGAGCTGTCAAATTTAAAAAATTCTAATTAAATCTTATTTATTGAGTGATCTAATTATTATGCCCAAGGTGTGCTGTATCTGCGAGTTAACCGCATAGCTATGTCAAGCGCGGCTCAAACCAAGCGGTAATTTTTGACGTTTCTGTTTGATCTGTCGTGTGTTTATCCGATCACAGAAACATTGAAGAACATCTAAAACATCTAGAATTCAGAAGGAAAACTTGATCCAGTTAGCTTCCGCGCTGGCTACTTCCTTCATTTACATAAAAGAAAACCAATAGTGAAGCTTCCAATAGTAGATAGTAGTCTCCAAGTCTCTATTTACTACCACCATATTTGTCAGGAATCATGTTTTCATTTTTAGATGGCATATCTTTTGACATTCGGATAACTTGCTGCTGTTTTAAAAAGAAAATAATTTATGCAGGAGTACCACAAGGTAGTAGCTAAATGTAAAATATCTTCAGTTAGGTATTAGGTAGGTACTGCATTTTTATAATATTGATTTTTGACGATAAAACTTGAGTGCGACATTATAGTCTATCCCTTTGTTTAAATTCAACAAAACAAATTTTGTTTGATAAGATAGTGTTAAAATAAAACAATACAACCATTTACATATTTACATTGTTTCCGAAAATGTAAAAATCGGATCTTTAAAAAAATTAATTGCCATAGCAACGAAGTTTCTTACGCTAGAAAAATTAAATATCGCCAGTTTATAGCAAAAAATATGTCAAAAACCTTTGGTAAAACATTTTTTTGAACAACGAATATCTCAGTAAATACATATGCCTTTCCATACTTTTTACTAACCCTGTATAACCCGTTGCAAAAGTCTGTTCGCAGTGCGTCATGGTAGTCCGTTTTCATAAAAAAATATTTTAATAGCTTATTTTTATCAACCTACAAAACTCAGGTTTTGGTATATAACAAAGTCGTTAGGAGGGCAACATGTATAGCAAATTTGATTAAATAGACGTTATTATTTTCGGAGATACAATCATGTCTAACCTGATACTTTGACGTTTGAAAGATTTTAATGAAAATTCGATACCATAACGCAATTGCTGCGCTCAGACTTTTTATTTATAGTTGACCACATTATTAAAATAACATGAGACAGTGTCACAGTAATGCTGTTTGAAACTTATAGTTGTGGAAGATTGCGTTATGAATGGACGAGTGACTAAGTGAAACCTTTATTCTTCATTCAAATTCAAGGTTAAAACTGCAACGTTTATAAACGAATTTATTAGATAAATACGTAAATAGCCCAGCTTGCATAATATGTCTAGTCTCTCACCAGTTTGTCGATGAGCCTGATCTCTCTCAACTTATATCAATGAAGTTTTTGATACACAACCTTGACCAGCTCACGATACTATTTAAATAATTGGTTTTGTTATAGTAAATTATATCTACAGATCTACAGTGTGAAACAACCAAATGAAATAAAGTCAATATCTAAATTATTGTGCAAATTCACAAAAAAACGCAAAACACGTCACACCCTGACATTCAACCCCCTTCGAGTGACAGTTGCAGCCCACAAATTTTTAAATAGGAAGTAGGGGCTTCTGATACCTCATTTGAAAGATCTCTTCATTCTATATTCAAAAAGGCTCGAAACACTAAGTGCGATATGGTAGTGAATTTTTATAGAAATGATCTGGCATCTAACATTTTTCTTTAAACATATAAAAACTGAAACCGGCCCCGGATATGGGTCGTAGGGGTCCCAGTGTGCGCTAATTTAAAGCATTTTTTTTAAATTCAAAACTCGGGATCTTCTTATTAGTGAATTGTTTCTACAAAAATTCACCAAATATGCGAAAAAAACACACCAATCTTAATATAGGACATGTTCAAAATGCATGCGTTGTATGTCTCGGCAGCATTCTAATTGTAAATAAAGGTGCCTTATAATGCTAATCGACATCTGAGGCGCGACCGACCTAATCGCAACCGTTATTATTCTTTTCGAGGTATTAAATAGCGTGGTTTAGTTCTGTATACCTTAATTTTCACATATCCCCATAATAAGACATCTAATAGCGTAAGATCGGGTGATCGTGCTGGCCATTCTAACGATTCTCGCTCCCTATCCACCGATTTGGAAATATTAGTTCGAGGTACTGCAGGACATTGATTTAGTAATGTGCTGATGCTCCATCCTCCTGAAATCATATCACATTCGCTGAAACTTGTAGGCTTGCTGGATCACGATACAAGTTCGCCAAAGTCGGCACGACGTAATTATGGAGCAGTGCTAAATAGTTATCTCCATTCAAATTGCCATCAATAAAAATGACATGGTTTCCAACTATTCCTGTCCGACCAATAACATTTTCAGGGTATTGCGTATGTTCTCCTTTCATTCAGTCTGGACGTTCTTTAGACCAATAGTGACAATTTTGATTTACACTTATCAGAAAACAAAACATATACGGCAAAAAATTAACATATAACATCTAAGATGAAAAACTGTATATCAGTCAACAGGTAATCTTTGCATTACAAATTTTTAAACATTTCACGCTTTTTCGACAGTTTCCCAGTACGGTTTTGTACCCCTTCCGCTCATATACATTAAAATTGGACGTAAACTCAACAAGGGGATTCACTGGAGTATTCCAAACGCAGAAGTTCTTCTTCTTTGAACTATTGGGTTGTATCTTGTATTATCAGATCACTTTCAGTACGCATATCGGTGTGATCGGGTTCTTAATTATTCATGTGTTCCGAGACCTTATTTCTGAAATTGTGCATTGTTCACCTTGCTTTCTTTTCATGGCCATTATATCTAGTGTTGCAGTGATTGGAGCGTGTATGTGTCGCGATTCCGCGATCCGTGACATATCATTTGTTTTCTACATTGCTTTTGCAATGGGGAAAATGCGAGGCGCAGATTGTTTGCAGCCAAGGGCCGGAGCTAGCTCATTTGCTTGACATGAAAAATTTACACTTCTTTAATTTCGATCGTTTGACAGTATTTGCTCTAATAGTTTCTCTTTTAGCTGTACAAACTAGGCTACTTATATTGTAACATGGGTTTCTTTTCCCCTAGTGTTTCACTTGGGAGAAAGGGGGATGCTTCGTTGTGGGGGTTTTCTTTCCCCTCTTGCATGTCTACAACCACCCTCGTTGCGTAAAGCACACGACAATTTTCCTGGGAGCAACCCTCAAGAAAGTTACGGGACCTGGGGCAAGTAGGGGTATTGTGCGGGGAGGTAGGGTTTAAGGGGAATATCGATTCAAACAGCTTTTGGAGGTGCGATTAAGCCGTTTCCTTCGCATTGTCTGCTTATATTTCTTTTCTTTTGTCTTCCCGTCCAGCACCCCCACTCACTCCTGACCCTGTAATTTTCTTGAGGGGTGTTTCTGGTTTCTTCAGTATTTAGGGAGTGTTCTAATCATGTTTCTGAAAAAAGTTTTTAAAAAGCCTCCGTGGACTAAACTGCAAATTACCAGAATATTAAATGATATGCAGTTTTTTATCTCAGGTCTTAGTGGTTGCCTTACTGGCGTCAAAAATTTTTAAAGTATAAGTTTAGTCCGTTTTTAATGAATTTTCCTAGAAAACATTAACTAATAGGGAGATCACGACTTTTGAATTTGGAATATTTTTTCAAATGAGCGCGAATGAGGGTCCCTAGAACCCATATCCGAGGTCAGTTTCAATTGTTATATATATATATATATATATATATATATATATATATATATATATATATATATATATATATATAAATATATAAATATATATATATATATATATATATATATATATATATATATATATATATATATATATATATATATATATATATATATATAATCACCGATAACCCAAAAAATAATGGGTTGACTGATGAAATTTGGCAGATACCTTCCTCTAAGTTCGGTAGCC
The DNA here is from genome assembly GCA_964006375.1 of Tillus elongatus. NCBI lineage: Eukaryota > Metazoa > Arthropoda > Insecta > Coleoptera > Cleridae > Tillus > Tillus elongatus. Next base: position 87,149,036 of record OZ023269.1, on the reverse strand, counting down.
AGGAAGATCTGACCAGTTTTTCCGGGAAAATTTTGGGTTTGCTTTCGAAACAAATTTTTATCTCCGAAAATAACAGAGCTATAGTAACAAAATTTGGTACGAAGGTTCATGTTATAAAAGGTAAACTGCATACCAAAACTTATAAACTTATATCTTGCTGTTATAAGAAAAAAAAGTTATAAGCATTTAATAAAAAAATGTTTCAATGAAAATTCACTAGCATAACGCACTGGCTGCGTCCAGACTTTTATTGCTTTTTTCAATATTTTTTACCGTTTTCTAAAGAGTTAACTGTAGTTTAATGCTTGCTTTGCGAGTGGTAATAATTCTCAGCTATGAAAAAGATTTTCGGTTTTTTACATGGTTTGTTTCCTGCTTTTTGTGCTTGCGTAAACGTCTTATAGTAATTATTAGAAGTTCATGCTGCTCATGTTTTAACATTGTTTTTGGCGTTTCTGTAAAGTATTTTAGTGTTCTTGAGGATGACTTGAAATGGGTCGAAATCCAGAGTTTATTAGTATGAAGTCGCATATAATCAGTCCAGCCTTGTTTGCCAATTACCAAAAGGCGAGAAGAGAGTGTCCCTGTTTATCCTACTAATTTTGAATGTTCCAACTATATAATAGGCTTAATACAATCATCATCTTTAACTTTTTTTATTTTTATTTTATTTTCTGGCACTAAAGCAGTTTATGTTGTCTATAGTAGCAATTATATTTCCTCAGACAATTAATTATCAAAATCACGCTGGTCTCGTTCTCCATTACTGACACCATTGTAAAAAATGTTATCATACTGTTCGATGTAGAACTCAGAAGTCTGTGTCAAATGAACGCCATATTCAAGGTTAATATACCCAAACCAACCAACCCATTAGTATGAAGTGACTGCTTGAAGAAATGCTCTCAATTATTTGGTCGTGTAACTGTTAACAATATATATATATATATATATATATATATATATATATATATATATATATATATATATATATATATATATATATATATATACTTTATTTGTTTGCTGTACTTTTTGTGATTTTTATTGTTTTACGTGGACTGCAGTTTCGAACGGTCCCGGTCCGAAACTGCCGTCCACATAAACCAATAAAAAATCACAAAAAGTACATCAAACAAATAAAGTGTATATTTAAAAGTGATTACAGTGTAGTGCAACATTACAATATATATATATATATATATATATATATATATATATATATATATATATATATATATATATATATATATATATATATATATATATATATATCAGGAATGAGACAGTATCTCTGTTTTCTATGCAAATTCGCTAAAAAACGGTGGTAAAATTAAAATTACTGAATGTACAAAAGACATTTTCATTTTCTTTTATAACCGCTACTTTAACATCACTGGCTTGATATTATTGCTAAGTTTGAATGTAATAAATCAAACAACTGCTTTCACGGTATGAGATAAAATGTAAAGCAAGTAGTACAATGTCGATGGTGTAATTTAGCATAAGCCCGGATAGCTAGCTTATAGTTATTTTTATGTGTAATAAGGTTGTTAAAAGTTGCGCATAAGGGGGTAATAAGCGGCAGTGGTTTTATGTTTCACGACGCAATATGAGAATATGAGGTGTTTGTAGAACAGAGAATCTGGCAAACGGTACAAATAACAGCTGTATGCGATTGCCTCCTAGTCTCATTGTAAAATTTGACTCGCGTATTTTTGCTAGGGTGCAAAGCGATGCTCACAGTTATGATAAAACATAACATTTACAGGAGACAGGGCCATTTTACGACTACTACTATCTGCAGCATACTGTGTAGGTGCTATACATTGGTAAAGCATTTATGATAAATTTATTGAATCACTTTATGAAATGCCAGTTTTATGGTTAATATAAGCTATTCGAATGACAATAAAAATGCCTCGGAGTTTACTTAAATAAATACACGTAAAAGTGCATTTCAGCTCACATGTACTTTACAGTTATACACACATGGACGATGTGCCATTGGCTTTGTTATTGTAGATATATTGAAAATTTTCAAAAGCTGTATTGTTATACTAGATTCGAAGCATTTTATAAAATTAGGTGCCATTATACAGGATGTTTCACAAAATACTAACGGATCCAAGTTTTATTTTTCCTAACGGAACACCTATAGATTGTAACCTATTTAGATACAGTACAGTAGCGATAATTAGGATCAATTAACACTGGGCCGATCCGGACCTTAGAGGAATCGGGATTATTGTGTGTAAAAAAAGTCGCCTTGTTAATATGTAACTTATTTATTTTAAAATAAGATATTTTGATAAAAATTAACCATAAAACATCATATATTCTAGGAACGTATCAAATAAAGACTAGATTCTTGATCTTAAATCCTTCTAGTTTCTTCAGTCTTGCTAATGGGGACACATCTGAAGTTGGCACATTGCTTTCATATGACGCCCATTCCAATACAACGCTTAATGTTTTCATTGCCTCTTCATGCCGTATTATAGGTCTGTTTTCTTCGCCCTCTTCAACATCTTCATCGTTACTCTCGCAGTTGTCTTGAAGACACTAATATTTAAGGATCCAGTGATTTTACCTCATCGGTGCTTAAATTGGCATCGTTGTTAATTTCTGTTAACATATTGGCAATTTGCTGTACTTCGACAGTACAATTTAAGTTTCCTCAGGTACACTCAGAGGTATCAAATTTTCTGGTCCATCCCGTTGACATCTGATGCCAGAAGATTACGCCACCATTTTTGTATTGCCTCTGGTTATACTTTTCCCAAGCATTGTGTAGTATCACTATTGCACTATTTCCATCAAAAGACCCTTTCTGTAAAACATTTTAGTCAAGTTGATTATGTTTTGGTCCATCGGTTGGATTAAAGCTGTCGTGTTTGGTGGTAAATACATGACCACTATTTTTTCATTAAAGCTTGCAAATTGCCTTCACTTTTGAATAACAAGGGACATTAGGAACATCACACCGGAGGTTGTAACTAAGGTCAGAAACGAGTTTTACATAAGATTAATTCGCTGTCAGCGAAAAAAATGGAGAACATTGAACATTTATATATTTAAGACATGTTCAATTTAATTGCAAATGTTCCTTTTTCAATTGTGAATTTCAGAATAAACGGTTTAAGTTTTATTGTCAGTCAATAAATTTCCACCCTGTCAAGCGGTCTATGACTGTTGGACCCAAATGTTTGGTACGATCCAACAAAGAAAAAATTTCGGTCAAAAATGTTGGGGTTGCTATTTGAAAAAAATTAATAATGAGTGGGGGTGACATGGTGACCGGTGAAAATTACAAACTAATACAACAAGGTGTGAAACAAAAAAATTTAGTTGACGTGTCCGAGCGTTTTTCATAAAAAACATCTGTATCTCTTCGAATTTTCAATTTTATTCCATAACTGCGGTCCACACTGTATATTGGTGAATTTTTATTTTAAAAAATTCACTAATAGAGAGGTATCGATGGTGAGACTTTGCAAAAAATTTTTCAAATGAGCGCGAACTAGGACCCCTAGAACCCATATCCGGGGTCAGTTTCAATTTATATATATATATATATATATATATATATATATATATATATATATATATATATATATATATATATATATATATATATATATATATATATAGGTATCCAACGGCTAACTTAAAAAATAATTAACCGATTTCGATGAAACTCGGTAAGTGCCTTTCTTTTATTAATGGCTTGGATGATTTCGTTAGCCAGGAAAATCGGACAAGGTTTTCCGGGAAAATTTTTAGGTTTCTTTTGAAAAAAAATTTTTCTCCGAAAATTACTAAGTTATTTTAACTAAATTTGTTGAATGTATTGCCTTGATAAAGACCTTACTACGAACCAAAATTCAACTTTCTAAGTTTATAGAAAATTTGGTTTTTCAAATTTTGAGTTTTCTTTCGAAAACAATTTTTTTCTCCGAAAATTACAAAGTTATGTTCATGATATTTGGCAAAGATGTTGCCTTGGGAAAGGCCTTACCACATACCAAAATTCAACTTTCTATATTTATCAAAAAGTGATTTATCCAAATTTGAAGCATTTATTAAAAATTCACTACAATAACGCTCTTGCTGCGTCCCGAACTTTTTATTTTATTACTACAAAAACATAATTAGCATAACAATGTCTAAAGTGTTAAAATTATTGGTGGTCACAATCGTCCGACAAAACAAATTTAAATTATTTAGATATACGCTTCTACGCTATATGAATGATATCTACTGCTGCACATTAAATTTGATTACAGGACTGCTTTAAATGTTCATTCCGTAATATTAGGACATCAGTGACGTCTGACGTCGAAAATCTGGTGTCCAGTATGCCGAATGCAGCATGCAATGACAACCTCGGACTCCGGGCTCATCACATTGTCATTAGGCGTTTGAGAGGTCGCTCATTTAAAATGCTGTACGTGTAGGGGCCGTTACCACCACATGCCCACTGACAACTTTACGAGGAGCACCACTTCAAACCACATGTTACACTTTGGGTTGCTGCTTTATGCACGGTACATGACACTCCCTTACGTGTCGGTTGTCGACCACCTCTCCTTCCTCCTTCCTCTTTCGAATCTAACACTTTGCATGCTAAACGTGCCGCTACTGTAATGAATCTCTAGCAGGACTTTTTCAGCTTCTCACATTCCTGCAGGCTGCTCTAGAAAAAAGAGCGTAGTTATCGATGTATGTATGACATTTGTTGGCGACTCTCATATATTATTTAAATGTTTTGTGTATAATATGTATATTATACACTTCATCATCACAGTCTGAAGGCGATGTTATCTAGTTGTTGCAACCATACTTCTCTTCATCCAACTGCTTTAAAAAAATCACTGTAGATTCCGCAGATCATCAATTGGACCACGTTGTCCAGAAATTTTCCTCTCGATCTACTTCTTAATTTTTAGTGAATTTTCGTAAAAAAAATTCACTAATGGAGAGATCCCGACTTATAAATTTTGAAAATTTTTTTGCAAATGAGCGCGAACTAGGACCCCTAGAATCCATATCCGGGGTCAGTTTCATTTTATATATATATATATATATATATATATATATATATATATATATATATATATATATATATATATATATATATATGTCACACCGATAACTCAAAAAATAATGGGCCGATTTTAATAAAATTTAGCATGTGCCTTCCTTTTGTAAATGGCTTGAATAATTTTGTTAATCGGGAAAATCGGACGAGGTTTTCCCGGAAAATTTTGAGTTTTCATTCGAAAAAAAAATGTATCTCAAAAAATCAAAAAGCTAGGATAACCAAATTTGGTAGGTAGGTCTACGATATAAAAAGTAAACTATACACCAAATTTAGATTTCTATGTTACAAGAAAAAAAGGTATAATAAAATATTTTGCGCCAGATCATTTCCATGAAAATTCACTACCATAACGCACTTGCTGCGTCCAGGCTTTTTCCAAGTATGCGCCCTTGTGATTATTTCTAACAAATTTTGCCTTCCTCCTCTCGATTTCTAATCATTTGTATTTTCCAACCTCTTGTAGCACATTTTAGTAAATTTTCGTAGAAAAAATTCACTAAGGAGAAGATCGCGACTTTTGAATTTTTTTTTATTTATTCAAATTAGCGAGAACTAGGCCATCTAGAACCCACATCCGGGGTCAGTTTTAATTTTTATATGTTAATAATGGGCCAAGTTTGATCAAATTTGGTAAGTATTATCCATCTGCAAGTGGCTATGACAAGTTCGTTAGTCAGGGAAATCGGACCAGTTTTTCCGGGAAAATTTTATTTTAGGTTTTCCATCGAAACATTTTTATATCTTCGGAAATTACAAAGCTGTCGAAACCAAATTTGGCACGTAGTTTTGTATTATATAAAATATGAACTTCATATCAAAATTTAGATTCATAAGTTAAAAGTTAAAAAAGTTATAAGCATTCAAAGAAAAAAGATAATTTGGTGCCACTGGTGATCAGAGAAACGTACAAGATCAAAATAATGTGTGTTAAACAAAATCTATTTTATCTATCTATTACAGACAAAGACTATTTTTTCTTGGCTCAAAGAAATTAGAGAGTACAAGAAAGTTTTGTAAATTTTATAGTTTTTCTTCTGAAAATGTCAAAGATTCAAAACTAAAAATTGATGAGTTTTAACAAAGGTTTCAATGAAACGATCAAATTCTGAATGAGCAGATGGTAGAGGTGTAGCCAAGGTAGCTAACAGAACATGGCATGCCATTGTGGACAATTCCTCCTGTGGAATGTGCTTTTTCATCTCCTTGGAGAGCTGGAACAGTTTAAAGAGGGCAGCTAGGCTAGGCTAGGTTTGAATGTGAGTGGGCCATACCGGTCCCTCCACCGCGATCACAATGTCTATTGTGGCTCACGCTTAATGGTCTATATTTCGCCCAACAAAGCCAGCCTCCTGCAGAGGTCGATAATTTTTGTGGTGATCTTCCGGAGCAAGCTTTGTCTTGACAAAGAGCAGGTATCTAGTCCTCTCCGCCGCCGGACAGGAACACAGTACGTGCTCTGCTGTCTCTTCACTCTCCATACACAGCCGGTAATCGGTCTCCTGACCGACCCCAATACGGTGCATGTGGTGACGCAAGCGGCAGTGTCCTGTATACAGGCCGACTAGAGTACTCAGTTGTCTGTTTAACTCTAGAAGTTTTTTAACCCTTGACTCAGACGGGCCATTAATGAAGGCCTTAGAGTGAGCTAATCCTGGCAGATTTTGCCATTGCTGGCTTGTCATTCTTTTTGTCAAGGTCTTTAAGGTGCGTTTTGCTGTGCATGATGTAATCCCCAGCACCGGTTCTGGTCCGATAAAGTCCCTCTGGGCACCACTCGTGGCAAGCGCGTCGGCCGCAACATTGCCATCATGGTCCGAGTGATCTGGTATCCAGACCAGTGACACTACGTTACAGCTGCCCAGTTCGTTGAGGGCAGATTTACAACTCCATACCGTTTTTGAATTGCAACGGTAGGAACCAAGATCATTTATTGCAGCTTGGCTATCTGTATATATCTTTATCGATTTGTATGTTCACTGGTTTCCTATGTTTTCCCTTGCACACATCTCGATGGCATACACTTCTGCCTGGTGTATGGTTGCGTACTTTCCGAGGCTAGCTGATAGTCTAGCATCGGTGTTGCCCCCATATGCGCCGGCTCCTACTCCCATATTGGTTTTGGAGCCGTCAGCATACCAGCAGAGATCAGCTCTCAATAGGGTCGTTTGATTTCGTTCCCAGTCCTCCCTTGCCAGGAGGACGGTCTTGAAAGACAGATCTCTACTGATCTTTGTAGGCATCAAGTCTGAGACCATTCCCAGAATCTCATGACCCTCAATGTCATCAAGGAGTCCGGACCCTCCCAGACTGATTTCCTTCGGCATGCTATCGGCCGTTTGTTTTAATCTGTATGTTGTCCACCTCGCCACCCTCTCCAGCCATATGTGAAGAGGTAAAATATTAAGGAGGACCTCCAGAGCGGCTGATGGTGCGGTGCTTATCGCTACCGTTATCATCAGACAAGCTTGTCTCTGCAGATGAGCCAGTTTGGCCCTCGCGATACCACGAAGTGTCTTGGGCCACCCAACTATGGCTCCATATGTTATGATTGGTCTACATAGAGCCAGTACATCTGTTGGGGGTTTGTTCCCCAGTTATTTCCACAGATTCTACGGCATGTCCACAGTGACGGTTTAGCCCTACGGATTACATTCTCTAACTGTACGTCCCAGTTGAGCTTCTTATCTAGGGTAACCCCCAGATATTTTGCTTGTTCCGTAAATGGAACCGTTTCCGCCATAAGAATAGGTGGTTTTAATTTATCCAGCCTTATTCTTCTGGTAAATGGGACAATGATCGTTTTGCAGGGGTTCACAGACATCTGTTCAAGAGGGCAGCTATTTGGAATATATAGTTGCCTGCCTACCAGAATACCATGGCCAATTTTTGGTAACAATTAACCATGGCCTTAGATACAGGCATTTTCTTTGACATGTTCATTAAATTGTGAATATCCTCAATGGCTTTGTATGCCGCCTGTCATAGTTCCATCTGGATAGCGAAATCGAGTTGGTGTGGATGATGCATAGAAGAAAATATTTAAAAAATATCTTTAAAGTCATAGATTTCTGTTTTAAATGTTACTCTTTCTCATTTGATGAAATATTTGCAAAAAATCCATTTGAAATATAAACTATTTGCTATGCTAAAGCATAAATTTACATAAGAGCTGATAACCCGTTCATTACAACAAACCTGACATGTGCTCCATAGTTTGTTAGAGCGCCGGTATAGTATTTAAACTCAGGAATGACGCGGGTTTAAATCCAAAAGGTGTGTGAACTTTTTGTTTTAATTTTTTATTCTTTTCTTAACGTTATATGATCAGGCTATATAATTGTAATGAATTTTTAGAGAATGATTATAGAAAAAATTAAATAATCAGATGAGAACTCTGTAGGCTTTTAATTCAAATTTTAATAGCAGATCAGGTGGTTTTTGTTGCGCTAACTTGGTTCAGCTATTCCATACAGCTGTAGATACTTTTCTGTGGCTTCAAAAGTGCTTGTTTTCTTTGCAACCCGTTTCGCTTTTTACGGCATCGTCAGGCAAGAGAAATGTTTTCTGTGGGCCTGCAGAATAAATATCTACGTCTGTATTTGGATCAGATTGTGTAAATTAATTTAGTTCATTAGCAAATTTTCAAGTACAAAATGTTCTTGTTATAGCAAATTTTCTTACAATTTTTTTAACGAATTATTTGAAAGATAAAATTGTATGTAATTTTATTGAAAGCTAAATTTGTGTGAATTTTTTGTGTGAAAAATATTTAACAAAAATTGTTTACATAAAATTTTTTCACCAATTTTTGTTGAACTATTTTTTAGAATTTTCATAAGAAAAATTTTTCGTGGATTTTTGTAAACAATTTTGTTTGCACATTCTTCTGTTCTTCTTCTAAAATTTTCGTTGAAAACATTTTTTTCTCAAAGTTGCATCCAAAAATTTGCTTATGACGAGATCACTAATTTAAGACATTTAAAAAATTCCTTAATGTCGTAACCAAAAACAGTGAACTATATATAGTTCACTGTCATAAAATAATAATAATAATAATGTCCCGCTTATTCATAGCTCACCTTTCCGCTTCATACATTATGACAGTCCATACGTATGACTTGATAAACATCTTCATTAGGTCATTGTGTAAATGGTTATGAGTGACAAAAGTATATTGTCTATTGAACGGTTGCTTTGTCATCTTAATGCCCTTTTTCAGGCCTTTGCTATATTGATGAAGATGATGCACAATAATGCTCACACTGTACGTAAATATTTCTGCTTCTTCAAGTTGTAGGCCGTTTAGCTTTATATTTAATTACACAGTGCTGTTCCTACTTATCTTCATTATTTTTGTTTTCAATAAGTTGATTTTTAGTTTGAATTATTTTAACACAACAATCAGTAAACTGAGCAAACTTTACAATTATTTTTCTGTTTCTCATATCAACCCTATTAAATCTGCGTACCTTATGCAATGGACCGTTATCCATTTATTTTGATTCGGGTTGTGTTTTCTTACAGTTTATTTATTTTACGTTCATTAAAGAGCTTAAACAAAAATGACGATAATGGGCATCCTTGCCGTACAACTCTTCCTATTTTAGCTTTCATTTCATATCCGTTAATATCTAGTATGGTATTTTAATTTTTGTATAGATTAGGAATCATGCGTCTTTCTCTCCAATCCGGTTCAGCTCCCTTCATTATATGAATGAGTATTTTCCTATCCACATTATCGAATGTTTTTGCAGGTCTACAAAGCGAGAAACGAATCTCTATTTTTATCAAGCCTCCTTTGTTCTATTGTTTTAAGTGACAGCACTGCTTTTATAATTTCTCAGCTGTATCTATTTCCAAACTTATCTTTATCAATGCATATATAAGCTCACTGTATTATTTGCACTAATGTGTATTACATTTAAGGGCAGAATTTTTAAATATTTTTTATTAAACGGTTCGATTTTTGCTGCAACACTGAATTTACAAAAGTCTGTGGTAAATGGAAGAGTAGATGCATATTCCGAAGCCATTCCACATTCTTCATACATATATACATACATACATACATACACTGTATTACAGTTGCAGTTAAAAACAATTCACTATCACTTTCATTATGCGTTTTCTAAATATCTTGTGACTAGATTCCTTGAACTTTTTCCTATCTTCAGTAGATAACTGTTAAAATGATCAAGCTTAGAATGTACAGGTTTTCTACTAAAAAATTAGTAAATATATAAAACTAGAATTAAAACAGCTTGAACAAGTTAGTAACCTTTAATGAATCAAGTCATAAGTTTCAATTACAAACCAATCAAACACCAGCATAACAACTCTTTGAGATAGAAATAAAAGATAATCTAATAACAAGAGAATATAGACAATGAATCTCCAAACGGTACGTGCAGCTGCTATGGTATTTTTCAGTCTTCGCTTTCCTTGCTTTTTCCCAAACATTTTTAGCTTTGTCCACCACTGGACTGGTTTAGCAGAACAATTATTTAAGTTGCTACAAAAATGATCTGCCGTAACCATACATCATATATATATATATATATATATATATATATATATATATATATATATATATATATATAGATATATATATATATATATATATATATATATATATATATATATATATATATATATATATATATATATATATATATTGTCTTTCGAGTCCTGCAAGCACTTGGTAAGGCGCTGCAGATTTTTTGCGTTAACTTGTCTGCAACACCTTCCGCTTAAGCACTTTTTATGGTATCTTATTTTTACCTCTTGGGCCATACAGTCTGATCATGGGATTGTATGTTTGTGCCTGACAAATATTTATGTCAACATCCATAAAACATTGTTGATCCCAGAATAGGCTTTATTTACTTCTCTAGATTGCCCTTTCATTGCTATTGTTAGCCCAAACTAAAACGAAATAAAAACAGTTATAAAAGTAATTTACCCTATTCATATTTCTCTATTTCGGTCGAAATTTTGTAAGCACCCAATGAGGCTATGCAGATTTTTTGGCTTAATTTGTTTGAAAACATATCCACCTTAACCACGATCTATTATTTTTACATACTGTGACATGTATTATTAAAGGATCGAACGTTCATGTCTGACAAACCTTCAACATCGGCGAAACCATTGTCGATGCACGAATACACTTAATTTCTACTTTCATTATTATAGTTTCTCCAATCTAAAACTAAATAAAAATTATTATAAAAGTTATCTGCCGTATCGATGAATATTTCCTATCCCAGTAGAAAATCTGCAAGCATCTGGTACGGTCAGTTAAGGTTTAGCGCTGTGTTTTACATAGAACTGCACTTTACCTCCTGTGCCATGTTACAGTATTAGATCGTAAGTTCGTGATTGACAAACTTCTACACCAGCATTGAACATTGTGGATGAAAAAACACGCTTAAGTTGCTTTTCTCAATGACTCTTTCATTATTATTAGCCTACACTAAAGCCAAAATAACACGTTTAGTGAGTACAAGATATTTAGATAATTGCTTTGTTTCAGAACCTTAGATATTACAGTGCCCAAATAAAACACCCTGTCAGATCCATTAACCGAAAAGTTTGGAAGTCTTAATTTTGATATGCGTATCGCAGAAAATTCTATGTTCTTTTTTCCAAAGGTCCCAGAAGTACAGAGAAATAGAAGACCATCTCGTTGTATAGAGCATTCGCAGCCGGTGACTTTCATAAAAATTGATAATAATGCATTATATTAGTTGAATACCTGCACCTTCTCTCTCCGATGGGAACATAAGGCCGTTGATTCCATGCGGGATATACTTTTGGGGGTATAAAACATTTCAACCTTGTTTAGAAAGGACAATGTTACGGCAAAATGTCGAGGTTAAAATGATAAAGCTGCTTTTTGGTGATTGGCCATAGCCTTGAATATTCACTGATCTTAAAAAATAATATACAATACAATATCATTGTCTAATAATAATAACTGAATAACAGCGACTGGCCAATCCAAATTTTTGATGTAGTTGATTATATTGCAACTTTTCAGACTTACGCCCTCTTTTGTTTTTGGCGATCTGAATTTTTTTCCTCTGGCCTACTTTTTTGTTTTTGAGAGATCATTAATTGGGTCAATAATATCTGATCCTTTTTAAACAGAATGTTACTGGAATTTTTCTTGCACGGTGGAGACTACTAAAAACCTTTTTGAGGTGTTTCTCTAATTTATTTTTCCTTGTCAAAAAGGCTTTGCTTACGAGTAGCCATACCAAAATCTTAACCGAACGAACTGGTGTTTTTTGAGCTCCTAAGCTTATTCGAATTACCTTTTCTTTGTTTGCCTTTTGGTATTTTTCCTGATGGAAAAATTAATTACTGTTTGTCGTTAGAAGTGGATACATGTACTTCATTGCAGTTTGGGCTTAATTAAGAAAAGTTGGACTATGTTATGGAAAGTTATGTCTGATGTCAAGATGCATTTTAAGTATTTTGGTGTAGGTGAGGATATTATTTTTATTTACTTTGCTAACAAATACTGTTATTTCTGTTGTATCGTAATCATCTACTCCGTATCATTAGATTCAAGTGTACTTTTTCGCTGATGGTGATGCCACAATATCGCAGTGTACTTCAAAAAGATCTTTAGTCAAAGCTGCTTTTCTCATGTTCATTAGGTGTGAATATGCGAGGGAAACTCCATGCTTTAGTTTTCTCAGAACTTCTTTTTTTTTTAGATGATAAAATCTACATCCAGAGGGATAGTCTTCCGATGTGTAACCTTTTGTTTCCCCTGTGTCAAAGGCGTTGGTGAGCTTCCTCAAAGGCGGATTCGCGTTCTGGGATTACAACTCATCTAAGAGCTTTATTTTATCTTTGGCACGTTATGTGGATGGTGTACTGGTGATTTATTCTGATATCATAAAGCATCTCCAGTTGCTTCTGGATTAGCTGAACAATCTGCATTCATTTGACTATGGAAATGTAAGAGGATACATCTGTATGTTTTCTTGATCTGAAACTAAATCGAAGAAGTAGCTTAAGTAAGTTTGATATTTAGAGCAATCGCACACAAACCGACCACTTGACACTGTTTAGATCGTGTCATCATATGTCATTTAAGCCAGTCCCGATCAAATTCTTAGTCGATAGGCTACTTAAAGTCCCTTTATCGTGGGCTAATTTCAACAAAGAATTCAAGTTAATAAAACAACTTACTACTAACAATTATTATCCTGTCGGCATAGTCGATAAGTTGACCAAGAAAAAGAGCCGTCAGTCTTTGAGGGAAGTGAGTTCCAGTCTCCCGCCTGTCCAGCTTCAGAGAACTTAATTCTTCTACCTCACTTATTGTGACCCCATCACTACTACTGTCGCCAGAGAATTTTTGAAAACAATGTGAAATTTGCCCACAAATTCAACAACACCATTGGTTTAACAAGTATGTTTACAACAAAGAAAACATTTCCCATCTGAGGAAGACCGGCGTCTAGTGTTTGCGCTGCGGTAACCCTCAGTGTAATGCGATTTAAATAATAATAATAGTAATAATATATTTATTTACATAAATAATACATTGTGTCATACTAAATAAGTCTAAGCGTGTGCTTGTATGTAGCACAATTTAAAACAAATCTAAGATGGAGATAAACGACTTCTGCAACTTTCACATTTGTAATTTTGTGAAACCTACAAAGGGGCCTAAATTGCGCTGCAAACAATTACCATTCGGAAGAATCGAAAAAGTTCTTAGTGTAAAAGTTTCTGAGTATCTCAAAATCAGAAATTATGCGGTAATACACGTCAGTGTTTGGTTGTTATTTAGGAAGTTGTGGTCATAGTTACAAGGATACCATTGATACGATCATACATCCGTCCAATTTTGGCGTATAGTTTGTCCTGAAGGAGACGAGGCTTCTCAGACATGTGAATGGCTCCAACAATAATGTTTTGCACCTGTCTAACACCAACACAGTGAGGTTTTCTTCGATATTTAGTCAGCTAAAAGATTAATGTTTTAGAGCTTTATGAAAATTTGGGTGGACCATGCTGGTTAAAATAGAGATTTTGAAGATTCCCTTTTCATTGTCTCTCCTGTTTCTGACATCTCACTTCCAATTTAGGTCAAATTTGACGTCTCGATTTATTTACAGTTTGGTGTTCATTTTGATTGTAAAGTTCACTTTGCTGTGCTGTTACTCTGAATACGTTAATCTTGCTGTCTTACTTTTTTCACTATGAAGAGGTTTACTTTTGTTCTCCGCTGCTACTGTTTGGAATTACTGACGACGTAGATGAAATTTTAGTTTGGGAAACGTTGTGTATGCTTTAAAGTTATGTGTAAGATTGAACGTAAACATGTCACCGATTTTGGCTTTTAATATTTATGACTTTCATCATATTGCACTATTCTTTGGAAGCTTCTTCTCAGCTGTGCTGGAAACTCTGTTTTAGTGCTTTTATTCTTTTCATTTTCATTAAAATTTCAGGTTGTAATGTTTTGGTGTTCAGCACTTTTTATGTTCTGTTTTGATTTAACAGATGTTTACTTCTGTCTGAATACCGTAGTTTAACATTAGTTTTACATTTTGACATACTCTTTGATTTTACACTTTAGTATAGTGTTTTGCATGCTGCCTACAGGAAAGAAAGTTCCTGACAAGCACGGTCTTATGTATTTTTAAGTTTTCCATTCAAAGGTGGCTGTCTACTGTCAAGCAGCCAAAACGCGTCATGAATTTAATAACTTTCTCTGACAGTACAGCCTTTTTATTCGAATAAATGTGAAGTAAACAATTAAATAGTTTTGCCCAAGCATTGGGCCTAGTGGGGCTCTCGCTTGAAATTGTTCACTCATTTTGTAAAACCATTGTCCTTACATTACCTTTGTTGAAGTTTTGTACTATGTCGTCAACAATACATGTTCCTTAACACCAAATAGTCTGTGAAAACTTTTTTTGACTTCGTATTGTTTTAAGCTGGTTAGCTAACCATTTTCATACTATTTTAGGTAGGTTGTCCAGTAAATTTATAAGGTGATATTTCTTTGGAGCTGTGTGGTCTTTATTGGGTTTGAGGACACGCATTACGTGCACTACTTTCTATTAGGTGGGAAAATGTTGGTTGTAAGATGAGAATTATCTTTATTTAGTTTCATTAAACCACGGCTTTCTGTAATGGGTTTTTAATAATTTGTTGTTGATAGGTAGTCTTCTTTTTCTTTGTCACGTTATTTTGTTGGTTGTCGCCGTTGTGGGTCTGCCTAATAAGTAGTTGCTCATATATCTGCTATTACATCAACCTTATACTAAACCTTGTAATACATTTTTTTGTCATGTTCTTGAGTCGACATATTGCTTTGTAGACTCTTTTGTCATTTACTTTGTTGTTTTTGGGGGAATTTTGTGTCCATTTACTGTTAGTGTAATATTTTTTCTTTGTTTTATTACTACACATTTCTGGTCTATTAATAACTCTATTGTTGCCGGCTCAGTTAACGCAGCCGTGGCATTGTGTCTAAACAAGTTGAATGCCTACACGTTTAGTTCTTCGCAAGAGGCGTTAAGCTGACAGACCCGTCTACCATGCGATCTTAGGCACGTAAAAGATCTCCACCCTGTTTAACAAAGACAGGAGTTCGGCAAAATTCTCAGGTTGGCGAGGTGTAACTGCTCTCTGGTGTTAGTGATGGGTCCTAGTTGCGGAAATAGGCCGACGTTAAAGAAACAAAAACACTTAAACACACACACACTAACTTTCATTGTGTATTTAATGTATTTTGCTACAAATTTCTGTCTTGGCTTTTGCCTTTGAAAAGTAAGGTTTTTGTTTGATAACTATTTTGACGTGTACTGTTTGTTTTCATCTTTTGAATTGGGTGATAGTTTTCTTACCTATTCTACGAGTTTAGCAGAGGGATTAATAGTATTATTAGTTGTAATATTTCTGGGTAGCGTTTTCGGTATTTTGTCCACTTACTATTTGTGTGGCTTCTGAATATTTTTTGTCGATATAATAACCGCTGAGCCATTAAAACCGCCAGCGTCAGCAGACTTGTGGGTTAACACTTCAAGGTAATTGAAACCTAATTACACAAAAGTCATTTTGTTACAATAACTGCTTTTGGAACGTCTGTGGGAAACATAACTACTGTAACTCAAAACTTAATATTTACTTAAGTAAACAGCACAACACACTTGTTTCATTATTTCTTTTCGTGTACCAATAATAAGTAAATTCTTTTCAGAAACTGCATCCCCTAAAGACGCAGAAAACTGGTGGAAGTGAGCATCAGCGAATAAACGGTCCTAGGTGAAAGAACTTTCCTTTTGTCGTATTGTAATGTGCATGTCATTAAATATGAGGTGACATATTGAAAGGAAATGCGAATGGGCCTTTGAAAGGCAACAGACCTTTGGAACGATCGTGTAAGTGAAAGACATTATTATAGAAATTCCATTTAAATTTAAACGTTGAAAAACTTTCAACACAAAAGCACCCTAATCTTTCATGCTTGATGCTATGATCCTTAAATCACCCTGCAACTTTCAAGGAACATATTACATTTTTATCCTTATTTGTAATCCTGTCTGCAAACAATATTATTTCTAATTATACTAACCATAATCAGCGTTTTGATACACATTTAATAAGTCAGTCATAAATAAAATTTTGTTTAAAGCTGTAACGTGAAAGACTTTAGCAATTTTGTATTAAAAAAACAGCCCATCAGTAGAACTATTAATTTAATATATCGTGCCTAGCAGAATATTAAAGCAATTTACCCACCAATTTTAAACGAACCAACTTTTCTTCTTTATTTTTTTTTAGAGATTTCCAAAAATAAATTTTCAAAAGAAAAACTGCTTCGATTGGGCTGGCTCACGACTTTATCCAAGCTAATAGTAAAATTGGCAATGGGTTCTAGAGACCCCAGTTGACGCTCATATAAAGACATTTTTTAAGAGTCTTACGCATGTGTCCGCTGCCTTGGTGGCCAGGCAGTAAGCATGTTTGCCTCCAAAAGGAAAGATCCTGGTTTCATATCCTAACGACAGCTTGAGATCATTTCAATTTTTCAGTACATAATGTAAAATAAACATCTATCGAAATTGTGGTATCGTGCTTTTCGTAGGGGGCGCAAAGCCGGCCGTCATATTGGACACATTAAATATTCCTGCCCACCTTAAAGAAATGAAATGATCTGACAAATTTTACAGAATGGTGAGGTAATACCACTCCGTGGCGTCGGCGATTGAATATAGTCGCTAAAATAAGCCAACGTTAAAACAAATCAAAATCGACTGGCTTCCTTTTGTCAAGTCACTTGACTACCAGTCAATAGAGGACAAAAGGTTGGTAATAACAGATTGACCGGGGATGAAACCATATTCCAATCTTATGCAAGTGAGGTGGAAAACAGCCACGTTTCAATTAAATTCTGGTGTGAGTGGTATAGTAAGCTCTTGACAAGTTGCATTCGTGAATATGTGGTAATGTTTTAGTCAATGTTGGATGAATGACGACATATGGATTTTGTGATTTGGTTGCAAAACTAAGCCATTCTTTTTTCCAATCACCTATTGCCTCTATTGTCAGATGTCTACTGAGGTCTTCAATTGCATTGTTCTCTATTGTTTTACGAAGTTTTCTGTAGACTTCTTGGCCAACTTATCCACTATATCATTTCCCTGTAGTGTACCATGTTCCTATACCCATATAAATGAAGCTGTATTTCCCCTTCTCAGTATTTGTTGGTAAATACCGCAAATAAAGGGATTTTTCCATGTTTATAATAATTTTTCAGCGATAATAGGACGGATTTAGAATCTGAAAGAATGTTATTTTTTCCAAATTATTATGTTGGCACCATTTTAGAGCTTCCTGTATTGCAAACGCCTCTGTCGTACAAGCCAGGTTGTTTTGCTTAATTTTGCATTTTATGCCACTCTGGGAGTAAAAAACACAGTCTGTACCCCGTGTTGAAGTTGAACCATGGGTGTATATTTGATAATAACCGTCACATTTTTCTAATGCAGTTTTATACATATATATATATATATATATATATATATATATATATATATATATATATATATATATATATATATATATATATATATATATGTATGTATATATATGTATGTATGTGTATATATAAGCCTAAGGCCCTCCCACACAAGTCTAAGACTTCTGGGTGCGGAGTTTGTCTACTATGGTGTTATTATATGTATGTATCACACCGATGGAATTTTGCAGGTACCTCCATTTTTTAAGTTGTCCGTTCGCCAGCAAAATCGGACCAGGTGAAGCGAAAAAATTCTCGGTTTTCTTTGGGAAAAAATGTTTATCTCCGAATATAACGAAGCTACTGTAATCAAAGTTGGTACGTAGCTTTGTGTTGTAAAAATAAAATATACACCAAAATGTAGATCTCTATGTTATAACAAAAAAACGCCATTAGTATTTAATTTTTTTAAAATGTTTGCTGCCAGATCATTTCTATGAAAATTTACTACCATAACGTACTTGCTGCGTACAGACTTTTTTATATTTGTTTCTCTCATGAGTGTTCTTTCTTGCTAAATGATTTAGTTAATCCCTATAATTGTCGATATTGATCCGATCACACTTTCAACTCTTTAGAAAAGTTCATACAAGTATCCAGAAAAACTAAAAATGAGGGCTGAAATTTTTCTCAGCCGTATCGAATTCTGTTGATCAAGCATTAACGGCTATAATTAAACAGGATGCTCATTCTCAGGACCAAAATCTGGTTGTCTAACAAGATAGGGTTCCTTCTCATTAAGCAATGCTTGTAGGAAAGTTTTTGGATAACGCATCTCTAGAACGATGGATTGGGAGAAGTGGAAATATAATATGGGCTACATGGTCATAGCTTTGTTTAATTAGTTGGTTTTTGCTGTGCTATCTAACGTCAAAAATTTATAAGACGCAACTTCATCTCTAGAAGATTTTCGACCACTTATTGTCCACGAGTGTAAACAAATCAGCCCAGAAATGCTTCATACTGTTACAAAACGATTCTCGCAATTTCTTCATTACAATCGGAAATTGAAATGAAATATACGTGGCCATGAAACAAACGCGATGTCATGACAATTGCTTACTGTCAACTTGCTGCAACTTTTAACGACTAGTTGTCAAATAATGTGTAAATCAAATAATTTTTGTCTTTTTGTGAAGCTGCAAACGTGAGAAAAATAGTAATTCAAAACTAGAGCTGTAAGAATAATTGTTCATGTTGTTGATTAAAACGCGCCGTTATTAAGAAATCTTCAGTGACACCAGCGATTTACGTCGCTGTAAAGTTGAACCGTAGGAGTGAATATGGATAAATCTTACTACTATAGGCAAGGCTTACACCAATTTTAATATATGGTATACCAATTATAATAGAAACCTGCGTACCAACATTGGTTGCCAGAGCTTTGTTATTTTTGGAAATATAGGAATTTTCTGGAAGAAAACCCAAAATTTTCACGTAAAAACTGGTCCGATTTTCCTGGATAACGGACCTATTTAAGCCACTTACAAAAGGAAGGCATCTGCCAAATTTAATCAAAATGAGCACATTATTTTTTGAGTTATACATATATGTATGTACACACACACACACACACACATATATATATATATATATATATATATATATATATATATATATATATATATATATATATATATATATATATATATATATGAGCAAATTTGAAATTATATATATATTTTGCTGTCCTGGGGGTTTCCGTGTCTAGCTATCTCGTCTGAACAAAAAATTACGTATAAAAGTATTAAAGGTATTCTACGCAAATCATATCAGAAAATAAATTTCTGTGACCACTGTAATTTTTAATGTTGATTAGAAGTGAGAAAATGTCAACTCGGGAACTGAACCGATTGAGTCAACGGCTACAAAAATAATGCCTAACTCCACCTGATTTTCAAGATAATTACGTCAATGTTGACAGAAGCTCTGAAGGAAAAAAGAAAGTCAGAAAAGATAGCGCGAAATCATATTGGACTATTGAGAAACTTAAAATGGATAATGTTGGACTTAAAAGGAAAAATATATGAATAGAAAAAACGAACAGTTGGGTATAATTACCGAAATGCTGTCAAATTGTAAGAAGTCGTTCTCCAAACATTCAAGTTAATAAAATGCTTGCCGGAGGAAGGGGGGAGTCCCGTAGTAAGAGGAATATGACATCTCCCAGAAGTATGAGGAAAGAATATTGAAAAAAGTAGGAAAATACCTAGGTGGCGAAAAGTTTTAAACTTTATTATTAATTAGGCAGGATATGTATATTATTTCCACAACTCTGAAATACGCAATTTTTTTCACTAACAAATACCGTAGACGTGAAAGGAAGATCACAAATGAAAAAGAAAGCAAAGTCAATAAACAAGAGTTTCGTTACGTGGCGAAACTAGGAAAGGTGCTTCGGTAAACGTGGATATATTCGTGAATGCGATAGAGTTTAACAAAAAAAGTAATTTCTGATTTTGCTAAAGAATTTGCATGTAAAATTTGTGTTTTTGTTTTGTTTTGCCTTGATCAGGCTTTTGATTTTGTGAAGTTTATTTTTTTTATATTCAAATTGAAATGAAATTTTTAAAGTGCACCTTCCAATTGATAATGTCTGATGAACTTAAACATTTCATATATATTTTCGTAGTTTATATTTGTATAGTTATATTTTTAAGCATAAACATTCTTACTTGCCGATGTGATTTCTTTGCAATGTGCTTATGGTTTTTAAGTTAAACGTTAAAAACAAAATAAAATTCAATATAGCTATGATTTCCTCATGTAAAAATTGAAAATTACTTAAAATGTTGTATTAAAATATTTTCAGTGTACAAAATTTGGTAGAAAGTACGTTATAGGATATTTTACATTAGTTTAGAATGAAAAATAATGCCAGAAAGTATTGTATTAAGTTTGGTTACCTGTTTGTTGCTATCTTAGAATACACAAAGTTAAATCGTTTTTTTTTAAATATAATGACTGATTCGGATTCTCTCTAAATCAAAAAATAAATACTTTAAGGTAGTGAGTTTTATATCAAAAATTATACACGCACTACACATTGAAAAAATAGTTTTCAAGATTTTGATGTTTTTAAGGTTTTTTAGGTAAAAAGTCGTATTACTTTATTACTTAATCTTTGTATTAGATGTTTACGTGGTTAATAGGTTGTGTGCTTAGTGACACTGACTTACTTTGGCTTGGACAATTTAACTATATGCTCAAAATCTGGAAATTTCATGTATGCGAAATAGTCCAGGTTAATTATAAAATAAGGTAAATAATAACAATTCTCTAACGTTTAACTACGTGACATGCATTATTACTACGGTGGAGCTGACGGAATTCACTTGCGTCAAGACGTTTGTATGGCGAAGCATTTCCAAATAGAAGGTACCACAATCCCGAATGTTCAGTAATATCCATCGAAGGCTGGAAGAATTTTATTTAAAAGTACATTTCAAGATGTTGGCCGCCAGCGAAGCACTCGAACTCCTTGAATAGAAGTCCAGAAGCCTACTACAAGGAGCAGTTTCTTCATCCCTACCGTTACCAGAAGGTTCAAGCTTTATCTCCTGGACACCCGGTAGCTCGTGTGAATTTGTGCAACATAATGCGAAATCTGCATAATAACAATCCAAATTTTATATTATCGGCTCCCTTCACAGATGAAGCTGGATTTGGACATGATGTTTTGATGAACCTTCATAATGAGCACTATTGGTATGATGAGAATCCTCACTTGGCGATATAACGCGCTTTCCAGAATAAGTTTTCTGTTAGTGTGTGGGCGGGAATTCTAGGAAACCGCCTAATTAGGCCAAATGTATTCCCACAAAATCTCAACGGTGAGATATACTTCATTTTTTTAACAAACCAGTTATCCACTCTATTTGATGATGGACCCCTTCAATCAAGAAATACAATGTGGCTGCTGCAGGACCGCGCGGCGTGCTGCCACATTTTAATGCAGGGTTGAGGGAATTTCGTAATGAAGATTTTCCTGAGAGATGTATAGGACGCGGTGTGTTTGTTCAGTGGACTACCAGGTCGGCTGATTTGAACCCAATGGATTTTTATTTTGGGTTATGTAAAATATCTTGTTTACAGGACTCCAGTGCAAAACGATGAAGACCTCAGGCAAATAATTATTAATAACTGTGAGGTAATCAGGCAGAAAAGGAAATATTCGCAAGAGTTCGTCGGAATGTTCTCAGAATTGATTTGTCTTGAGGTGGAAGAGTGTCACTTTGAAACTTTGTTATGATGTTTAATTGTTATGAGTGATCATAAGTTATTCTATGATGTTTAAATGTTGAAAGTTATAGTAACTTATAAAAAAATTGAGGCACTGTAAAACCGTTATCGCGGACAATTTTATAGCAGTAATGATGATAAAAATATAACATACTATTATTTCTCAAAATTGATGACACAGAATCATGTTTCCGAGGCAATTACTGCGAATGTTTTCAAAGCACACTCCATTCATTAATATTGAAAACGAGATTAAATGTTTTTTTTTTAATTTCAACAACACACCACGAGGGCTTACAGTCTAGATACTATCGTACCGTGGGTGTTGACAAGGAGGAAAGAGGCAGCTTGTTAATTCTGGACTTAAAGGTTTGGAGGTTCGGTGGAGAAGGAAAAACATGTGCCGGCAAGGAATTCCACAACTTGGAAGTCCTCGGGACAAAAGAGCGGGGATAACAAGATGTTCTATGTCTGGTGACCTGGACAGTAAAAGGGTGCATTCGCTCTGTTCCCCTGGTAGATCTGTTGGGGGCAGCAGGTGGGGGAACTATGGAGGAAAGCTCCTCTGAGCAGTGCCCGTGCAGATATCTATAAAATAGAGAGAGGTCAACAATGGCACGTCGGTGGGCAAGGGATGGCAGCATTTGGGTGCGGGTAGGGTCACCGATGAGACGTATAGCTCTCTTTTGAATAGAGTCCAGGATAGCGAGTGTAGAAGCGGCAGCGGCACCCCAGATGTGGGAGCAGTATTCGAGGTTTGGCCTTATTTGTGAAGTATATAAGGTATAGATATTAGCTGGTGAAAAGTATTTGCGAGCCCGGAAGAGGAAACCTAAGTTCTTAGCAGCCGCTTCTGCAATTAATGTGACATGTTGGTGCCAATTAAGATTTCGATCCACAGAAATGCCAACAAGAGAAAAGGACTCATTACTTTGAATAACTTGGTTGTTCATTGTGATGGGTCTAGGGCTGGTGTATCTCTTGTGAGAAAGAAAGCAAGACTTAGTTTTGGTGGGGTTGAATTGTACAAGATTTCTACTTCCCCAGTCTAATATTTTTTGGAGATCCACGGAGACAGAACCCCCCATGAGTCTGCGATCCTCATCTAATTGGGCTAAAGAGACAGGCTTAGAATATTGTATATTTGAATGGACGGTGCTGTCGTCCGCGTAGCTGTGAACTGGGTTGGATGTGCTCGAGAGGAGGTCATTGATGTGGAGAAGAAACAAAGTAGGGGCTAAAGCTGAACCTTGAGGAACTCCTGCATTAATTGGATACATTTTAGAGGAATGGCCATCCACAACAACAGAAATGCTCCTGTTGGAGAGGAAATTTGCTGTCCACATACAGAGTTTTGGTGGTAGGCCATAGGCCGGAAGTTTATTAACCAGCGCTGCGTGCCAGATCTGGTCGAATGCTTTGGATATGTCTAGAGCAACAATCTGGGATTCACCGTGTTGTTCCGTCGACTTGTTTCAAGAATGGGTGACAAAGGAAAGGAGGTCGGCAGTCGATCTGCGCTGACGGAATCTATACTGCCTGTCGTGGATTAGATTGTGTTTTTCAAGAAATTTTAGTAATTCGGTGTTTATATACTTTTCCATCACTTTAGAGACGACTGAAAGGAGAGAAATAGGCCTGTAGTTGCTGGGAAGCGCTTTGGATCCTTTCTTGGGGATGGGTTGTACTGGAGCAGATTTCCAGTTACTAGGGAATATGCCTTTATTATAAGATATCTGAAACAGACGAGTCAGGGCAGGAGCAAGCTCTGGTGCGCATTTTTTGAGAACAATTGCTGGGATCTCGTCAAGGCCAGAGGCTTTCCTGGTATTAAGAGAAGAGAGCATCTTTCGTACCATTTTAGTTTTGAAAATGATATCCGTCATTTTATGCGCGAAATTGGGCACTGTTGGTGGTTGAACATTTGGAGGTGGGTTGAGAGTAGAATTGCCGGCGAACAACGAAGCAAAAAGTCCAGCCTTGCCCAGGGCGGTAGAAACAATTTCATCCCCTGAGACAACAGGTGGGAACGTGCTTTTGCAGAAATTATTCCTAATAGATTTGGCAAGAGTCCAGAAGGGTTTGCCGCCGTTGGAGCTTAAGAGGACTTTGTTTTTGATGTGGTTATTAAAGGAGTTTTTTGCCTCAGAAAGAATGCGTACATAGCGGTTTCTTGCGTCGTTAAATGCTTGACGATTTTCTTGACTGGGATTGTGTAGAAGCGTTTTGTGAGCTTTGACCTTTTCAAGTCTGGCCTTGTCACAGGATTTAGAGAACCAGGGCTTTTGAGTGGCTGAAGAGATTTTATGTGTACGTGGGATAAATAATTCCATGCCAGCTTGGATAATTTCGGTGACGTTTTGTCAGCTATCAGAGGGGTCAGGAGGAGAGAAGCAGACAGACGCCCATGGAAATGAGGAAAAGTAATCCCGCATTTCGTCCCAGTTTGCGGAGTTGTAGTGCCAAACGATACGTGGGTGTGATGACTGTGTGACCTCGGGTTGCATTGCGCAGGAAGCAGTGACCATGCCGTGGTCTGAGCGACCAAGGGGGGCGGTGACTGATATCTTATAGCATTCAGGTTGTGTAGTAAGAAGGAGATCCAAGGGATTTGAGCTGTGTGTTGGGATACGAGGAAAGTAAGTAGGTTGCTGAAGCATATTGGCTAAAGAATTGCTGACTGCAAAGGCCTCCGCTGCTCTCCCTTGTGGATCGGTTTTTGAAGATCCTAGCCATTCCTTATTATGGACATTGAAGTCACCAAGAATAGTGACCTCGGAGGAAGGATATTCAGAAATCAGATAGTCGGTTTTTTCAGAAAGGTAGTCAAAGAGCTGGACAAAGTTGTGGTCAGAAGGCGACCGGTAAATGGTCCCCCATTCGATCAATACCAACAAATCTTTAAGAACTTTTTTTCTTGAAAACAGTTAGTTTTATCGCAATGCAACTAGACGGTATTTTTTGAAGATTTTATGATTCTTTTCAATCGCGCCTTATTAGATTTGAGGTAAACATCCAAGCAAATAGGCTATGGTTTAGATTTCAAGTGATCCAGATCAAATTTTCAACAAAAATACAAAATTGTATTATACACCAATGCACCCAAGTTAAAAAGAATCGACTTACAAAAAAAGTTATCAACAAAAATTTGAAAAAAAGTTTTTTTGAGACCCTGTAACTCCGTTATTTAAAAAATGCCATAGGAACCTGTGCCACTAATTTTTCTAGTAGCACAACCCGCTAAACTTTTTGCCCATAATTTCCGGACAGCTGTATAGTTAAGTTGAATAAATAAATATTCTCTGCTGGGAGAAAAAATCCAGCAGAACAAGGCACTTTTTAAACCTGTTAATTAAATCTTAATTTACAATTTGCTGTATTTAACTGAGGCTATAAAAGCTGTGCTTGTTCTGGTAAATTTACGACAAATCTATTTTACAAAAGCAAACGCAAAACATGTACGGTTTTGTTTCAATTTCTTCGTTTAAAATACATATTTTGTCATTTAGATAACGAATAATAAAAATACTTAGATAACCGAGATTTGCAACGAAGATTGGGGCTATGCCAAACGTTAATGAACCTTATCAGAAATCAAGCTAAAAATAGATAAATTATTGCTTCTATGTAGCTGCTTATGGAAGTTAAAATATATAATTGATTAAAAAAACGAGTATGAAAAGTCATTAGAGCATTTAGTATCTTCTCAATTTTAAATTTCTAGAAGTAAAGCAAGTGTTACCTTAGTTAATGCGAGAGTGAAAACGAATGGACATCACACACGCAACAGATAGTCCTATGTCTCATAATTTTCTTACACTCTCCTCATTATAAGTGCTTTTGATTGCGGTTTGAGTTAATGCTACAGCAATAATCCATTAAGATTTGTTTGCTGCAAGACGATTTACTAGTAGCGAAATTTATTGCCACAAGTTAATTGTTCACAAAATACTAAATTTTACTTGCTGGTATTTTATGCCTAATCCCCTAATAAACCCAAGCTGTTTTTAACTTACAAATATACTAGTACATTTATAAAATGTATAGCTTAATGAGAGTACAGTGACTAAGTGAAGATTGGAACCTGTTGTGAGCACTGATAAGTACACTTGGAGGAACCCAAATCACCACAACACATATTTTTAAAGACCTGACGATCGTTTCAATAACAAATTTAACGTCATCAGAGGATGAAAAATCCTAAACTACGTACAACTAAACATCACCTTTTATACTGAGCCTTAGGTAAAAACCGATACCGAGAGGGAGACGAAATCGCAGGCAAATTTTCTGCGCATTGTACTTTGATTACCGCACGAGGTTTTTGAACTTTCGTTATAACTTTACCAGCCAAGCTTCGGAATATTTACTATATCAATGACAGAATGCAAACAAAGGGCTATAAATCAGTGGCGGCGCTCGGTTTAAGGAACTTTTTTTAAACTTACATGTTTATCCAAGTGGCTCACATCACTATCCCAGAAAAAAATATGTAGATATGTTGCACTGGTAAAGACCTTACTACATACCAAAGTTCAACTTTCTAGGTTTATAGAAAATAAAGTTATTCAAATTTGAACCATTTAATGATAATTCGCTACCATAACGCATTTGCTGCGTTCCGAAATTTTTATTATATAAACCTATGTAACAAGTTTGGTTATCGTAGCCTTATTATTTCCTGAGATAGAATGTTTTCCACAAAAAAAAAACAAAATTTTCCAGGAAAAACCGGTACGATTTTCGGGGTTATCGAACTCATCCAAGCCACTTGCAAAAGAAACGCAAATGTGTACCTTTTAAATTGTATCAAAACTAAGTTTTATATATTTTAATGCGCTTAATTATTTGTAATTTAGTGTTAGGAAATTGTAATTACATGACCATAATAATGAGTAATGAGTAAGATTTGAGTGTTTGTATGTGTGTGTGTGTGCGGTATGTATGTGTGTGACCGTGTACATATGTGCACATTTTAGGTTGTGTCAAAACTAATTTTTATGTATTTTAAAGCATGTAATTGTCTGTAATTTAACAAATTGGACAAATTTTAATTACCTGATCATGAGATACTGTGGTTGGTTTTAAATACGTATTTTGCATGCGTGTGATGTGGTCTTCGTGTTTCATTTTGGTCTTACCTTGTTTTATTGAAATATTATACAGTTATACAGGTGGTCTCTGCGGACTACCGTATTCATTAGATGTGTTTTTCTGGTAGATACAGTAGTTTATATTTATATTAATGTTTAGAGTACTCTTAATGGTAATCGAGTAGCTCACATACAAGTATGTATTATACTTCTGTGAGTTGTATTCCTTAGCGTTAGTTACCTCTTAGGTTAAAACTTTACTATGCATTATTTTGAACGCTAAATATATGATATGATATATATATATATATATATATATATATATATATATATATATATATATATATATATATATATATATATATATATATAAGCATATAAAAATTGAAACTGACCCTGAATATTTGCTCTAGGGGGCCTAGTTCGCGTTCATTTGAAGAAATTTTTTCAAAATTCAAAAGTCGCCATCTACTTATTAGAGATTTTTTTCTACGAAAATTCACTAATATTTAAATTTGTAATTTTTGTAGCGAATACTACATCCACATTCGTTGTCATTAATTTTAACCCCAGGGTCGAACAATGGTAAGATACGTATACATTAAGCACTAAACACTTCTTTGTGGCGAAATTGTGTAAAAAATAATTAAAGTGTTGATAATAATATACAAATATTAGAGATGGGCAACGCTTGAATAAATCAAGGTTCTTCTAGTTTGGTGCATGAATATAGGTATATAACTAATGATTTATTTTGTAAAAAAACATGACATGGTAACGAATGTAAAAGCTAGAAAGGCATAGGCAGAAGCACAGTCACCTTGGTCCAAAGATGGACATGTCTGGTTATAAATGTCTGTCTCACAGCTTCGTCTCTATGAGCTTACCCCCGATTGTCGGCTTAACTGAAACTCAAATACGACTTTTTCCCGTAGCAGTTGCAGTCTGCACGCCTGTTTTAGATTTAGTTTGTTTCGATCAAGTAAAAAGTAGTTTCTCCAAGTAAGATAAGTATATAGTGATCGTTGCAAACGAGGCTAAAGTATTGTCTTCAAATAAATATAAAAATCTTATAGTAAGAAGAAAGAAGCAAATTTTAAACTAGACAATTATTATTACTGTCTTTGCTACAAAATGTTTTGTATACATAGATAGAAGTAAGTCTGAAAAAAATTGACATTGGCAACACTAATTAATTTCTCATAACTACTTGCAAAATTTGCGCTTTGGCTAATTAAATAAGACAAAAAAAAGTTTTCTGAATTCAAATTAATATTTAAACATGTCGCCTGGACTTTGTATTGTAATAATACTACACAGACTAAGTTCAGGATTGTTTTATTCTTTCTCAAGAAACCAAACGCTTTTTTAAACTCACTACTAGATACTTCCCTGGGAACAAGGGGCCTAAACGGCTTTCAGTTACGGCCCCTAAGTAAGTAGTAGACTGTGATGCATTCTAGGCCACTCTTTAATAAGTACATTACATATAGTTTTTGAAAAATACGTCAAAGATCAATCCAGAAAAATATATAATAATTACAACCCCAGATTATGTCAACTTGGTAAACATATACTGAACTTCTATGACATAACAGTAACTGCTTGAAAAGAGACAGAAAAGAACATCTATAGAACATAATACAATCTTTAATCTGTCAAATACATAGAAAAAGTAATTGTCTACGTATATATAACCTTAATGTATTGAAACTAACTAACTACAGATGTTAAGATTTTGCAATCCGTTTCGCCCTTTACGGCATCGTCAGGCAGGAGAAGTAGGAACAAACATTGATAAAATCTTGTCCAATTTGGTAAATACTATCGAACTAAGAAGTTTGCACAGCAGGAAATGCTGCCTTTACTGAAAATTAAGGCCGTAAACTTTCAACATTACGCTATAACTGCATCCAGTAACTGCACAACCATCCCATCATAAAATTGACGTTTGCCAACACAACCAAAATTATTCGAAGGTAAATAAGTAGTGATCCACTAGGCATTTTTTCATTAGATCACCATCCTGAAGTAAGCTTGTCAGAATAGGCCAGTGCTAAAATACTCACAAAGAGTAACGTCATCTTAGATACCCGTGTTATATAAAAGCAATACTGTACCCAGTTACAGGAGTACCATTCTAAAACAAGCCTGCTCCAAGGATTTTACTCAATGACAGTAACGCCATCCTCCAACGATCTTGCCAAATTAGGAACCTACTGTACTCATTGTCAGTAACGCCATTCTGATATAGTCGTGCGACATTAGACAACTACAGATGTCACTGACCGTAACGCCCTCCTCCAAGAATATTTAATATTGCCACATTAGGCAATTACTGCACTCACTAACAGTTAGGAAATCCTAAAATAAAGCTTGCCACAGAAGGCATGTGCTCTACTCACTGACAGTAGCGCATTCCTTGTATATTGCTACCATATTAGGCAAGTACCGCACCCACTGACAGTTGCGTCAGCATATAATAATCTTGCCACATTAGTCACGTACTGTACATACTGACA
This sequence comes from Tillus elongatus, assembly GCA_964006375.1. NCBI lineage: Eukaryota > Metazoa > Arthropoda > Insecta > Coleoptera > Cleridae > Tillus > Tillus elongatus. Next base: position 87,119,015 of record OZ023269.1, on the reverse strand, counting down.
GTAACTGCATCTTGCAATAATATTGCCACATTAGGCAAGTACTATACTCTCTGACAAACAACGACATCCTTACATAATCCTGTTTACTGTACTCGCAGACAGGGATACTATCATTAAGTACTTTGCCACAATAGCAAAGTACTGGATTTTCTAAAAGAGTGACGCCAGCCTAAAAGAAGCTTGCCACGTTAGGCAGGTACTATAGTCTCTGAAAGTAACACCATTCTCAAACAATATTGCCACGATAACCAAGTAGTGTTACTATCAGGAACGCTGTCCTAAAACACGCTTACCACTTTCATAAAATTACTGAATTAACTGATGGAAACTCTATCCGAAAAGAATCTTGCCACAGGTGGCACCCACTGTAGTATCTAACATGAATCATATCCTGGGACTATTTTGCCGCATTAGGCAAGGACTGTATTTACTGCAAGAAACGCTAAACTGAAATAAACTTTTCATATTAAGTACTGAACACTGACGCCATAACTCCAGCGTTAGTTGAAATCAATCTTGCAATTCTCGGCAACTACGTTACTGACGAAGAGAAGTAATAATAAAAGAGTCCCACGTTCGGCCATTATCCGTAGGTATGCTAGCTGATAAGAATACTAGCCATGGAATACATAACCTAACAGACTAGGCAAATATTGTAGAGCCTTACAGATGAGCTTTCAGAATAACATATGGGAGACAGCGATATTACCAAGAGCACGGCCTACGCTCACCGGTATGAAATCCACAAAATGTACGTATGCGACTAATATTATGCATAAAGAAAGAACTTCGAATGGAATAAGAAGAAGTTTTATTGGCGTAACCTGTGAACCTACTTTGAAGCATGTTTAATATGATGCTGACAACAAAGTAGTCAACTAACCACTAATCTGGTAGAAGATACTTGACAGGTATCAGTACATTACATATTGCTACACGTATTGCGGAAACTTACGGACAGACAAGTCCTACAAAGAGTATTTAGTGTTCTCGCCATGGGCGACGCAAGAGGATAATTTCGCGCTAGAAAAATATGTACAAAATAAAACCAATTTTGTCCCAGAGATTAAGTGCCAATCAATATGAGACGTAATCCACGCATCCAAATGGGCAAACTGTGTTACTAGTAGGCCAGTCCCATTAAAAAGTTCGGGACGCAACAAGTTATGGTAGTCAATTTTCATAAGAATAATATCTAATATATTAGTAATTTAGCCTTATACTAAAACTTATAAAAAATTACGTTATTTAACCAGGAGCAGTAAAAGTAAGCTAAAGAAGGGCAAGCAAAAAAGCGAGATCTAACATAAATATTTATACAGTAATTTGGATACAAAACTCAAGCAAAACAACTGATAAACAGGAAATATACTCAAAAAAATACACCAGAAAGCTGAACATAAAAAATTCTGTGATTCATGCATTGAGGGTGATTGTATGCATGCTGAAGGGGAAGAATAAGCCCCAGGACGAAGACCGTTTCTGTCGCCTCATCCAAAAACACGGGGGGGGGGGGTCTCCTTCCCCTTGTGCAAGCATACAACCATCTTCAAAGCATAAAGCACAAGAAAAATTTCTTGGGAGCAACATCCAAGAAAGTTACTGGAACTGGGGCGAATATAGGTGTTCTGCGGGGTAGATGGGGTTTTAAAGGGGTATTGCTACAAAATGTGAAAAACGCATCTTTTCAAAGTCCGACTAAATGGCTCCTTTAGCATTTTTCTCTCATATTTCACTCCCACCCAGCACCCCTATTCATTCTTCTTCCCTTAACTTTCTTGGAGGTTGTTTGCGAAAAATTGTGTTCTGGCTTGTACATCCAGGGAAGGTTCTAGGCATGCTTCTGAAAAAAAATTCTTAAAACTGCAAATTTACCAAAATTACATTCTACTTGGTCGCCTAGAATGTCTGTTTTACATAATATAGAATACAGCACTAAATTAAATCGGTTCACTTGCATTTTCATTAATCGTGGCAACACAAACTTAAAAAGTAGAGAAGTTATTTAGAGCCTCGTTAACAATCATTAACTTGATTTCATCATTATGTCACAGTAGTATTTGGATCATAAAAAATTACTTCTAACTGCATGCAAACAAAAATTAGTAAAATACATTTATAAAATCTAATAAAAACAACAGTTTCGTAATTTGCGAAGAGGTTATGAGATGTGATGAAACGTCAAACTTACTGTACCTCAGCACAAACACAATATATTAGCACAATTAACATAATAATATTTTATTATATTGCGACTATACTCACCCCATGTCGCGTGCGCGTGACAGTGCAAAAATATGTAGCCGCATTATCATATCTCTCTAGTAATTAGCATGTCTAAAACCTAAATTTGAGGCAAATCTTTCAATTTCTTCTTCTTTGTTTATGGCGTCTGATTCTACTAACCTAAATTTCCAATTTGATATTGACAATTGGCAATGACATTACCACATAATGACAAATGAACGCTGAGCTCCAGCATGGACGCAATCTAACAACGTTATCAGATAGAGTAAATTAGGATTGGAGGGATAAATAAAAAATCATAAGAAATGGGTAATTTGAAATCTGCAGTTATTAAATACAGATGTGAATTACGGTATTTTTAACTGATAAGATTAAATATTATAAAACGTTTTCGTTATTATGAGAAGTTGTGGAAATTTGAGATGTTTATATATGAAAGGTTTAACTACATGGAATTTCTGAAGATGTGGCAACCCCGGTAAGAAACAGCTACATCTTGACATCTTGCAACAATTTTAACTTCCATGGTGTATATTTTATCTACGATTTATTTAAATAGCATAGCAATACAGGTAGCGTCATCTGCCTTTGTCGAACATTGTAAATATTGTATTTTCTTTTCCCCCCTCAGGGCTCGTCCACGGCTTTGCCGCCCCGACAGCACTGAAATATTGCATTACAGAATTTAAAGTGATGTCGAGGATTATTTTATTATTAATTTCAAATAACTTTATTTTTCTTTAATAAAAGACTTGAAAACTGGTATACAACCATGTCAATCTATGTTCTTTTAAATCGTAAATGTGAGTTATAATATCAATCACTGCACACGATACTAGTAAGGTAAACACACTTAAATGGGTCCCTATTAATAATTACAACGCATACTATATAGAACATATCTTACAGTATGTTAAGAGGAAGAAGAAGAAATATATATTGGATGATCTAAATAAGGGGATAAGTTTGTTTATCTTTAAAAACGTGTGGATTGTAACCGGAATCAGAAGTACTATAAAACTTATTTACGAGACAAGGCTCAAGCATAATTAATGAATTTAAATATAGAACATTAATCTTTGTTATAGTATTATTTCACTTAATTCTCCCGCTCCTTTAAATGGATATTTCGAAAATACCGACATAGCTTGGCAATGTCGAAGGACTGTTAACATTCTATAGCTTTAGTGTTTTACATATTGTTTGTTTTTTTCCACAAGTTTATTGGTGTTTTATTTGTTGTAATTAAGCGTTATTCAAAATTAGTAATTAGAGGTAGGTATTTTTTAGTGTGACTGATAAAATTATAGTAAATTGTTGTATGCTGTCTTTTAAGATTACTTTAATGTTTGTAGGTCCATAATTTTATGCTCATAGCATGTATTCTAAAATGACCCCTAGGAATGCTTACCTTTATTATAAAACACTTTGCTAGAAAATAACGTAAATGTTATGAAAAGACAATAAATAATGAATCTTTTTAACGAATGTATAAAAAAACCATTTTAAAATTAATGATTATATTTATATACAAAATAAAGGCCTTCCTATGGCTAGTCCGTTTAGCAGACTGGAGAACCCAAATCACCACAACACATTAAAAAAACCACGACGATCCTTTCACTAACCAAGTTAGCGTCATCAGAGGATGAATATTTTAAATACCTTATATCCACAACTCTATTTATATTCTTCTGCAGGTAGTCGGTCACTAACAATTTAGGGAGGTTCAACGATACCAAAACTAACATTTCGTTTGCCGGAAATATATATATATATATATATATATATATATATATATATATATATATATATTCTTTTATTATCTACGTGCTTCTTCCGGTATTTATTTTGTAAAGGAATTCATATATATATCATATACGGCGGAGCGAGATTCATACACTTTTTATTATATATATATATATATATATATATATATATATATATATATATATATATATATATATATATATATATATATATATATATATATATATATATATACTTTCAAAGGAGTTTAGCAGTCCTGGTTGTCAATTTAGTAGATATAGTAGAGAATTAGAATGCCTTAAAAACGTGGCTAAATATAACGGATATCCGGAACGCTTAGTGAAAAAATTAATTAATAGACACAGAACAAAGGAAATGTTAGCGACATCCACGACATTCAGGAAAGATAAAATAGACTAAAAAGTGAAAAGACGCAGGTCTTTAAAATATGTGTTATGGCGATTTGGGTTCTCCAAGCCCATCACAGGTTCCAATCTTCACTTACTATGTTTCAATGATTTACTTTGGAAACATTACAGAAAACGTTGCAAAAATTTCAAATACCAAGACAAATACAAAGATGGCTTTCAACTCTCATAGCGCGAGGCGTGATTTACTATTTAACGCTTAGGGAAAATCATGTTCCTTGACGAAAGGTGGAATTTATAATTTAGCTTCTACATACTGTAGCGCCGTCTACATCGGTCAAACTTCTGAAAGTTGTAATATCAGATACAAAAAACATATTTATGCACCTGGAAATAACTGATCTTACAAATATACATTTGTAAAACAGGTTATCCATACCAAACTTAGGCTCATAGTAAATAACCGCAAAGAACCACTACACTTTATCACAAGCGCAAACCTTACTTTTCTAAAGTTTTTGAGATAAGAAAAGCATATACACTGCGACAGCTGCCTTATTTTGAATAAGGAAACAGATTTTAAGAATTCGCCTTTCTTCGAAACATATTTTTCTAAATAAATATATCAAACATAGTTCGTCTAACTGTAGGAAAAAATAGCTGCAATAATGTAATAAGTCAATGTATGTCGATATATATTGAATCTGCTCTATTGCTGTTATTGTTACTCACTTAGTGCTCATCACAGGTGACAATCTTCATTTAGTGTATTGCTATTGTTACTGTTTTTATTATTATTATATGTTGATTTAATTGTAATATTAAATATTAACATACATCACATAGATATTTTAGAGACGTAGTCATTTTTATTTTATTTTAAAGAATTTTTTTATAAGAATACCCTAACGTGGGTTCCGTGGAAAAGTCACCAGGGTTCCGCAAATCAGTTACAAACCTAAGTTTTCTTAAATTCAAATACGCTAAATCTTCTTTCTGCGTTAAAGTTTTAACAACGTTTCTAAATAAAGTTTAATAATCCATAACTGTAGTCCAGCTGTCTCAAAAATTAAAAATATTGCGCCGGGTGTAACAAAAATTATTGCGTTTTGCATCGTTATACTCCTGTAGTAAAGAAAATGCCATCTTATATGAAGAAGCTTATTTACGAAGCTGCGAAGATCGCTAATTAAATAAAAAGTCGTCCCCTCCAGTCAATATTATTCAAAAGAGTGTGTGAAGAAATGCGTAGACAGCATGAATCACTTCTTCTTCACACTGAAATCTGATGGCTTTCCAGAGACAAAGTTTTTACCAGGTTATATGAACGTCGGGACTCGTTGAAAGTTTGCCAAATGGGGCAAAAAATTTCTGCGTTTGCAACCCCTATTTGATGTATTGCATGATGAGCAATGGCTGGTACAATTAGCTTACATTGCCGAAATTTGTGGAGAAGTCAACGAAATTACTACTCTTTTGTAAGGAAAATCAACAACTATATTTGTCGCGAGAGACAAAGTATCGGAATTTAAGAAAAAAAGTAATTTCTGGATTATCTACCTAGAGAAGGACAATGTTGAATTTTTTCCGCTTTTATATAATTTTCTGCAAGAAAACGTGTTGAGTTACCAAATGAAATTCGAAATGTGATCACTGGACGTTTGGTAAACATGCTACGATTTTTGTCAGATTACTTTCTGGATACTGATATTGACATCGAGTGGGTATACAATCCTTCATCGTTAAAAATCAACTCGTAACGCTAACCGACCTGGAACACGAATCACTCATAGATTTTCGGAGTTCATTCGCATCAAAATACACATTTGAGTCTGTCACTGAACCAGTTTTGGTTTGGTGTTAGAAGTGAATACCCTGAACTAGCAGAAAAGGTTATCTTAACTTTGCTCCCTTTTGTCGCAATCTATTGTTGTGCAACAGGCTTTCCAGCTTATACTTATACAAAAAATTAATTTAAATCGAGATTAGATGCTGTTCCAGATATGCGTATACAACTGTCGGGCATAACACCGAACGCTAAAACCATTATTAATAAAACAGTCAAACAGTTTCATTGGTCACATTAACTGTATTAAAAATATTCCCAGAAAAGGTTTTTTACTCTTATTTTAAATTACAGTGTCTTCTATTTTTCATCATTAAATGTAGGGTTCCATAACATAAAAGGGAATTGTTGAGTGTTCCGTGCCCTTAAAAGTTTAGGAACCGCTGCCCTAATGTACGAACGGATTCTTATACGAATGCGTATAAACACATTCTATTTGCTCTTACCTGACGATGCCGTAAAAGGCGAAACCGATTGCAGAGAAGAAAACAAGTACTTGTGAAGCCAGATAAGTAGCTTCTATATCTGTATTAAAGTTTTAATTGAGTTATGAAAATATATAATAAAACACCACTGCGCTTTTAAAAGGACAGTAAGATTATACACTATTTTATCACGTTTTTTTTTCTCTAAATTATTGAAAGAAACCTTTGCATTGGCAGAACGGTTAAAAAACATCGAAATGATGATATTTATGACGTTCCTAATAGAATAGCAATTTTTCGACCAGAAAACACTAACAAAGTTGCAAAAAAATAATGAAGACTCCGGTGACGAAGAAACATATGGAATTGTAATCGTCTGTTGTTTTGCAATATGCGAACATTTTACAAAATTCCATACAAATCATTTCATGTGTCCTTTGATAATGAAGCTACTTCCCTTTCTCCACCAAAAGAGCTAATACTCAGAAACATAAAAGCAACTAACACGTTGCGAGGCAATCCTATTTTAGAGCCAGCCTAAATACAACCTTGTAGAAAGAAGATCAAGACAGTCTTGAATATGTTCTGGCCGATAATGAAGTCGTAATTTGTAAGTAGAATGATAAAAGTGTTGTGACTGTGGCATAAAATAATTTAGCGAAGTTTACCTCAAATGAGTAAAAATATTTTTCCAAACTAAAAAAATTAAAAGCGTGATGCCGTGGTCGCCGAAGAACATCTTCGCTCAAGAATCTTTGCTAACGGTACGGAGTAAACACCACGACACTGTTTAGGCTTCGGACACAGTAAAGATCATGCGACTGATCGTCAATGTTCTGGGAGGACACGGTACTTAAAAAAAAAAGAAGAAAAAATTACGTCTATATAAATCAAACCCAAGTAATACACTCATATAGTGACCATATGGGTATGTAGATCGTGCAGATTAAAGAATAAATAAATACATGTAAAGAAACAAAGTGGTATTTCCGACTGTTTACACATAGTCCGAGTTCACCAGGCGCTAACAACAGAATTTACGCGCTCATCTGCTGACTACCACTACATTTCAGCAGGTGGAGGCTGATGAACGCACTGTTTACTTCAAGCACTATTTTGTGGCATTTGTCTGTCATTCTGCTTTGACAAGTCGTAAACAGTTGAGTGCTAGCAGAAAATCAACGGAACTCGTGAAAGCATACGTTGACACAACTATTAAACTGTTGCCAACTGTTGGCACCTGGTGAACTCGGCCATTGTATACACATGGCACACTTCAAGATTTGTGGCCACTACACAAGTCCGATAACTAACAGCTTGACCAAACATAATTCCAAAGATCAATAACGACGGAGTAAGTAAAAAGTCTGTACACAGCAAGTGCGTTATGGTAGCGAATTTTCATAGAAATGATATGGCACGGAATTGTTTTATAAATGCCTATTACTTTTTTCTCTTGGAAGATGGAGGTCTGAATTTTGGCATATAGTTCATCTTCTATAACATAAATTCACGTACCAAATTTTATTGCCATAGCTTTGTTATTTTTGAAGATACACATTTTTTTTAAAGAAAACCCAAAGTTTTTCCGCAAAACCTGGTCCGATTTTCTTGGATAACCAACTTATCTAAGCCACTTACAAAAGTACGGTACCTACCAAATTTTATTAAAATCGGCGCATTATTTTTTGAGTTATCAGTGTGATACATGCATATATATATATATATATATATATATATATATATATATATATATATATATATATATATATATATGTATATATATATATATATATATATATATATATATATATATATATATATATATATATATATATATATATATATATATATATATATATATATATGGAAACTGACCCCGGATATGGGTTCTAGGGTTTCTAAACAAAAACGCGCTCATTTGAAGAATTTTTTTTAAAATTCAAAAGTGAATTTTGTCTACGAAAATTCACTAAAACGTACGTAAGAATGCAAAGGGAGGACATTGGAATCTTCCAAAAATTGCAACGAGCTTTCACGATATGACAAAATCGACCACTTGGTCTTATACCAAGGAAGTCAATGACGGTGTTCCGTATGCCACGAAAAAGCGAATTTTATATGCTGGAAATGTAATCATGGTTTCATTCCGAAAGATTGTTTTATCAATTATCACATAATGTAGTTTATTTTTTAGAAAAATCCACTGAAAACTTAAATTGGTAATAAAGCATTTATGTAGCATGCCAGTTTTGCATTTTTCTAGTAGTGTTTACCATTGTTTTAGAAGGGCAGGTTCTTACAACCAATCTTGGCTTTCTACATTTTTAAATATGTATTCTGACATCTATTTTTGTTTAATAAGCAATAAGTATTCTAATAAATAGTTTTGCAAAAAATGTAGAGTCGTGGGTTAACATCTATGCTTTAACTTAGTATGTTGTTTCCCCAAAGCTTGTACATTATTTCTGTAATATAACTAACCCTGTATCTTTAGCTGTTTTCAAGAATCAGATAGCAGAGCTTATTTATATATTTTTTAACCTCTAGTTAGATATGCATAAAGTACGTATGCTATAAGGTGGTTAGATAAGTAAGTAAATTAATCCAGGTTCTCTTATTTTTTATATAGATATATATGATTTGTATTGTGATAACATAACAAGGTTCTCGTTACTGTTTTAGAGGTTATAATTTACGTCCTACGTACTTTCTTTCATTTTAAACGTTTTATTCCTGTGAGTCACCTAAATCTCCAGTCCAATAATTAAGAGATGTGTGTGTTTGTGTGTGTGTGCGTTTGTATGTGTGTATGTGTGTGTGTGTGTTTAATAAGTACAAATCCACAACCACACGTGAATCAGATATGAAATATGAACATACATTACCAATGTCACCACGACATTATAATAAGACTGAGTCAACTCTATGTACCTGCAATTTATACATGTAGTAATACTGTTTCATTAATTCGCATTTATAAAATTGACGAAAACTTGTTTACAAATAATACCTAGGTCTTTTATAGCTAGTCAAATATAGGAAAATGCGTGATAATATCACTTGCTGTGCATAAAAACTGGCTAGAGCGCATTTGGAGGAAAAAGGATAAGTCCATGCAAAAATTAAAACAATTTAAACCACTGGCGAAAAACAAATCAGTACCCAAAAATAAGCTATAAATCGAATGTTTCGTTGAGTTTTTTAGATTGTCTTTCATAATTATTCCAAAAAAGGAGCAAAAAAGGAAAGAGAAAAAGAGAACAACTAACAATATTTTTTTTCAAATAGTCCTATAGTTATAGCTTTCTCTTGTTTGCCACTATGTCTAACCCATCTCTGTCGTGGTTCGATCTAGTATGTCTTACATAAAGTCGCCTTGGTGAATCTTTAGTGTGTGATCCTATGTATTTTATCCTTACTTATAACCCTAGTTGTTTCTACTGCCCTGGGCAAGGCTGAAGTTTTTGCCTCGTTGTTCGCCGGCAATTCTACTAACAACCCACCTCCAAATGTTCAACCACCAACAGTCCCCAATGTCAAGGATTAAATGACGGATATCATTTTCAAAACTAAAAAGGTACGAAAGATGCTCTTAATACCAGGAAAGCCTCCGGCCCTGACGACATCCCAGCAATTGTTCTCAAAAAATTCGCACCAGAACTTGACTCGTCTGTTTCAGCCATCCTACAATAGAGGCATATTCCTTAGTAACTCGAAAACTGCTCGAGTACAACCCGTCCCCAAGAAAGGATCCAAAACGCTCTCTAGCAACTACAGGCCTATTTCTCTCTTTTCAGTCGTCTTTAAAGTGATGGAAAAGTATATAAACACCGAATTACTAAAATTTCTTGAAAAACACAGTCTAATCCACGACAGGCAGTATGGATTCCGTCAGCGCAGATCAACTGCCGACCTCCTTTCCTTTGTCACTCATTCTTGGAACAAGTCTATGGAACTACACGGTGAATCCCAGATTGTCGGTCTAGAGATATAAAGCATTCGACCAGGTCTGGCACGCAGCGCTGCTTAATAAACTTCCGGCCTATTGCCTACCACCAAAACTCTGTACCTGAACAGCAAATTTCCTCTCCAACCGGAGCATTTCTGTTGTCGTGGATGGCCACTCCTCTAAACTGTATCCAATTAATGCAGGAGTTTCTCAAGGTTCAGCTTTAGCCCCTACTTTGTTTCTTCTCCAAATCAATGACCTCCTCTCTAGCACATCCAACCCAGTCCACAGTTACGCGGACGACAGCACCCTCCACTCAAATATACAATATTCTAAGCCTGTCTCTTTAGCCCAATTAGATGAGGATCGCAGACGCATGGAGGGATCTGTCTCCATGGATCTCAAAACAATATTAGACTGGGCAAGTAGAAATCTTGTACAACTCAACCCCACCAAATCTCAGTCTTGCTTTCTTCCTCATAAGAGATACACCAGCCCTAGACCCATCACAATGAACAACCAAGTTATTCAAAGTAATGAGTCCTTTTCACTTGTTGGCATTCCTGTAGATCGAAATCTCAATTGGCACCAACATATCACATCAATTGCAGAAGCGGCTGCTAAGAAATTAGGTTTCTTCTTCCGAACTTGCAAATACTTTTCACCAGCTAATCTCTATACATTATACACGTCACAAATACACTACACTCGCTATCCTGGGCTCCATTCAGAAGAGAGCTATACGTCTCATCGGTGACCCTACCCTCACCCAAAGGATGCCATCACTTGCCCACCGACGTGCCGTTGGTGACCTTTCTCCCTTTTATAGATATCTGCACGGGCACTGCTTAGAGGAGCTTTCTTCCATAGTTCCTCCACCTGCTGCCCCCAACATATCTACCAAGGGAACAGAGCGAATGCACCCTTTTACTGTCCAGGTCACCAGACATAGACAATCTTGTTATGCCCGCTCTTTTGTCCCGAGGATTTCCAAGTTGTAGAATTCCTTGCCGGCATATGTTTTTCCTTCTCCTCCGAACCTCCAAACCTTCAAGTCCAGAATTAACAAGTTGTCCCTTTCCTCCTTGTCAATACCCACGGTACGATGGTATTTAGGCTGTAAGCCCTCGTGGTGTGTTGTTGAAATATATATATATATATATATATATATATATATATATATATATATATATATATATATATATATATATATATATATAGTAAGGAAGACGTGACATATATACCTCACCCAAAAATAGAGAAAAAATGTCAATAATGATTAACGTTTTTTTTTGGTTTGCTTGCTGAGCTGGGTAAATAATAGCATAGACAAGTTGTTCTTCTGTTAGTATAGAACATAGTGGGTTAGTAAGAAGCTGGAACACTAGTTGTTGATCTGGAGTGACCGTGACTAAAAGATCTTTGCTAGAGGCCAAAATAAGTTCAAATAAAAAAAAATTACCAAAGAAATTTAAACTACGCGACTGCACGAATTGTAATTATATGTGGTAATTTTGATAATCGAAAATATACTTTACTAATTAGAGAATGAAACAGTGATAAGGAAGAAGTGGAGGACTAGATGTTTTGTGAGCATCGAGGTACTGTTACTTCTCAAGGCCCTTGCTGTACTTGACAAGCTGTATGTACATACTTAGAGGGGTAACTTCATATAATTTTGGTATATAAGATACATCGCACTGGTGAGAAATGTTGGCGTCTTAATAATAAATTCCTTTAAGAGAAATCACCATTACTTTTTTAATTAACGTGCGAATGGTTTGATTCTAACAGCTTCCAAGTCGTGCAAAACTTTACCTTTTCCTATTGTAGTTTTTTATTTAACGTCGAGTTCTACTACTCCCATGGCCATAGTCAGTCACATCAAAGAGTAGTTTTATCTCACTAGCCTAAAAATATCATCAAAACTAGTTTTCTGCAACAAAAGCATATATCTTGTACATTTTCAATATCGCACAAAATACACTGACGTTCCAAAAAATCCGAACACTTGTAATAGTTGACCAATTTTAATAAAATTTATACATAATGTGTGTTTAATCAAACTTAAAAATGATCACATTTTCAAACTAAAATGTTGAAAAATAACAGTTATTTAATAATGAGTGGGTCCGCCGTGGTTTTTTATGCAGTCGATGTCTTTGAGGCATGCTTGAAATTAAATGATTTACGGTATGTTGAGGAATGTCACCCCAGGCTTCTTGAATTCTGTTTCAGTTAATATATTTGTGTGTATAAGCCGAATTTGCGTCGCTTTGGTAATTTTTATTTATCAATATCAAATTGTCAAATTGTATGACATAGTGTTAGTATGACGGCATTATTTAAAGGGTATTTGTAAATTATCACGCGAATTAATTTTGGTCAAAAAGGAGAAGATATGAAATTTTAAATCGTGAACTTCGCGAACGGTGAACGGCGTGAACCATTTGCGTTTGCACTTGTTGATTGTTTGATATCCTGTTCGACTAATTTAATTAATTTATTTTATTGGTATACTTGCTTATTTTATTTAATTAAGGAGTTTAGCTTATTTATAAAGGTATTCCATATAATTTAGATTTGCATGTACCCATTATATTGGCATTAGTTTTTGTAGTAGTGTGACTCGTTTAGATTCTAGCGATTTAAAGTTAAAGTATGGTTCATTTCATTGTTAAATAAGTTGTGTTTTTGTAGGCAGTTTTATTCGGTGTAAATAGTAGATTTTTTTTTGTACTTCAATGTTGGCCTATTTCCGCGACTATGGCCAATCACTAACACCAACGAGCAGTTTCATCTCACTATCCTGGAAACTTTGCCGACCCTCTGCCTTTGTGTAAGGAGGGTAGGCATATTTAATGTGCCAAACATCGCATGGACATGGAACCGACGACTTTATGCCCCCTCCGAAGGGCGAAACGTGCAAGACATTCCACTTTCTCAAATAAAATGCCACCCCGGTTGATGTTAATTTTGTAGTATGTACTGAAAAAGTTAAAGGGGAACCTTGGAAATCGAACACAGTACCGTTCGGTTCAGAGGCACACGTTCTTACCCCCGGACTACCGAGGCTCTGATACTAGATCTAAGCTGATGCTTTAGGATAAAAATCGAGTTTTGTTTTAACATACCTATCACTAGTAGAAGTAGATTATTATTTTATTAGAATTTTATAGTCTGTATAGTAAATAATACTAGTTAGTTATTTCCTGTTTATGTGCTGGTTTGAGAACATGAATGAACATATGTGTACAATTTGAAGAGACCTTGGCTCAAGGAGTAAGATAATGCAGAGAAATTTGAATGTGTATGTAATACTAATACTACGTCTTCAACTATATACAGTGTTTGGTGTATTATGAAAGTTAGTTTAATGAGTAGATAGCTCATAAAGCAGAATGACTGCAGAAACTACCAGGCACTTGTTGACTGCGATTAGTCATTTTCATATGTACTGGCGTAGTGGTGGAGCTCCTCCGATACCACTGGAACAAGCATTTCTCATGTGTTGTGGTATTTGGAAAAATGAGAAGTAATGTTGTCTATATCTGACTGGTGACAAACTCCAGCGTGTATAAAGTTACTTAAACAATTTTTATCCTACACTGTTCTTTCTCGCGCATTTTACCTCCCCTAACAAAGCACAAAGACAGCTGCATAACATATAACTTCATTTACTTATTGATTCAAATGTTTTTATATTTTATTGACGTGTCTATCTGAAACAGAGTTCAAGGCGCAGTTGTCGTGGAATGAGTAGAGTAAAAAAGGTATAGGGCGTGCACAATAAGCCAAAGGCTGCAGTGCTACCGGGGTGGTAATCGCGGATGGAAGAAAAAAAGAGTTACTACATGGTTCTATCAAGAAAATAACGTAACCTTCCATGATCTTCTCGCTCCCCAAACTTGTCACAATCGAAATGTGTGGGATGTGATTGGCAATCCACTGGTTATTTTACCACAACCACCAAATAACCTAGTTGGCTTTCATCACAGAATTCAAGCACCCTGGGACAATATTTCTCAGGATACAATAAATCATTTAATCTCAAGCATGCCTCGAAGAGTTATCGACTACATTAGAAACCACGGCGGACCCACTCCTTATTAAATAACTTTGTTATTTTTTAATATTGTAGTCTTCAAATATAATCATTTTTCAAGTTAACTTAAACACACATTATGTATACATTTTATTAACATTGATCAACTCTTGCTGGGTGTTCGATTTTTTTTTACAAATGCTTTCTATTTAGCAGTAAATTAAACGTTGGTAGTAATAGAAACTAAATACTGACGTAGAAGTAGAAAAATCTTCTGTGTTTTTATTTATCATGGAACGGCTTCACCAAGTTAGGGCAGCTAGAGTCAATTAAGCAAGGAAAACACTAACAAAGGTACGAAGAGAGTTACGACAGTTTCTATTTCAGCGGCTGGAACGTCGGCTTGCTGTGCGGAGGACACGGTTACGCAGCGTGTCGCCTTAAAGTGTTGATAGTTAATTAACTAATTTAGTAAATGCTCAAAACTAACAAATATTGAAGCGATGAGACTGTGTTGACCGACTTGAATGCCAGCACGTTTCGTACTTTGTCAACGGCGTAAAGCCGCCAGTCCCGTGTACGATGGGGTGTTAGACACGTTAAGGACACTTACCGCGCATACAAAAACCACGGGTTTTGAAAAAAATATCCAGGTCAGTTAGGTAAAACTGGACCCTAACGTCAATGATTGACTATAGTCGTGGGAAGAGGTAGTAGTTAAAGAAACAAAAATACAAACAATTTAAACGTTAACTATAACATTAAATAATCCTGGGTCTATTAATCTGACCTAAAAATATAATTTTAAAAGTCTATTGTTCCAGAGACTGACTCGCTTGACAATTTTTCATTTTGACTGCAATATAAAGCAGCTTTTCTGATAAGGTAATACAAGAACATGAAGATAGACATTCAATTGATATGCATTAGACTGCCGGTGCAGACGATCATGATTCTTACACCCCTGAGATGGTTTTCAGTCCCGCTTCTGAGAACTCCGTAACATATACGTCTTGATGCACATATTCGTTTTCCATAGATCGTTTACTTATTCGATTTAGCGAAATGTTGTATACCAAAAACCATTTTATTTTCATTCGAAATTCCGTCAATATTTGTTATTTTTGAATGAATTGTTATAAACAATGCACGAACATATATGTTCGTATTTTTGATGAGACACTTTAAATCTAGTGACTAACTGCATTTAGTAATTTCTTTTTTTTTGCCTAAGCAAGATTAATTTATCTATGGGTAAACAGAATTAGAGTTAACTAGAAACAGCACGTTATTATTTGGAAATTTCTTGTTCTACCAATACATGTAAAATTTTTACATAAAACTAAAATTAATATTTCTTTTTATGTAAAGGCTTCTGCGTTGTGCCAGAAGTATGTTATTCGTTATTCTCAACATTTTATATTTTGTTAGTTCAATTAGTTTTCACAGCTTTATTATCTCATTACATAAAAGATACACAGGAGTGTCTAAAAATTACAAATTTTTAAAATCACCCTGTAGGTCAAAAGCAAAGAGTGCCGTGTCAGTTAGTTTCACAAAAAAGTAGAACAGTATTGCAAAAACCGCAACCTTCTATCTTGACTCATAACTTATAAATATACTCCACAAAAGCAACGAAATCTGAACACCCTGTAGGTATATTAAACTTAATTTGCTGGTCGTTAATTTACGGATTATGGGCAATCACTCATGGAGTAATTTTACCTCACCAATCTTAAAATTGTAGTGAGCATCAGCTAAACCAAACTGGAGAAAGTACTGATGCGGGAATTGTGCTATGGTGATGAATTTTCCGAATATTTATTTAATTTTTAATAATAGTAATAATAATAATAATAACTCCACCGGTCCCAAGCCCGGATGCGAAAGGAGGAGGGGGTGGAGTAACAACCATGTTAAAAAACCAGGGTCCGTCTGGCCCGGACGGTAGCACCCTGTAAGGGCGCCTGGCTAGGGTCACAGGTTTGTCTGGCCGGTGGGTGTACTGCTTCCAGCAGTATGCTCACCGCTACTCGTAACGACGTAGACGGTAGAGGCAGCGAAGCCAGCTGCCCGCTGTCCTATTTACCATCTTTTTTCTTAGCTATGTTACCTTACTCCTTCCTTCATCCCTACCTGGGCCACCAGGGCTAATTGGTGGCACAACCATGGAAATGGAGCAACACGAAAGCTTTGGGAAAATGCCGCTGTTTGGGGTTCGCCAGGGCATGTCTAGAGCCGGCGCTGGACATGACAGCATGCGGGACGTCGGTGGCGGGGTGCTGATGAGGCGGGACCCTGTCATTCAAAAAATTACAGCCAAAAATCATATGCTGATTTACTGAACAGTGATTGCAGCAATTAAAACTCGAGGCATTAAGATTTCTGATCGAAAGTCCAATCACAGAGAATCACGTCAAAGAGTGCCCCCGTGGGAAAAAAGGTGATAAGTAGAGTGGAAATACTTCCAAATGAAAACTGACGCAATACATTGGCGGAGTGCAGACAAGAAAACTGCAGAAACGAGCAGAGTAAATAATAGGCCCAGTTCAACAACACTCAGCACAGCATCCAGTCAACCACACTGCGCAAGAATGTTTGGACACCTTAAAACAGAAGCTTTCTGTATATGCAGAACGCTTGAGGAGATATAAAGCAAGCAACAATAGGAAGTGCCACAATATAATGTTTGAGCGCTCTGAAATGACTTTCTACCGTCAGCTTAATTCTGCTGAGAATGCAGCCATCGATACTTTTCCAAATAAGGAACAAATTGAAGAGTTCTGGAAAAGACAACTAGCCACACTAGCCTCCTGCAATATTGGCGCCAGCTGGGTTAACGAAGAACACCCAGCTTATCAGAGTTAGGAACAGATGCATAATGAGTCGTTTACCACAGAGGAAGTCTCCGAGGTTATTAAAGAGCTTCATAATTGGAGGGCGCCCGGGCCTGGTGGCGTCCAAAGCTTTTGGCTGAAGAAATTTGTGTGTACACATCATCTATTAGCGGTGTTAATAAATGATGTTATACTGCACCCAAACAAGATGCCTGTGCTTGTTATACAAGAAGATACGTATCTCCTGCCAAAGGACTAACAGTGCTCTGCAGATACCGACCAATAACTTGTCTCCCGACCCTATATAAGTTGATCACATCCTGCCTTGAGAAACGCATATGAGCGCGCTGCAAACGAGCCAGCAAAAATAGTGTGCTAAACGATCTATGGGATGCAAAGAACAGCTAATAATTGATGCGGTTGTGTGCAATCAAGCATCAAGCTTACAATGGACGAATAAATCTCTTTGCTGCCTAGGTGGATTACAAAAAGATTCAGTTCCACAGGAATGGCTTATAAGTGTGCTGAAGATTTATAAGATCTATACTTATATCCTGAGGTTCCTTGAACACACAATGTCTACCTAGAGAACAAAAATTCAGTTACGGGTACCAACGGGTGATAACATCGTAACTAGCACGATAACAATTAGAAGCGGTATATTTCAAGGCGACGCGCCAAGCCCATTGCGGTTCTGACTCGCATTGAATCCACTATTAAGCCGCCTGAACTCCACCAGATATGAATGAATGAATGAATCATCTGCTGTATATGGATGATCTTGAGACGATGGCATTCACAAAGAACCACCTGGAACAACTCCTTAAAATCTTGGAACGGTTTTCCAGGGATATTGACATGCAGTTTGGTCTGTCGTACCTTATGTATAGTCACAGGGGAGACACAACCAGGTATATATGAAATGCAGAACGGCCAGCAAATTGCCTCGATGGTTGTGAAGAAGTATTATAAATATCTGGAAATACAGCAAGCGAGGAAAATAAACCACTCGGTAATGAAGAACGATCTGACAAATAAGCTTCCGAAACGAGTAAAGCAGGTGGTGCGATCACATCTTAACAGCAAGAACCGGACTAAAGCTCTTAATACATATGCATGTTCTACACTTAGCTATTCATTTAAGATTGTGAACTGGAATAAAACGGATATCGAAAATCTACAACGGAAGTTGCGAACACTCCTAACAAAATCCAGAAAGCAGCACCCCCGTAGTCCTACCGAGCGAGTAACCATATGTAAACACCAAGGTGGAGAAGGAGTGTTGTATGTTGGTAAATAGTTAAACCAGTGGATATTGAACCCACGTACATATTTCCACCAGC
Organism: Tillus elongatus; assembly: GCA_964006375.1. NCBI lineage: Eukaryota > Metazoa > Arthropoda > Insecta > Coleoptera > Cleridae > Tillus > Tillus elongatus. The sequence goes on along the minus strand of OZ023269.1, from coordinate 87,100,182 downwards.
GGGCGGTTACTTCTGAACTTAGAACCGTGCCATATGCGAGGCAGATGATTCAACACTGCTTATTAATAGCACCAAAATATAAACAAACAAAGACAGTGTATTTACAAAATAATCTAAGCCAAGATCAACAATAATACAGCAAAGGCACAATTTCAATAATAATAATAATAATAATAATTCGTATAAAAATAAACAATAGCTATAGAGTGGAAAAAAGGCTGATAATAGATCCTCGGTGGTAACAACTTGTGCATCTGAACCGAAGGGTACCGGGTTCGATTACAGGGTTCTCCTTTAACTTTTTAAGTATATTCTGTAACATTAACATCAGCCGAGGCTATATTTGAACAAGTTGAATGTCTACACGCTCCGCCCTTCGGAGGAGGCGTAAATCTGCCGGTCCGTGTTCATCCGATGTTGGGCACGTTAAATATTCCGTTCATACGTTTTCTTCTTATCAATCTACAATGACGTTTTATTTTATTCAAATTCATTTTCTCGGATTAGCAGCTTTTTAAATATTTTATCCATTTGGTACATATCAATTTCATAAGCCCCTAGCGGCTGAACGCGGTACTACAAAACCTGCGCCCATCACAAGAGGAGTTCGTTTTTTTTTGAGTACCCCCTCGTATGTGATAATGAGGTTCTAGAATTTGTTTTTGGAGATGCTATCTATTCTGTCTGTGCATTTATACGCTAATACACTTTGATTTTCTAATTAAAGCTTGGCAATAGTTTAAATTAAGTTTAGTTTCAATCATTACAAATAATATATGTATTCCAATATACCGTTGGTATCAAGGAAACATAATATTAAAAAAATTATTGCCAATTACCATTTTAATATAACAGAAATAACCAAGCAATTTTTTCCAAACAATATACATACACAAAGGTATTAGACTGGTTTTTATTACCAAACAGTATAGCATACGATTTATAATGAATATTACTTTACACAAATAGAATACAAAAACTGAAAACGTAATAAGTAAGAGTTGTAAAGATTTGTTGTGACATGGATATGCAATAAGACCTTATAACAGCATATATTAACAATATACCTATTAACTAAACATACCAAAAGAAACTGTATTAATATTACGAAATATTACCACAGTTACATTATTTGGTAACTAAAATTGAAATGCATGTAAATATATTTATGGTTATTATTTTTATTTCAGGAATATTTTTCCCCAGGCTTTTGTATATTGGTAACAATACATTCTTTAAGGAATATGTCACCCAATATCTCAGTAAAGACTGTTTTTAAGTATAGGCAGTACTTCATAAAATTGGAATAACATTTGTTGATGTATCGAAATTGATTATAATATACAGGCTGTTCCATTTGAATTTCTCGAGAAAACTTGACTCTAGTGTTTTTACTCACCCTGTATACTGTTTTTAAGGAATTTTTTCTGTATCGATTGAAGCTGAAAGAGTAATACTTTTTGATATTTGTCGCATGATAGAGTGTAGCATCCTGACATATTAATGAAGATACAGACCGTCACATCTGCCTCTGATGTTTAGAAAAGTGGCCATGACTTTTGAACGACTCTATATAGACCCCAACAACTATACACTGAATGAAACGGCAAAACAAGAGCAATTAAAAATGAAACAATATCTAGGATGTACCATTTAAAAAAAGTTAAGTGTGGGTTGTATCTAACTTATGCAACACCTTGTACATGCAAAAGTAATTTTAGTTTGTCCCCCAAAAGCCCTGGTTCTCTAAATCCTGTGACAAGGCCAGACTTGAAAAGGTCAAAGATCACAAAACGCTTCTACACAATCCGAGTCAAGAAAACCGTCAAGCATTTAACGACGCAAGAAACCGGTATGTCTGCTTTCTTTCTGAGGCAAAAAACTCGTTTAATAACCACATCAAAAACAAAGTTCTCTCAAGCTCCAACTGCAGCAAACCATTCTGGACTCTTGCTAAATCTATTGGGAATAATTTCTGCAAGAGCACTTTCCCACCTCTTGTCTCAGGGGACGAAATTGTTTCTACCGCCCTGGACAAGGCTGAACTTTTTGCCTAGCTGTTCGCTGAAAATTCTACTCTTAACCCACCTCCAGACGTTCAACCACCAACAGTCCCGAATGTCACGCACAAAATGACAGATATCATTTTGAAAACTAAAAAGGTACGAAAGATGCTCTATTCTCTTAATGCCAGGAAAGCCTATGGCCTTGACGAGATCCCAGCAATTGTACTCAAAAAATGCTCACCGGAACTTGCTCCTGTCCTGACTCGTCTGTTTCAGACATCTTACAATAGAGGCATATTCCCTACTAACTGGAAAACTGCTCGAGTACAACCCGTCCCCAAGAAAGGATCCAAAGCGCTTCCTAGCAACTACAGGCCTATTTATCTCCTTTCACTCGTCTCTAAAGGGATGAAAAAGTATATAAACACCGAATTACTAAAATTTCTTGAAAAACACAGTCTAATCTACGACAGGCAGAATGGATTCCGTCAGCGCAGATCGACTGTCGACCTCATTTCCTTTGTCACCCATTCTTGGAACAAGTCTATGAAACTACACGGTGAATCCCAGATTGTGGCTCTAGACATATCCAAAGCATTCGACCAGGTCTGGCACGCAGCGCTGCTTAATAAACTTCCCTGCCACCAAAACTATGTACCTGGACAGAAAATTCCTTTCCAACCGGAGAATTTCTGTTGTCGTGGATGGCCATTCCTCTAAACTGTATCCAATTAATCCAGGAGTTCCTCAAGGTTCAGCTTTAGCCCCTACTTTGTTTCTTCTCCACATCAATGACCTCCTCTCTAGCACATCCAACCCAGTTCACAGTTACGCGGACGACAGCACCCTCCACTCAAATATACAATATTCTAAGCCTGTCTCTTTTGCCCAATTAGATGAGGATCGCAGACTCATGGAGGGCTCTGTCTCCGTGGATGTCCAAAAAATATTAAACTGGGGAAGTAGAAATCTTGTACAATTCAACCCCACCAAATCACAGTCTTGCTTTCTTTCTCATAAGAGATACACCAGCCCTACACCTATCACAATATGAGTCCTTTTCACTTGTTGGCATTTCTGTGGAGCGAAATCTGAATTGGCATAAACATGTCACATCAATTGCAGAAGCGGCTGCTAAGAAATTAGGTTTCCTCTTCTGGGCTCGCAAATACTTTTCACCAGCTAATCTCTATACCTGCTCCCACATCTGGGGTGCTGCTGCCGCTTCTACACTCGCTATCCTGGACTCCATTCAGACGAGAGCTATACGTCTCATCGGTGACCCTACCCTCACCCAAAGGCTGCCATCCCTTGCCCACCGACGTGCCGTTGGTAACATCTCTCTCTCTCTCTCTCTCTCTCTCTCTTATCGATATCTGCACGGGCACTGCTCAGGGGAGCTTTCTTCCATAGTTCCTCCACCTGCTGCCCCCAACAGATCTACCAGGAGAACAGAGCGAATGCACCCTTTTACTGTCCAGGTCACCAGACATAGAACATCTTGTTATGCCCGCTCTTTTGTCCCGAGGACTTCCAAGTTGTGGAATTCCTTGCCGGCACTTGTTTTTCCTTCTCCCCCGAACCTCAAAACCTTCAGGTCCAGAATTAACAGGTTGCCTCTTACCTTCTTGTCGACACCCGCGGTACGATAATATTTAGGCTGTAAGCCCTTGTGGTGTGTTGTTGAAAAAAAAGTTAGTACCTGCAACTTTTGTTTATTGAATAATAAAGTAGATATTGAACTTGAACACACTGTTGGACCACCTGTATGTATATGTGTACAAATGTAAATTTACATTTAATTGTGGTTAAAATTAATTAAAAGTGTTTATGTTATGTACGTAATGTATGCACATGTAACAAGCGTTTATAGGCATCATCTCCTTGTGTAAATTAACGAACACTACCAGGTGTCACTAACAAAATTGTGGACAATATTAAAACCTAGTGAAAATTTGAATACATATATTTTGTGGCAAATAGGCAATAAGTCTGAAACAAAAAACTACAATACACACACAGATACATCGATAGGGTCCCGCGGATAAAATGTAATGACCTCAGATAATTGAGATTAAGACGCAACAGTATTAAACCTCACTTAATGGTTTTCGACATTTTAAATTCTTTATGACATGTTTGGATGAAGTCGAGCTCTTTTAAAAACTTTGGTGGACCTGTGTAAAATCGTTACGTTGATATCAGATTGTTTTGTATATAATGTATGGATAAATGTATCTATAGTAGTTTCTATAATCTTGCATTGAGACAAAAATTATAATAATATAAGTTTAAATTAATAATGTCTGGACGCAGCAAGTGCGTTATAGTTGCGAGTTTTTATAAAAATCTTCGGAAAGTAAAAAAAATGTATTTCCGAAAACAATAAATTTAGTTTGATGAAATTCCATACATATATTGCTTTTCTTAAGTTTTTGTTGCGTATCAAAGTTGAATTCTATTGATTATGCGAAAATTAAATTATTAAAATTTGAAAAAATTGATGAACACGCGCTACCATAGCGCACTTGCTGCATCCGTTTTTTTTACCACCAGTGGTATATAGTTTGTCTGTTTATCGATTTACTGACTAAAGTAATTGTTTAAACTTTATTTTGTCAATTAAAACATTATAACACATTTAAGTCGCAAACTCTATAATTTAAACTGCTGTTATAAAATCGCAAAAGTGGCCTATTTTAAATAAATTTTCCGCAAATGAAGAACAGCCATTGAAACAGAAATGTAACACACTGTTAAGCACATGGTTTCCAATATTTCTTGTCCAAAACCCGCCTTCGTTTTAGGATATTTGTGTAAAAATCACCAATTTGTGCTTTTCAAATAGCAAGTTTGTTTTTAAAAGAAAAAGAAAAAATCTCTAAAGCATTTCTTTTGGTACTTTTTTACCTTTCTGCGTCAGAAAACTTTATCCCTCTCTGTTATATGCAATCAATTTTGTTAATCACGTACATTATTTTACTATTTTGACCTCTTTAGACCGAATTGTGTTTGTCTAAATGTTTATAACTTATTTTATTTAAAACTAGAGAGCTAACTTTTGTTACGTGGTATACGCTATATATACAGGATGACGCATTTCTGCTTTAAAGAATATTTTCGTTATTATTCAAAATTAAAAAAAATATATTATTATCAATATTAATGTTATTATTCACAATACAAAAAAAATGTAATTACAAAAATTATAGAGAATCACAGGCTGCACGTTCTAAAATTATTTGTGATTATACAGGATTTCCCATATTTTCAAGACAAAGCAAACATACTTTTTTTAATGGCACACTCTGTATATCACTTAATTTTTGGACCTCTTTTTTAATTTTGAGACCGATTTGTAGAAGTATATTTTAAGCTACAATGCTTTGTTTCAAAGATATTTTGAATTTTATAAAAGAAATTAAAATTCACCTACAGCTTGTAAATGTCGTTATTTTACCGATTATTAAAGTTGGAGACTCCAATTTGTCATTTTATTCGTCCATAGATAACATCACATTGTTGTGATATTAACGATGTGTTTACTTACACAGGATGTTCGTAAATAGCGATTAAAATTGGGCACATTCTAAGTCCGAAAACTCGTTTTTTTTAAACGGAACGCTCTGTATTTTATGTTTTAAAAAGCAAGGCGTCATCTTTACCTTCAACTTTTGTTAATTCCTCAATTTGTTAAAAACTTCTAATTTTTATATTATTTACATTTATATTCACATACCATCCTTTATAAAAGCAATACGAGGTAAAATAGTAGGCCATTGAGAAATAAGAAAAGATTTATGAAGTGAAAAATATTAATAAATAATTAATTTGCATAGAAACCTTCGTTTCTGAACAAAAAAAAATGATGCATCAAGTTACAAATATTACAAACATTTATTGTGGAAATTTCACGGTGTAGAATTTAACAATCGCATATAAAATAATTCCAAAGAAAGGCACAAAAATGTTTGAGCGTTAAACACTATGTGAAAACTGGAACCTGTGATGAGTACTGATAAGTACACTTGGAGAACCCAAATCACCACAACACATATTTTAAAGACCTTACGATCGTTTCGCTGATAACGTCAGTGCCATCAGATGATGAAAAATTCTACAATTCAGAATTTTTTATCTTCTGATGACGCTGACGTCGTCAGCGAAACCATCGTAAGGTCTTAAAATATGTGTTGTGGTGGTTTGGGTTCTCCAAGTGTACTTATGAGCGTTAAAGAATTAAATATAAAAACAGTATATACGAATTTTAACCTACTGGCAGCAAATGCTCAGACCTACCTCCCGAAAAGTCAATGCAAGACTGGAATCGATATTCAAATGATTGAGTTACTCTTCTCAACATATTAACATCGATGCTTGGAAAGTTCTCTATGATCTTGCCTCTCATTTCCGCCTTGGTAGACGGCTGCGATGTATCTACCCACAAAATAAATCGATTTTGGTGAGATCTGGTGACCGCGCTGGCCATGCAACTGGTCCTCCTCTTCCAATCCACCTCTCTGGAAATTTTTCATTAAGATAATGTTTAATGGGGCCTGTGTGATGCACCTAAGCACCATCATGGCGGAACCATATTTTTTTTGACTATAGTAAGTGGCACATCTTCTAGTAATACAGGTAAGTGGTTTTCTAAAAAATCTAGATGCATCGCCCCATTTAACGTTCTTTCGAAAAAATGTAGTCCCACTACATACTTTCCTACATTGCTACCCCAAACATTCAAAGACCATCTTGTCTGACTGCGTGTACTGGATATATGGGGATTGTTGTTTATGCTTGTTGCATAGAAATGGAATTTGTGCCTATTTACAGTTCCGTTTCTATGGAACGTAGCTTCACCCCAAATAAAATAGTATCTGAGAAGCATGTAGTCGTTCGTATTTTTTGCTGTGCCCACTGGCAAAATGCACTCCTTTTATGGTAATCGTCATCAGTGAGCTATTGGTGTAGCTTAATATGATATGGATGCATCTTGTATTTGTGTAATATCCTCTGTACCGGCCTACGACTAATGTCCTGGCGGTTTGCTATCTCCCGGGTGCCAAGATGAGGATAGTCATAAGTAGTGAGCAACACATTCAATTCATTGTCCTCAGTGGTAATTGTGTTGGTTTTTTTGTGTGACTCGTACTTAACAGAACCAGTTCTATTAACCTGGTCCATTAGTCTCTTAAACGATGTCTTGGTGCCTTCGTTCAGGAAACTTCTGGTGATACACTCTATTGACTAATAGACCCATTCTCCCAAAACCCAAAGCATATCGGTTAATTCGTCTGAAGAAAAATGCATTTTTGTCTTCTTAGTAAAACCTTACTAGCAGCTACTGACTTAATAATAAACTGAACCCGAACAATGTGGGATATGTCATTGATAAATGGCCTACTATCTTACCTCGTATTGCTCTTATATATCATGGTATGTGAATATAAATGTACATAATATAAAAACTAGCAGTTTTTAACATACAAAAGTTGAACCTAAAGATAAGGCCTTTCCTTTCACAACATAAAATACAGGCTGTTCCTTTAAAAAAAAGAGTTTGCGGACTTAGAATGTGCCCAACTTTAATAGCTATTTACGAACACCCTGTACGATTAAACACGTTGTTTATATTACAATATAATGAAGTCGCCCATGGACGAACAACGCGCCAAATTACAGTCTTCAACTTTAATAATCGGTAAAATAACGACATTTACAAGCTGCAGGTGAATTTTATTTATTTTCTAAAAAATTTAAACTATCTTTCGAACAAAGCACTGTAGCTAAAAATATTTTTCTACAAATTAGACTCAAAATTAAAAAAGAGGTCGAAAAATCAAGTGATATACAGAGTGTTCTGTTTAAAAAAGTATGTTTGCTTTGTCTTGCAAATATGGGAAATCCTGTATGATCACAAATAATTTTAGAACGTGCAGTCTGTGATTCTCTATAATTTTTGTAATTACATTTTTTTGTATTGTGAATAATAGCATTAATATTGAACTTTACCACAGAAATGCGCCAGTCTGTATGAGCTACTTGCGCATCAAATTTTGGTAAAAAATCTATGCGATTTGCAGAGATGCAGACATTTTGCGAAAGTAAACCAAATTTTTTTCCGCAAAAACTAGTCGGATTTTTCTGGAAATCGTCCAAGTCAGATACCAAATAACGCACGTGACAAGTGTTATTTACTTAGGTTCATTATTTTTCAAAATATCTCCGAAAAAATGGGGGGATACTAAAATTGTAGAAAACTTCACGACTGAGGAGTTTCGATTTTTATATGTTTATGTGTATGTGTATATAAATATATATATATATATATATATATATATATATATATATATATATATATATATATATAGATATATATATATATATATATATATATATATATATATATATATATATATATATATATATATATTTATATACACATACACATAAACATATAAAAATCGAAACTCCTCAGTAGCGAAATTTTCTACAATTTTAGTAGCCCCCCATTTTTTCGGAGATATTTTGATGGCCAATGAACTCATCCAAGCTATTTACAAAATACATTATACGTGCCAAGTAATCAAAAGCGGTTAATAGTTTTTTAAGTTATAGCTGACATATATCTAAAATTTCGATCTTGCTCAAATATAATAGCTTATAGCACTCGGTACTCTGTGATTTAAATTCATGTGATTTAATTTTCCTCAAAATACGACAACTAGCAGATACTCATCATATTGAAATATGAGTGATAACTGGTGACGGGGTTAGATGCAGAACTCAACCAGAAGTTGTGAATCTCTTTAATGAGAAATGTCCAGAGTCACAACCATTTGAAAGACGCGTAAAACCGTTGCCAACTATTTATATGAACGAGGATGCTAAAGTTAATATTTTACAAACCTTTTAAGAGGCTCAATGAGCTAGTACTCAAAGCCAAATAAAAATAGAGAAAAAACGGTTTAAGGACATCCAACCTCTTCTGTACATCAAGCTGCCGGAAAACTAAAAAAATACATAAGCTATTCGACTGTTTTAAAATGTACGAAACGAGAAGAAATGCAGTTCTCTACAACACCTACGAGAATTGAAAGATCGTTTGTCATCGAAGAATATTATTTTGTGAACAAATTCCGGATCTAATAACTATAGGTGTATAATTATTTTCTCTGATGAGTAAAGTTTATTTTGAATGGCGAGGCGAATCGGCAAAATTGCAGCTACTAAGCAGGCAAAACACCACCAGATCCAGGAAAGTCATATTCTGCGTTTTAATAAAGTCAATGTGTAGGTGGGAATCATTGGTTATCATGTGGTTGGACGTATTTACACTTAAAAGGATAACAGAATAACATCTGGAAATTCTCAGGGCACAAGTTGCTTTGTATATAGCCTACTTGTGACCAAAGTCATCGAAACCACATCTTCCATATGAGGATATTGCTGCAACAGGATGCTGCACCAGCCTATTAAATCCTTATAGTACGAGATTATTTAGATAAAACCTGGGGATGAGTTTCATCGAATGAAAAGCCAGATCAACAGATTAAGACCGCTCGATTTTTTGTGGACGTTTTAAAAACAAGGTGTTCAAAACCTAACCTAGTAATATTAACCACAGAACATAAGGGAATGACAAAAATTAAATACAATACACCGGATATTATATTTTATGTCTTTATTACAAGAAATTAAGTTGATAGCAGATACTTTACTGTGGGCAGGTGACTTATATATTGAAAATTATACATTTTAAACGCCTTTTGTGGAGTATTGTCGTATTCGGAAAATACATCATACCAACTTCCGGTTGCTGCTGACAAATATGTGGAAAAAAAATCTAGAAGTGAAAATTGGAATTGATAATTAAAAGATGCTAAATGAAAACCAAACTTAATCTCTTCAACCTTGACTTCGAAAATAATTTCTTAACGAATTATGAATATTAATTCATAAGGGTGTTCCATACTCTACAAGTAAGTGAAGCAGTTTGTTATGTGTAATTATAATAAGTGGTCATTTAACTGAGATTAAACATATCTTATTCCAATATATTAATCAAAAAGATTGTAGAACTATATAAATCTCGAAAGGTCAGAAGATTTACATACAAAGCTCTTGCACACAACACCAATAATTCCTTTCAACCACAATTGGGGCCAAGAAAAATGAAGCAGCGTTTTTTAGCAATGAACTTTTGTTATCATAATGCAGACAATATATTTGACATCAATTGGGGGGGGGGGGGGAGAGAGATAAAATTAACAAACGTTACTTAATTGATAACGCAAATGGAAATCGCAATGGCGGTTTAATTGTTGCTCAATAACAAAAGATTGAAGCTTGGTAACCTAGCTAGCCGCATAATGATGTCGGTCCTGTCAGTACATCGTTTCAAAAAAACTTCATCGTTACAATGGCAGACATTAATCCCATAGTGCAGCGGTGTCACAGCTTGCTGATACCATAGTCGTTCGTCAAATGTACCTGGATATAGTTACTTGAAAAACATCCCGAGTGCGATAGAAACCAGTTCGTCTCTTAGAAAGCTGTGGTAGAGCTTTGTTGTAAGATTTTCTTCTCAAAACAATGCGCCTAAATAATGATTCCTAACTATAACCGGCATACTCATTCGTTTATTGAGGGTATTACATGAGGAATTGCCTCATCCAATGAGAGTTTTCGTCTAACCATTACCTACATTTGTTTGCACCAGGATAAAGTAAACGCTGCTTCATCCTAAAAATATATTTTTTGCTTAATGTGGGGTTTCTTGACAAATTAGCATGATCTGTTTACCGAATTGCAGTCTATGGTCGTGATCGTTTTGTGAGAGTTCTTGAAATAGATGAACCCTCGGGTGATATTGTTAAAATACAAAATATTAGCTTTCTTGCTCTTTCCAATGTCAAATTCACGTGCATGTTATCGAATGCTTGAATGTGGACTTTAGACTATAGCGACCATTAATATTATTGTATTTTCTAATGCTGAAGGCTGTCCACTTCGAGAACCATCACGAACACGACCTACTTTTAGCGAATTTTTTTTAATTCGCTAATGCGGAGATCTGTGTTTATATATATATATATATATATATATATATATATATATATATATATATATATATATATATATATATATATATATATATATATATATATATATATCCAAACGATAGATCAAAAAATAATGGACCGATCTTGATCAAATTTGGTGAGTACCTTCCTTTTGCTTGGATAAGTTCGTTATCCAGGAAAATCGCACCAGGTTTTCCCAGGATTTTTTTTTGTTTTCTTTCTAAAAAAATTCATAACTCCGTAAATAACAAAGTAAGGGCAACCATTTGGTACGCGTGTTTGTATTATAAAGAGTGAACTCTGTATCAAAATTTAGGTCTCTAGCTTTAATAAAGACAACGAAGTTATGGTCAGTTAAAGAAACAAATTTTGTAGTTTTCCTCAAAACGTCAAACTCGCAATTTTAAACGTCAAAATTGGCAATGTTTAGGCAAAGAATGTGAAACAAATACCGATTGTGAAAAGAAAATGTTGCAAGAAAAGTGTTCTGCAAATCCTTAAGTTTCAGGTGAACAAGAAATTTTTCTTGTGGTTTGTGCATCCAGGTGGGGTCCTAGTAATGTTTCTGAAAACAATTTGTTGAAAAGCGTTCGGGAGCTAATCTGCAAATTTACCGAATTTTCATTAAATCCTTCAAATTCCAATAACTCAATTTGCTATTAACGTAAGCTTTGTTGGTTAAAAAACCAACATTTAGGTTTATTTTCGGAAAATTTTTGTATATTTTCAAACCATAAGTAATTTTGGTAAAATATAGTACATTGTTTCTACTACATAGGCTATACCGGTAATCAGATTGATACCTGCTCGCATTTGCTATTAAAAACATTTTTATGGAAATTCACTTCCATAACACATTTGCTGCATCTAGACTTTTGAAAAATGTTATATTTTCAAACAATAAATTTATTTCGATGAAATATGGTACTTTGTTTTTACTATATAGGCAACCAAGTTTGATGCCTGCTTTCATCAAAGAAAGACATTTGCTATTAAAAATATTTTAAAGAAAATTCGCTACCATAACGCACTTGCAGCGTCCAGAGATTTTTTTTTATTTTGCTTCAGTCTTTGACACTTCTTTTTCAGTTCTCATCCTATGCGCAAAAATTTTCAACATTTCGATACATTTTCTTTCATTTAACATTTTAACGGTTTTTTCTAGACAGTTATTATTTAAACTGACAGATAATTTTTAATTTGTTTACATATTTTATGGAGTAGAAAGGCAACCAATTCAAAGGTTACTTGTGTAGTGTATTCTAAAATATTTAAAATATCACAAGTAAGAGCGGTTGTGACAAAATGTGTATAAATAAAACTTTTTGTGTTTGTCCTTATCAAAAAACTTGATATGCCTGTAAATTCCGATTTTTTATTATTTGTTTTAAAAAGTAATACAATTAAAATTCACATTGTTGAACTCGAAATTCGTACCAGCGTACGTCAAAGTAATGAATGTGTTCCAAACTTTACGGACACGATACATACATACATACATACATACATATATATATATATATATATATATATATATATATATATATATATATATATATATATATATATATATATATATATATATATATATATATATATATATATATATGGTATGTGTACGTATATCGATGTTGAAACTTATTTTATTAGCAACAAATGCAAGAATACATTTAATGTTTATGGTAAGAAACAAATTTCCTTGCTTACTCAAGAGCGTAACCGCAAGCAATTACTTGAACTTTTTTACTTGTTGTATATATGTATAACAGTACATGTTTTTATATTAAACAAAACGCTGTCTGAACCAACGATCCTTGAAAAGTTAGGTATTTGTATATTTAAACTGAAAACATTATTGAAACTATTTTTATAATTGCTTTCATCAAATCTCGTATATCAGTATATGGTAAACCTTTCACCTTTCGTCACAACAGGGAGCTTTAATTTATCTATATTAACAATTTGTTGTTTTGGAAAATAATTTGACGAATAAATTCAGTTTGTTAGCGTAAGTGACATTGACTTAACTTGTCACATAGTCCAAATTCACAAAGATAAGTGGGAGTATTATATAACTTTTTACGTTATTATGGATTACCTGTACTATCTAAATGGTATTTGCAGATTATTTTACTGACTTAATATTTATTTACCATCTGCCTCTTCGTAAATGTCTTCAGACATTGTATTTATTTAATTTAATAAGTACGAGGGCAGATTAAAATTAAATCTACCTAACCAGAAAGGAAGAGGTTTAAAAAATCAAATCAAATTTAATTTTTCGAGAAATGACCTTCAACAATTACACGCTTAGTCCAAAGCTATCGGACCAGAACAAGTGCTGGATATCCTCATCCATAGCAAAACACACCTTAAAGACCTGGACAGATGGAAAGACACACCAACGATGGCAAAATCTGCCAGGATTAGCACACTGTAAGGTCTTCATAAATGACCTTTCAGAGTCAAGGGCTATAAAACTTTTAGAGTTAAACAGACAACAACTAAAAACTCTGGTCGGCCTGTATACAGGTCACTGCCACTTGCGTCACCACATGCACAGAATTGGGGTCGGACAAGAAACTGACTGCCGGCTGTGTATGGAGAGTGACGAAACAGCAGAGCACTGCTAACACACATGGATTTTTATTTTTGGGCTACTCTGAAGAATGGTTTGTATAAATTTGATCCACCACAAAATATCAATGAATTACGAAACATAATCACGGAAGCTATAAATCATATTAACCCTCACCAGAGTTTGCAGGCATGTTTCAAAAAGGTGTATAAAGTGCGTTGAACAAAACGGTGGCTATATTGAACAATTTTCTATTTAGTGTATTTTTAAGTTTCTATTTTATTATTTGTTGAGTTCCGTTTCTAATTGTGTTCTTTTGTGGAGTTTAAGTTTTTATTTGTTATTGCCGGGTTTCGTTATTAAACTGTTTCACGTAATATTACCTAGCAGTATTACCTAATTAAGTATTGTAAATTAAATCACAATATTTTTTATCGTGAATTATTACGGAAAATTATGTTAAAAGTAGAAGTCTATTGTTAGACTCCATGACCTACTGCTTTTTGAATACTTTTTCTTTGTCATTTGTTATCTGGTATTTGATTTGATAGCCTACTATCCTCAAAACAGTTTTTCTCAAAATTGTCAGTGCAATTACAAGATTTCTCAAGCATGTTGTACATCATTGGAAAGCTCTTTTCACGGGCTATCATATGAGCAAAAAATCCAATATGGCTGCCATAATAAAAACAAACGTAGATACCTGTAGCTTGAAAACAAATGACATTCTAAAGTTGAGAATAGCACAAAAAGATTAGTCTGTAAAAAGTGTCCTGATAATCTGCAAGTCTTAGATATGTCAGATCAACGCCTACTTAGAGATTGAAGAGAAAAGAAATCGACAAATTTTGTTTTGTTCAAAATAACTCGAAAACGAAAAGAGGCAGGGCAAAATACAAGTCATATTTTGAACGAGCATGAAATTCTACAAAACATTGCTAATTAAAGCGTCTCCCTATCTCTAATAATAATGGAGTCGCAATACATTCCCATCCAGTTTAGGACACACTGTATGTTTCAATAAAACAGTGTATGGCTCTATAAAGTTTCAATTTTAGTTAATTTTCGTAGAAATTTTTAATTTAATTATAATTAAATTGGGCAAGTACCTTCCTTCTGAAAGTAGCTTGGATAGGTTTGCTAGGCAGGAAAATCGGACCAGGTTTTCCGAGAAAACTTTCAGTTTCCTTTCAGAAAAAAAATATCTTCGAAAATAACAAAGCTATGGTAACCAAATTTGGTACGTAGGTTCACGTTATAAAAGCTAAACTATGCACCAAAACTTAGATCTCTATGTTACAAGAAGAAAAGTTATCAGCATTTGATTTAAAACACTGCTTGGTGCCAGATCATTTGTATTAAAATTCACTACCATAACGCACTTGCTGCGCAGCCCCGATTCTACGATTTTTTCGAACCGGGGCAGAAACTTAATAGTGGCGCCACCTCTCTAAAAATGGCGCCCCCTCTCTAAAAAATGTTTGGTAGTTACGTAGAATCGGGACTAGAAAATTTTGTTTATTTGTTCTACTCCGATGAGTAAAAAAATTTTGTTTGAACAAAAGTTTGAAAAAACAAGTTTAAATTAAAATTCGGACCAGTAGATGTTGCCAACAATCTGCTGCGCTGCAGCTGCTCGCAGCGCATTTCAGAATGAGCATTTAGGATGTGTTTAAAAACTAACTGGTCGTTTTAAAATCAAATAAATAATTTGTAAAACAACGTACGCTACATGCTACGCGCTTGGTGGAGCAAGTTTTTTATTTTGAACCATATATATATATATATATATATATATATATATATATATATATATATATATATATATATATATATATATATATATATATATATCTATATATATATATATATGTCCAACCGATAACTCAAAAAGTAATTAATCGATTTTGATGAAACTCGGCAAGTGCCTTTCTTTTATTAATAGCTTGGACGAGTTCGTTAGCCAGGAAAATCGGACAAGGTTTTCCGGAAACATTTTGAGTTTTCGTTCGAAAAAAAATTCTTCTTCTTCGAAAATTACAAATCTATTTCGATGAAATGGTGTACATGTTGCTTTGGGAAAGCACCTAAATATGTACCAAAATTCAGCTTTCTAGGTTTACAGAAAATTGAGCTATTCAAATTTGAAACATTTATTTTTAATATCACCGCGTTTCATTAACAATGGCAAACCTGGCTTATATGGGATCTAGGATGTCTGAGCGTTGCCTGGAAACGGAACATTCGATATTATTGCGCAGGTCTGTTAGACGCTGTAACTGACGTTTATCGTATAGTATTAGATTGTTTTATCTGTTTCAGTTGACACATTATTTGTGTTATTTGGTAATTTTTATATACAAGTGCAAATTATTCCTTTATGATTTTATTAATGTTAGTGGGTGGACTAAGCAGTGTTTGTTATGTTTTATCAACACATATAAAGGATCGAAGTTTTACAAAAAGGGCTGATTTGCAACACATTTTCTCTCTGATGCTTTGGCGGTAGTTTTAGTTAAGTTTATGGTTTAACGGTCCATAATTTTTAGCTAATTTTCATACAAAAAATTTGTCAATGAGGAGACCGCGACTTTAGAATTTTAAAAAGATTTCTTCAAATGAGCACAAACTAGGCCCCCTGGAATCTATTTACGTTCAGTTTTGATATGTTTACATATATACAGGGTGACGCATTTCTACGGTAAAGCTCAATATAATTATGATTATACAAGAGACGAGAAAAATTTGTATAAGTTACTTATATGGTGTCTTGAGCTGCATCTTATAAAATTATTTTGACAATCAGAGGCTGGCCCATAAGTTGTTGGTGATCCCTAAAATTTTTTTTCAAACAGCCTTGTTTTATTGCATTTTTTATCGAAATATGTTTGTAAGAAAAAAAAATCAAGACGCAGTAAGTGCGTTTTGGTAGCAAATTTTCATTAAATGCTTCAAATTTCAATAACTCAATTTGCTATTAATCTAAGGTGTGTTGGCTAGGAAACCAACATTTAAAGTTTATTGTCGGAAATTTTTTGTACATTTTTAAACAATAAGTTATTTTGATAAAATATGGCACATTGTTTCTATTATATAGGTTATACCGGTAACCAATTTGATGACTGCTTGCATTAAAAAGACATATTTGCTATTCAAAGCATTTTTATAAAAATTCCCTGCCATAACGCACTTGCTGCGTCCAGACTTTTATTATCTCATCTTCCTAAAAATAACTAACTAGTCTGATAGACAACAACGCATAAGTTGGATTATTACAGAAGAACAAATGCTTTGTTAGGGATGAAGAGTAAAGCGATGAAACGTCAAGTAAATATAAGGGTCTCCATTTTGTCGCTTGCCAACAAAACACGGGATTTCAATTAAAACTACACGTTTAATAATGAGCCTTCAGATTTATAGCCGGTGCTGATTATTATGCCAACACAAACAAGATCGAGAACACGCAAGCACCAAATGGTAGCTGATTTAAGTCTTCATTCGGAAGTGTCGAGATGAGATGTACGAGAATACCTACAACTTTAAGCCCATCACGTCATAATAACTTTAACCTAATATAATAATTTTATACACATAGCTTCACACTTTTATTTCATAATAATTACAAATATATAAATGCTTTGATCACCTTATTTAATTACATTACGTATAAAAATGACAACTTATATGTGGATATTGTATATTATTTGTGAAAACCCACACATAAATCGGTGTTTTGAATAGGAAATACCAATATGTGTTAATAAATGCATAATGCACGTTAAAAACTTATTGCAGTACTTGAAAAATTAAGGAATGGCTACATTATTAATTAAATTAGAATACAGGTTTCCAAATTATCAATAGAGGTAACAGTTAATTCATTGGTTGTTGTGCTAACTTCTTAAAACCATTTCATACCACAGCGTTTCTCAACCTTTTAGTATTTGTGACTCAATTTTCAATCACAATTATATAAGCGCTCCTCCCCCCTGTCTTACGTCTGCCATAGGGGACATTCACGCGGCTTTGCGATAAGTTCAGATTTGTTTCGAACGTTCTAGAACGTCTGCGCGGCGCGTATAAAAGCTGCATCTCGTTCAGTTCCAGCCAGTCTCAGTCGAGTCATTCCTTCTACCGTGAATGTGTATGTTGTAATCTGCGTGTTAACTGCAATTCGCCATATTCGAGTAGCAGTAGATTTATACACTATACAGAAGAAACAAAAGTCAAGAAAATATTCTCAAGAATATTTAAAGTTTGAGTTTACCAGCACTGAAGTAAACGAAGAAGAAAAGCCTCTGTGTGTCATTCACTCAAAAACTTTGGCAGCAGACAGCATGAAACCTAATAAACTTAAACTACATTTGGGAACGCTCCATAGTGAGTACGTTAGCAAACCCCGAGAATTCTTCGAATTACAATTAAAATCATATGAAAAGCAAAAATTATTAAAAAAACTTTGTCTGTGAATGAAAAAGCTTTACTTGCGTCTTACAAAGTTTTATATCAAGGAGCCAGATGTGAAAATCCCCACACCAATGGTAAATAGCTTATTCTGGAAGCTGCAATTGAGATCGTAGATACTATGTTTGGAGATCATTTTGCAAAACAATTGCAATCCATCCCTCTATTAAATTATACTGTTGCCAGTTGAATTGGTGATATAGCTGAAAATGTACAGCATCAGCTTTTCGGTTAGTTGGGTGACAAATTTTTAGCAATAAATATGCTCATTTAATTGCCTATCTTCGATTTTGTGATGGTATGTCAGCAGTAGAAGAACTGCTATTCTGCAAATCAATAGAACTCAAAGCAACAGCACATGCATTATTTGCTACCTTAAATGATTTTCTAAACGAGGCAAACATAGAGTGGAAAAATTGCGTCGGAATAGGCACCGACGGTGCTCGTACAACGTCTGGAAGATTTCAAAGTATACAAGCACTTGTGGAACAA
This sequence comes from Tillus elongatus, assembly GCA_964006375.1. Lineage (NCBI taxonomy): Eukaryota > Metazoa > Arthropoda > Insecta > Coleoptera > Cleridae > Tillus > Tillus elongatus. Next base: position 87,081,556 of record OZ023269.1, on the reverse strand, counting down.
AAATGACAGTGCAACAGTGCAAACTGAGGTTAAATTCTATAAATTCTTATCATCAACAATATAATCAAAGTCAACAGACGTTTGGTGAAACAAGTAAAAAGCTAAGTATTTAAAACACTACATTATGCAGATAAAAAACAAAAACAAGCTAAAAATTTAACAGTAACCTAACTATATCTAATCATAAAACCATTATATTAACCTATTTACTGAAAAAAAAAGTCCAAACTAGCCATTTTTTCTGCACATATTATGTGAGTCATTCAGAATATAACGTAGTTCTCAAAAATAAACACACTCATAAACTAAATAAGGAAATACACATAAAAGATGTAGCACAGAGAGCAAATAGGATAGCATCGGCTTTGACAGACTAATGACAAACGTAGATGGACCGAGAGCGGGGCGTAGTAGACTCCTGTGCAGCGTAGTGAATTCCATTATCTTGTACGGCGCACCAGTGTGGAAAAGCTGGATGGGAAGATACAAATACAGAAGGATGATAGAAAGCGTTCAAAGAATGGTGACAATCCGGATATTAAGCTCATACAGGATACTTTCAACCAAAGCGGTGCAAGTAACCGCGACTACGGTACCTATTCATTTGCTGATCACGGAGCGTACATATAAAAAAGACCAAAACAGGACAGTGCAAAAAACGAGTAGAAGCAAACAAACAATGATAAAATGGCAAGCAGAACGTGACGAAGAACCAGAAACAGCCCATTGGACGAAAAAGTTTATACCGAAGATCAGATCTTGGTTCACGCGACAGCATGGAGAGGTGGCATATTACCTATTCCAGTTCTTATCCGGACATGGGTGCTTCGGAGCATATCTTTTCCGATTCAAGATTATGGAAACAAACGAGTGCCAATATTGTTGGGAGAGCGATACCCTAGAACACACTGTCCTATACTGCGGCCGGTAGCAGGAGGTGAGACAGAAGGCGGAGGTGAAGATTGGAGAGAAGCTGACAGCGAACAATATTGTGAAACACATGCTGGAGTGTAAGACAAACTGTAAACTCATAGAGGAAGTGGTCAACAAGATCCTGAAGGCTAAAGAAAAGGATGATAAAGCAGGCTAAAAAAGCAATAAAGGAGTAATAGACTGTGGTAGTGTATTTTGAAGTTATACTGAGAGGTGGTTCCGCTGAGCATCTATGGCTATGAGCGGAGGGTTTTTAGTCGGTAGGAGTCCGGCACATCCAAGGCAGTCGATCTCATATGTGCCCATATGTACCTGGGCGTATATATGTATATAATTTTTATTTATTTATTTAATTCAATTAAAACCCAAAAAAATCCATACAATATGGTACTTAACTAATAGTTCCAGAAGAAAATAGAAAGAGAATCGGTACACTTAACTACATGGAGGAAAACAGATGGGTATTGCACATTATATGTGCCGACACCTGAGATGCGCTATCACATATAAGCACCACTGACAATGCAAACTTGATTAGCAAACTTGCACATCTGATACATCGGCGATTTGAGCATTATGTCTGTTCTAGCCGTGGGCAAACTAAAAAAGTTAATGTTCCTCGTCCACACAGTCGGCACTCTCAAATTGATCTGTGATAGCAGCTCACGCGAAATAAATGCCATTCCACAATAATTTCTGTAGAAAACCAACCACAGAGTAAACCCTTCTGGCCTCAAGAGAAGTCACGCTAAATCTGTCAAGAAACTGCTGATAACGGGGTGCCACGCGATGGAGAGACACCATCCAACCTGTAAGAGATATGCTTGAGGTATTTTTTCTAAACCCTTTCGATGGCATCCTTATAGCATTGGTATAAAGGGGACCAAACTTGACTAGCGTATTCAAGCCTAGCTCTCAACAATGTGTTATACAATACTTTTATGCACTCGGTTCCACTGAAATCCCTACAGACTCTGATGATAAAACCTAGAGACCTCATAGCTTCTGATACTGATGCCTGAATATGAAGGTCAAAACGAAGTTTTCGGTCAAAAACAACACCCAAATCTCTCCTTCCATCACTCCTATGCAAAACACTCCCCTGTAAAGTATAATTAAAATTGATATTGGCAACCCTCCTAGAATAGGTCACTACAGTACATTTACTTATATTAAGTTCTAGCATATTTTTATGACACCAATTCTGATGAGCAGCCAAATTATCCTGCAACACAAGACAGTCCGTTAGTGAGTCTATCCGACGAAAAATTTTTAAGTCGTCAGCATACATAAACACTCAGAAGATATATATATATATATATATATATATATATATATATATATATATATATATATATATATATATATATATATATATATATATATATATATATATATATATATATATATATATATATATATATATATATATATATATGTTCAGAAAGATTTCCGCGGTCTTTAATGTGAGACATGCTTGGTTCTCGGGTTAAACCGCGTCCAGAATTTATGGAAACTCGACGTTTCGGCTCCTGTTTTGGAGCCATTTTCAAGAGGTAAAGGAAATATGTAATGACACTCTAAGGCCTCAATCTGCCTACTCCTTAGAGTGATGGACAAAGGTGGGTAAAGGAAATATATCTCTCTGAGGCCTAGGGTTGAACACACTGAGACCTCACAGACGATCTCCAGCGAGATTTGGGGAGTAGGCAGATTGAGGCCCCGTAATCGAGCTACAACAACCCAACCTACCTTTATCCACCACTCTAAGGAGTAGGCAGATTGAGGCCTTAGAGTGTCCTTACATATTTCCTTTACCTACCTTTGTCCACCACTCTAAGGAGTAGGCAGATTGAGGCCTTAGAGTGTCCTTACATATTTCCTTTACCCACCTTTGTCCATCACTCTAAGGAGTAGGCAGATTGAGGCCTTAGAGTGTCCTTACATATTTCCTTTACACACATTTGTCCACCACTCTAAGGAGTAGGCAGATTGAGGCCTTAGAGTGTCCTTACATATTTCCTTTACCCACCTTTGTCCATCACTCTAAGGAGTAGGCAGATTGAGGCCTTAGAGTGTCATTACATATTTCCTTTACCTCTTGAAAATGGCTCCAAAACAGGAGCCGAAACGTCGAGTTTCCATAAATTCTGGACGCGGTTTAACCCGAGAACCAAGCATGTCTCATATATATATATATATATATATATATATATATATATATATATATATATATATATATATATATATATATATATATATATATATAGAGAGAGAGAGAGAGAGAGAGCATTATAAGCAGGCTCACCGCAGTTCAAACAATAAGCACATGACTTTTTTAGGCGAAAATCTTGTCTTCATTGTATATAAAGTTACTTTCAATTGTATTACTAGATTTGTAAGTAAACTTTCGCTTCTCAAAATTCGGATTACAGCAGAAGTGACAGGGCCACAGTAATTAAAGAAATATGATGTTGAAACTTGAGCAGGCAAGAGGCTGTAGCTCTCCTCTCTCAAGAGTTGTCTCCTTTTATTGATAGATTTCTCCACCATGTTGTCAGGGTAATCTCTAACAGTGGGACTTTAAATAACATATTGACTACAAATCTTATTGGAGGCAACTTACTCGTATGAGACATAATGTGATGTCAGAAAACCAAAACGAGGTGTCAGTTTGTGTGGGTTTTCTATAGATTTAAAATTCGTTGTAATTACTTCTCTTCAGTTTTAGGTCCAGAAAACTAATAATGGCATTTCATTCCACTTCGATCATAAAACTTATATGAACCTTTTTTGGGGTTCCGCCTAAGCTTGAAAGATAATGATTTTAGATATTATAAATGCAAACTCAAAGATATTGCTCTAGCTTCGCAAATGCTTGTTTTCTTCTCTGCGATGTTTTCGCCTTTAATGGAATCGTTTTTTGAGATTATTCACGCTGGAAGCGCCTTCCTTGTTTGTTCTTTGTCGGTGCAATAAGGAATTGCTAATGATGATTTGTAAAAATTTAACCTTGACAATGTTTCATAAATTTTGAGATTATTTTTTTAAAGTTAGAACAGTAAGGGGGTTAGCCATTTTATTTATTATCTAAATAAATCAACTCAACCTAGTGAGATACTTATTCTCTTAAAGATTTTTTCAGCTGTGCTGCCTGCTGGCATCCAGGTTAGTTGTTTCAATTTTAATTTCAAACTCATGTTTTTATTAGGGCTCGGAATGAATGTCGGCTATTCGGTTAGTAGATATTCGCGGTTACTAAGATTTTAGTATTTGACAACTCGATTTATTGGTTAGCCAACTAATCGACTTAAACATGAATCGACCAGTCGACTTACCGTCTACAGTCTATATTCGACTACAAGTCTCTTACATTAATCTATTACGGTTATCATAAAACTAAAATTCAATTATAATATTATTCGATTCATACCTGACTAGCCAGAGCCTCGGCGGTTCAGTGCAAGGACGTGTGCCTCTAAACCGAAGGGTACTTGGTTAGATTCCCAGGGTCACCCTTTCACTTTTTGACTACATCCACCGAGGTTGTGGCATTGTATTTGAGCAAGAAGAATGTCTGCACGTTCCGCCCTTCGGAGGGGGCGTAAAGCCGTCGGCTTTGTGTCCATGCGATGTTGGGCACCATAAAGATCCCTACCCTCCTAACATAAATGCAGGGGTTCGGCAAAATGTCCAGGATACTGAGGTGAAACTGCTCCCTGGCGTTGGTGATAGACCATAGTCGCGGAAATAGATCGATTAAAAAAATACCTGACTAACCAAAAGATTCTCATTACAATCAACCCAATAAGATATGCATGGAAAAATCTCATCTCAGGAATCACTTTGGAGCGTATTGCTCAGTTATCTTTGGATCATTTGACCAACAAAAAATGATCAAGTATAAATAAAGACACAAGAAAAAATAAAAAATACATGATTTAGAAAATTCAAACCTATTATTTATTATAATAAAGCAAAGTTCTGTTTAGTACACTGTAAAGCTAAAACATGACGACATATTCTCACTGGACACGTCTTTTTTTTTACTAAGTAAGACAAATTAACAAAAGATAATTTGTTAAACAAAAATACGAGAGCATCTAAGCTTTTCTCTTAAGGCAACTTTGTTTTGCATTTATGATATTTCCAGTGACTGAACATACTCTTTCCTGGGATGTTGAAGTAACAGAAATTGCTAAATGTTTTCTGGCCAAGGCTGGAGTTAAAGAAAAGCCATTTTTTTCCACCAGTCAAGTGGACTAAGGTTCTATTCCACTTCAGGTTCCTTGCATTAGAAACCGATCTCGTTTTGAGTTTTTGTCTTGGGCTTACTACTGTCCACTGGATCTTGCGGAAATAAAATATCAAGAGAGATTTGGACGAAGTAGCACTTTCTTCATTTTCATGCTCATTTTCAAGCTGGTGACAGTTTCTGTTTCCATAATCTTTTTAGGTAAGTTTTGGTATTTTTAGTCTCATATTTATATTACATTCCTTACCTAGTCAAAAACTGTATTTTTATACTAGTCGACTAGCCGACTAGTATCCGTTAATCGATTTATTCTAATGACGACTAATTTACTATTCGACTAGTCTACTACTAGAAACATATTCTCTTTGCAATAGTTTGTTATCACGTTCAGGGTGATTGTTAGAGTTTCAATAGTTGGTTATAGATTATTTTTTTAAATTTTGGTAAGAAAAAGTTTTTATTTATTTTTTATTGCTTATTTGCAAAATAGCTTTCTTAAAAATGCTGTTGAATCCCCTAGTGACTCGCGGTTCAAATGGTAAGCTTCTTTTTCTTTTTGAAGGTCGGTGATTCCGCTAACATTTTCTTTATTTTATATTTGGTAATTATTTGTTTCACCAGCCAAACAGAGTATCTGTTATATTCCGCCATATTCTTAATGACCTATACTTTTTTGATATACCTGTTTTTATTTAAAATCAAATGTATAAACCTATTTACTAAAAAATTTAACGTAGCCATTTTTGTGTAAACATATGATGTGAGTAATTCGGAATGTAACTTAAAGGGGTGGTTTCCTTCCTCTGGATATCGAGTTCTAAAGTGTCTTCATTTTTTATAACTAATTTACATTCCGAATGACCCACATAATGTGTTTACACAAAAAATGGCTAGTTTGAATTTTTTCAGTAAATACGTTAATACATTTTCTTTTAAGTATAAATAGACATAGAAGAATTAGAATACATAAAGAATGTGACGGAATACAACAGATACTCTGTTTGCCAAATGGACAAACGAAGTAACAAACGTAAAGCAAAGAAAATGTTAGCGGAATCAGAAAAGAGAAAGCAGTCACAAACTTTGTCTGCTCACCATTTGAACCGCGAATTACGAGCAGCCTTGATAGCATTTTTATAAACCCAATTGCAAATAACATTTACAACAAAAACTATTTAACAAAATTTGTTGGATAACCCAAAAGACAAGGATAAAGCCACTGAAATGTCAGGCTCTATAAAATAAGGTGTAAATATTGTAATCATAAATACGTTAGGCAAAAGATTTATTGAAACTAGATATGTCATGCGGTGCCCAGCATATTTGGGATAATAATCACCACGTAGATAAAGAAAACCTAAAATTAATCATAAACGTTACACATCCGAAACAATGGAAGGTATATCAGAGTGTGTTTATATATATATATATATATATATATATATATATATATATATATATATATATATATATATATATATATAATTAATAAAAGTTGTATGAATTTAGCACCTCCGCTTATGTACAGTTCATTATTCGACAAATATACAAAATATTCCGACAGTGCGTGAGAGTAGAGGTAACGGAATTCTAATAGAGAGACTTCCGATACACCCAAGTGAAAAAAGTTTGTTTCATCCTACCTCGAGGGTCGCTGTCGATTACGTGTACCTAATATAGGCACAAGTTTAGTTGCTAAGCGTTTAGAATATTTCATCCTTTAATGACGCTAAGTTTGTTAGTGAAACGATTATCAATCAAGTCCTTTTACAAATGTGTTGTTAATCGGGTTTCTTTAATTCTACTTACTAGTGTTCACCACAGGTTCCAATCTTCACTTACTGTCTTAGAATATACCTAAATATACCTAAGATGTAAGTAAATAAATTTAATAACATACATTCCAGTTAAAAAGATTTGCAGAGATCAGGTGATTAAGCTACTATTTATTATCATAAAATATATAATTTATATTATTATAATCTTAATTATATAGCTTGTGCAACAGAAACAGTAAATGAGTAAGTCGATATCACGGCATTAAAACGACTTTTTTCTACGAAAATTCGCTAATAAATGATACATTTGTTACATACAAGGCTCTAAACAGGGATTGGTATTACCAGAAAAAGGTTGTAGCAAGTAAATTGGTTATTCATATTCACAAATGTAAGACAATTAGTTATTCATATTTGCTAATGACATATCTTATGAAAATTGGAAGCAGGGAGACAGGGAAATGACGCGTGCCTGATAAATGGGAATAATAGTGATTGTTTGCATTGCGCAATTTCCTTCAAGTGACATGTATCCGGAAATTGCTGCCAATCTCAGGGGAGGCACACGCGATTAGATATCGCACAAAAGGCCAAGACAGATTTAATAAAGCACTCTTTGATTGTCCGGTACCCGTCTCTATACCCGTCGATGTCAATACGAATACCTTATCGCTTTCACTCTACTCCAACGCTCGAGATCTTACTGTATTCTCCAGTTACAGGAGCCAAAATAGAATTATTTTACACTCCACTTAATTTTCGTATAAAGCTTTTTACAGATACTGGCAAAAAGATTGACACATTGCAATAGTGACAGTTTTTAGCTGATAAAACATTTGTTATGTAAAATTTTGGCACATACATATCTATGATTCTACAGCAGATATATATATATATATATATATATATATATATATATATATATATATATATATATATATATATATATATATATATATATATATACTGAGCGGCAAAATTATAGAATACATTCATTAAAATTTAAGCGATTTGTGTTTTGACGAAATGCTCAAGCCCGTCCACTATAGTTTCTACTCCTGATTTTCAAATATGGCGTCATCGACATTTTTTTTAATGACAACCTTTTTTATTTTTATTTTATTTTGATAGATAATTGAAATGTCTACTTTGATACCTCACATTGTTAAATTTTCGAATTAAAGTCATTTAAAGAGTGGAAAACATAAGCTCTATTCATAACAACAACCAAAAAATAAAAGCTGTTATTCAACAAATTGAAGTATTGTTTTCTTTAAATATAACGTTCGAAGTGCAATCCACTGAATTCTTGACAATACGCAAATCTGTCGCATTCCTCTTGTACATTGCGAATGACGTCAGGGCTAATTCGACTCATTTCATAACTAATTCGATTTCTAGGTTATTCGGTTTGTTAACATAGATTTTTGATTTTAAATACCCCTATACAAAAAATCTACTGGACACTCCATTGGTCCCCCCCTACCGATAAACCTATCGGGAAAGGAGTCATTTAAAAACTCGCGAACAGGACGTGAAAAGTGCGGAAGTGCACCGTCTTGCTGAAACCAAATATCACCACTTGGTAAATCAGGGTTATCTTCATTCGGAAGACTTGCGGCAAGAGCAGGATTTATGTTTTCCACTCTTTAAATGACTTGGATTCGAAAATGTAACAATGTGAGGTATTAAAATTTTTATGTGTAGGTAAGTCAATGATCTATTAAAAGTATAAAGGGGGGGTTGTCACATACAAAAAACGTCGATGACGTCATATTTGAAAAGTAGGAGCGGAAAAATGTAAATTTTATGCAAAAATCTGTATTTTTGACAACTAGAGTTGACGTGTACGAGCATTTCGTCTAAACACAAATCGCTCAAATTTTAGTGAATTTATTTCATAATCCTGTCGTTGACTATATACAGGCTGCCCAGCTAAGACGCAAGTGGCTTATAATAGCTAACTTTCATCAAAAAATTCAAATGCTTAAATTATTTTTTATTGTTCTAGAAAGCTCAGCTTTGGTAGATGTTTAAGTATATCCAAATACAATATGTGTGGTAAATTAAATAAAGTAATAAATATTGAACGCTTTTTTTTTTCTTTAACGTCGGCCAATTTCCGCGACTATGGCCAAACACCGACTCTAGGAAGCAGTTTCACCTCACTATCCTGGAAATTTTGCCGAATCCCTGCTTTTCTGTAAGGAGGGTAGGGATCTTGAACGTGCCCAACATCGCATAGACACAGGACCGACGGCCTTACGCTACCTCCGAAGGGCGGAACGCGCAAACATTCAACTTGCTTAAATACAATGCCATAACCTCGGTTGATGTTAATTTTACAGTAAGCACTGAAAAAGTGAAAGGAGAACCCTGGGATCGAACCCGTTGCCCTTCGATTCAGAGGCACACGTTCTTACCATTGAACCAACGAGGCTATATTTTGAACGTTGAAATCCAGATAATCAAAGACGCGGTTCAACACGAGAACCTAGTACTTCTTACATTCATAACTGTAAAAGCATTGCCAAAACAGCCCAAGTATCCGAGTTAGAGCCTCGGCGATCCAGGGGTAAGAACCTGTGCCTCTGAACCGAAGGGTACTGGGTTCAATTTCCAGGGTTTCCATTCTACTTTTTCAGTACATACTGTAATAAATTAACATCAACCGAGGTTCTGGCATTGCATTTGAGCAATAATATGTCACGCTCCGCTCTTCAGAGGGGGTGTAAATCCACCGGTCCCGTGTCCATGCGTGGGCACGTTAAAGATCCCTACCCTCCTTACAGAAAGGCAGGCGTTCGGCAAAATTTCCAGGATAGTGAGATGAAACTGCTCCTTGGCGCCGGTGATTGGCCATAGTCGCCGAAGTAGGCCGACGTTGAAGTATATATATATATATATATATATATATATATATATATATATATATATATATATATATATATATATATATATATATATATATATATATATATATATATATATATATATATATATCCGAGTTCGCCGCGTAAGTAAACTTCTACGTAGATTGTGTGATGCTGTGTTTAAGAAAACCCATTTCAATTAGTTGAAAGTGGATCCCTTTAGAATCTAGGCACAGATGCATCTAAATAAAAAATGCATTTTTAATAAGAAAAGCATAAATGCTGGTATACTGCAAGTTCCTGTCCCTGAACCTATGTTATTCAATTACAATGGTTCATCAGTTTGCTACAACCAACCTAGTAATGTGTGCTAATGGCACGGTCATTTATACACACTCTTATTCTAGACATGGGGCGAAGAAACAAATTCATACACACTTAGATATTTTAAACGTATATTGTAACAACCTGGAAAATAAAATATAATACCTACAAATTAAAAAAAATAATTATCTATTGAAAAACTAGACCGTATTGAAATGTATACACCACTTAAGATATATCCAATGATCATATTCACGTTAAAGACTGTAGGATATATATAGCTGTGCGTCTTCGCCGTAGGATGCCTAGGACCAAAAAGCCTACATTGCTAAGCGAGCCCTATATTCTGATTTAAATAACCCACATTGAAATGAATAAAATAAAAAACTTTTATATATAATGGTTTCGACGCGCGTCACGTTTTAAAAACCAGACTCCTTCCACTTCAACATTTTCAAAACCAATCCCCACCGGACGTAATAGGTACACTCACATTATCACACTTCATTCTTTAACAAACATCCCTGGTCTCAGAGAATGCATTGATAAAATTGCAGATATGTTTTCCCGTTCACTTACAATACCAAAGTGACAGAAAATCTAACATAATGCATAATATCATTTTAAAACCCAAATACAAATTAATCTACCAACATCTACAAGTGTTTAATAAACCACACAATGCGATACAAAGCTAGGAATTATAATCGTAATAACGATAATATTCTCCGAAATCTAAACAGCTATGTGTCCCAAATCATAATTTGCAAACTTATTATCTAAATCAAATTTTTACCAGCTAAATTTCCTTGAGAATTAAAAAAACGTAATTTTGCCAAACAGGCACAAAAATTATTGTTATTAATTGTAATAAATATACTTTGTATACACATTAAAGTAATAAACATAAGGTGAAAATATATTGTAATATTGAAATTTCGCAATTACTTTAAATTTAAAGAGAATATGTATTTTGGTATATTTTTGTAAATATGCTACACTAAAAGCTTTGTTGGTTGCTTTATTTGGTCAGTTACCTGTAGAGTTCGGACTATGAGGTAGCGGATTCGAATCCTGTATTCAGATGATCGGTTTTTTCACTAGAATTTGGAATAAAAGTCATGCGCTATGTGTGGTGCCTTCTGTCTACATATACAATGTGTTATAGTTGAAATGGTAACACCTCAATAACTTTTTTTATTTTTAGGCGAAGAAAATAATTATAATATTTCAGGTTCAATAATGGTTTTCTCTACTAAATCAACATTTTTAAATAATACACATTTTCCAATTCTGTTTCTATTGTTATTTACTAGGTACGCTACGTAATTTAGCCTGGTGTAACCTCCCGACAAACTTGGGTTGTGCCGGCACGAAGTTTTTGCAAATTTGATGACCTGATTTTATACACTTTTGCTACATACAAAATCGAAAGGAACTAGGTCGGAAGATCTAAGCCGCCAGATGACTATTTCGAGTTATCCACCTTTCTTTGAAAGTTTTGATTTAGCCACTGTCTGACTATCACTGCATTATGAATTGGTGTTTCGTCTAGCTGAAAATACATATCTTGTCGCACTTTAATTAGAAATTCATGTAAGGCATTCCAAAGTTTATTGTTTAGAAACTCTAATAATCTAAACCTGACCTGACCTTATTATTTCATTCCTAAACGTCACATAGGCTGGGATAGACATAATCAAATACTCAATGAAAGGCTTCTGATCCAGGCAGTAATTTTTTTATGGGTTTAATAAAAATTTACTGCCTGGATCAGAAGTCTTTCATTGAGTATTTGATTATGACCTTATTATTCTCACTTAATGTTTCACACCATGCATTAATTTTCTGAGAATACGGCTTTCTGCAATTAATAACCCAGAGTGGGTTCTCTGCAGTGGCCATGCCATTTGTCGTAAAGGTAGCCTCGTCTGTATACAGAATAATATTTAGAAAATTCCTGTCATTCAAATAATTTCCTGGAGTCCACAAGCAATATTCCAACCTTTTTCATTTTGACCTTGTTCCAACGTGGGTAAAAACTTCGGTATAAATGGAAATTTCTTATGCCGACGCAAGCAACGCCAGATCTTCAAGACGGTTAAATTGAAATAACGTGATACTGTTCTAATACTTGTTTTAGGGGTTTCATTTATGAAATTCAAAATAACTTGATCATCTGGTAATCTTTGAACGGGTCTTGTTTCCTCTTTAGTTACATTTCCAGTATTTTTGAAAAGTTGGTTTTCTTGAAAGACAGCCTTACTTGTTATAGGGCTACCAGAATCCCTTGCATTGATTTCACGCGCAGCTTCTCTTGTTGGATGCATATTATCAGCAAGTCTAACAATTTCATTTTTTCGGTTATATTAAGTGTTTGTGAGGCAATAATTAATAAAAATCACCACTATATTAGGAGTTTATTAGGAGTGTGACAAATTATCAGTGCTTCATGTGGCATGTCCCATATTGCTAATAAATCATGCCAATCTTGTGAGAATAAAATTTGAATTAATAATTATCGTGAACATTTTTGTAGGTACATTTTTTTGTTTTTAACCAAAATTGGAATTTGGGGTTAACGGGTGATTCCGAGCAACCTTTTTAGTAAAATTTCTTTGAAAAAAAATCCCTAATGATGTTTTTCCAATTTTTAGGGATAATTTTTGATTAAAATAGGCTAGTTCTTTAGTAAGGCTATAATGTAATTTACCCATTCAAAGAAGCTTCACATACAGAATAATTATTTTTTAAATTCAGCTAAAAACAAAAAAAATATTGTGGTGTTACCATTTCATGTGAAACACGCTGTATTTGTTACTGCGCTAAATCAAAAGTAATAGCAAAACAGTCTAAATAATGCAAGCAGGTACCAAGTTTTATTAAAATAACTTATTGTTTGAAAATGTACAAAAATTTTCCGAAAATAAACTTTAAATGTTTCTGAGAAAACTGGTTTCCCAGCCAACAAACCTTAGGTTAATGGCAAATTGAATTATTAAAATTTGAAGCATTTAATGAAAATGCGCTACCAAAGCGCACTGCGTCTCGATTTTTTTCTTACAAATATGCATCACATTTCGTTAGAAAATGAAAAAATGCAATAATATAAGGGTGTTCGAAAAAAAAATTGTACGTATCACCAACGACTTATGGGCCAGCCTGTGATTGTCAAAATAATGACATAAGAGGCAGCTCACGACACCCTATAATTAACGTATACAATTTTTTCTGGTATCTTGTATAATAACAATTCTATTCAGCTTTACCCTAGAAATGCGCCACCCTGTATATCAGATAAAAACTGACATTAAACTCGGATATGGATTCTAGAGGGCCTATTTTGCGCTCATTGGAAGAAATCTTTTTAAAATGCAAAAGTCGAGGTCTCCTCATTAACGAATTTTTTCTACGAAAATTAGTTAAAATTTGTAGACTGTTAAACCATAAACTTAACCAAAACTACCGCCAAAGCATCAGAGAAAGGATATATTTGAAATGAGCTTTTTGGAAATATTTTAGTAAAATGAAGGACAATGACGGTTGAAGCTGAAACTTAAGGCTTTTCAGAACAGTCTTCTTGCGACAATCTCTTTGCATCACCCGTATTTGTTTCAGGTTCTATAGTTGCCCATTTTGAGATTTAAAATCGTAACTTTGACGTTTTGAGGAAACCCCCATTTTTTGACCTAAATTTTGGTACATGATTCACTTTTTGTAATACAAACAAGCGTACCCTTGTTGCTCTTACTTTGTTATTTCCGGAGATATAATTTTTTTCCGAAATAAAACACAAAATTTTCCGGGAAAACCAGGGCCGATTTTCCTGGCTAACGAATCCGAAACTATCCAAGCCACTTGCAAAAGGTACTCAGAAAATTTGATCAAAATCAATTTTTTGAGTTATCGGTGTGATACATACATACACACACACACGCACACACACACACACACACATATATATATATATATATATATATATATATATATATATATATATATATATATATATATATATATATATATATATATATATATATATATATATATATATATATATCTATATATATCTATATATATATATATATATATATCTATATATATATATATATATATATATATATATATATATATATATATATATATATATATATATATATATATATATATATATATATATATATATATATATATATATATATATATATATATATATATATATATATATATATATATATATATATATATACATATCTCAGTGTGTTCAACCCTAGGCCTAAGAGAGATCTCTCTTAGGCTTAGGGTTGAACACACTTAGACCTGAGAGACGATCTTCGGCAAGATTTTGGGAGTAGGCAGATTGAGACTCCGTAATCGAGCTACAACAACCCACCTTTGTCCGCCGCTCTAAGTAGTAGGCAAATTGAGGCCTTAGAGTTTATGTATTGCCTTTACCTCTTGAAAATGGCTCCAAAACAGGAGCCGAAACGTCGAAATGAAATCTGGATGCGGTTCAACTCGAGAACCAAGTATGTTTCCCACTAAAGACCTCGGAAATATTTCCAAACATATATATATATATATATATATATATATATATATATATATATATATATATATATATATATATATATATATATATATGTATGTATGTATATATATATATATACAACTTGAAACTGACTCTGGGTATGGGTTCTAGCGGGCCTCGTTGGTGCTCATTTGAAGAAAGTTTTTCAAAATTCAAAAGTTGGGATCTCCGCATTACTGAATTTGTTTTAAGAAAATTCACTAATAATTGACTGATTTGATGAAATTTGGTATGTACCTTTTTTTCTTATTGCTAGAGCATCTTTACTAGCCAGCACAAGCAAACCAGTTTTCCTTAAAAATATAACGTTGTAAAAAAATTACAAGTAAATTTGCATAGAAAAAAATAAACATATTAGATATACTATACTGAAGAGGCTTAGTCTGTTGTTAGGTTGCTTATCATAATATGTGATTGCTTGAGGCACATTTGCAAATGTAGCGTACGTGTAGGAGAATAGTCAAACTAATAAAAAAAGTCTGTGGCCAACGGAATGTAAGTTCCGAAGTCACATTTACCATAAAACCATCACCAATATGTGATTACCAAATTTTGACAAATGTGAGACTAACAGATTCAATAAGTCCTGAAACATATTTAACAATCAACTTTTTTTTCTTACATCTTGTACCTATTCAGTTGGCCACGACTACTTTGATCACAGACTTCAATAAATTTTCCTATTTATTTTTGACAACTTTTAGTAATTATTCAACCAACCTTTTTATAAAGGCAAAAAGTTTAGTAATAATACGTTATCATATCGAACTTGGGGCGTCAGGACTTTATATTTAAGTTTTTAAAAGTTGTTTACCAACTACAACCGTTTCACGGGGTTACAAATTGTATTTCTGGTATGTTTAGCAAAGGTTAAATATTGTTCAATTCAATTATTACAGAGTGCCACCATAATATGACCCCATTAAATAACGATACCGAATCAATGTGATCTACATAGGGCAAAAATAAAGCCAGGCAAAAGTTTTAAAAACATAATTACTTACAATTATTATACACAGCATCCGTTCCCATTCTAGCAACTCCTATCTAGCTAATTTAGAAAAGCTCCAATTGTTACAGCCTTATACCTTCAAACGAATGTTGTCGATGAACATTAGCGATAGTGAAACAGGTTTTTTAACAAAAACTATTATAACTTTCCATCCCATCTTCATTATGTCAAAAGGCGGCTTTCCTTAATTTGATGATATGGGCAATTCTAAACCTAATAAGCGACGAGATAAGAGCAAATTGACTATAGCGCTCACGGTATACCGAGAGAACATTACGCGAAAGATAATTAGGAGTTCAGAAGTCAAGTTACGTCCGTGAAAACATAAAAGCAAAACCTTACCACATCATCTCCCACGGTCGTGAATAAAGTATAAGTCTATCGGTCATTTAATGAGATAATCCCTCAAAGTTGTGCAGTCCGAACATCAGATTTAACAAATGAGAGCAGTGTTAATTACAACGCAGATTAATATACTAAGATGTCGCGAGTTCAGAGCATGTAAAAATGTCATGAGAACTCTGTCCAGCCAGCCTTCACCTTTGAACTCTTCGTACAATTTACGGCGACTTGATTCTGGGTACTTGGCTGTATACGTATACTATTATACTAGTTGTTACTTCTTTAGGTCCCCGGTCTGTGTCTATCTTAAACCAGGTTTTGTTAGGTTAAAAATATTTCAGTAGAATAATAAGTCCGATGGCAGTCAGTGCTTTATGGTAACAAATATTCATTAAATGCTATTTTATCAAAATACTTTTGTTATTTTCGGAGATACATTGTTTAAAGGGACATTTTTTTAACTTGCCAGACTGGGCTGGTTAACGAACTCATCCAAGTTATGAACAAAAAAGACATGTGCCAAGTTTCATAAAAATCTGTTAATGATTTTTAGTGAATTTTCTTAGAAAAAATTCACTAATGAGGAGATCTCGACTTTTGAATTTTGAAAAAATTTCTTCAAATGAGCGCGATCTAGGACCCCTAGAACCCATATCCGGGGTCAGTTTCAATTTTTATATGTTTATATATATATATATATATATATATATATATATATATATATATATATATATATATATATATATATATATATATATATATATATATATATATATATATATATATATTTATATATATATATATCACACCGATAACTCAAAAAATAATGGGCCGATTTTGATAAAATTTGGCATGTACCTTTCTTTTGTAAAAGGCTTGGATAAGTTCGTTAGCCAGGAAAATCGGACTAGGTTTTCCGGTAAAATTTCGAGTTTTCATTCGAAAAAAATTCTTATCTCAAAAAGTAATAAGCCGATTTTAATAAAATTTGGCATGTACCTTTCTTTTGTAAATGGCTTTGACAAGCTTGTTAGTCAAGAAAATCGGACGAGGTTTTCCGGGAAAATTTTGAGTTTTCATTCGAAAAAAATTCTTATCTCAAAAAGTAATAAGCCGATTTTAATAAAATTTGGCATGTACCTTTCTTTTGTAAATGGCTTTGACAAGTTTGTTAGTCAAGTAAATCGGACGAGGTTTTCCGGAAAAATTTTGAGTTTTCATTCGAAAAAATTTTTTATCTCAAAGAATAATAGGCCGATTTTGATAAAATTTGGCATGTACCTTCCTTTTGTAAATGACTTTGACAAGTTTGTTAATCAAAAAAATCGGACGAGGTTTTCCGGGAAAATTTTGAGTTTTAATTTGAAAAAAATTTTTATCTTAAAAAATAAGAAATATATGATAACCAAATTTGGTAGGTAGGTTTACGATATAAAAAGTAAACTATACACCAAAATTTAGATTTCTATGTTACAAGAAAAAAAAGTTATAATAAAATATTTTGTGCCAGATCATTTCTATGAAAATTTTTAAGTTATCAGTTCGATATGCATATATATATATATATATATATATATATATATATATATATATATATATATATATATATATATATATATATATACATATATATATATATATATATATATATATATATATATATATATATATATATATATATATATATATATATATATATATATATATATATATATATATATATATATATATATATATGAGACATACTTGGTTCTCGAGTTGAACCGCGTCCAGAATTTATCAAAACTCGACGTTTCGGCTCCTGTTTTGGAGCCATTTTCAAGAGGTAAAGGGAATATGTAAGGACACTATAAGGCCTCAATCTGCCTACTCCTTAGAGGGGTGGACAAAGTTGGGTTGGGTTGTTGTAGCTCGATTACGGGGCCTCAATCTGCCTACTCTCAAAATCTCGCCGTAGATCGTCTGTGAGGTCTCAGTGTGTTCAACCCTAGGCAGTAGGGGAGTAGGCAGATTGAGGCCCCGTAATCGAGGTACAACAACCCAACCCACCTTTGTCCACCGCTCTAAGGAGTAGGCAGACTGATGCCTTAGAGTGTCCTTATATATTTCCTTTACCCACCTTTGTCCACCACTCTAAGGAGTAGGCAGATTGAGGCCTTAGAGTGTCCTTACATATTTCATTAACCCACCTTTGTCCACCACTCTAAGGAGTAGGCAGATTGAGGCCTTAGAGTGTCCTTACATATTTCCTTTACATCTTGAAAATGGAGCCGAAACGTCGAGTTTTCGTAAATTCTGGACGCGGTTCAACCCGAGAACCAAGTATGTCTCACATTAGAGATCGCGGAAATCTTTCTGAACATATATATATATATATATATATATATATATATATATATATATATATATATATATATATATATATATATATATATATATATATATATATATATATATAAACAAATAAAATGGTGACTAACTGGGATTTCAAGACTTTTCACTTAGAAATACTCTTTATTGTTTTACAAGCCTAGCTTTCGCAGTTTCTTGGCTGCTTCATCAGGACTGACAATGTGAGGCTATTGTGAAAGTTCTTGCATTAATCACCATTTACGTGGACCATCACATGAGGAATGGCGACCGCTCACTCTATCGTTCGCTACAATGCAAACGAACATACATTTGACACCTGCACTGGCATGCGGTCAGTCTACATAACCAGCTAAACTAATCAAAAATATGCCAGGACCATATTCAATTCGTAAAACCAACTCGTTTGCATAAATGGTGATTGATGTAAGAACTTTCATAATAACCTCACATTGTCATCCCCTAATAAAGCGGCCAAGAATTTGCAAAAGCTAGGTTTGTGAAAGAATAAAGAGTATTTCTACGTGAACAGTCTTGTAAATATGGGAAGTCCCAATTACTCACCATTTTGTTTGCAAACGTAGTCTAAGATGACTTCCACCGAATTTTAATATATATATATATATATATATATATATATATATATATATATATATATATATATATATATATATATATATATATATATATATATATATATATATATATATATATATATATATAAATAATGAAATGAACTCTAAGGCCTACATTACTACTTTTTAGAGCAATGAAAAAGGATAGGTTTTAATTAATCTTATAAGTAGTTACGAAAGCTCCTGACTTAATAGATGGGGACCCGACATATTACACTGATAACGAGGCAGGTAGACGAAAGGTTATAAATGATAAAAAAAACTCAATTTATAAATTGTCAAATGTTCAATTACATAAAGAGCATATACAATGTACCATGATATATGAGATACACCTGGTTCTTGGGTTGGACCGCGTCCATAAATTATTCCAACTCGACGTTTGCACTGCTGTTTTAGAGCCATTTTCAAGAGATTAAGTAAATATGAAAGGATATGAACTCTAAGGCCTTAATTGCCTACTCGTTAGAACGGTGGATAAGGATATGATGTAGCTCGATTACGGGGACTCAATCTACCTACCCCCCAATTCTTGCAAGAGATGAAATAAACTCGGTGGTTTGGCATTTTCTTCTGAAGGCATTTAACACCACACGGTATTCCAGGTGGTCACTCATCTAAGTACCCAAGTGAAGACTGTGCCAGACGTGGCATACTTTTTTTATTTATTTATTTTTATTTCAACAACACACCACAAGGGCTTACAGCCTAAATACTATAGTACCGTGGGTGTCGACAAGGAGGTAAGAGACAACTTGTTAATTCTGGACTTGAAGGTTTGGAGGTTCGGGGGAGAAGGAAAAACATGTGCCGGCAAAGAGTTCCACAACTTGGAAGTCATCGGGACAAAAGGGCGGGCATAACAAGATGTTCTATGTATGGTGACCTGGACAGTAAAAGGGTGCATTCGCTCTGTTTCCCTGCTAGATCTGTTGGGGGCAGCAGGTGGAGGAACTATGGAAGAAATCCCCTCTAAACAGTGCCCGTGCAGGTATCTATAAAAGAGAGAGAGGTCACGTCGGTGGGCAAGGGATGGCAGCCCCAATTCTTGCAAGAGATCGTCTCTAACGTCTCAGTGTCTTTAGACCTAGACCTAGTCCTGAGTCCTCAGGACGGACTCTCCGAGCCCTCTAAGGTCTAGGTCTAAAGAGACTGAGACGTTAGAGACGATCTCTTGCAAGAATTGGGGGGTAGGTAGATTGAGGACCCGTAATCGAGCTACAACATATCCTTATCCACCGCTCTAACGAGTAGGCAAAATAAGCCCTTAGGGTTCATATCCTTTCATATTTACTTAACCTCTTGAAAATGGCTCCAAAACAGCAGTGGAAGCGTCGAGTTTGAATAATTTCTAGACGCGGTCCAACCCGAGAACAAGGTGTATCTCATATATCATGGTACGTACATTGTATATGCTCTTTATGTAATTGAAAATTTATAAATTGAGTAATTTTCAATATTTTCCACGGCCTAGCTCAGAATGGTTTTGATAATGAGTTTCCTTCCTTTTAGGGGTAGTTGAAGTTTATATAAATGATTCAATTGGGTCTTGAGAACAGAAACTTAATTTATTACAATGAAATTTTATAACATATAATATAGTCACTACCAAAATTGTGGATAATATTGAAGCCTACTAAACGTTTTGAACATATATTTGTGGCAAATAGGCAATAAATCTGAAGCCAAGAGCTACTACTACTACACACCCACACAATATATAAATATATAATAAAGAAATTTACACAAAACACTTAAACCTTCCGGGTACCCTTTTTATCAAATTGCGTTATTTATAAGGCTTCTTTATATCGATAACCCTTCGTTTTCACTGGTTTTAATTGTTAAGGGTGCCTTATTTCCTTATATTATGGACCTGTGTTGAGTCTCTTCTTCTATATATTTGACTCTGCCTATTTAATCAGCCAAACAGACATTGGGATTTTGCAAATTCGCCTTTTCTGGTAGTCAGGGATGTCTTGTAGAACTCAACGACTAGATGTATGCGACGGTGTGGATTGAGATGCTGGTGTCGAATTTTCCTTTTAGTGAATTTTCGTATTTGTCTTTGTAACAATTTGTAACAAATATTTAACTTCTGACCTTTTGTATAAAGAATCTCAATCAAGAAAATCTAACTTTTTAACTTTTAAATTTTATCTGACTTTTTTCTCTCTTTTGTTGATTTCTTGACGTCTTCCACTGGTCTCCTGCTTAGCGCCAACTCCTGAAATTTCTGATGTCCTGAAATTCACCTCCACTGCCCTGTGGTCCCGCAAAATCTCTGCTTGGTGGTGTTTATATATCCCTTTGACACTTGGTGTCATGTATTTATTTTTGTTACGTCATAATTGAAGAATGTTTTATTCATAATTTGATCATTTATCTTAAAATAAATCATCTGTACTATATACAAAAATTTGTTTCATTTAATTCTTACTGATATAGCCAAATCTCTTAAATATAAATAAATCTAATTTAGCTCATGGGCATCATCTGTATACATCTCTCACATTTATAAACGCATTCTATTGACGACTAATTTGTAAATGATAGATTTTAACATTAAATATTGAAATATTTTCCATAGCAAACATAGACCGGTTTCGTCATTGTTAGTTGTAGCGTAAAATATGTAGGTATTATTTTAAATCAGCATATCAAATGGCATGACCATGTAGATTATATTAATACTAGAATTAGAAACTTGATCTACAAAATTTTACACACTGGGAATACACTTTTTAATTTGCTTGTTTTAGCGAATTTTCGTATATACTTATATAAAATAAATAGTCTGACTCAACCTGAGTGTCGCTGTTACACAAAATACACTTGATTGGCCAAATAAACTCTGTGATTTGGCATTTTCTTCTGAAGACATTTAACACCACACGGTGTTCAAGGTGGTCACTCATCCAAGTACCCAAGTGCAGACTGTGCCAGACATGGCATAACTGCGTTTATCGCACCAATGCTTTTAACGCGATGTGACCGTTGACCTTCATCTCTCTCTCTCTCTCTCTCTCTATATATATATATATATATATATATATATATATATATATATATATATATATATATATATATATATATATATATATATATATATATATATATATATATATATATATATATATATATATATATATATATATATATATATATATATATATATATATATATTTGTGACGGTTCTTGGGTTTCACGTACACACACGATAGAAACTGGTGAGCGAAAACAACTCTCTGACTATTACCAGGACGGCCAGTTCTGTCGGGACTCGCGGTATGGTATCTAACACGCTGGAGCAGTAATCACCAGGGGAGACATTAACCGGTTTCGTCCTTGGGATTCATCGGTATGTCATAATCACGATCCAAAAGGTCGGCCTTGATGCAGGCGTTGCTATAATATATGTGGTGAAGAATAAGGCCAAGCGTCATCTTTGGGTTTGTGACGGTTATCTGCTTCCACAGCACCTTCCACGTACACACCATGTAACAAGAAGAAATGTAATTCAAAGCCCGAGTGACAACTAGTAAAAATGACAATTTTGTTAAGTAGTTCATGAAAGGCAAAGCCTATGTGTCTCTAAGACATCCTAAACTTGATTTTTGTGCCAGAAGATGGGTTTCTACTCGCTTATTAAAGTGTTTATAATTCTTAGGCAATATGTCTTTTGAGAAGGCATTCCTAAGATCATTGCTCCAGGAAAAAACAAGGATTCGTAATGAACCGTTCAAAGTAGTTAATTTGCCTCTAAAACCGTGCGTTTCTCCACTAGAATATATTTTTCGATCAAACCTCGCAAGTGGAAGCACTAACAAAGCAATTTCCAAAGACTTTAAGATATTTAAGATTGCACAAAAACTTAAGTACTTAAAATAAGACAAGTTCGTTTTACTCGACTGTATTTTCTACAAAAATGTATCCCCTACCACGATACCATCTTTTAAAAATAAAGTAAACATTTTTGAGAGTGATAACTGGATAAGGATGAATTGTTTTTCACTATCTTTTATTCGTCAAGTTCCCATGAAATTACATTAAAATGCATTTTTTACAAACTTTTAGAAGTATACGTCAAATTAGCGAAAATATACGGTTGAACAACTAATTAGTTACTAATTCTGACAAGTTTTACCTAACACTGGATTTATGAGAAACAGTATATCGAAACAAAAGTTGTTCACTATTCCTTATTTTCGATATGTAAATCAAGCGATGCCAGTTATTTTATATGAACATATTTCCAAGATCATGCAAAAAGGTAGTATACTAATCACAAAAATAAACCCATAAAAAGTAAATTGGATATTGGAATTGAGACCTTTCGATGGCAAAATTTTATAATGAGAATTGGAAAAATTAAATGACCTTGGCAAAGTTTCTAAATGCAGATACTGGGTTGTGGTCTTCTAAGATATGACGATGATCTGGTTATTCCAGTTGAAGTAAGATTTATAGTGACAGTCAAAGGGCTCTCTAGCCCTTGATCGAGGTGGACCATCAAAGGAAGCCTTAAAATTAGTCCCGAAAATTCCAGAATGGTCCCAAAAGAGAGAAAAATACAGAGAATATTAGTCCTCTGTTTCTCCAGCGTGAACAAAATATAGTACAGGTGGAGAGTAGAACACTTAAATAGTAGACTCACAACTTACGTGAAATCAGCACATTAAAAAAAAGTTAGAGATTTTGTGATAACAGTTAAGATGGTCAGACGAATGTACGACAAAAAACACCAGTATTGTAACCTAGCAATAATCCAAACCTTAGATAAGAACTACCAAACTGAAATTAAGCAACATACAAAAGGTTGCCCATTTGGGACAATGAAAACGACCCATACGGCAGTCACGGAAAATTTCCTGGGTCTCCCATCATTTCGCATTGTGATTTAGGGATAAGCGAGGTTTAGGCTTCAGCGAATGGAACGAACTGGCCAACTGTTAGGTTAGAGCCGAACATATAAATCTTGAGCAGGATGTAGGTAGATATATATATATATATATATATATATATATATATATATATATATATATATATATATTATATATATATATATATATATATATATATATCTTGCCAGACAGCTAGGCAGCTCTCAAAGCCAATGCATGCTACAAAGTGTCCTCAGTAATGGTTTGGAAAGGACACGTAGAATTTGAAGCACAGGCGGACCGATATATCGTAAAGTTAATCTGGCTGTTGGTGCTAAGTGAGGAAAATGAAAAGGACGACGATTTGGCGCGGCGGGTCGCGGTCGCTAAATATATAGGTTTAAAGCCGGTTTTACCTATACCAAAATACGAAAATTCACAGGAAAATCTGCTGCCGACTGGCAGTCAGCATATTCTTTACTGGGTAGAGATGCCAGGATTTAGTCATAGCAGTGAGCTACCGATATTATCATCGACAGTAGAAATAGTTCCTGGTTCTTTAAATTGCGACGTTCGATTGGTAAACTTGTTTTAGACAAAAATTGCACGCCTTCAGTGTCAAATTGTCCGCCAGTCAAACGGTTCCTTATCTATATATAAATCTTAATTCTCGCCTAGAGCATCTAATTGTCATAAAGTCCTTCTGGAGAACATATTTTCGTCGATGTATAATCTACAGTTGTTAAAAAAAGTCTGGACGCAGCAAGTGCATTATGGTAGTGAATTTTTGTAGAAACAAAATAGCATGCATATAACATTTTTACAATTAACATACAGAGCAAAATTTTGGTATGTAGTTTACTTTTTATCACGTAAACCTAGGTACCAAGTTTAGTTTTGTTATTTTTGGAGATGAAAATGTTTCCCGAAGGAAAATACAAAATTGTCCCGCAATCCCTCCCTGATCCGATTTTTCTGGATAACAAACTTATCCAAGCCTCTCACCCAATTATTGGTTGAGTTATTGGTGTGATACACAGAAACACACACAGACACACACAAATATTTATATATATATATATATATATATATATATATATATATATATATATATATATATATATATATATATATATATATATATATATATATATATATATATATATATATATATATATATATATATATTGACACTGACCCCGGATATGGGTTTTAGGAGGCCTAGATCGCGCTCATTTGAAGAATTTTTTAAATTAAAAAGTCGGAATCTCCCCATCAGTGAATTTTTTCTACGAAAATTCGCTAGAAGCCAGTTATCAAGCAAGATACCGACTTCAGTTTTAATGAGCCACTTCATAAAAAATCATGCTAAAATAAGTTATAGTTAAGTTTCTACAAGTACGTATGCTAAATTAAACTAAATACCAATCTGTCGAATTTGTCACAAATAAAAAGGAATTAGGAATACGTATGATAAATAACATTTATCAACTTACATAATATAATATATATTTTTTTCCCTGCAACTATTTGGATCTGCAAGTACGAAAGCCGGTACCTACATTCTACTGTTGTTGGTTGCTGCTTCATTTTAAGCCGCCGCAACATTATCGCAAAGAAACTAGTTATAAAATATAGAATTTCCATTTACTAGATAATAGATTAGATATAAGTTTTTTTACGATATCGGTCTAAAAGATTTCCTTAGTGAAGCATGACCGGTGAGTCTATTGCCACTCAGAAAGCAAAAGCCGCGAAGGCGCGATAAAACAACATTCTCGATCACAAGAAACTAACAACTCAGTTATATACTGGCATTTTCAAGACAAAGTAGAATGCCATACGTTTTATACACATACGGAGTATTATTTGTTTAAGGCATATGTATGCTTATGTTCAATTTATTTGGGTACAGTTATTTACAATCAACAATCGAAGTAGGTAATTCCTATAGTCATATCACAGGTTAGTTCACCTTACCGTTTACTGTACCTAAATTATTAACTATTTTAATCTATTAATTTATCCCACATCTGCCTCTTTTCTTTAAACGAATTCTCATACAAAAGTTCACTCATGAGGAGATCACGACGTATAAATTTTAAAAGAACTTCTTCGAATGGACGTGTGCCTCTGAACCGAAGGGTACTGGGTTTGATCCCAGGGTACTCCTTTCACTTTTTTAGTACAAACTGTAGCATTAACATCAACGGAGGTTCTGGTATTGTATTTGAGCAAGTTGAATGTCTGCACGTTCCGCTCTTCGGATGGGACGTAAAGCCGTCGGTCCCGTGTCGCCGCGATGTTGGGCACGTTAAAGATCCCTACCTTCCTTACAGAAATGCGAAAAATCAAGGGGTGAAAGTTATTATTAATCCAAATTGAAAATTAAAGGGGTCTTTCATATAAAAAATCATTAAGCACTTACCCCTCACCTGTGAGGATACGGCTTCTTGAAGTAGGTGCCAAAAATTAGTTTTTAGTTTATTCTTAAATACGGAAGAAGTGACAGACATAAATTTAAGTAGACGTTGGCTGTTATTGAGGCGACAATCAGTGAAGAATTTGCTAACTTTCCCGTAAGGTTGTAACTGGTAGAAAAAGCCCCTCATAGATTTGTTTACAAGTAATTTTTTTCTTACTGCTGTATCGCAATTTTAAAAAAGCCTGGACGCAGCAAGTGCGTTATGGTAGTGAATTTTCATAGAAATGATCTGGCGCAAAATATTTTATTATAACTTTTTTTTCTTACAACATATAAACCTAAATTTTGGTGTACAGTTTACTTTTTATATCCTAAACCTACCTACCAAATTTGGTTATCATAGCTTTTTTATTTTTTGAGATAATTTTTTTTCGAATGAAAACTCAAAATTTTCCCGGAAAACCTCCTCTGATTTTCCTGACTAACGAACTCGTCCAAGCCATTTACAAAAGAAAGGTACATGCCAAATTTTATCAACATCGGCCCATTATTTTTTGAGTTCATATATATATATATATATATATATATATATATATATATATATATATATATATATATATATATATATATATATATATATATATATATATATATATATATTGTTGCGTTTTCGCCGGGTTCTGGATAAGTGAGACTTTAAATTTTAACAAAACAACTTTATTTACACTCTAAATATGGATACAATAAAATTTCTAGAATTTTTCTCTCACAAAACACTTAATTTACTGTCTACAATTACTAATCTCCACACAAGTCTCTACACTGGTACTACAGTAGCTACTCTCTTAACACTTTACACTGCTTCTTCAAGTCACTACCACATTCTCTTACTGAGCTGAACTAACTCGGGCTGGCTTGCTTTCGCTTTTATATACTCGCCGTACCTTCCCCTCCTTTCTAGAGCATTCCATTCCAGAACGTTCCAGGACCTTCTTTTACTAGAAGGTTCTGTGAATACAGATCGGTCCCGTGTGTATACAGGGGGATGTGTATACAGGATGATCCAAATGTGGTCACCACTCCTATGCCACACAAGAGATGTTTCTCGAACTATAAGATCTCTCTGCGTATACAGGGTGTAAGGGTTCTCTGCGTATACAGGGTGTATATACAGGGTGTTCGGAATGTGCAGACCTCAGTTATCCGTTCCGACGGGGCACAAGTTGGTAACTTCGTTATTTCTGGTCCTAGAGGGTTGAGACTTCGCCTGAGGGGGGTCACCCCAGGCACCCCCAGGGGGTGGGGAGGCGGTGTTGCCAGATTGTGCAAAAATTCCCAGATGTTGGGGAAATTCTGGAGATGTGGCAACACCGCACCTACGTCTATTGAAGTGCTTTGTAACACTGCCCCCCTCCTTAAGACTGTTCGTCCCGAACAGTATTTACCGGCCGTCAACTTGGGGGTTCGTTGCCCCGATAGGGACTCAACCTCTCTATGTGAACAACTTTG
This sequence comes from Tillus elongatus, assembly GCA_964006375.1. Classification (NCBI taxonomy): domain Eukaryota; kingdom Metazoa; phylum Arthropoda; class Insecta; order Coleoptera; family Cleridae; genus Tillus; species Tillus elongatus. The sequence continues at coordinate 87,053,626 of OZ023269.1, read as the reverse complement.
GGTTTAGTTCTTGGAGACAGCTGGATTCTGTAGACTAGGTCGTTGATTTTCTTAGTCACCAAGTATGGCCCTTCCCATGGTTTCTGAAGTTTGGGACTGAGGCCCTTTCTCCTTGTTGGTTGGTACAGCCACACTGCATCACCTTCCTTGAATGTATGGGGTGTTGCTCTGCGATCCAAGCGCATCTTCATCCGGTCACTGCTTAAGAGGAGCCTATCTCTGACACATCTGTGTATAGTGCGCAGTTTTCCTTCTAGGTCGGCGACATACTCAGGTAACGTAGCTAGGTCCGCTATGTCCTCGTTCGGTGGTGGTCTCGTCATGTCGATTGGTAACCGCATCTCTCTGCCGGTCAACATCATGGATGGAGTGTAGCCGGTAGATTCATGCTGAGAGCTTCTGTAAGCTAGGAGGAACAGAGGTATCAACTTGTCCCAGGTTCTCTGATTCTCGTCGACAAACATAGCAAGATACTGATTGATGGTCCTGTTATGCCGTTCTACCATGCCGTCTGATTGAGGGTGGAGTGGCGTTGTTCTCGTTTTCTTTATGCCTAGCAAGTCCATTAGGCTCTTCCAGACCTCTGATTCGAAATTCCGGCCCTGGTCGGTGTGAATCTCCAAGGGTACGCCATGCCGTGATATGACATTTTCCATCAGGGCTTCTGCTACGGTCGTTGCCTCTTGGTTGGGGATCGGCGCAACTTCAGGCCATTTCGAGAAGTAGTCCATCGCCACCATTATGTATCTGTTCCCAGACTCTGTGATGGGAAAAGGTCCTGCGATGTCTACGGCAACTCTCTCCCACGGTGTACCTGAGATGTACTGCATCATTTTTCCTCTGGATCGGGTCTTTGGTCCTTTCTTTGAAGCACATTGGTCACACCTTTTGCACCATTCTTCCACGCTTCTTCGGCAGTTTATCCAATAGAAGCGGTCTCTCACTCTGGCAAGAGTCCTGTTGACCCCAAAGTGGCCTCCACTTCTACTATTGTGTAGCTCTTGAAGAACACTGCTTATGCACTCACTTGGCACGACGGTCTGGTATATACAGTCTCTACCATCGGCAGTTTCCCATTTTCGAGTGATCATGTCATTCTTTAGACACAATGAGTCCCATTGTAGCCAGTATCCTTTAACCTCCGCCCCAAACCGGGACACATCGTGCCACTCAGGTCTTTTCCCCTTTTGTAGCCATTCTCTAATATTTTTCAAGTCTGGATCTGTCTTCTGTGCGTCTCTGATGTATTCAAGATTTACGTCTAGATCGGTGTTATTCTTCTGTCCTGCCACCAGTTGTTTGATCTGATGAGTTACTTTGTCGATCTCTTTGTTCTCTTGTCGCTCGCAAAATTTACATTCATGCACTGAACATGGTCTTCTCGACAGGCTGTCTGCATTGGCGTGACTTCTTCCTCTTCGATGTTCAATCCGGAAGTCGTAGCTCTGCAGTTTCTCTATCCATCGTGCTATCTGTCCTTCAGGATTTCTAAAGTTCAGAAGCCATTGCAGAGCAGAGTGATCTGACCTCACGCGGAATGTTCTTCCGTACAGGAAGCTGTGGAAATGTTCGATGGATCTTACAACTGCCAGCAGTTCTTTCCGGGTTACACAGTAATTTTTTTCTGCTTTTCCGAACGTTTTGCTGAAGTAGCCTATCACAACTTCTTCTCCGGCTTGGAGCTGCGAGAGTACTGCCCCAATGCCATACTGGGAAGCATCAGTGTCCAGTATGAACAGTCCTTCGTTCTGAGGATAAGCCAGTATAGGAGCAGTGAGAAGACGATGTTTGAGTTCTCTAAAAGACTCTTGGCAATCTGGTGACCAGATGAACTCGACCTTATTTTCAGTCAGGCTATGCAGAGGTTTCGCAATGCTGCTGAAGTACTTCACAAAGCGTCGGTAGTAGCTGCAAAGTCCCAGAAAACTTCTGACCTCATGTTTGTTCCTCGGCACAGGCCAGTCTCTTACTGCCTTTATTTTCTCTGGATCAGTTTCTATCCCTTTCTCAGAAACGACATGTCCGAGGAAACTCACTCTCTTCTGGAAGAGGACGCATTTCTTGGGATTAAGTTGCAGATTGGCACCTCTCAGCCTGGAGAAAACTTGCTTCAGATTCGACAGGTGTTCATCGAAAGTCCTTCCAATCACCATGACATCATCGAGATACACCAGGCATGTTTCCCATGTCAGTCCTCTCAGCACTAACTCCATTAGTCGCTCGAAGGTGGCAGGTGCATTACATAAGCCGAATGGCATGACCTTGAATTGGTACAACCCATTCCCGGTTGAAAAAGCAGTCTTCTCCTTATCGTCTTTATGGAGTTCTACTTGCCAGTAGCCACTTTTCAGGTCTAATGTAGAGAACCACTTTGATCCGGCCAAAGTGTTCAAAGTGTCGTCGATCCGGGGCAGGGGATAACTGTCTTTCTTGGTGACATCATTCAGCTTCCTATAGTCCACGCAAAATCTCATAGTGCCGTCTTTCTTGGTGACCAAAACTACTGGGGACGACCAAGGACTATTAGATTCCTCGATCACACCATCTTCCAGCATTTCGTTAACCATCGCCTTGATTTCTGATTGCTTGGCAAAAGGCAGTCTTCTCGGCGGCTGTCTAATTGGTCTTGCGTCGCCAGTATTAATTCTGTGTTGCACTAGACTCGTACGACCTGTGATTTTATCTTGAGCGAAAATATCGGCCTCCTCCAATACGAACTTCACTGCCATCTCCATCTCCATATTGTTCAATTGGCCCCATGAATTCTTGAACCGCTCTACTAATTCTACTGGCAGTCTTCTGTCTAATGCAGTGGGTGTCACGTTTTTGGACAACGTCACTCGGTCAATGGGTTCGCAAGTGGCGATAACCTCACCTTTCTTCAATGTGACCCTGTTAGTTTGCACGTTAGCCACTCTTATGGGTATTGTCCTCTTCGGGTCTACTAAGCATCGTGCGACGAGGGCACCATCATGTCTATCTTTTAGGGGCTCCGCTATGAGAGCAGACATACCATCAAGTTTCTTCTCTAGCCTGGCTCTGACAATCTTCTCACTGTTACCAGGAATCCGTGTATCCTCGTCGACAATAAGTCTCACCCTGAGATTAGCTTCGCCTGCTGTTGGAGATAAATACAACTCTTCGTTGCCGATTCTCAAAATCTTATTTTGGAAGTCCACTGAAAAGACATCAAACTCTTCCATTATATCCAAGCCCAGAATAAATTCGTCGACGATTTCTGCGACGACAGCCTTGGCCTGCAGCTCAGTACTGCCCAGCTTAATGTAAACAATGGCCTCTCCATGCACGGGTATCCTATCTCCTTTCGCTGTCTCCAACACAGGCTGTTTGTTGGTCGTGAGTGCCGGCATGTTTGGCAACATGTCTGGACGTACAACGGATCTAGTGGCACCAGTATCGATGGTGAAACTGCATTGTCTTCCGTCCATGCTGCCAGGTATAACGAGGCTCTCGTGGTAGCGTCGGATAGTGGAGACCTTTACTTTGGGGCCTTGGGACTCGCACGCCAGCTGCCGCCCCCTTACACTGGCGTCAGGTCGTTTCCCTGACGCCGCTCACTGTTGGTGTATTCTTGTCTTCTGCGAGCCACCTGTTGGGTTTGTGAGCACTGTCTACTTATGTGCCCTTTCCTACCACACTTGTAACATTCTATGTCTGACCAATCTGCTTTCGTTTTACGTGCTCCGACCGTTGCAGTGAGCTTGCTTATGGCTTCCTTTATAAACTTTATTTCTTGCCTAAGTTCCCCAGTCGTGTCTGAAAGGTCCTCTTTCTCCTTCACTTCGCGCAGCCTGTTGCGGCGAGGTTGAGATGCATTCTTCGCTGCTTCAAATTCCAAGCCATAAATTACGCAGTCCGTAAGTGTTTTGAACCTTCCGAGCCTTAAAGCTTGTTGCATTTCATTATCAAGTACCCCATCGATGAAGGTCTGGACGGTTATCTGGTTGACAAATTCTTCTGGGGCTTGGGGATATGCCAGTCGCACAAGTTTCTCCACTTCGGCACTAAATTCTTGCAGCGTCTCATTTGGCTTCTGGACCCTTGACTTTAGTTGTGTCTGGTAGACCTGGCTCATGTACTTGTTACCATATCTCAAATCTAGGGCCTGTATCACTGTTAAGTAGTTTTGCTGTTTCGACTCCGGGATGTTCTGGAGGATCTCTAGGGCTTTACCTCTAAGCGAGAGAATTAGAGCAGTTGCTGCCTGTTGTTCGCTCCACCCATTGCTGAGAGCTGCCGCCTCAAACTGCCTCCTGTACATGGGCCACGATGTTTCTCCGTCAAAAGTCGGCGGCTTCAAGGTTCCATGAGGCTGCTGCACGATTGGTATACCTTCTTCCGGACGATTTTGAACTGGGGACATTCCAGTAACTCCTCTTGGTTGAGTTCTGTCAGTCTGGCCCATCACCTGCTCTGTCAGTTCTCTATGTCTGACTTCTGTGCCTTTCATCATCATCTTCATTTGTTCTTTCAACCCCTCCACTTCTTCCCATCGTTTGTTCCAATCCTTTACATTTTCTGTTACATTTTCTACTTTACTGTTCACATTTTCTATTTGTTCGTTGATCAGTTCAATTTCCTCTTTTACATCGACTCTCATATTGTGAAACATACTTCGGAGGTCTTCTTTGTCTTCTAGTCGTCGTTTTTCGTCTTCTTCGCGTTGCTTCTTGAGTTCTTCTTTATCTTCAAGACGCCTCTGTTCCTCCTCTTGTCGTCTTCTCTCGTCTTCTTCGCGCCGTCTTCTTTCATCTTCTTGTCGCCGTTGTTCGTCTTCTTCGCGTTGCCTCTTGAGGTCTTCTTTATCTTCTTGCCGCCGTCGTTCCTCTTCTTCGCGCCGTCTTCTTTCTTCTTCTTGTCGTCGTTGTTCGTCTTCTTTGCGTCGTATTCTTTCATCTTCTTGTCGCCGTTGTTCGTCTTCTTCGCGTTGCCTCTTGAGGTCTTCTTTATCTTCTTGCCGCCGTCGTTCGTCTTCTTCGCGCCGTCTTCTTTCTTCTTCTTGTCGTCGTTGTTCGTCTTCTTCGCGTTGCTTTTTTAGTAAGTCCATCAACTCTTTGATTTCAGCCATCTTGTCGTAGTCAGTCGATCTGGTGTTTACCATTTACAGCTAGCTTGCTTGTTCACTTCTTCACTCACTTATCCCACACTTCTGACACCAAATTGTTGCGTTTTCGCCGGGTTCTGGATAAGTGAGACTTTAAATTTTAACAAAACAACTTTATTTACACTCTAAATATGGATACAATAAAATTTCTAGAATTTTTCTCTCACAAAACACTTAATTTACTGTCTACAATTACTAATCTCCACACAAGTCTCTACACTGGTACTACAGTAGCTACTCTCTTAACACTTTACACTGCTTCTTCAAGTCACTACCACATTCTCTTACTGAGCTGAACTAACTCGGGCTGGCTTGCTTTCGCTTTTATATACTCGCCGTACCTTCCCCTCCTTTCTAGAGCATTCCATTCCAGAACGTTCCAGGACCTTCTTTTACTAGAAGGTTCTGTGAATACAGATCGGTCCCGTGTGTATACAGGGGGATGTGTATACAGGATGATCCAAATGTGGTCACCACTCCTATGCCACACAAGAGATGTTTCTCGAACTATAAGATCTCTCTGCGTATACAGGGTGTAAGGGTTCTCTGCGTATACAGGGTGTATATACAGGGTGTTCGGAATGTGCAGACCTCAGTTATCCGTTCCGACGGGGCACAAGTTGGTAACTTCGTTATTTCTGGTCCTAGAGGGTTGAGACTTCGCCTGAGGGGGGTCACCCCAGGCACCCCCAGGGGGTGGGGAGGCGGTGTTGCCAGATTGTGCAAAAATTCCCAGATGTTGGGGAAATTCTGGAGATGTGGCAACACCGCACCTACGTCTATTGAAGTGCTTTGTAACAATATATTAGTTGGTTTGAAAATTGTAATAGAAGGATTTGCAAATTTTGTGTGCATGTGTGTGTGTTTAAGAGAAAAGAGAGAGAGAAAGAGAGAGAGAGAAAGAGTATGCGAGTGTATAGGATTGCGAATGTGTATATGTAGCTCTCTGTGTGTGGGTGTATGTGGTGGTAATATTCTTTTGTTCACTATGTGAGTTTGGTTCGGGACACATTTCTGTTCAATCACCTACAAGGTAGGCAAATGTATGTTGAAGTTTACCGACACACAGTCTCTGACTTTGTCGGTTTCTTATTATTTGCTGATTGTGGAAAAAAAATGTCAATATTAATTATGTTATATTGTTGCTGTATTGTTTGTTAAAGGCCAGACTGTATATTATCAGTAAATAAATTATATATATATATATATATATATATATATATATATATATATATATATATATATATATATATATATATATATATATATATATATAAACATATAAAAATTAAAACTGACCCCGGATATGGGTTCTAGGGGTCCTAGTTCGCGCTCATTTGCAATTTCTCAGATCTCCTAGGCCTAGGGTTGAACACACTGAGACTCACAGACGACCTCCGGCGAGACTTGGGGAGTAGGCAGATTGAGGCCCCGTAATCGAGCTACAACAACCCAACCCACCTTTGTCCACCGCTCTAAGGAGTAGGCAGATTGAGGCTTTAGAATGTCCTTACATATTTCCTTTACCCACCTTTGTCCACCACTCTAAGGAGTAGGCAGATTGAAGCCTTAGAGTGCCCTAACATATTTCCTTTACCCATCTTTGTCCACCACTCTAAGGAGTAGGCAGATTGAGGCCTTAGAGTGTCCTTACATATTTCTTTTACCCACCTTTGTTCACCACTCTAAGGAGTAGGCAGATTGAGGCCTTAGAGTGTCCTTACATATTTTCTTTACCTCTTGAAAATGGCTCCAAAACAGGAGCCGAAACGTCGAGTTTTCATAAATTCTAGACGCGGTTTAACCCGAGAACCAAGTATGTCTCACATTAAAGACCGCGGAAATCTTTCTGAACATATATATATATATATATATATATATATATATATATATATATATATATATATATATATATATATATATATATATATATATATATATATATATATATATAACACACACACACACACACACAAATTGGTGTAATTACTAAGGAGGTTGATGTCAACTCCAGATATAATACACGGTGGTCTTATTTAGATTACTAATAACACTAATAACCCTGATGCAAACCCTTAACAATTATTTCTCTGATAGGTTTTAAACTTATCTATGTTGATGATACTAATTTTGCATATTTTTAGGGTTGCTCTTCTGTTCCCTTCGCTTGTAAAGACAAATATTCATCATCGTGTAAAAAGGCCACGTTGTGTTGTATCGTGATCAAACAGATATTAGATTATGTAAATTTATAGTTTACATTTTATCTCGAAGTAGCAATGTGTTACTAATTCGTGGTTCAGATACAAGTCTCCATATGGAAAATTTAGAGGGCGTATTCTCCTGTCTATATTTATCGAAAATTTATGATAAGAAAATGTAAATGAGTGTGTAGCTAACCTGGTCGAAAAGCTTTCAATATTAGATTAAGCTGTTCGTGGGTGAATTTGGTTGCGAATTTTCCTTCACAGAAAACAGTATATTACAACTTGTATGTAAATGGTATCGGTTTCCGAAGTTTTACATTAATTTCTTCTTATTGGACTTAGCATGGAACCCTGTAAGCATAAGCTATGCATTTTGATTAGTCAGCCCTCGCTGTGACATTGGCGTTATCATATTCATATTATATTCGCGGGGGTAAAAATCAAAGTGCTTTTCTTCCGTCTTTGCGTCTTGATTCGACTCATGAATATGTTACGGCCTATCTTCTAAAACCCCTTAAAGACGAACAGTGTCAAAGGGCCACACCATGTATAAATCATTCCACGGTGGATTTTTTATTAAGTAATAAGTAACTGGAAATGTTGGTGAGCTGAACTTTGAATTTAAATAAGATATCGCGTGTACGAATACAGAACATGGTTCAGGATGGTCCTGATATTCTGACAGATGTAATTTTTCAGGATTTAGATGGAAATGCAAGTGCATTTTTCTGATAGGATATTGGGTAGATAATGTCGTTATGTGGCTTTAGAATACAAATCGCAGTTCGCCTTTCTGCTGTGGGTAAATCTAATTTATTATTTCTGTTACTTCAAAAAACAGTCATATCTACTCTGAGATATTTTTTAGGAATAAGCCTGTGCTTATCGCTGCTTTCGTATCTATTATTAGTTTATAATATACGTATAAAGCGTATCTCAAAATTTTCAAATAAATGAATCAGCGTCATCTTTTTTTTGAATATAGTGTTTATTTTAAAAATAGTTTATCTTTAATATAAAACGAAATTTATTAAAGAATACAATATATTAGAAAATTTGAATATTTTGTACTTAGAAATAGTAAACCGTTATTTGCAAGGAAGACTATACAAAATCATTTTTTAAATTTAATAATGAAGGTGCCTCGACTACCAGGGCCATTGGCACCGTCCAAAATATTACAAACATATACACACAGATACAGATACAACAATGACAAAGGTTTGGCTTTAGATCAGTTTGAATAAACTTTCTGTATGTACTAAGTAAAGACTGGAACCTGTGATGAGCACTGATAAGCACAATTGGAGAACCCAAATCACCACAACACATTAAAAAACCTGACTATCGTTTCAGTAACCACCTTAGCGTCATCAGAGAATCAATAATTGGAAATATCTTATATCCACAACTATATTTATATTCCTCTGCAAGTAATCGGTCACTAAACGATTTAGGGAGGTTCAACGACACCAGAGTTAACATATTTCGTTTGGCGGAAATATGTATATTCTTTTATTATCTATCAGACGTGCTTCTGCCGGTATTTATTTTATAAAGCAATCTATCAGGAGATGCCCATAGGCGGCGGAGCGGGATTCATACATTTTGATTATTAATATATTTACCAATATATATACTTTCGAAAGCGTTTAGCTGTCCTGGTTGTCTAACATTTTTTATCAATTTTAGATTATCCTCATTAACGTGGTGATTATTACCCCAAATATATCGGGCGACAGAAGATCTGTCTACAGTACCGTAGCTTAATTGTGCTAAATGTTCTTTGAATCTAATTCCAATAGGTATCTTTGTTTCTCCGACGTATTTAGGATCACAATTTTTACAACTTATTTAATACATTTTAGACATTTTGGCCGTACTATCTCTATCTTTTGGGTTGCCTAGCAAGTTTTTTAAAGTATTTTTTGTCGAAAACGTTAGTTGCAAATTGGCTTTTTTTAAATGATTACTAGACCCTTTCGTGATTAGAGGCTCAAATGGTAAGCAAACAAAGTTTTTTTGATTGTATAGAATTTACCCACGAATTAGAAATTAAGAATAAATTACCCTTTCTAGATGTACTAGTTAGCAAAAATAAAGACACTTTAGAATTCGACGTCCTTAAAAAGGAAACCCCACTCTAAGCTACATTCCGAATGACTCACATCATACGTACGCACAAAAAGTGGCCGGTCAGTTTTTTTTAGTAAACAGCTTAACTAATTTTCCTTTAAGTAAAAGTAGATATACCAAAGAATCAAAGTGGCCGAATATAACGGAATCACTGTTTGCCTAGTGGGGAAATTAATTAACAGAAAATAAAGAAAATGTTAGCAGAATTAGCGACTTTTAGAAGAGAGCAAACCGAAAAAAAACTTTGTTTGCTTACCATTTGAACCTCGAATCGCGAGGAGCCTAAATTTAATTTTTTTAAAGCCAGTTTGCAACTAACATTTTCGACCAAAAATACTTTAAAAAACTTGCTAGGTAACTCAAAATACAGGGATAGTACGGCCAGAATGTCGGGAATTTATTAAATAAGTTGCAAAGATTGTGATCTTAAATACGTCGGACAAACAAAAAGATCTATTGGAATTAGATTCAAAAAACATTTAGCACAATTAAGACAAAGTACTATAGATAGATCTTTCGTCGCCCGACATATTTGGTATAATCATCACCACGTTACTGAGGAGAATCTAAAATTAATAAAAATTGTTAGACAACCAGGACAGCTAAAAGCCGTCGAAAGTATATATATATATATATATATATATATATATATATATATATATATATATATTCCTAAATATACTGATAATACCAAATGTATGAATCTCGCACCGCCGCCTAAGGCAGTCTCCTGGTAGATTGCTTTATAAAATAAATACCGGCAGAAGCACGTCCGGTACATAATAAAAGAATACAGACATGTCCGCCAAACAAAATATGTTAATTCTGGCGTCGTTGAACCTCCCTAAATCGTTAGTGACCAACTACCCGTAGAAGAATATAAATAAAGTTGTGGATATAAGATATTTAGAATTATACATCCTCTGATGACGCTAATTTGGTTAGGGAAACGAGCGTTAGGTTTTTTTCAATGGGTTGTGGTGATTTGGCTTCTCCAAGTCAGCTTATTTCTGTATTTAGGAAACTAAACACTTTGTTCAACCATGTACCGTCCGCCTTCAAAATTTTAGAAAATTTGACCTGGTCTGCGCGTGTGTAAAACATCTACAGTTAAATTGAATTATATTCACCATTAATGTTAATATGAAGCATCAGTGCCAGATACTACGATAGGATCTATGTCGTAATTATCTACAGACCATTCACAGCCTAGACTGTCTGTTTCTAGAAATTAAATTTTCATTAGACGTTTAAGTTTTTTGATTACGCTTGTGCATTTTGATTTTATGGCAGGTTCCTTAAGACTCGGATAAATATCATATATCATCTTCTCTATGTCTGTGGTATATTTTTTTGCTTCGCATAATAAGTCAGTGAGGCCTTTGGAGGTTTCTATGAAATTGACTAGCATGTCGTAAGTAATTACGTAGCTTGGGGCATATTTTTCTATTAATACTTTTGCTGGTTCCAATAATTCATTTATTGTTTTCTTTTCCATAGATGTTGATCTCTTTAATTTCTTGCGTTGCCAATGTGCTAGTTTCGGTGATGTAAACTTATCATCTCGAACTGCAAATGTTGATGGCTGATCAATTACTGGTGAGGGTGGGTCTTCCTTTTAGAGGTCTCATGACATGAGACTTGATGATGGTAGTCGGTCTGAGGACTCTGTTGCGTGTGTTTGTTGCGGATTTTCAATTCTTTGTTCTTCGTTAGCTTTGCTTTGTGCTAACTGTAAAGTGTGTGTTTCATTGTCTTCTTTTTTTAATTTCAACAACACACCACGAGGGCTTACAGCCTAAATAATATCGTACCGTCGGTGTCGACAAGGAGGAAAGAGGTGACTTGTTAATTCTGGACTTGAAGGTTTGGAGGTTCGGAGGAGAAGGAAAAACATGCGCAGGCAAGGAATTCCACAACTTGGAAGTCCTCGGGACAAAAGAGCAGGCACAACAAGATGTTCTATGTCTGGTGACCTGGACAGTAAAAGGGTGCATTTGCTCTGCTCCCCTGGTAGATCTGTTGGGGGCAGCAGGTGAAGCAACTATGGAAGAAAGCTCCTCTGAGCAGTGCCCGTGCAGATATCTATAAAAGAGAGAGAGAGGTCACCAACGTGACATCGGTGGGCAAGGGATGGCAGCCTTTGGGTGAGGGTAGGGTCAACAATGAGACGTATAGCTCTCTTCTGAATGGAGTCCAGGATAGCGAATGTTGAAGGGGCAGCAGCACCCCAGATGTGGGAGCAGTATTCGAGGTTTGGCCTTATGTGTGAAGTATATAAGGTATAGAGATTAGCTGGTGAAAAGTATTTGCGAGCCCGGAAGAGGAAACCTAATTTCTTAGCAGACGCTTCTGCAATTGATGTGACATGTTGGTGCCAATTTTGAATTCGATCCACAGAAATGCCAACAAGTGAAAAGGACTCATTACTTTGAATAACTTGGTTGTTTATTGTGATGGTTCTAGGGCTGGTGTATCTTTTATGAGAAAGAAAGCAAGACTGAGATTTGGTGGGGTGAATTGTACAATATTTCTACTTCCCCATTAAAATATTTTTTGGAGATCCACGGAGACAGAATCCTCTATGTGTCTGCGATCCTCATCTAATTGGGCCAAAGAGACAGGCTTAGAATATTGTATATTTGAGTGGAGGGTGCTGTCGTCCGCGTAACTGGGTTGGATGTGCTAGAGATGAGGTCATTGATGTGGAGAAGAAACAAAGTAGGGGCTAAAGCTAAACCTTAAGGAACTCCTGCATTAATTGGATATAGTTTAGAGGAATGGCCATCCACAACAACAGAAATGCTCCGGTTGGAGAGGAAGTTTGCTGTCCAGGTACAGAGTTTTGGTGGTAGGTCCTAGGCCGGAAGTTTTATTAAGCAGCGCTGCGTGCCAGACCTGGTCGAAGGCTTTGGACATGTCTAGAGCGACAATCTGGGAATCACCATGTAGTTCCATAGACTTGTTCCAAGAATGGGTGACAAAGGAAAGAAGGTCGGCAGTTGATCTGCGCTGACGGAATCCATACTGCCTGTCGTGGATTGGACTGTGTTTTTCAAGAAATTTTAGTAATCAGGTGTTTATATACTCTTCCATCACTTTAGAGATGACTGATAGGAGATAAATATGCATATAGTTGCTAGGAAGCGCTTTGGATCCTTTCTTGGGGACGGGTTGTACTCGAGCAGTTTTTTAGTTACTAGGGAATATGCCTCTATTGTTAGATGTCTGAAACAGACGATTCAGGACAGGAGCAAGTTCTGGTGCGCATTTTTTGAGATCTCGTCAAGGCCAGATGCTTTCCTGGTATTAAGTGAAGAGAGCATCTTTCGTACCTTTTTAGTTTTGAAAATGATATCCGTCATTTTATGCGCGACATTGGGGACTGTTGGTGGTTGAACATTTGGAGGTGGGTTGAGAGTAGAATTGCCGGCGAACAACGAGGCAAAAAGTTCAGCCTTGCGCAGGGCGGTAGAAATAGATTCATCCCCTGAGACAAGAGGTGGGAACGTGCTCCTGCAGAAATTATTTCCAATAGATTTGGCAAGAGTCCAGAAGGGTTTGATGCCCTTGGAGCTTAAGAGGACTTTGTTTTTGATGTGGTCATTAAACGAGTTTTTTGCCTCAGAAAGAAAACGGTCATAGCGGTTTCTTGTGTCATTAAATACTTGTCAGTATTTGGACACGTTTTAGCAATATGTCCGCTTCTTTTGCATGCAAAGCAAATCATTTCATCGAAGATTAGAAATATTCTGTGGTGGTGGTGGTGGTGGAGGTATTTATGACCTTGGAACAGTAACTTCATCAGCCACAGACTTTTGCTATTTTATATTTCCAGATAATGTATATATATATATATATATATATATATATATATATATATATATATATATATATATATATAAATACCTACACATTATGTTGTATTAATAATCTGGAAGACAGAATTATGTAACTATATGCAAATATACAATACTTATTTATACATATTATTATTTTCGTGTTCTTTTGTCTTTTCTTTTTTCCTCTTATTTCTTTTTTTTTTCAAGGAAATTATGATTCTCCAGCTTTCTCCTTGGCAGAATAAGCAAAATTCCTTCCTTCTTTGTGCATCACCTAGTTCTAAAGTTTGTAATATTTTTGGTTTGTACGGGCGTATTTTATTTTTTCAAGACATGTTCGTATTATTCATAGACTGATATCTAAATCTCGAGATGCATGTCTTAAACTAGTGTACCTACTTTGTTGAAAATGCTCAACTATATTTCTGTCCGTATCTGTATTATCGCTCTGTCCTGTTTTTCTCTAGCAACTACTGTCCCAGTATTGTTGAACATTTCATTTATTCTACACAGTGTTGTGTGATGGATTGGTTGACGATTTGGATGCCTTCGATGAAATTCGTTTCCCTGGAAGATCTTGCGTTATCACCAACAAGACGTATAATATCTATTTTTTCTACTAAACTTAACGATGGCGTAACTAAACGAAGCTAAACCAATTCGTTATTTATTAGAACTCTCAAAGTTGAACAAACAAATTAATTTCAAAGCATACTAAATTTTCCGAATTGATTTTTGATTTTCTCTGCTAAATAAAATACCTAGCTAGTTCATCTGCTTGGAAAAAAATTATTCTTTAAAACTGCCAGAGTTCATTAACACTTCAGAGGAATTGTCAATGGAGGGTATATATTTCAAATCAATGATATTTCAAATGAAAATCATTTATTTGAAAGATAAGAAAAAACACTTTAATGTTTTTTCGGGGCATCGCAGAAAACATCCTGTTTATGCTATGGAGTTCAAATTACGTTTATGGATACTGCATACAGTCCCTAATCGAGTAGTCAATTCATATTCGCCGTAAACAGATGCAATTTCTATACAGGACAAGTCAAAAAATGAAAAACCAGAAAATTGCCTCTTGAATTACAAACACCCTATATAAGGTAGAGGATTTAAATTTTATACAAGAGTACGCCGAAATCGATTCTGCTACTCATAATGGCGAAAAAAATTCCTAATACAGTATCTCGAAAATTTGACCCACTTGGGAGTCATAGTAGGCACTGAAAAAAAAAAGAACCATTCGATTCGGTCAACGCGTTTCAAGATAAGGGTGTTGCGCTTTAAAATCATACACACACACACACACACTATCTATCTATATATATATATATATATATATATATATATATATATATATATATATATATATATATATATATATATATATATATAAACATATGAAAATTTTAACTGACCATGGATATGGGTTCTAGGGGGCCTCATTTCAAGATTTTTTTTTCAATTGAAAAGTCGCGATCTTCTCACTACTGAATTTTTTTCTACGAAAATTCACAAAAAATAAAACTTGAATATAGCTAATGAGTTTTAGAAATCCCTAGGCATCAGGTGTGTTGCGGTAGCGAATTGTCCTATTTTAATTATAAGATAATTTCACAAAGATTCACCACCACCCAAAAAAATATTTGTTGTGTGTTTGCGTGTGTGTGTGTGTGTGTGTGTGTGTGTGTGTGTGTGTGTGTGTGTGTGTGTGTGTGTGTGTGTGTGTGTGTGTGAGTGTGTAACTGGCATTGAAACTGTTTCTCATTAGCCAAAAATTGTAAATTAGCATCATAAAGTTTTCTGGATTCTCGTTATTCTAGCTGAACACATTTTTTGTTTCTGTTCGTACATGACAGTACCCATTACCCATATCAAGCAATATATGCAATATCTACACCACACATATTACAATCATAATTAAAAATATCATGTATTGTATTTTACCATATATATATATATATATATATATATATATATATATATATATATATATATATATATATATATATATATATATATATATATATACATATACATACACATCTACATGGATTCATTTAGTTCAGTAATTTTATTTTTTTTATTTTTATAATACTTTTTTTATTATAACTTTTTTAAATTTATACTTTTTTTAAACATAATTATTATATATTTTTCCTTTTCCCTTTTTTCCAATTAAAAAACAGGGGGATTGATACTGGGACATTTGGCGCCAAAGGGTCCGTCGTGGCTCACTAGACAAACATGAATTAAACCACGATTTGATAGGTATTCAACAAGAGGGGTGGACATACAAGGTTCTACTTAAATACTGACCACAATTTGTTTGTGTTCAGTGGTAAGAACGTGTGCCTCTGAACCCAAGGGTACTGGGTTCTATTCCAGGGTACTCCTTTCACTTTGTCAGTACGTACTGTACAATTAACATCAACCGAGGTTGTGGCATTGTATTTGAGCAAGTTGTCTGCACGCTCCGCCCTTCGAAGGGGGCGTAAAGCCGCCGGTCCCGTGTCCATGAGATGTTGGACACGTTAAAGATCCCTACCTTCCTTACAGAAATGCAAGGGTTCGGCAAAGTTTCCAGGATAGTGAGGTGAAACTGCTTCCTGGAGTCGGTGATTGGCCATGGTAGCGGAAATAGACCGACGTTAAGGAAACAAAACACAAACACACACACCATCACACATACGCACACAATTTGTTTCTTAATACTAAATACTAACCTAATTATTACAAATTATTATTTAAATTTTCAGTTTACATTCTTTTAAAAACCCAAAATATTGCTTTGTATACAAAATGATCTGACAGTGCTTAAACATGAGTTATATTTACAGGTACATATGTCTGTATTGCAAAGAATTGCTCAAGGATCTTTTTACGTGGGTGCTCATAGTAGGAACATTGAAAAAATATATGATTTAAGATTTCCTAGTGACAAACCGAGTCTTTAGTTCCTTTTTATGTCTTATTACAGTATTCTCTTTCCGTTATAAGTAACAAAAAACAAATTTAACTTGTATCGCACAATCTAATTTTCTATCTAAAATCTTTGTTGTGTTTGTGCTAAGATTGACCCGAGTTATCATGTGGTACAATTGGCCACAATGTAATTAACTCTACAAAAATTAACATTATTTTAATATTTATCTATTTCAATTTACTTATATTGAATAAAATACCTACATTATTATCTATTATTTGTCTGAATGTCAGTTTTATTCTTTTGTCAGACGTTATTATCCATTATTTTTTTAGTTTTGTGCTAAAGAAAACCCATAAAAGATTATAGCTTGTAAAACATTGCAATTATTTTCGTCTTAATATTCAATTTTTTTATAATATATGTTTTAGACGTGACAGCCTTGGTGGTCCACGGGTAAGAACGTATGCCTCTTGACCCATGGGTGCCAGGTTCAATTCCCAATAAAAACGTCAAATTACCTTTCAGTACATACTGTAAATTAACATCAACTGGAGTTGTGGCATTGTGTTTGAGCATTTAGAATATCTGCGCCTTCTGCGCTGCGGGGGGAGTATTAAGCCGTCGATCCCATGTACCATGAGATGTTGGGTATGCTAAAGATACCTACCCTCCTTACAGAAAAGAGGAGATTCCGCAAAATTTACAGGATAGTGAGGTGAAATTGCTTCCAGGCAACGGTGATTGGCCATAGTCGCAGACGTAGGCCGACTTAAAGAAACAAAATACAAAGACAAAATAGTTCTGGACATATATCAAACGATAGGGAACTCTGTTGATTTTGTTTGCTGTTGCTATTTACATTTACCATATTTTGAAACTCTACAAACTTTGGCAAGAATCAAACCCACGATTGTTAAAAAATGATGATTTTTTTCCAAACTTTACGTACCAGCCTATAGAAACCGCAATTGCGTGGTACATACGTAATCCCTTATGCACAAATTATAAAAATACAACAACCATTTTTATTAAGAAGCAATGTAATAATTAATATGTTTTAAAATGATTGGTACTGAAATTACAGCTATAAAAGCTATTTTGCGATTGTCTACTACTTGATATTTAAAAGTATCTTAATGCATACAAATTCTTCTTACTAATATCATTCTTGATTTTCAAACCTAATAACGAAGCTAAACAGTAGGTGTAAACAGCTTAAAATGAGGGTAAGAAAAAATAAATTTGTAATACAAGCTGCTACGACAGTCACAAATTAATGTAAATAGTTTTGACTCAATGACTTTTCCCGTGACATTAAGAGAGTCAAGACGAGGGGAAGTAAAGGATCTACTGTTTTAAAGAATAATCAACCAACAGCCCCACTGAAAAAATCAGACTTGCAAATTTTTTATTGTACCCTTCGCAGTCCGTAAATACATTAGCCTCTTATATTTACACCGCTAAAGCGAGGAGACTCGACCCCTACACCTCTCACTCCAGCCATTTAAAGCTGGCGCTTTAGAATAATTTCTAAAGAGAATTATAGAAACAGTTGTTCACAAGCACTTACCACTTCATTTTTATTCATTTTTTCGCGAGTATTTTATAAAGTTCAATAGGAAAACATAACAGTGACAGATTTATAATTTTAATTTGCTCCCCATATTTTAAAATGTATAGTTCAGTATTTGAGATAATCGATGTTTTATTAACATTTAATATACGATACATGTGCTTGTACCAGCTCCATGTTAAATTTATTAAAGTGATGACCGATTTTGATGTTTCCTGCTATTTAAACTGGTTCTTAAAATACGCGTCATCTGGTAAGAACATTTCATAGATATAAATGTTTGTGCTTTTTCTAGGAAAACTGGTTTCATTGAGCTGGCTAATCAACTTATCTAAGTAATTTAGAAAACAAATATACTTACAAAGCTTAGTTAAATCGGTACTTTTGTATGTTAACGCTCAAGACGTACTCCTGAAGATCTTTCGTTTGATACCCTTACCTAGGAGGTTGTTAAGAAAGAAATATTATGTGTTCTTACGTCGGCAGCCATTTTTACTTTAGGTTTGCTCCCCCTGACCTACTGTATTTTACTTGTTAAGCCCTATCTTTTGATACATATGTCAAAAGGGTAGTACTAAAGGCTCTAAAATATTTCAAGACCGAGTCTAAACTGACCTGGGACTGCAAAAAAACTCATGAAGAAACTGGCTACGAACAACAAAGTAACTTGCATGTGGTTACCAGGGTATCAAGGTATTAAAGGAAATGAGAAAGCAGATAGCCTTGCAAAAAGAGCACCAGCAACACTATTCTATTGTCTAGTCATATTCTGGACTAAAGAATCCATGCAAGAAATGGACTTGATACTTTAGAGAGGAACCAAATGCTGTCATACTGGAGGAAATTGCCAGGCTTACGGCAGGCAAAACGGTTCATCACCTTGCCAACAGAGAAGTCTGAACTTTTTATTGAATTAAACAGGTACGACTTGAGAATATTCACAGGACTTTTCACAGGACACTTTCCAGTAAGGTATCACCTTATGAAGATGAGTTAGGCGGACAGTGAAAACTGCAGATACTGCATTGAAGCAGCAGACACAACAGAACACTTGCTATGCCATTGCATGGTTCAGTTCTCCAGAAGGCTCAAATACCTTGGAGGGGTGACCATAATGTCCCAGAAAATAGGTAAGGAAGCCTCCAAAAGATAGTATACTATATAAAAAGTATGCACATTTTTGGCAACTATTAGAAGAGTCATGCAGCGCTGAGCGGTCAAAGGCCTATACGACTTATTAAACAATCTACAATCTACAGGAGGGTTGTAAAGAAAATATATTCCGCCATGCTTCGCCGGTCGCCATAGTGAAATTATAAAAGCTACTCTTAGCCCACTGTATTTCACTTGTAAGGCTATTTCTTTTAATACCCAAATCAAGCGATTTGTGGCGAAACATATGTTCCGCTACCTCGCCTCGGTCGCCATATTGAAATTATCAAAGCATTACATGGCTTACTGTATTTTACTCGTAAACCCATTTTATTTAATATCCATAACAGCGGGGTTGTTGAGAAAGAAATATTCCGCCATCTTGCGTCGATGGCCATTTTGAATTCCCACAAGTCAGATGGTTGTTGTCACCGGAATTGAATGAGCTTATAAAATTTTAAATCTATCGGAAAGTCGGAAGTGAGTTAAATTTCCATCACAATATTTGACTGTCAGACAGATGTGAAAGTAAATAAAATCGTTTAAGAAGATCCTGCAAATAAGCCCAACCAAAGGCAAAGAAACGTTCTCAGAAATTACTGTAGCAGTTCCAAAACCTCACAGCTGAAAATTGACAACGAACCCCATAATAATAATAATAATAATAATAATAATAATAATAATAATAATAATAATAATAATAATAATAATAATAATAATAATAATAATAATAATAATAATAATAATAATAATAATAATAATAATAATAATAATAATAATAATAATAATAATAATAATAATAATAATAATAATAATAATAATAATAATAATAATAATAATGAAGGTCGTTCAATTCAGTTTCAAATTAAATTTTGTGAACCTTGGCAGTATGGTGGCCTCGGCTGCCCTATGTACGATGTATGATGCCGCCCTCAGCCAAAAACAATGGGCGTATAGGGACAAAGTCTTAGGCCTTATGGCGTCTGGAAGAAAACTATTTTATAGTAGATCGGCCGATAGACCCAAACCCTTTATCCTGACAAACAGAAACATTAAGGTTCCGCCTTTAGTTCTTTTATCTAGTCGTCATAGAATTAACTTCGATAAAGGAGTGAATGGGAGAATTAGCGATTGAATCAGACTACCTTCCCTACGTCGATCCTGATCTACTACCATCAGACAATATGGAGCAACTAGTGAAAGCCTGTAGAGGCGGAGGATTACATCTTATCATCGGCTGCGACGCAACCGCTCACCATTTAATCTTGGAAAGTTCCGACACCATCAACAGGGGTGGGCGCCTCTTTTACATTTAATTATGGCAAATAATTTGGACATATTAAATAGAGGCACTAATTCTACTTTTGTCACAGAGAAGACACGAAGTGATTAATATAACGGCTGCAACAAAATTTTTGGGCAACTTGGTCAAAAATTTGCATGTGACAGAAAGAGAAGTCCTCAGCTCATAGATACATCCACATCAATATTGCGGACACGCAACGCGCTAAAGAACATTACCGTGATCCAAGAGGAGCAAACTACGGCTCTTATAAAGGTGACCTGGAACAAACTGTTCAAAAAAATGAAGGCCATCGTAACGAATTGGAAATAACCATGGAGCAATTTAATGACGCAATCATTTCTGCGTATAAGAAAAACTGTCTCCAAATTACGGGGAACACCAAGGAGACTATAGTTACTCGCTGCAGATAGTTAAGACATACGCGTGAACGCTTTCCGTGACTGTCGCTAGGCTACTTTCGCATTGAAGTTGTATTCGTTTTCATGTCCTTGATTTATCCACTGCATATTTTTAAATTTGCTTAATTAAACTTGCTCGAAAACTGAAATGAATGCACCATTTTAGATATTTCTTTTTTCACAATATTATTTGATATGTTGACGTTATTTCATGTCGCATATGTTACCACATATTTTTAAAGGTAAAAAAAATATCCCTGCTCGAAAAAAGTAATGCAGATGTAGATACATTAAAAAAAAATTGTGTCAAATTAGCAAGAACTTTAGGTCTTTTGATAAGCAAATGGATTAGAAAATTTAGATTTTTAGTATTTCTGGAGTGCGTTTTGGTACTGCCATGAAAATAAATAGAGCAAATTTAGCTGTCAAATGTTGTAATTAGACCAGCTTTGACATATTTTTATTACCAAATTTTGAATTTAAAAAAAATTAATTATAAACATTTTTAAACAAACAAAAAATCATCTAGCAGATGAGTGTATTACAACTTAACGGGTCTTTTTGCATTTCAGTAAATTCGAATGAGTCAAAAAATGGTTAGGTGGAGAAAACGTCAAAAAAGTCAAGGCTGCTTAAATTTGTTCACATTTGGTAGGTAGATAGAAAACTGAAAAAGAAACCACTTTTAAATACAACCGTGGAGACTAATTTTCTGGCTTAAAATTTTTCGAAACCTTGAAGAAAAACAAATTTTTCTAATGTTTTAGAAAATATGTCAAATTTGACAGATATAGCCGAGCGATAAAAAAATCTTCAAGGTCATTTTTCATTACTTTCAGAGCAAAAACTATTCATCAACACTAAATCTTCGTAAACTAAATAATAAGAGCAATTCCCCATATTATGCTAACTTTAACGGTGGTACTATTGCTTAATAAATATTCCAATAATAACACCACAAATAGTGGTGTCAAATTATTTTTCAGAATACTGTCAATTATCAACAGAGGTTGTGGCTTTGTCTCTGAGCAAGTTGAATGTCTGAACGTTTTTCCCTTCGGAGTGACCGTTAAGGCGTGAGTCCCATGTACCATTCGATAATGTTGGATACGTTAAAGATCCCTACCCTCCTCACAGAAAGAAAGTGGTTTCGAAAAACTTCCAGGATAGTGAGGTGAAACTGCTCCCTGGCGTCGGTGATTAGCTATAGTCGCGGAAATAGACCAACGTCAAAAAAACAAACCAAAAAGTACAAAACTATAAATGTATCCAACCGATAACTCAAAAAATAATTAACCGATTTCAATGAAACTCGGCAAGTGCCTTTCCTTTATTAACGGCTTCGATGAGTTCGTTAGCCAGAAAAATCCGACAAGGTTTTCCCGGAAAATTTTGAGTTTTCTTACGAAAAAAATGTTTTTTCGGAAAACTACAAAGTTATTTTAATGAAATTTGACAGATATGTTGCCTTGCAAAAGACCTTACTACGCACCAAAATTAAACTTTCTAAGGTTATAAAAAATTGTTATTCAAATTTTGAATTTTCTTTAAAAATTTTTTTCTCCGAAAATTACAAAGTTATTTGAATGAAATTTGGTGGATACATATACTACGTACCAAAATTAAACTTTCTAAGTTTATATAAAATTGAGTTATTCAAATTTGAAGCATTTAATAAAAATTCACTACCATAACGCACTTGGTGCGTCCCGAACTTTTTTTCTAATGTTATTCTCTCAGTGCTAAATTTGAAACCATTGAGGGAGAGTGCAGTTGCATATCAGTTTAGCTAATCTGTAGTGTGGAACAGCCAAATGGAAAAAAATTCATTATCTCGATTTTTATGCATATCGATAAAAATGCCACATTAATTTTAGCTTAAAAAATGACAAATGACGGTTGCAACCCCCGAATTTTTAAATGGGAAGTTCGACCTTGTGATACCTTATTTGAAAGATATCTTCATTCTCTATTCAAAAATTGTATGATTTTCAAATTTGATGCAAATGTTAACAGTAAAAGAAGTATTCATATGACTGACGAACTTCGCTACAATACATAAGAAGTTAATAACTAATCGGGTTTCATTCTTGATAATTAGAAAACATAAAAAACACACCAGTCTTAATGTAGGAGATTTTCACAATGCATGCCTTAAACGTCCTGGCAACATCCTAATCGTAAATAAAAATGTCTTATAACGTTAAACAATATCTGAGTCGTGATTGATCTGATCGCAATCGTTATTCATCTTCCTAACTTAGTTAAATTGCGTGGCTTTGTTTTTATATCATACTTTTCATAGATCCCAATAAGAAGAAACCTAATAGCATTAGATCGGGTGATCATGCCTGGCCATTCTACCGATCCTCGCCTCCCTATCCACCTATTTGGAAATATTAAGTCGAGGATTTGCCGGACATTGATTCGGTAATGTACTGGTGCAACATCTCGGCGAAACCATATCATATTCGCTGGAACTTGTGGGTTTGCTCGATCAGGATATAAGGTTGCCAAAGTTGGTACGACATTATTTTGGAGCAGTACTGTCGTTAACCATACTTGGTACAGTAAAAGTTTATTGTTGTGATCATTGTTTTCTGGAATTGGAGGTGAGTTTCTCACAGAACGCATATTGTTTATTTATTGTACGTCTTATTATTTTTTGACTATAAATTGAGAAGTAATTTCAATAAACGTCAGATTGTAAAAGGGGCTTTAAGCCTTGAGTAATCATTTGATAATTAGCTTACATGAAAATAAAGTGTATCTGAGGTTTATTTTCAGTTTGTAATTTATACGAGGTTAAGTCAATATTTTTTAATTACGTAATTGTTGAATATGTCAATTTGCAGAAAGTAATAAAGTAAAGTCTGTTTGAAAATAAATTAATGGTAGGTTGAAAGGTGTGAGTGACACCTTCGCTGTTTCCTTGCCCAGTAAAGCGTCATACTGGTAAAGGCGTGGGAATTCAGGCCCGGGTAGCGTAACCACAACACTGTTGTTTTAGTGGCATCGGCATATTTCGGTAGGGGTACAGTGTGAGCTTACTCCAGGTATCCATTGGACCAACTCTTGTTGATGCGTCTTGGAGAGGGCACATCGTAGTAAGTTCACCTATGTATCCATTGCACGCCTTAGTATTCACAGTGGGAACTGTTGTTGCATTTGAGAGCCGATCTGATAGCTTGACCGATACATCGTGGTGCGTTCACGTTTTGTCTCATTGCACGTGTCAGTGCCAGTGTAGGAGTGGGGTACTTGGAGTAGGGTACATCATGGTTGAGTTCACCTTTGTGTTCATTGCACTTCTGGGTATTCAACTCTGGCTATAGCGAACATTCTAGGTGACGGATTGTGGTGAGTTCACCTTTTGCCTCATTGCACACCTGGAAGCCCGCACGGACCTAGTGTCGGGTAGAGCACCCAACTAAACACACAGGTTAAACGATTGTTTCAGTTACTATTATCTGAGTATTTAGACATTGTTTAGAAGTAGTTCTGAGTTACTGATGTGAGTTGTTCATAGCTTATAAGCTGGTGAGTGTAAATAGTGATTGATGTTGAGTCGCTCACTGGAGCTCAGTGGTAAATGTTTGATAAACTAGTATTTGAATGCCCCTAGTATATATTAGGTTGTGCTGTAGAAGAGCGATGATGTGTTCAGGTATACTTTTAATTACAGGTTAGTAATGTTGTTACTGGGCACATTTGGCACCCTTTCGCCCGACTCATTACGCCCGTACCTTAAGGCTTCGCTATCATTCTGACAAGTAATAAACCTTTAGCATGATGACTCTTAAGTAGCTAGCACAACTGCTAAATGATGTATCGGCTGGTGACTGACTGTTGAGCTATTTAATTATATTATGTGACAGTTAGTCGATTGTCATTATTATAATAAGTTACTTCTATTGTTTATCAAGAGGATTGTAACATTATGTCATCGAAGGGTTGCGTTCAATATCTTTGAAAAAAAAAACAGTTGTAGCGAAGTTTTTTTTCAACAACATACCACGGGGGCTTACAGACTAAATACTATCGTACCGTGGGTGTCGACAAGGAGGAAAGAGGCAACTTGTTAATTCTGGACTTGAAGGCTTGGAGGTTCGGGGGAGAAGGAAAAACATGCGCCGGCAAGGAGTTCCACAACTTGGAAGTCCTCGGGACAAAAGAGCGGGCATAACAAGATGTTCTATGTCTGGTGACCTGGACAGTAAAAGGATGCATTCGCTCTGTTTCCCTGGTATATCTGTTGGGGGCAGCAGGTGGAGGAACTATGGAAGAAAGCTCCTCTGAGCAGTGCCCGTGCAGATATCTATAAAAGAGAGAGAGAGAGAGAGAGAGAGGTCACCAACGGCACGTCGGTGGACAAGGGATGGCAGCCTTCGGGTGAGGGTAGGGTCACCGATAAGACGTATAGCTCTCTTCTGAATGGAGTCCAGGATAGCGAGTGTAGAAGCGGCATCAGCACCCTAGATGTGGGAGAAGTATTCGAGGTTTGGTCTTATTTGTGAAGTATATAAGGTATATAGATTAGCTGGTGAAAAGTATTTGCGAGCCCGGAAGAGGAAATCTAATTTCTTAGCAGCCGCTTCTGCAATTGATGTGACATGTTGGTGCCAATTGATATTTCGATCCACAGAAATGCCAACCAGTGAAAAGGGCTCATTACTTTAAATAAATTTGTTGTTCATTGTGATGGGTCTAGGGCTGGTGTATCTCTTATGAGAAAGAAAGCAAGACTGTGATTTGGTGGGGTTGAATTGTACAAGATTTCTACTTCCCCAGTCTAATATCTTTTGGAGATCCACGTAGACAGAACCCTCCATGAGTCTGCGATCCTCATCTAATTGGGATAAAGATACAGGCTTAGAATATTGTATATTTGAGTGGAGGGTGCTGTCGTCCGCGTAACTGTGAACTGGGTTGGATGTGTTAGAGAGGAGCTCATTGAGGTGGGGAAGAAACAAAGTAGGGGTTAAATCTGAACCTTGAGAAACTCCTGCATTAATTGGATACAGTTTAGAGGAATGGCCATCCACGACAACAGAAATGCTCCGGTTGGAGAGGAAATTTGCTGTCCACGTACAGAGTTTTGGTGGTAGGCCATAGGCCGGTAGTTTATTAAGCAGCGCTGCATGCCAGACCTGGTCGAATGCTTGGGATATGTCTAGAGCGACAATCTGGGATTCACCGTGTAGTTCCATAGACTTGTTCCAAGAATGGGTGACAAAGGAAAGGAGGTCGGCAGTTGATCTGCCCTGACGGAATCCATACTGCCTGTCGTGGATTAGACTGTGTTTGTCAAGAAATTTTAGTAATTCGATGTTTATATACTTTTCCATCATTTTTACGACGACTGAAAGGGGATAATTAGGCCTGTAGTTGCTAGGAAGCGCTTTGGATCATTTCTTGGGGACGATTTGTACTCGAGCTGTTTTTAAGTTACTAGGGAATATGTTTCTATTGTAAGATGTGTGAAACAGAAGAGTCAGGACAGGAGCAAGTTCTGGTGCGCACTTTTTGAGAACAATTGCTGGGATCTCGTCAAGGCCAGAGACTATCCTGGTATTAAGAGAAGAGAGCATCTTTCGTACCTTTTTAGTTTTTAAAGTGATATCCGTCATTTTATGCGCGACATTGGGGACTGTTGGTGGTTGAACATTCGTAGGTGGGTTGAGAGTAGAATTGCCGGCGAACAACGAGGCAAAAGTTCAGCCTTTCCCAGGGCGGTATAAACAATTTCATCCCTGAGACAAGAGGTTGGAACGTGCTCTTGCAGAAATTATTCGCAATAGATTTAGCAAGAGTCCAGAAGGGTTTGCTGCCACTGGAGCTTAAGAGGACTTTGTTTTTGATGTGGTTATTAAACGAGTTTTTTGCCTCAGAAAGAATGCGGACGTAGCGGTTTCTTGCGTCGTTAAATGCTTGACGGTTTTCTTGACTGGGGTTGTGGAGAATCTTTTTGTGAGCATTGACCTTTTCAAGTTTGGCCTTGTCACAGGATTTAGAGAACCAGAACTTTTGAGTGGCTGCAGATGTTTTCTGTGTACGTGGATAAATAATTCAATGCCAGCTTGGATAATTTCGGTGGCGTTTTGTGAGATATCAGAGGGGTCAGGATGAGAGAAGCAGACAGACGCCCATGTAAATGAGGAAAAGTATTCTCCCATTTCGTCCCAGTTCGCGTAGTTGTAGTGCCAAACGATACGTGGGTGTGATGACTCTGTGATCTTGGGATGCATTGCACAGAAAGCAGTGACCATGCCGTGGTCTGAGCGACCCAGGGGGGGGCGGTGACTGATATCTTATAGCAGTCAGGATATGTAGTAAGAAGGAGATCCAAGGGATTTGAGCTGTGTGTTGTGATGCGAGGAAAGTAAGTAGGTTGCTGAACCATATTGGCTAAAGAATTGCTGACTGCAAAGGCCTCCGCTGCTCTTCCTTGTGGATCGGGTTTTGAAGATCCTAGCCATTCCTTATTATGGACCTTGAAGTCACCAAGAATAGTGACTTCGGAGGAAGGATATACAGAAATCAGATGGTCCGTTTTTTCAGAAAGGTAGTCAAAGAGCTGGACAAAATTGTTGTCAATAGGTGACCGGTAAATGCAACAGATGAATTAAGTTTCAGCCCTGAGTGAGAGTTTTATCCATAGTATGAAGTTCGTCAATCAGATGAATTTCTTTCTCTACTGTTAATTTATGCCATAAATTTTAAAACAATAGCATTTTTGAAGAAAGAATGGGGAGATCTTCCAAATAAGATATCACAAGCCCATATTTCCCATTTAAAGATTTGAGGGTTGCAATTGTGACTCTAAGGGCGTTGGATGTAGGGTTAAAGTCTTCACGCTGCAGGATTTTTCATTCTAAAATTGACCTGTATCAAGGTTTTTATAAATATATATAATAATTGAAATACTGGAGATATTTTATTTGGCTGTTCCCCTAATTTTGTTAATTAAATGATTGTTATGATTAACATTATTTCACTGTGTGATTTTCTTCAAAACATCCTTCTCTGTAAGTAATAAAAGAAAGAAGAAACAAAGTAACTATTATATTGGCTGCTAATCTGAGCAATTTAAATAAAATTGTAGGTTCAAAGTGTAAACAGCTTTTTTGCAAAGATCATATAACCGACTTGTAATCATCAACTTGCCTCATATTTACCTATTTACCTACATAAAATATTAGTATTAGGAAGCACCTGTTCCAACTCTTGTGTTATTCGGAGAAGATACTAGCCTCGCGGTAATATCTACATATACAAGAGTACACATATGTGAACTAAAATACGTACGTAAGTTTATAGTTGTTTTGTGTCGGTTATGTTTACTTGTTTCTTCTCTGTCAACATTTATTTTCGACAGAAATCTACACACGTGTTGTACTTTATACGATATATCGTTAAAGCGTTTTAGATATTTATCATTATTACTTTTAAATACAGCCACATAATTATGTTTTATCCCAAAAATTGTATACTTTTTTATGTTGATTTTGTTATTTTTCAAAATTAACAACTCAGTTTTATTCTATCGGTTCGAATTAAATCTGGCCACAAACCTAAAAAGCAGTGCTAGTGCTTAGGACCATAAAATACAAAAGGCTTGAGAAGAATGGAGATAATTTAGTTGCTTTGTAGACCTGGAAAAGGCTTTTCATTATCTAGATTTATAAATACTGTAAATATCATATAATCAAGGAACCCACTTTAATTGCATTTAAAAAATAGACCATTTCTTTTTAATCTAACAAACTTAAAACATCATAATATACATCAAAAATATAAAATTGAAGCTTAAATAAGAAAAGTTTGCACGCAGAAAGTGAGTTATGGTAGTGAATTTACATAGAAATGATGTGGCACCCAACATTTTTTAATTAAATGCTTATTACTCTTTTTTTCTTGTAACACAGAGATCTAAATTTTGGAACGTAGTTTATTTTTTATAACGTAAACCTACCAAATTTGGTTGCCATACCTTTGTTATTTTTGGAGATAAAACTTTTGTTTTGAAAGAGAACCCAACATTTTCCCGGAAAACCTAGTTCCATTTTCGTGCCTAACGAACTTATCCAAGCCACTTACAAAAGGAAGGTACCTGCCAAGTTTCATCAAAATCGGCTTGTTATTTGAGGTATCCGTGTGACACACATACATAGATATATATATATATATATATATATATATATATATATATATATATATATATATATATATATATATATATATATATAGTGTATTCCCGGATCGACGCAAGAATAGGTGAAAACGACTGTAATTTTTTTAGCTGAAACTTCATTTTCTGCGATTAAGCCCTGCTTCAATGGAAAATAATTATTCGAAGGTTAAATAGACAAGGCTATACATCCAGACTGTATTTATTAATAAAAACAGTCTGTCTATTTTACCTTAGAAGTATGTCTATCCAAACGTTGTGACGTTTAGAAGTTAGAAAATAATTTGTGTCATAATTTTAATTTCCATAAATCAAGTATGTCTTGGAAATTTACAAAAAACTAAATTTTTACACTTGTAAAATGCCTTTTTGCTACAAGATACAAAAAAACGTTAGTCAAAATTAGTTAATTGTAATTATTGTAGCAGCTGTACTCCAAAACTGATACGAACTTTACTCTGAAATATAAAAAGAGTTTTGCTTACTATACCAGAACGGATCTACCTAATTCAGTGTTATAAAATTGGTGAATTATTTGTTCCAGAGGTTATCAGACTATTTCATATGAAGTTTCCGAACACAGTTGTGGTCCAATCTACACTACCCAGAGTGGCTAAGAAATTTGTCACTAACGGTACTGTACATAATATACCAAAAAGGAAGGAAAACTTTGATGGAGACGATTAGGTACTGTGGTAGCAATGGATTCATTATGCGAAAATTCCAATCATTAAGAAAGCGGTACGAGAAGACTCGCAATAGAAAATCACATTTGCAATGCATCTATGAAGCAAAGAAGGTAAAGCCATATAAAGTTAGATTCCGCCACGCGTTAGAATAGAGGGCTGAATCCCGAAGGTTGGAATTTTGCCTAACTTTAGGTAAGGCATTTCTAAAGAGTCGAAGTTTCTATAAAAATATTATTTTCTCAGATGAATCGACTTTTCCAACTAACGGTGTAGCTTGGTCACAGAATTGTCGATATTGGTATGAAACAATCCAAATTATGTAATAAATTCTCGGCAGTCGTATTTTTAAAAAGTTGCTATTTGGTTTGCCGTTTCCTATCATTGTGGTGTAATTGGGTCATATTTTATTGACAGGAAACGTAATCAACATTTTTTTAAATATTTTAAATCAGTTTGTCAACAAACTACCATACCAACCAAGATTTTTTTCATAATTTTAACACGATGGTTGCCCTGCCCACTTGACATTTTGGGTATGCGAATGGCTGAATGAGACTTGTCGAGGAAAGTGGATAGCAAATGCTGGTCCCAGGACTCTGGACCTAACAATCATGGATTTTTATTTTTGAGGCCGAATAAAACAAATATTATATTCAAATAGGAAGCCTAGGGCCTAGGACATAGAAGTATTAAAAATCGTATTAGAGATGCGATAAATTCTAATTCCCTGGAGGAAATAAGAACTGAGGGATGAAGGAAAGAGATAAGAGAAGATAAATCTGCGAAAATATATACATAATTCTTAACAGCCTACAACTAAAACAAGTAAAATTTTCACCTACCTTGAGACTGTTCTTACGGTTAATAGTAAAATGTAGCAAATAATTAAATGTGGAGAAAAAACGTTTGTGACCAATAAAAAATTTCATTGGGGCCCCAGAAAGATGAACTATATGGAGAAAAAGAAGGTGGTGCAATGTTGGCATGAAGAGAAATAACACAAAATATAGACAATGTAGATATATTAACTATTGTTTTTGATATATATTAACGATATTTTTAATACTGGCACTCAGAGAATAATTACTACAGATGCTGATAACACCACAATACTTTATACAGCAAAATCATAGACTAAGTTAAAGACGCTGGTGGAACAAATATCTTGGGATTATCATTCACCAACATATGATGTGGAGCTACCATATCGAGTATTTGCTTAAAAAGTTGCGAGAGCTTCTCCACAAAATTAAGACTTTACAGCGGTTTTGTGAACTAAAACAGCTTCAAATTATATATTGGGCACTTGTTCAGACACACCCGAACATACGGTTTGACAGCGTGGGGTGGAGTCTTGAGTTGTCACTTGAGAAATCTCGAAACAATTACCAAATTGATTCTGAAAATTATATTTAACCCAAATTGTACTTACCCCACTGACCAGTTGTGCTTGAAATCAGGTTTTCTAGACCTGAGACAATTGTATTTTTAAAACTTGCTCTTGCAGCAATACAGACACAGGGATGAACTTGAAAGGGGAGGGCGCACTTATGACACCAAAAATAACATGGTGTATAGTGTTCCTTCCGTACATAAAACTGTGGGTAAGAGGTGTGCTGCCTTCATTTGCCCAAGGATTTTGAATATAGTTCCAGAGAAAATTCGGAGTGTGAACAATCTGATGCAGTTCAGACATGGTATTGGAAGATGGTTGGACACTGTCCCCAGAGTGGAGGTGCAAAAGATTGTTAACCTGTAGCTTGGCTAACCAGCGGATTCTGTCTCAGTTCCTGGGATATGTGTATTCTTTTGTGATGATTGTGTACTGTTTGAGGCTTTTTTTGTGTATATGCAATTTGGTTTTACCCATGCAATTCTTAAATGACCAGTTTTTTGCGATGTTTTGTAAGATTTTTATTTGTTATGTTATTTTTGAACGAGACTGATTGGTTATATGGCCTGCATACAAGGTTCTACGTTTCGCAGGATTCCATTGAGTTTATTTTCTTTTTTTTTTTTGTTACTTGAGTTCTAATAGATTTAATGTCTTTTTTAGATAAACGCCATATTATTATTATATAGAAAAAAATCGAATAAAAGGGTGCTACAAGAAGAGATAAAAGATCCTTACTGAAATATATTTTTTGCACATATTCCTTGGACGTTATACCAATAACTTCCTTACAACAATATTTGACACATAACTAACTTAACAGAACGTGGAAGCTACAGCGAATTGAAAAGAAATTCTCGTGGCAAAAAATCATTGTTACGACAATAACATCACCTTAGACTGGAATGATAAGTCTATTGTATTTTATATACCGACACCGACGCCAGAAAACAGTTATGTCATTATCTGTAAATTGTGACAAGCCTCTTACTTTGTAAAAACAGAGTGATGATCTTTAATATGACGAACATCACGAACAGTACAAGGAGCGAAGAGATTTACGCCCGCCTTGAACGGCGGAGTACGGAGACTTTGAAATTTGCTCAAATAAAATGCCATAGCCTTGGTAGATGTAACATTGCAGTTTGAAAACTTCTTATTTATTTAAAAATGCTTAAGTTTTTTTATTTTTAATTTCAACAACACACCACGAGGGCTAACAGCCTAAATACTATCGTACCGTGGGTGTCGACAAGGAGGAAAGAGGCAACTTGTTAATTCTGGACTTGAAGGTTTGGAGGTTCGCGGGAGAAGGCAAAACAAGTGTCGAGAAGGAATTCCACAACCAGCGGGCATAATAAGATGTTCTATGTCTGGTGACCTGGACAGTAAAAGGGTGCATTCGCTATGCTCCCCTGGTAGATCTGTTGGGGGTAGCAGGTGGAGGAACTATGGAAGAAAGCTCCTCTGAGCAGTGCCCGTGGAGTTATATAAAAAAACTTGGTACACAGACTTCCTATATATATATATATATATATATATATATATATATATATATATATATATATATATATATATATATATATATATATATATATATATATATATATATATATATCTTCCTCTACTTGGAAGCCTTGCTCTCCGAGGGTACAAGCAAGTAGTCTTATTTTATCATCAAGTCTGTTTCGAAGCAGTTCACCGTGGGTGCAGTACCCTGAGCACATATGCAAAAGTTTCATACTCGTTACAGTATGTGCAACGGGATGTGTCGATACTGCGACCAGGAATACTACGAATAGGAGCCACATTACGTGTCATTTTTAAACAATCACGCCATTTGAATGTTGTTAATTTATGACTGTGTCTCCAACTATATGCTTGTTTAACCCACTGGTAGGTAACTGCCCCTTCGCCTTTTTGTTTCTAAGAACACCATTGATCTTACATTATTTCCCCGAGAGTGAGTCTAGCTGACGTGCTATTCACGGATTCCAAATTTATATTTAAATCGTTATTGATATCTAATTTTTGTAAAAACACAGCTTTCGTATGTCTTAAAATGATTATGATTGGTTCATGAACTGAACGCATTTTGAATTAAGTAGGACTTTAATTGTTGTAAAGGAGCTTTCCAAAATGTGTTAAAAATTTGAAGACTATTTACTGACTTTGATGAATATAAGAATCCATTTGGTGTATTATTTTAAAATTCGAGAATTTATTTAACTGAGCTTCTTAAAATTTTGTCAGTGTCATCAAGAAAGTTTTTGTTTAGTTATTAAATAGGGCCTGTTTGAAGGGGGTAAACTAAGCCGACAGATTAGCCGGCATTTTCCTGCTTGTGCTTAGCAAAAAAAATCGGGTCTATAAATAAATCTGGCATTTTTTACGTCTACCGAAAAGTAATTTTCATCTTCAAATTTGATAGAATTACTGCAAGTTTTTTACATATAAAATAGATGCCATATTAAAAAGATTGGGTTTATTAAAAATCACAAGAGACGTTATAGTTAAATTTTTTAAGCTCATTTCAAAACACACAACAATTTGCACAACTAATAACAAAGCTATTTTTGGTAAGAACAAGAGAGCATCTTGCACTATTTCGATCTAGCTGGTTCTATAATCACTAGCACAAGTCTATCGAAAGTACAAAAACGTTCTACATACACATACATCCGATTTTTTCCAGACTTTTAGGTTGAGAACGTTCTGAGACGGATCTATAACCAAAAAAAAAATTCGATACTTGAAACAAAATCTCTTCCATTACAATATATCTTTTTAACACAGTAAAGTGGATAAAATAACAAGTGTATGTTAGGAAACATACTTAGATGGCTTTGGTACTTTAAAAGATATGTATGTCCTCTCTTTACGTTTGTCATCCACATAATTATAATGCATATCAAAAGATCACGTTTCTTTACGAGACAAATTTTAAATTCATGTGGGAACATAATTTGGCATTTTGGTAACCTTGAAAAGCACCATAAGATAATAAATTATCTGATATTCACAGCTTCTGTTTATTATTTCTTGTTTTCATGAAATTTGGCATTTTGATGAATTTTATTTAAATCATTACATCAATTAACTTTGTTTTATTTTGAAATATATAGTTGTGGTCCAGCGTGGTTATAATACCGACGTTTTTTTAAGGTAACGTTAATTGTTACATGCATGTACTACAGTATTATTAAATTTTATGTTGATGCCTTAAACCGCATTTGGATTATTAAAATTTTTAAATTGTTATCAACCTTAGGACGTATTCGTTATGTCATAATTCAAAATTTTAATAAATAAAGATCTAAAACCGGATCGTTATTGACACACAGGTTATTAATACTTCTCCAAATACATAAAACCACCCAGTGCGCTCAGCTGAAATGAAACAAACAGAACGGTTTCGTCCTAACAAGAACATTGATAATAATTATTACTATCATAGTAAAAATAAGAGTAACTCTACATACACACCAAAATGGAAAAGGATTGTTAGATAATGGTTAACAGTTGGACCAACAGATATTGAACATGCATACATATTTCCATCGGCCGACGCTTACTTCCGAACTCCACCGTACCATATGCAAGACAGACGATTCAACACGGTTACAATTAGAAAAAGTAAAATACAAAATCAGAAAAAAAAACTAAAAAATAGACAAATCGCATTCCTGGATGCAGAAGCCTCTCCATAGGCGACATCTAGATGAGACCTCCCAGGCACATGTCTACAAATCGGCGTAGAAATACTGGTTGGTGTCAGGACATATGTTTCCAGAGACAAAGAGATTTTTGCTGGTCATACAAGATCAGGTCATTTCAACAAGAACCTACCAAAAGTATATAGTTGGAGATCATTCGATCGAAGATAACAAATGCAAATTTGGTCAAACATCAGAGACTATCCAGCACGTCGCTAAAGGATGCCAAGGGTTTGCAGCAACAAGAGAGGCACGACACAATGGTTCATCAAGAAGTAGCTCGGAAAATGTGACTTTTAAAACATTCTAAAGTGATCTACTATAGATACACTCCTGAACCTATTCTACAGAACTGCGGATGCAGGTTGGAACAGAACTGTGCTTACAGACCAATGAGTTTCCTACAACAGGCCAGATGTAATAATTGTGTCCTTCACACAAATGACGTTGACTGATGTGACGACTTCGAATAACGATAATTTGGAGACAAAATACCACGTAGAAATCATCAAGTGAGAGACAGTGGAGAGCAGATAGTATCCGCGTGATCTCGATGGTCAAGTCCTCAACTGATATGATTCCTAAGGGTCTTGTAGTAAATATTAAGACTGGGCTTTGAAGATCACTTTTATAGGACTATTTAGAAAGCGGTAATCTTTTCTGGGAAATGAGGAAGTCACCCGTTGTCGTTGAGGGTCCAACAACTCGAAAAGAGCCCCATCTGAGCTCAATCCCTTTGGCTTCCGAGATACCTAAGATGAGTGAATTGTTCCTCCTTGAGGAAGCATGAAATCTCTTCAGATTTAGTCGATAATAATAATAACAATAACACAACAATTTGCGCAAAAAAAAGCTTGCACAATTACATACAAAGGACACCACCCGTACCATATCGAAAATCAGCTCTTTCACATTTGATTTTAAAGAGTCGACTTGCCGAATACAGGACTTCTAGGAGATAGACCGAGCGAACTCTGTAGCCTGTTGTCCTTACAAGAGCTTATTTGTATGTCAAGCTTACTATAGCAAAAGAGAGTCGATATCATCAATAATCCAAAACTCAGCAAAGACCTGCTGTTCCCCCTAAACCACAGGCCAATTAGCTTACTCCCCATCATCGGCAATATCGCCGAAAGATTAATTAAGAAAAGGCTAGCCTCATACACCTCTGAAAACCACATAATTCTGGAAGAGCAATTCATATTCAGACATCAGCACTCCGCCACAGACGAAGTCCTTCGAGTGGTAGAAAACCTCACCGAAAGATCCAAGAAAAATAAGTCAACTGGTGCAATATGTATCGACATTGCTCAAGCCTTCGACAAGGTCTGCAGGTCTCTTTAACAAACTTTTCCGCTCCCTCTGATACTCTCCATCAGGTCATACCTGAAACAGATGAAGTTTTAGGTCAAACACCTGAATCTACTCAGCTGACTCCGCTGACCTACCGCGGTGTTCTGCTATCTGCTATCTCCCCTCTGCTGTACAGTATATCTGTCGCATACATACCGACACCGCCCTACAACGTGACATTGCACCGTACGCAGACGACACCACCATTCTCAGCAGCTCCACGTTGGATAATAACTCAACGTCTACAAACTGCCGTATACGAGCTGCAAGGCTGGTATAAGAAATCACGTCTAGCCATTAACCCCGATAAATGCTCAGTGGTGCTATTATCTAAAAGGAGACACACAACTCACGATCACATATCACTGGACAACAGTCTAATTCCCTGCCAAATTCTTTTTGCGCGAAAAAGCATCATTTTGGCTAAATGGAACAGTGAATAAACAAAATTTCAGGTATTGGAGTAGAGAGAATCCTCACAGGATGGCTAAAGCACATACACAACACCCTTGTAAAGTTAACGTGTGGGTAGGAATAGTCCACGATAGAATCATATGTCCTTTCTTCTTCGACGAAACTCTCACTGGGCAGCGATATCATAATTTTCTAAGGAATGAGCTTATTCCTGCTAATGAGCGGTGATATTTGGTTTCAGCAAGACAGTACACCTCTGCACTTTGCACGTCCTGTTCGCGAGTTTTTGAATGGCTGCTATCCTGGAAAGTGGATCGTTAGGCGAGGACCAATAGAGTTGCCCCCCTGGTCCCCAGATCTCACACCTCTAGATTTTTTATGGGGGTGTTTCAAATCAAAAATTCATGTTAACAAAGTAATTAGCCTAGAAGATTTGAAAAATCGAATTAGGTATAAAATGAGTCTATCTAGCCCTAACGTCATTCGCAATGTAGTTACAAGCGGAATGTGTCAACAGATTTTCTTATTGCTAAGAAATCGGTGGATTGCATTTTGAACATTATATTTAAAGGAAACAATACGTTAACTTGTTGAATAAGAGCCTTTATCTTTTGATTGTTGTTATGACTAGAGTTTATGTTTTCCACTCTTTAAATAACTTTCATTCGAAAATTTTACAATGTGAGATATCAAGATTTTGATGGTACCGTGTAGACAATTCAATGATCTATCAAAGAAGGGTTGTCATTTTTTTTTTTAAATGTCGATGAAGACATATTTGAAAAGCAGGAGTGGGTGAAATGTATATTTTACGCAAAAATGTGTATTTCTGTAAACTAGAGTTGACGCGTCAGAGCATTTCTTTAAAAAAAATCGCTCAAATATTACTAATATTTTTCCATAATTTTGCCACTTACTGAATAAACATATAAAACTAACCCTGGCGCCTTTGTGACACAGGTGTCAGGCTGCAAAATGAGAGGTCCCAGGTTCGACTCCCGGGCGGGCCAACGAGTACTTGACCTTGTCTGGAAAATTGCTAATGATTAAATAAAAATCTCGGGACGCAGCAAGTGCGTTATGGTAGTGAATTTTCATAGAAATGATCTGGCGCAAAATATGTTATTATAACTTTTTTTTTCTTGTAACATAGAAATCTAAATTTTGGTGTATAGTTTACTTTTTATATAGTAAACCTACCTACCAAATTTGGTTATCATAGATTTTTTATTTTTTAAGATAAAAATTTTTTTCAAATGAAAACTCAAAATTTTTTCAGAAAACCTCGTTCGATTTTTCTGATTAACAAACTTAGCAAAGCCATTTACAAAAGGAAAGTACATGCCAAATTTTATTAAAATCGGCTTATTATTCTTTGAGATAAAAAAATTTTTCGAATGAAAACTCAAAATTTTTCCGGAAAACCTCGTCCGATTTTCCTGACTAACTAACTTTTCAAAGCCATTAACAAAAGGAAGGTACATGCCAAAATTTATTAAGATCGGCTTATTAGTTTTTGAGATAAGAATTTTTTTCGAATGAAAACTCAAAATTTTCCCGGAAAACCTCGTCCGATTTTCGTGACTAACGAACTTATCCAAGCCATTTACAAAAGAAAGGTACATGCCAAATTTTATTAAAATCGGCCCATTATTTTTTGAGTTATCGGTGTGATTACATATATATATAAATATATATATATAAATATATATATAAATATATATATATATATATATATATATATATATATATATATATATATAAATATATATATATATAAATATATATATATATATATATATATATATATATATATTATATATATATATATATATATATATATATATATATATATATATATATATAAACATATAAAAATTGAAACTGACCCCGGATATGGGTTCTAGGGGTCCTAGTTCGCGCTCATTTGCAAAAAACTTTTCAAAATTCAAAAGTCGGGATCTCCCCATTAGTGAATTTTTTCTACGAAAATTCACTAAAATAGGAGAATTGCGCTAATAGCCCGAGATGCCACATCTATTAAACTAGATTTAAAAAAAACTGAAATTCGGTTTTAAGTGCTTATTTGAAGACATTTTTTGAAATCCTTAAAAGTCGTGTTCTAAACAGTTGAATAACTTAGAATACTTAATGGTGGCATGTGAATTCAATTTGCTATTACATAATGTAACAAACACGGTGTACACATTTCAAATTATTCAGAAGTTACAAAACATTATCGCTTTTTCATTCTTATTTAAGATTTATGTAGTACATATCATAGAGAAAATCACTGCTGCTTATATGTAATTTATTGTTGCATGTTGCGTGTTATAATGACCAGCCGACTTAAAAGGCGTTAAATTTCAATCAGCCTGAATTAAAATCGGTAGATTAAGATATGAAGACCATTTATTTGTAGTGATGTGTTATAACGTAGTTAGATGTCTTTGTATTACAAGAAATACGATATACCTACTATTATTAGCTAACAGAATAATTTATCATTCATTACACGATTACGTTTTTTTTTTCAGATTGCTGTTATTGTATGCGTACACGTAATGCTTAAGTACCCGAGACAGTAAGTAATTAATATCACTTCATTATATTATTAATTAGTAGTGTCAGATCTAGATTAATTTAAAAAGTCTGGACGCAGCCAGTGCTTAATGGTAGCGATTTTTCATAGCAATGATCTTTGCAATTTTTTAATAAAATTATATATGCGCCAAGAAACATGAAAATTTGCCTGTAATATTTAAGAGATTGTATTTATCAAGCACAATATTTTGGTCTTGTCCAGTACTCCGACATGCAGCACCAACCATTTTCTTTGAATTAAATGCTTTTAACTTTATTTGCTTTTAACATAGAGATATAAATTCCGGCATATAATGTACTTTTTATAACATAAACCTGTGTACCAAATTTGGTTGCCATAGCTTTGTTATTTTGGTAGACATAATAATTTTATGAGAGGAAACACAAAATTTTTCCGAAAAAACTAGTCTGATTTTTTTGGATAACGCACTTGTCCAAGATAGTTACAAAAAGAAGGTACGCATCAAATTTCATTAAAATCGGTTTATTATTTTTTAAGTTATCGGTGTGATACATCCATATGTATATAAATAGATACAAATTGAAACTGATCCCAGATATATGTATTGTAGGGATCCTAGTTTACGCTCATTCAAAAGTCGCGATCCCCTCAATAGCGGATTTTTTCCACAAAAACTTAACTTGAACTTTGTGACGATAGTAAAGCCTCTTGTCGAACTGATGAATGGAGTTTTGCAGTGGGTCGTTAGGCACTTAATGAAAGTCCATCACAATTCGGTCTGGCAACTGTTTCAAATTCGCAGGCCAATCCTTGTAAACAACGCTTTTTAAATAACCCCAGAGCAAAAAAATCTAGTGGAGGTAAATCTGGAGACCTAGCTGGCCACTTAATGGGTCCTCTTCTGCCTATGCATCGGTTAGGAAATGTTACATTAAGACATCCCCTTACCTTTCGGCTGAAATTAGGTGTGGCGCCATCTTGTTGGAATTAGGGGAATCATTTTGAAATAATTTTCTGATACGGGGCACAATATCTTATCGTAATAATCTCAGATAGCGTAGACCTCTTACAGTCTCTTCAAAGAAGACTGGTGTAATTACGTGATGCAAAATATGCTGTATATAGCGTCTAAAGATCTCATTCGTTCCGGCAACTTCCAATGCAAAAGTTTTGGGAGTTTCTTGTACAGCAAGCAATACATCCAGCGTCTTTTCATCCGCAGTAGCAGCTACAGGGCAGCCTAAATTGGGGCGATCTTTTACGCTGTCTGTTTCAGTAAATTTGTGGTGAAGTCTGCTTACAGTAGACCTGTTAAGGGGTGGGAAGTCAGGGTGAACCTCATTGAATAAATGGCAAACGTCATAATAGGTCCATAGGTACGATCAGCATAACCGATCATCATTAAAACTTTGATACGTTCTTGTACACTTAGGTGAGCCATATCACAAAAAAATTAGATGAAAAAAATGAACAAAAATATTGATTTTTTAATTCAAAACCAAAACGCTTGCCACTGTGGAATATCAGGCTAATAATTTTGACAATACTGATTTTCTGTGTGAAATTATCAAAGTGCAGCCTGTATTATCGCTTAAATAAATTCCGTGTCTGATAAGGTCATGTATTTTAGGCTTTTCTTGACAGATATAAAGTTACTCGAATAGCTTTTATTTTACTTTATTTATTTTCATGAAAAGCCGATAGAAAATAATTAATACCATCAAAAACTACACTGAATACGCTTTCCAAAAATGTATATCATGACCCATGTTGCTATTTAAAGAAATTAAAGGGTTTTGACACTCCAAAAACAGGATTCTTCAAAAAATATCCATAATGCCACCAAATAGTCGCAAAATATGTTATTTAATCCTACAAATTATGAGGTCGATGCCTTTCTTGGCTTAAAAGTTATGGCCTTTTTGCGTTACTTATGCGCAACGTGTATAGTATGCTAGTATGCATACAAACAAAATATACATGAAAAAAGAAACAAAATAGAAACAAATAGAGTGATAACATGTATATACACAAATATACATACAAAACAGCAGAATAGATCAAAACACATAAATAAAAGCTCCATCAACCAATGAATATGGAGAAACATCACAATGCATAAAAATATTCACACAAAAAACATACACCACAAAACAGAACAAATCAACAAAAGTGTCATGATACAACATTATTAATGCAAACTGAAGTTATAAAAAAGTAGCAACGTTTATTTTATATGATAAGCAAAATATTCATAAAATTAATAGAAATCGTTACTTTTCAAAATATTCTTATTAGCAGACTTAAAGTTATTGTAATCTAAACTTTCCATAACACGAAGAGGTTTGTTATAAAATTTAATTTAAAAGTGGTTGGTTCCGTTCTTTGTTCTTTTTAAACGCGAAAAATCGACTGCGAAGTTTTCTTTGAAATATAAAAGACATTGTAAAATGTACTGTATTTTAAGTACCTGAAAACTTTTAAAGTGGCTACGACAGTCATCTCCATACTTTAAACCGCCTAATATTCGAATTGCCTTCTGTTGGGTTGCAAAAACCAGCTCGGAGTCTTGTGAGTGCCTCCATATCAGAATAACATACGGCAAGCTACTATGCACACATCGATAGTATGCACTTTTAAAGGTGCGATAGAGACTTGGGTCGAAAACCTCCGCAGGAGAAACATGCCACGGGATGCCCTCTGACTTGCATAGATGCAATGTGCGTACCAACTTAGCTTGCTGTCGACCGTAACTTCAGGTAATTTCACAGGCTCAGTGTTAACACTTTTGAAGAGATTGTGCTTTAACGAAAACAGTAAAGATTCAGATTATAGACTGTTCAAGCCAAGGTGATTAGCTGAAAACCAGTCCTGACAAATATCTTTAATTCTACTGATGGTAGAGAATACTGTATGGATGTGTGGGTCTGAAAAAATAAAAGTCGTATCATCAGCAAACAAAACAAAGTTACCTAAGTTGATTGATTTTGATAGGTCGTTGATAAAATAGATCCAAGGACCGAACCCTGTAGTACACCATATTTTAGATCTAATATGGGTGATTGTTCACAAACTGTGATCGATCTTCCCCATGATTATAAAAAAGGGACACTGTTGGTATTGAAGCTATAGAACTGCAGATTGTCAACTAAAATCATGAGGTACACACTCAGATGCTTTAGACGGATCCAGAAGCTGTGCATAGGTATGCTGATCCCTATCGAAGCCCATACAAATATCATCGACTAGGCTATTTACCGCTAGCGATGTAGATCAATTTTTCCTAAAACCAAATTGTGACTGGGAGAGTAAGTTATTATCCGCTAGATACGAACTGATTTAGTTATACAACACAACGTCGAATGTTTTGGAAAAAAATTGAATTACAGAAATTGGTCTGTAAATTTCCAATGACTCCCAATTTTCCTTCTTGAAAATTGAAATGGCCTTAGGCAGTTTTAAGGTATTCGGAAATGCATTCCTAGATAAACAAATGTTTATTAATTTTGTGAGTGGGACATTATAGAATATTTAATGCTTAAAATTTTCATATTTATATTGAAACCATCCATGAAACAAGTGTTTCTTAATCCAGATATTATACCTAGGAGTTCAATATGTGACCCTTTTGAATGAAAACTTTTAGTTTTATTATCAGTCTTTACTTCAGACAAATAAAATTAATAGGAATTTAAACTTTTAGGTACGTTCCTCATCAAGCATTCTGCAGCATTTGAAAAAGAAATCTTGAAATCGGTCACGATTAAATTTGTTAATGTCCGACTCAAACTCTTGTTACCTATAACACATTGCCTTTTGAGGATTTTTTGCCTTTGTAATAAAAGCATCGTTTGATGGTTTATTTGAAAGTAGCAGTTGATTCCTGTGTCGATTCGTATGATACTTAATAATATCGACCAATGTTATCAAAATGTTATGGCTAAGGTATTTTTTAGTGCATTTTCTAAAAAAATTTCACATAAGGACAAACTAGGACCCCTAAAACCCAGATCCGGGGTCAGTTTCAATATATATATATATATATATATATATATATATATATATATATATATATATATATATATATATATATATATATATATATATATACAGGCTGGCGCAATGAAAACGAAACAGACCGATTTGCGTCCAGAGAATTTTTTTTTAAGAAACGCTGAAACACGTCAATTTTAATATTGAGGGGGACATGTTTGACATAAAACTCAACTTTTTCACATCAACCCTTTAAGGGTGGTGATAACAACCCTTATATTTTAAATAGGGAACATGGTCGTATGTTACATCATTTGAAAGCTATTTCTTTTCTGAATTCAGCACACTAATTTTTTTGGAAGTTTTATAAACTCGTTTAAAAATTATTCACAGTTCGAGTTGCAAGAACGTATTTCATTCATTGTCATAAGAAATTCACTAATTAGTCAATTTTTCGTAAAAAAAACTAAAAAACAACACCTAACGTTCAAAAATGTTTATTTAGTTAAGTAAGTGTTCAAATTGTTGACCACCAGCTTCCATACAAAAGTACAAATTTTGTTCAAAACGAGCTCTGACATTCGGGAGCATTTGTGGAGTTAGTTTTATGTCAAAACATGTCCCCCTTAATATTAAAATTAACGTGTTTCGGCGTTTCTTAAAAAAAAATCTCTAGGCGCAAATCGCAATGTTATGTGAACCAAATTTGGTA
Source organism: Tillus elongatus (assembly GCA_964006375.1). Taxonomy (NCBI): domain Eukaryota; kingdom Metazoa; phylum Arthropoda; class Insecta; order Coleoptera; family Cleridae; genus Tillus; species Tillus elongatus. The sequence goes on along the minus strand of OZ023269.1, from coordinate 87,009,925 downwards.
CAGTGATTCGTATCATAAAAGTTAACTCGCTATCAAAATTTGGATCTGTAAGTTAAAAGAAAAAAAGTTATAGGCATTTAAAAAAATGGGTGCCACTGATGACCAGAGAAACGAACAAAAAGCAAAATATTTTGTGTGGATAACAAGATCTATTGTATATTACACACAAAGATTAAGCTTATTTGAGTCAAAAAGGTCATGAAATGCCAGGAATATTACTTTGAAAATTCTATAGTTTGTTCTCTTAAAACGTCAGAGTCGCGATTTGAAACTTCAAAATTGGCAACTTTTAGGCAAAGAACCTGAAACGAATACGAGTTATGGAGAAAAAATGTCGCAAGATGTGTGTGTTACAAACCCGTAAACCGTTATTGTCTTTCAGTTTACTAAAATAGTTTCAGAAAATTCATTTCAAATAGAACCCTTCTCTGATGCTTTGTCAGTAGTTTCAGTTTTAGGGTGAAGAGAAAATTTTGTACCCCTTTTTAAGCTGATTGCGCGCATGGAGGAGTGTGAAATTTGGCATAGTTAAAGTTCATATGGAGAAGGTGTGCAGAAAGATAAAATGTATGTACAATATGTGTAAATAGAGTAAACAATGTCTTCTTTTAATTAGACGGCCGGATTTCCCCATCCTAAGCTGATTAATAATTAATTAATACGTGAAATGTCAAACACATAAAACTCTGTGGTCAAAAAGTCTATGACAAAAGAACATCAATAACGTTCAAACTTAAAAACTTAATAAATCACGTCTAGTTTCCACCACTGCACAGGTCCACTAGTATGGTTTACTCTATGATTCTTAGCGAATTTTCGTAGAAAAAAATCGCTAATGAGGAGAAAGCGACTTTTGGATTTCAAAAAGATTTCTTCAAATGAGCGCGAACTAGGACCCATAGAACCCACATACAGTGTTAGTTAAAGTTTTTATGTGTTTACATGTATACATTTGGCGCATTTCTACGATAAACCTTCAATATTTCCGCTGTTAGAAAAAATTGTACACATTAATTATAGGGTGTCTGTCTTGAGCTGCATCTTACAAAATTATTTCGACAATCACACGGTAGCCCATAAGACGTTGGTGATACAAATTATTTTTAATCAAACATCTCTTATATTATTGCATTTTTGCATTTACCAGCGAATTATAATGCATCGTTGTAAAAAAAATTTGATAGATTGTTTTCGAGTTATTTCAATTACTTCACATTTTTAGTACATATCAAAAATTATGATACAACGTTTTTATCAATATATAACAGAATCCCATGAAAATGACGCATTCAGAGAGGTTTTCGTTTATATTATTCGTGAAAAAAATCGAGGTCCCGTATACAATGTTCTTGTGTTTCCATTGTTTGTAAAATTTTTGTGAAATTTTAGTAATTAATAATAAATGTTTAATAAGTTATTGTAAAATTTTTTTTAGGATTTTCGTGAAAAAATTGTTTGAAAATTTTCATGAAAGTATGTTTTTTGTAAGTTTTGTCGAAAAGTTTTTAAAGAATAGTCATGTCTTTGTAAGTCGGTAAATAGCTTGAAGAAGTTCGTTGGCCAGGAAAATCGGACCAGTTTTTTCAGGAATATTTCAAGTTTATTTTCGGAAATATTTTGTACTTTTTCAAAAAATAAAGTTATTTTGAGGAAATATGGTACATTGTTTTCACTATATAGGTTTGTAACGTAAGTTTTAAATATAATCTTTAGTAGAAACTGTACCATCTGATATTTTGTATGATACTTAACGACACTGCGAACCCAGAGGAACTCAAGTGTGTTAAGGGTCTATCAACCACGTAATCTTTATGCGTAGATAACATAAAGAAACTGAAACGTTAATGCATCTGAAACTAGATATGTTTCACTCGTTTACTAGTTGAAAGAGAGTCAGTTAGGAAAGGCTTGTTTGTAGTGCATTTTATAATAAAGAATAACGATAGTTAATACAGTGCATATTAGTTTATGTGATAACTGAATTTTGCAGTTCAGGTGAGTACCTAATCGCTAAGTGTCTTGGTTCATTATAGCTAATAATATGATTCAAATAGCAGTAATTATTATGAGAATATACCTGGGTTGGTTATTATACAGGGGGATTAAATATTTACTGACAATTACTAGATGTTTAGAAATTATATTAAGAGCCACGTGTGCTGTAGTTATATGGTTACTAATTAGACTGTCTCACGTAGTTATAGTGATCGGGTCTCGAGTCTGCTTTGTCGGGCCGGCAGGGGTCAAGTGGAGGACCCCCGGTCGGGGCACATAAATGTAAGACCTGGATTGGTCTGTAAGGTGCCATAACCTCTGGATATGTAAAGTTGCGGGTACGTTCGCACAGCGTGCCTGGTCTGCTGTACCCAGGCCGCGCTACCTTAGGCCTAAGGTAATGGCGGGGGCAAAACAGGGCCCTTTTATATTAATACTGACATGAGATGCTTTATTAATGAGTTGTTACAATTATAGACATATAAAGACAGTTGTTTTAGCACCATATTTAAGGGGTATTTAGGATACTGAACATGTCTTGACTTAAATGGGGGATTTAGGTTAGACAAGGTTGAGCTGGACACTTACAGTCGTTTATCTTTTATTGCACAGGTTTAGAAACTATAAGCACGTCCTTCTCTTCTGTCAACTAAAGTGGTGAGAGTCGATTAATATGTGTTTGTTTACTTAAAAAAATAGTAATATCCTGACGGTCCTCTATCTGTGACTTGTCGTGTGTTACAGGTTATACTAGTAACCAAATTCAAAAGATGCTTTCCTTAAAAAAAGTTGCTATTAAAAACATTTTATGACAATTCTCTACCATAACGCATTAGCTGCGTCCATATTTTTTATTGATAGTGTATTTTACTAGCCAAAATTAATAATATCATAACCAAAAAGAATATTGAGATCGCTAAGAACGTATAGTTTGCAATAACATTATTGGTGTCAAAATATACAAAGTAAAAATAATAACCGAAATTTAAATTGATTGCATAACTCAGCATATGTTTGTTTGGCTATTTAATAATTTATTTCCGTATTTGTATTTTAAATAACTCCTATTATTTTCATTAATAGTTTATGTCACATTGATGAGGACGACTGTTCACTCTTGTACTAATAAATTATCGAGCAACGATATTAAAGCTAAAGATATTTATTCATTAGACGTGGATTAAGTGACGTAAGGTTGTTCAACAAGAAATCTTCGGGAACCAAAAATACGATGGTATGGGTAATAAATTGAGCCTTCTGCTTCAAAATGTATATGAGTAAATGTGTCTACTAAGTAAATAATCTGGTGTGAATATGTTAGGCACGCTGTGTAGATTAGGTAGCGTCTTGCTGTGACAAGAAGCCGCTTAAAAGTAAGAAATCGTTTTAACTACGATGGGATGATGGAGATTGAAACCATAGGGGTCGACACCCTGCTGTAGAAGATACACCCTGCGATACTGCTGTGCCCATGCGATTTCAATTATACATCTGGTTATTCTAATTTACTAAACCATGCATCATCAGCATATATGATATGAAAATATTCTCTTAATCTTCTAGTTAGTAAGATAATCTTCATTTGGCGTTTATCAGATTTACGTACCTTAAGTTTTGGATGAAAAGTAGCACAATAGAACGATACTGGTTTGTTATCTTACACCTTACATATTGTATTAGTACAATATAAAATGTATTTGAAGTAATGACAATTTAGTTTTCTGGGAATCACTAACAACATTTACAATTTTTGTTAATAATAGTAATAATGGTTAAAAGATGTTTAAAGGAACATTGAAAATAAATATCTACCAAGCGGAACCTAGTTAACAATAAGTTATCAGAGAGAGCCTTCAAATGTCGCAAAAGGTGACCAGCGGGGTTTGATACCTATTTAATCAGACAAATTAGTTTTGAGACTGGTACCGTTTTTTATTGATCTAGTATATCTTTCAGGTGAGCTTGGTAATCATCAATGTTGCTTAAATTTTATTTTCCATGGGGAAATGCAGACTTTTTAGTTACACCATTCCATCTTTACGGTTCTTACCCAACTAGCAATTTTATATTTTATTATAGTTGTGAAAACGCTTTCGACAAACAGTTTATAAAATAATCTCACTCCCTGAATTGTTTACAATACGTTTATAAAACAGCTATAAACCCAAAATTGGCACCATTCTATAAAATATTTCAGTCTCCGTAAATCTTTATAAAGCCTTTTGTAAACATTACAAAACAATTTTATAAACATTAGTGCGACTCCAAAAAAAATTCAACACTGACGTTATAAAATAGTTTTATTACAGTTCTCATACTTTGCTATAAAATATACTTGACTATTTGTTATATGATTTTTATAAATCAACTATACAACAGTTTTGTAAAAGCTTTTTAGTAGTTTCTGGTAATCATTATAAAGTGAAAATGCAACATGAAATAACAGCAATAAAATTAAAAGGGTTCTTTAAGTCATTATAAATGTTGCAGGAAGCAATTGTATATATAAAGACAATAATGGACACAGACAGAAAATATAAATGTCACAGGTATTAGGTATTACTATTTACAAGACGGCCATTTCAATAATGTCGTCTTTTACTTTAATATCTGTTAAGAGACACTGTGACAGAATGAAATTTTTAGTAGGGATTAAAATTTATTGTGAAATATTAGCGTAATATTATAAAATGTTATGTGCGCTCACTATTTTTTGATTTTTCTAAGAAAAAAATTGAACATATCGAAATTAGCTTCGATGATTGGATTTTTTTTGAAAGAAAACATATGCCAAATTGATCTAGGTAACGTTATTTAATAATTTTTATATATGTATCAGCTTTAATATTAACACACATGGGATTTGTTAAGTATTTTCAACCTTGCAATTTTTATGTATCCAAATGCTGCCATCTTTAAATGTCGTCTTCTTATAAAACAATTAGGTATTAATAGAGAGCATTGTAAGATAAACTACTATGCAATCCCTATAAAACATTTAGACAACATTTTCATTCAAAGCTGATGCTCTTGCAACAGGACCGAACTGCTATTACAAGATCCATGTACTTATGATAATATGCTTATATTGCTAGTTGGCAACGCCACGGCTAATAGAGAACTTATTGACCACTTTTATGAAACAAAATACTGAGTTTTGCTATAATTTGTCTTTTCTATGATAAATCATTTATTATTTAGTTGTAAACGTGATTAGATGGTATCGTAAAGATAAACATAACATAAACAATTACCCCGAATGCATTGGGGAATTGTTAGAAGAAGCAGCTATAACCGTCATAAACAAAGAAATGCCAGCAATTACCATCATCTCCAACTTTTGTCCTGACAATCTTTTGACATGTTTTTAAGAGTGTTCTGGGATCTTATAGAGGTACGATAGGAATCCTTCCATTAATATTGCGGAATAACACTCTTAATGCTGAATGGGGGACATTAAAAGAAACTTCTCATTGCCAAATATTTTTTTCTAAATTCTATATTTTTGTCAACTTCCAGCACAAAATTACAATATTCAATGGACTCTAGTTCCATTAGCCAATTACCCTTTATTTCATCATCATTTAACTGGCACCCTACTGTTTGTAAAAGGGCATTCCAATCACAAGGATTTGATTGCTTTTTTGTTTCCGGTAGGCGGGTGCTTGCATTGAAAAAAGTATTTTGAGATACTGACAGTTCATCTGTGGATTCCTTCGTTTGATTAAAGCGATGTGTTATGAGTTTATTGCAAACACCAATTATGTTTTTATTGCATATCATATTTTTGTAACACATCCTAGACCTTCTTTAAAAAGCACCGCTTTTTAATTTTTTTCATTTCCGTATATCTGAGATCTTTAATTATTATTTTTTTATTACAAATCGAAAACAAAAATTTTACTCATGTTAGTTGCTTTCACCTAAAATGAGTTTTAGCTGGAACACAGTAGGTATAAAATCCAGTTATCATAAACATGTTTTATTATGAAGTTAGCCACAACATATTTATGTTCAAGTCAACAATTGAATCTTATAAGGATTATATTGCCTTTTTCATATTGTCATATGTCAACAATTTGTTGTTGTACTTTAATATAACTCTTATTTAAAGTCACCGGAAGGTACTTTAAAATAGTTTCTTGACATGTTTATAAGAGAATTGAAAATATCGCCGGAATTCAATAAGAAGACACTATAAAACATTTTAGTTTTATAGGTATAAACGATTTATAAGTAGGCTCTGGAAACTTTTTATAATAATTCTGTGACTGTTTTATAAGATATTTTATAGCCTTGCTAAAAGATGCTTTCCTTAAAAAAAGTTGCTATTAAAAACATTTTATGACAATTCTCTACCATAACGCATTAGCTGCGTCCATATTTTTTATTGATAGTGTATTTTACTAGCCAAAATTAATAATATCATAACCAAAAAGAATATTGAGATCGCTAAGAACGTATAGTTTGCAATAACATTATTGGTGTCAAAATATACAAAGTAAAAATAATAACCGAAATTTAAATTGATTGCATAACTCAGCATATGTTTGTTTGGCTATTTAATAATTTATTTCCGTATTTGTATTTTAAATAACTCCTATTATTTTCATTAATAGTTTATGTCACATTGATGAGGACGACTGTTCACTCTTGTACTAATAAATTATCGAGCAACGATATTAAAGCTAAAGATATTTATTCATTAGACGTGGATTAAGTGACGTAAGGTTGTTCAACAAGAAATCTTCGGGAACCAAAAATACGATGGTATGGGTAATAAATTGAGCCTTCTGCTTCAAAATGTATATGAGTAAATGTGTCTACTAAGTAAATAATCTGGTGTGAATATGTTAGGCACGCTGTGTAGATTAGGTAGCGTCTTGCTGTGACAAGAAGCCGCTTAAAAGTAAGAAATCGTTTTAACTACGATGGGATGATGGAGATTGAAACCATAGGGGTCGACACCCTGCTGTAGAAGATACACCCTGCGATACTGCTGTGCCCATGCGATTTCAATTATACATCTGGTTATTCTAATTTACTAAACCATGCATCATCAGCATATATGATATGAAAATATTCTCTTAATCTTCTAGTTAGTAAGATAATCTTCATTTGGCGTTTATCAGATTTACGTACCTTAAGTTTTGGATGAAAAGTAGCACAATAGAACGATACTGGTTTGTTATCTTACACCTTACATATTGTATTAGTACAATATAAAATGTATTTGAAGTAATGACAATTTAGTTTTCTGGGAATCACTAACAACATTTACAATTTTTGTTAATAATAGTAATAATGGTTAAAAGATGTTTAAAGGAACATTGAAAATAAATATCTACCAAGCGGAACCTAGTTAACAATAAGTTATCAGAGAGAGCCTTCAAATGTCGCAAAAGGTGACCAGCGGGGTTTGATACCTATTTAATCAGACAAATTAGTTTTGAGACTGGTACCGTTTTTTATTGATCTAGTATATCTTTCAGGTGAGCTTGGTAATCATCAATGTTGCTTAAATTTTATTTTCCATGGGGAAATGCAGACTTTTTAGTTACACCATTCCATCTTTACGGTTCTTACCCAACTAGCAATTTTATATTTTATTATAGTTGTGAAAACGCTTTCGACAAACAGTTTATAAAATAATCTCACTCCCTGAATTGTTTACAATACGTTTATAAAACAGCTATAAACCCAAAATTGGCACCATTCTATAAAATATTTCAGTCTCCGTAAATCTTTATAAAGCCTTTTGTAAACATTACAAAACAATTTTATAAACATTAGTGCGACTCCAAAAAAAATTCAACACTGACGTTATAAAATAGTTTTATTACAGTTCTCATACTTTGCTATAAAATATACTTGACTATTTGTTATATGATTTTTATAAATCAACTATACAACAGTTTTGTAAAAGCTTTTTAGTAGTTTCTGGTAATCATTATAAAGTGAAAATGCAACATGAAATAACAGCAATAAAATTAAAAGGGTTCTTTAAGTCATTATAAATGTTGCAGGAAGCAATTGTATATATAAAGACAATAATGGACACAGACAGAAAATATAAATGTCACAGGTATTAGGTATTACTATTTACAAGACGGCCATTTCAATAATGTCGTCTTTTACTTTAATATCTGTTAAGAGACACTGTGACAGAATGAAATTTTTAGTAGGGATTAAAATTTATTGTGAAATATTAGCGTAATATTATAAAATGTTATGTGCGCTCACTATTTTTTGATTTTTCTAAGAAAAAAATTGAACATATCGAAATTAGCTTCGATGATTGGATTTTTTTTGAAAGAAAACATATGCCAAATTGATCTAGGTAACGTTATTTAATAATTTTTATATATGTATCAGCTTTAATATTAACACACATGGGATTTGTTAAGTATTTTCAACCTTGCAATTTTTATGTATCCAAATGCTGCCATCTTTAAATGTCGTCTTCTTATAAAACAATTAGGTATTAATAGAGAGCATTGTAAGATAAACTACTATGCAATCCCTATAAAACATTTAGACAACATTTTCATTCAAAGCTGATGCTCTTGCAACAGGACCGAACTGCTATTACAAGATCCATGTACTTATGATAATATGCTTATATTGCTAGTTGGCAACGCCACGGCTAATAGAGAACTTATTGACCACTTTTATGAAACAAAATACTGAGTTTTGCTATAATTTGTCTTTTCTATGATAAATCATTTATTATTTAGTTGTAAACGTGATTAGATGGTATCGTAAAGATAAACATAACATAAACAATTACCCCGAATGCATTGGGGAATTGTTAGAAGAAGCAGCTATAACCGTCATAAACAAAGAAATGCCAGCAATTACCATCATCTCCAACTTTTGTCCTGACAATCTTTTGACATGTTTTTAAGAGTGTTCTGGGATCTTATAGAGGTACGATAGGAATCCTTCCATTAATATTGCGGAATAACACTCTTAATGCTGAATGGGGGACATTAAAAGAAACTTCTCATTGCCAAATATTTTTTTCTAAATTCTATATTTTTGTCAACTTCCAGCACAAAATTACAATATTCAATGGACTCTAGTTCCATTAGCCAATTACCCTTTATTTCATCATCATTTAACTGGCACCCTACTGTTTGTAAAAGGGCATTCCAATCACAAGGATTTGATTGCTTTTTTGTTTCCGGTAGGCGGGTGCTTGCATTGAAAAAAGTATTTTGAGATACTGACAGTTCATCTGTGGATTCCTTCGTTTGATTAAAGCGATGTGTTATGAGTTTATTGCAAACACCAATTATGTTTTTATTGCATATCATATTTTTGTAACACATCCTAGACCTTCTTTAAAAAGCACCGCTTTTTAATTTTTTTCATTTCCGTATATCTGAGATCTTTAATTATTATTTTTTTATTACAAATCGAAAACAAAAATTTTACTCATGTTAGTTGCTTTCACCTAAAATGAGTTTTAGCTGGAACACAGTAGGTATAAAATCCAGTTATCATAAACATGTTTTATTATGAAGTTAGCCACAACATATTTATGTTCAAGTCAACAATTGAATCTTATAAGGATTATATTGCCTTTTTCATATTGTCATATGTCAACAATTTGTTGTTGTACTTTAATATAACTCTTATTTAAAGTCACCGGAAGGTACTTTAAAATAGTTTCTTGACATGTTTATAAGAGAATTGAAAATATCGCCGGAATTCAATAAGAAGACACTATAAAACATTTTAGTTTTATAGGTATAAACGATTTATAAGTAGGCTCTGGAAACTTTTTATAATAATTCTGTGACTGTTTTATAAGATATTTTATAGCCTTGCTATATAAACGTTTCGAAGATAAACTTATAAAATACTTCAGTTGTGTACAACAGAATAGTGTTTATTACAGCTTTATACAATGAATCAGCGTTTTGAAAGTGTTAATAAAATACCTATAAAACAAAATAGCCACAGAACATTCGAATTATAAAACAACTTTGCTGGTTGGATAATCATTATGAGCCCTTAAGAAAAATAGAAAGACTGGGAATAAGGGTCCCCTATTTAGACTTTATAAGATCTGACTTGATCAGTAGACGACAATTGGTTCAAATAAGACAGTGTGGAGAAAGATTGGTTTCTGACTGGCAGTGTATCGGACAGGGCGTGCCATGGGGATCTATTCTGGGTCCCTTGCTGTTTATTTTGTACGTCAATAACTTGCCTAACATAGTAAATAATTCAGTCTCATATGCTGATAACACAGCTGCAATAGTAAGCTCTTCTGATTGTGACTTTATACAGAGAACGACAAGTGAAACGGTAAACAAACTTAAACAATGGTTTGACGACAACAGTATTACGCTAAATTTAAATAAAACAAAGATTTTGATATTTCACTCCTCATATACCTCTGGCATTAGGATTACGGTTAATACACAGGGCACAAGAATTGAAAATGGCAAGCTTTTTCGGTGTGGAGATGGATCTGAGAGCAATACTACAAAGATGATGTATTAGGTCTTTATTTGAGTTGACAATAAAAAATAAAATACGGGAAAGAACAAAGAATTTTTTGAAAATCCCTTATAGCATAGCTATGAAAGAAGGAACAGCGAACAATTTCTCAGAAACAAATACAGCTCACACTGGTCCAAAAAATTAGAAAATTTACAATAGCAAAGATCCACATATCTCAGCGAATAAAAGATATGAATTATCGAAACTTTAAATCGGGACTGAAAGAACGGTCATACGTAAGTGCTTTTAGATGAATGAATGTTTCAATGCACGCACACAAGTTTTTATCTGTACGGTTTTTATGTACACGCCTTTTTATATTTATACATATTTTTATTTTTTTAAGTTTTACTTTATACTGTTCTTTTATATAGTCTTTGTTTATTACCTTTTTATTTATACATTTTAATCATATAGTTTTTATCGTAACATTGTCGTTCAATGCGTATTTAAACTTTAGTTTTTACGGCTTATAGATTGATTAAGTTCAATATTTGTACTTTGATTTTAGGTTGTTGTTCTCTTGTATAGTGCAGGCTTCAATTGGTTGCCTAGGGAGAAGATTAACGAGCTTTGGATTTTATTTTATGGCGTGTTCTTTGTCATTTTTTTATTTTCTTCATCAAGGGTGTATTAATATTGATAATAAGAATAATAACTTTATTGATCCGAAAAATATTATACATAGTATAGGACATGTCAAATTATATAAAAACAAAAACAGTACAAAAAACATGCATACACAGTCAACAAGGCAAAAGGCCACCTCTAATATAAAAACATAAAATACAAAATATAAAACATAAAACATAAGTGGTGTGGTATAACATTAAAACAGTATATAATCACAAGGGACTAGCTTACACTCTTATAAAAGCAAACACTTCTAATGAACAGAAAGCATTATCCAGCATCAGTTCACCAATGACTCTCCTAAACTGCCTAAGAGATTGTATATTTTTTATCTTGGCTATTAGCATATTATGCAGTTTTATTCCTAGATAATATGGAGATCTTTTATGTACTTTCAGTCTTTATAATGGTAACACCAAATCAGCACTGCGTGTGTTATAACGGTGGACATTACGATGTTTTATTAGTCTGTGCTTAATTTTATAAAAATTTAATAAAAATGGTAGTGTCGTCGGCATAAATAACGACGTTCGGTAACGCAGCCTAATCATTTGCGTAAATATTAAACAAGACAGCGCCCAATATAGAACCCTGTGGGACTCCATACTTGACTGAAATTGTTTTCGATTCATTGTCATAAAGGCTGTCAGCAACAGAGGACACCACAATAAATTGACTTATGTTAGAGAGACAGTACTCAAACCAAGTCTCAGCTACACCCCTTAGATCATAGTTCGATAATTTAGACAACAGGATTCCAAGATCGACGCTGTAGAATGCTCTGCTGAGCTCACAGAACACCACAACAGGACACACTTCAGTAATGAACGACCCTAGGAAGTGCTCGTGAAACTTAAATATTGCATCTATAACAGCATTTTTTTGCCTAAACCAATATTGATTAGGATTCAATATTTCAAACTTGTCCAAAAAAGAGGTCAGTCTTTTCAACATGGCCAGCTCCTGCTTTGGAGAAGGTAGTTACTATAGTGACCTGTCTATAATTTTTAATAGATGTTGGGTCACCTTTTTTGTACAAAGCAATGTCCCTACATTTTTTATACAATTTTGGAAACACATCATGCTGACGCGATCGATTCACCAGAAGCGGCCCAAACGATCACATGAGCAACTCTCTTGCCAAAAAAAAGGTGAAGTTCAATCTACCCCACAAGACTTTTTGTTTGTAGCCTCATAATAATATTATATATTTCATTCTCTGAGAACGGGATCAGAAACATGCCCGGTGAGAGATTCGGGAGAACTCAGAGCAGTGACAGCAATGGCATTCAATTGTGCCTCAACAGAATTGATAAAAATTCACTAAAAGCATTTGCAATCTGAAGGGATCGGTCATTAATTGATTTTTGTAGTTTATACTTATGCTGTAATTGCGCTTCGATTTACAGTTCTTACCGGAAAGACAATTTATAATTTTCCAAGCTACTTTCGATTTATTGTCTGATTCCTCAATTTGTTGGTTGTAAAACTATCTTTTGGTTTCCAAAATTAATAGCCTATTGGCATTTTTTGCTTTAATGTAAGTCTTCCTCAACAACGAACGGGTCATGCCTCTGCAGATCGAAGAGTAGTCTTAAGCTGTCCGCCGAGTGTCTGACATTTTGGTTTACTGAGGGTTTATCTGTCATAGAAGTTATCCTTTTTAAAGGAAAATGCACCTAAAAATATAACAAAAACAACTCAATAAACTTAGAAAACTGGTTTTCAATATCCGGTTCGTAATAAATGTTCTTCCACTCCTCCTTCGCCAAGGAGCTCGTAACCGACAATATCCTATTTTCTCCAAATGACCTTATAAATCTTGTTATATTTTATTACTGGTTTTTGAACAATTAGGTCACTTAACTAGATTTGCCTTGTGGTCAGATAACGTACTTTTATTATATATATATATATATATATATATATATATATATATATATATATATATATATATATATATATATATATATATATATATATATATATATATATATATATATATATATATATATATGTAAATTTGAAATTTTGATGAAACTTCACCCATAATATGTTCTTTTTGTAAACAGTTTGGATAAGTTAGCTATAATTGTTGTATCTTTGCAAATAATAAAAAGCCTGGACGCAGCAAGTGCGTTATGGTAGTGAATTTTCATAGAAATGATCTGGCACAAAATATTTTTTTATAACTTTTTTTTTCTTGTAACATAGAAATCTAAATTTTCGTGTATAGTTTACTTTTTATATCGTAAACCTATCTACCAAATTTGGTTATCATAGATTTTTTATTTTTTAAGATAAAAATTTTTTTCAATTAAAACTCAAAATTTTCTCGGAAAACCTCGTCCGATTTTTCTGATTAACGAATTTATCAAATCCATTTACAAAAGGAAGGTACATGCCAAATTTTATCAAAATCGGCTTATTATTCTGTGAGAAAAATTTTTTTTTATAATAAAAACTCAAAATTTTCCCGGAAAACCTCGTCCGATTTTCCTGACTAACAAACCTGTCAAAGCTATTTACAAAAGGAAGGTACGTGCCAAATTTTATTAAAATCGGCACATTATTTTTTGAGAAAAGAATTTATTTCGAATGAAAACTCAAAATTTTCCCGGAAAACGTCGTCCGATTTTTTTGATTAACGAATTTATCAAAGCCATTTACAAAAGGAAGGTACATGACAAATTTTATCAAAATCGGCCTATTATTCTTTGAGATAAGAATTTTTTTCGAATGAAAACTCAAAATTTTCCCGGAAAACCTCGTCCGATTTTCCTGACTAACGAACTTATCCAAGCCATTTACAAAAGAAAGGTACATGCCAAATTTTATCAAAATCGGCCTATTATTTTTTGAGTTATCGGTGTGATACATATATATATATATATATATATATATATATATATATATATATATATATATATATATATATATATATATATATATATATAAATATATATAATATATATATATATATATATATATATATATATATATATATATATATATATATATATATATATATATATATAAAATTCTAGACGCAGCAAGTGCGTTATGTTAGTGAATTTTCATAAAACTATTTTTTAATAGCAATAATGTGTGTTTTTTAAAAAAAAGCAGGCATCAAATTTGGTTACTAGTATAATCTATATAGTAAAAACAATGTGCCATGTTTCATCAAAATAACTTTTGAAAATGTACAAAAATTTCCGAAAGTAAATTTAAAGTGTTCCCGAAAAAATTCGTTTCTTGGTCAACTTTATAGGTTAATAGCAAATTGAGCTATTAAAATATTAAGCATTTGATCAAAATTCGCTACCATAACACACTTACTGTGTCCAGAATTTTTTTTTCTTACAAAGGTGCATTATATTTCGATGGAAAATGCAAAAATGCAATAAGATAAGGCGTGTTTGATTAAAAAAAAATAATCTCGGGACGCAGCAAGTGCGTTATGGTAGTGAATTTTCATAAAAATGTTTTTATTGCAAATATGTGTGTTTTCTTTTTAAGAAAGCAGACATCAATTTTGGTTACCAGTATAACCTATATAGAAAAAGCAGGCATCAAATTTGATTACCAGTATAACATATATAGTAAAAACAATGTGCCATGTTTCATCAAAATAACTTGATTGTTTGAAAAGGTACAGAAATTTCCAAAAGTAAACCAAAAGTGTTACTGAAAAAATCCGTTTCTTGGTCAACCTTATAGGTTAATAGCAAATTGAGCTTTTCAAATATGAAGCATTTAATCAAAATTCGCAACCACAACGCACTTGCTGCCTCCAGAATTTCTTAACTTACAAACATGCATTATATTTCGATGGAAAATGCAAAAAAATTAGGCGTTTTCGACAAAAAAAAAATTATTTGTATCACCAACGACTTATGGGCCACCCTGTGATTGTCGCAATAATTTTTTAAGATGTAGCTCAAAACACCGTATAATTAATGTATACAATATTTTTTCATATCTTGTATAATAACGAATATATTGAGCTTTATTGATTTTTTACGAAAATTCGACAAAAATTATATACCATTAAACAATAAACTCTATAGCTAAGGCTACTGCCAAGCATCAGAGAAAGGGTCTATTAGAAATGAATTTTCTGGAAACATTTTAGTAAAATGAAGGACAATGACGGTTGAAACTAAGAGTTCGGTGTATGTAAAACATTCTTCTTGAGACATTTTCTTTCCATAGCCCGTATTAGATTCAAGTTATTTGCCTAAATGTTGCGAATTTTGACGTTTTCAATTGTCACTTTGACGTTTTGAGGAAACCCCCAATTTATTTTTCTTTAAATGCCCATAACTTTTTTGTCTTTTGACCTACAGAGCTAAATTTTGGTAGGTGGCACACCTATAACGATATAAACCAGCTTACCAAATTTGGTTGCCCTTACTTTGTTAATTTTGGAGATATAAATATTTTGCGAAAGAAAACACAAATTTTTCCGGGAAAACCTCGGAGGATTTTCCTGGCTAACAAAATTATCCAAGCGACTTGCGAAAGGAATGTACTCACCAATTTTGACGTTTAAAATCGCAATTTTGACGTTTTGAGGAAAATCCAAATTTATTTTTCTTTGAATGCCTGTAACTTTTTTATCCTTTAACCTACGGAGCTAAATTTTGGTAGGTAACTTGCGTATAATGATATAAATCCGCATATGAAATTTGGTTGCCCTTACTTTGTTAATTCCGGAGATATATATTTTTTTCGAAAGAAAACACAAAATTTTCCGGGAAAACCTGGACCGATTTTCCTGGCTAACGAACTTATCCAAGCCATTTGCAAAAGGAATTTATTCACCAAATTTAATCAAAATCGGCCCATTATTTTTTAAGTTATCGGTGTGATACATATATATATATATATATATATATATATATATATATATATATATATATATATATATATATATATATATATATATATATATATATATATATATATATAAATTTAAACCGACCCTGGATATGTGTTCTGGGGGGCCTAATTAGCGCTCATTTGAAGAAATTTTTTCAAAATTTAAAAGTCGGGATCTCCTCATTAGTGAATTTTTTTAAAGAAAATTCACTAAAAAGTAAACTATACACAAAAATTTAGATTTCTATGTTGCAAGAAAAAAAAGTTATAATAAAATATTTGGTGCCAGATCATTTCTATGAAAATTCACTACCATAACGCACTTGCTGCGTCTTTGAGTTTTTAAGTAGTCGCTTTTGCTTTTTCACTATAGTTTTTTATTTTTTAACAAAATTTGTTTGTGTAGCTTATATAGATTCAGGATAGAGCCAATTGATACTGTGTCTCGAGGAATAGCTAGCGGTATCAAAAATATTTTAAATCATAAGATTTTTTTTTAAAATGCATGTTATTCTGCTTTTCGGTTTTCTTCTACGTTTTTTTGTCAGTCCAGGGTTAGGTATGGGTTAGGTAAAAGGATCCGGGTCAGGTCCGGATCAGGTCAGGTCAGGTAAGGTCAGGTTAGGTCGTTCAGGTCTGCTTAGTAGAGTGTTTAGTGCATAAACATGAAAAATGGTGTCCCTTCAACCCCCAAAAAGCTGCGGGGGACTAGGAGCAAATATACGTGGTGCAGGGGAAAAACATGTTTAGGAGAAAGTGTTGATACAAAAAGTGAAAAGGCTGCTTATAGAGGTCGAACTAAGTTGTTTTTACTGATTTTTCCTTTATATTTCCTTCTCCGCCGAGCATCCCTATTCACTCCGGGTCTCGTAACTTTTGGAGGGGTTGATTCCACAACATATATCTTGTTGCTTATGCACACATTGAGTCTTTTAAGTATGTTTACTGAAATATTTTTCAAAACTCACGTATGCCGATCATCTGCATAATTACCGTTAAATATCTTTTACTTGCACAAAAGAAAGAAATTAGTTTTTATGAATTATATTCATTACTGCATCCATACGCACCAGCAAGATTGACCATTTTTTAAATATAAAAAAAGCAAAGGTCAAACCGCTTAAGTCGCGAAAGCAAAAAAAGTCTGAACGCAGCAAGTGCGTTATGGTAATCAATTTTCATTAAATGCTTCAAATTTGAATAACTCAATTTTCTATAAACCTAGAAGGTTGAATTTTGGCACGTGGTAAGGCCTTTACCAAGACAACATATTCACATAAATTTCATCAAAATAGCTTTGTAATTTTCGGAGATAAACATTTTTTTCGAAAGAAAACTTAAAATTTTTATTTATATTATATTTATATAAACATATAAAAATTGAAACTGACCCAGGATATTTGTCCTATGGGTCCTATTTCGCAGTCATTTGAAAAAAATGTTTGTCAAATCTCACCATAGATACCTCTCCATTTGAATTTAGTTAATTTTTCCCAATAAAAATTCACTAAAAGGAGAAACGGACCGGGCCGGACTCGAACCAGCATCGTCCGCTTGACATACAAAGTACTCTTCCAATGAGCTACCGACGCTTCGTAATAAACGAATTCTTTACATTGTATGTACACATACAGCACCTTACCGTCAGGAATTTGGTATCGGAAATTAAATGTAAGTGTCTAGCTAAATAGCAAATTGCAGAATTGATTGATTTATTTCACCGATCGCTGAAACATATTCGAGTGTAGACTGTTTCGGTCTTAAATAACATTCAAATGTTACTAATGGCATGTAACCTTAAAGATGATTTGACATATTATGAATGAAAATGAAATGCGTTCGTGGAATCACAATTTTAGTGCGCCATCTTTTAGAAAATAGCTGGTCTACGGATGGTGCCGAAACGCGCTAGTTTGACAACACATATTGACTAAATAATTAAGGTATGTCATATTTTACATTTCACTTTGCATTACGTTTTTATTTGGAATCCAAAAGACCTGAAATTTAAGAAACTTATTCTTGGATACCTAATCTAGGCAAAGAGTGATTTTGAGCTAATTCTGTTACAAAAAATTGTCAAATCATGGTTTGGCAAAAACGTTGTATTTTCGTTATAAACGGGATATTTGCTTACAAAAATCTTTATTGCCTTCCTCAAACCTCAATCTACCTATTGTATACTATATTTTCAGTCTAAGGCTTTAATTGGGACAGTTCAACAAGCTACAGATATAGTGTATTTTAAGCATTTTATTGAACCCCCCTCTTAACGATAAACTCTATAGCTAAGACTACTGCCAAGTGTCAGAGAAAGGGTCTATTTGAAATAAATTTTCTGGAAACATTTTATTAAAATGAAGGACAATGACGGTTGAAGCTAAGACTTTAGGGTTTGTAAAACATTCTTCTTGAGACATTTTATTTCCATAGCCGGTATTAGATTCAAGTTCTTTTCCTAAATGTTGCCAATTTTGACGTTTAAATCGCAACTTTGACGTTTTGTGAAAAACCCCAATTTATTTTTGTTTAAATGCCTATAAGTTTTTTGTCTTTTGACCTACAGAGCTAAATTTTGGTAGGTAACTTCCCTATAATGATATAAACCCGCGTATAAAATTTGGTTGCCCTTACTTTGTTAATTTTGGAAATATAAATTTTTTTCGATTTTTTTCGAAAGAAAACACAAAATTTTCCGGGAAAACCTCGGCGGATTTTCTTGGCTAACGAACTTATCCAAGCGACTTGCGAAAGGAAGGTATGTGCCAAATTTTATCAAAATCGGCCCATTATTTTTTAAGTTATAGGTGTGACACATAAATATATATATATATATATATGTATATATATATATATATATATATATATATATATATATATATATATATATAAACATATAAAGTCTGAAACTGACCTCGGATTTGGGTTCCGGGGGTCCTATATAGCGCTCATTTGAAGAAATTTTTTCAAAATTCGAAAGTCGAGATCTCCTCATTAGTGAATTTTTTTTAAGAAAATTCACTAAAAAGAAAATTTGTATCACCAACGACTTATGGGCCATCCTGTGATTGTAGAAATAATTTTTTAAGATGTAGCTCATAATTAATATATACAATTTTTTTTTGATATCTTGTATAATAACAGATATATTGAGCTTTATTGATTATTTTTACGAAAATTCTACAAAAATTATATACCATTAAACGATAAACTCGATAGCTAAGACTACTGCCAAGCATCAGAGAAAGGGTCTATTTGAAATGAATTTTCTGGAAACATTTTATTAAAATGAAGGACAATGACGGTTGAAACTAAGACTTCAGGGTTTGTAAAACATTCTTCTTGAGACACTTTATTTCCATAGCCCGTATTAGATTCAAGTTCTTTTCCTAAATATTGCCAATTTTGACGTTTAAATCGCAACTTTGACGTTTTGTGAAAAACCCCAATTTATTTTTCTTTAAATGCCTATAACTTTTTTGTCTTTTGACCTACAAAGCTAAATTTTGGTATGTAGCTTACCTATAAGGATGTACCCGGGTACCAAATTTGGTTGCCCTTACTTTGTTAATTCCGGAGATATAATTTTTTTTTGAAAGAAAATACAAAATTTTCCGGGAAAACCTGGACCGATTTTCCTGGCTAACGAACTTGTTCAAGCCATTTGCAAAAGGAAGGTATTCACCAAATTTAATCAAAATCGGCCCATTATTTTTTGAGTTATCGGTGTGATACATATATATATTATATATATATATATATATATATATATATATATATATATATATATATATATATATATATATATATATATATATATATATAAACATATAACAATTTTAACTGACCCCGGAAATGTGTTCTGGGGGGCCTAATTAGCGCTCATTTGAAGAAATTTTTTCAAAATTCAAAAGTCGGGATCTCCTCATTAGTGAATTTTTTTTAAGAAAATTCACTAATATATATATATATATATATATATATATATATATATATATATATATATATATATATATATATATATATATATATATATAAACATATAAAAATTGAAACTGACCCCGGATATGGGTTCTAGGGGTCCTAGATCGAGCTAATTTGAAGAAATTTTTTCAAAATTCAAAAGTCGAGATCTCCTCATTAGTGA
The DNA here is from genome assembly GCA_964006375.1 of Tillus elongatus. NCBI lineage: Eukaryota > Metazoa > Arthropoda > Insecta > Coleoptera > Cleridae > Tillus > Tillus elongatus. The sequence goes on along the minus strand of OZ023269.1, from coordinate 86,989,746 downwards.
ATTTTTTCTAAGAAAATTCACTAAAAGTACACATTTAAATGAAAATTGATACACACAATACGTTGATGCAGACTATAATGCGTTACAAATTTCAAGCTTCTAGTCTAGGTAGTTATAAGCTGTCTTATAAGTCAACTAAAATAAAAAATGATAATAGCTGTGCTTGAAATTAAAAAAATTCTACTTTTCTTCATGTTTTATGGTGAAGTAGTAAAGATGTTATTCAAATAAATATTATAATTAAAATCTTAATGATGACTGGCTGAAAACCGACAATTTATTCAGAGTCATTCCTTTATTTACGCATTTTTGGTCCGTACTTAGAGTTATAACGTTATAACGTTAACGTGATAAAACTAAGGACCATTGAAATTGGTGATGATGTTAACGAACATAATAAATAACAGATATAAATAAACTAATAAAAGGCATGGGTTAGGTGTTCTCCGCATGATGAGACACGTTGTTTCTTTTGTTTTCATTCTGTTATAGATTGGTCTAGAAGTGTAGATATGGGTCATTAGTACTTAACATTAATAATAATTATTATTAAAATGAAGATTTAGTTCGCTTTACAAACAATATATAAATGTGTGAATTAGACAAGTCTGTAACTCCAACTGGAAATAGTGAATCTCGAAAAAGCAAGAAAACATGTCCATCAAAGTCAGAAATATCCAAACGAAATAGGTAAGACTAACACTGATCCATCCCTGTGGACCTAGTTTTTATAAAATTTTTATTACTTTTAGATGTACTGAAACATTTTTGCCTATTTTTGCAACATTTTGGTAGGCCATACCAACCCTGTCAGTGTTCACTTTTTTAAATCAAAAGAAGGTTTGGCTGCGGCAATAGCTATACCATTCGCACAATACCATGATTTATTATTCTGTTATAGTTTTCTATTTATGAATCAAAATATTACCTCTCACAATTTTATATATATATATATATATATATATATATATATATATATATATATATATATATATATATATATATATATATATATATATATATATATGATATAAGGTTTTTTAAGGTATACGTACCTATATAATATATTTATTTTGTAAAAAAAAAATAGGAAACTAATCTACTATTTACAATATTTTTTTGCTAACTCTAACAATAATGCAAATATTTTTATTTAATTTTTATTTTACCAATGCAAAAAGAAGTTTGCATGTAATTTCGTTTTTTGACTGCAATATATGTTTTAAGTTAAAGGGAGGCACGAATATTTTATATTATAAAATTTATTTGAAAAGCTATCCATAATATCCCAATTATTTCTGCAACACAACAGTAAGTGTCTGCGACCGCTAACTTACCACATTCACAAAATGGATGCTCAGTAAGGTTCAATTTGTGCAGATAGGTCGGAACTAAGTGTGGTTAATTTCAAGTCTACAAATTGGTTTCACTGCATTTTTCCCTAGATTCATGTCCGTAAACCAAGGTCTTTTCAGCGGCATTATCTATAGCTGCTGATAATATTGACGTAAACAGTTATCAGTGTACTGTTTAACACATATTTACCATTGGACTTTTTTAGCGTAATTATGTTAGCAGTTCCTGGGCACAGCAAGTTTGTTTCATCGCCGTCTTGTAAGGCTTGCCTGGCCAGGTTATCTCCTATTCCGTTTCCGATGACCCCATAATGTCTCTTAATCCAACAGAAGTATCAGTGTACTTCTTTGCTCACAATGAGAGACGCTAAGTCCTTTTCTGATTGTTGTTATAAACTTCTGACAAAATCACTCAAGGAATTTGTATTTTAAAACAATGTAGTGTTTCAAATCCAAAAATTAAAAAAAAAGTAGATAAAAGTTTATATATATATATATATATATATATATATATATATATATATATATATATATATATATATATATATATATATATATACATATATATATATATATATATATATATATATATATATATATATATATATATATATACTGAAACTGACCCCGGATATGGGTTCTAGGGGTACTAGTTCGCGCTCATTTGAAAAAAATTTTACAAAGTCTCACCATCGATACCTCCTAATACGATACCAAAACCACACAAATGTACAGTTGTAACGAACTAACAAACGTTGATTTCAAGTGGTAAGAGGGACTCTGTAATTGGCTGAGTGGAAGAACCCATAAATATTTTCTCTTGTGTGGTGTACAGTAAAATTTGTTACCCATTAGTAACTTGCCTCAATCAAGAAACATGTGCATCTAGTCCTAGTGTGTCTGAATGGTCATATTTTTAGGTAGAGGGGCAACGAAATTCACAGAAAGACGAGGCCATCTTGTTTACTTTCGCAGATATGTGTGTCCTAATAAAAATGTAAACGGGTCAGCGCAATAATTACCTCGCTAATACCGAAATCGCCTGAAAAGCTGTCTAGTTAAATCAGAAACATTGTCTCTCACATAAGTCCATTCAAATCAACAAAATTTGCTGGTTAAATGAGAAGTTCATTAAATCTGCTACTCGTAAAACTCGGACCCTATTGTATATAATATTTAGATATATCAATGTTAGCAACACTTGTAATTGAAATTGATCTCTGATATGGGTTTTAGGGGTCTTAGTTCACGCTTATCTGAAGAACTGATTCGAAAGTCGCAAAGCTGTAGATTTCGTCATAAACAAATATTTTCTACGCAAATTCGCTAAACAAAAAGGGACTTCAAAGAAAATTTGAAAAAAAAAAACACAAAAAATTTATTACAAAAAAATTTGACGAAAATTTGCTAAAAAATATTAATTCTGCAAAAATTGTCTGAAAAAATGTTACGTAAAAAATTCGGTCAAACATTTTTCATAAAAATTCTCTAAAAAAAATTGTTTGTACGAAAAATCATTAAAACATTACTTTTCGCAAATTTCGCTAAAAAAGCGACCAGCAAAATTTTGCTACATATTTTCTGACAAAAGTTCAAAACACATTTCTTTACAAGAAAATTGGAAACAGTTGTTCTCCCAATAAAATTCATTAAATAAGTTTTGTGTGAAAATTCACTATTACACGAACATTGCACAAGGAGATTTGCTAATAAAATAAATAAAAAATTATAGTCTGATCAAAACACAGACGTAGAGACTTCATGTTGAGAAGTAAACAGTCACTTGTGAAGCCTTAGAAAAAACCTCTACCCAAAGATCGAATCGGTTCCAAAATTTCTGTTTAAAAAATCACCAATTTTAAAGTTTCAAATCGTCATTTTTGACATTTTCAGAGGAGAAACTATACAACTTTCAATATACTTTTTCTCGTACTTCTTGATCCTTTGCGACAAGATAAGTTAATCTTCGCGTGTATTATTTAATAGGTTTTGCTTACCATAGACAATATTTTGGTCGTGTGCCCTCTGACCTCCAGTGACACCCAAAATTTTTTTATTAAATGCTCACAACTTTTTCCCCCTTTTAACTTAGATATCTAAATTTTGTTATATGATCCATATACTTTTTATATTAGAAACCTGCATATAACATTTGGTTGTCATAGCTTCCTTATTTTTGAAGAAACAAAAATTTTTCAAAAGAAAACTAAAAATGTTCAAAATGTATAATGTTGGGGATAATATGGGCTATAGATTACGAAATGTAACTAAAATATAATTACAGAAAGCTTAAGACTTATAAAAAATTAAAACAGTGCTTATAGTGTTACATAGGGTAAGACAAGTGAAAAAGAAATGTTTGATTTGGTGTGTCGAAATTTGAAATGAATAGAATTTGTTAACGTTTATGTATAAATAAATCTGATTTAAATTATGTCGTAAAATATTGCACAAGTAGGCACTACATTTAATACTTTATCAATAATTTTCAATTGTAACTAATAAGTATTAATAATTTTAATTTGATGGTAATAAAGAAACTTCATTAAAAGGAACTCTTAATAACATAAACAACTTCTAGCTACTCGTAGGCAATTTTGCTGAAGTTTTGTCAACGTTTCAGAAAACCAATTGAGCATTACGTTTTCAAGCTAATAGCTAAACATATGTTTTTAGTATAACGTCCCTGTGTATTATTGGTTTTTTGTCATATGCTTTTTTTCTTGTAGAAACATATACATGTCATTATGTCCTACATTTTCTTAGTCCTTTGAATATTATAAAACTTTTAGGAAATTGATCTGGATCAAGCAACCACTAACCCTTTGTCAGTCCACCAAAGAGAAGAGGAGTTTATTTTTAATTTAACAAATGCCGTGAGCTTTCAACAAATATAAGGACATATCTGTTAATTTATTTTTATTACACTAAAATGCTGTATTAGAAATGTGCTTGCAAACTATAAAACGTTTCTTGATAATTCCTAATTTATGTGGCCTTTTGCCAAATAATATCGAGTTTTGTAACTCAAAGATATTTATTTTCTTCGCGATAAATTATAGAATTCTTATACTTTAGGATGTTGTGAGGTTACAGTAAATGTTTTATAACACCCTTAATATTTTAAACACACAAAGTATTATAAAATTAAAGTCACCTTCTTGTCTGTTACAAACTTGGTGGCGTTTAATCTTAGTCATTTTCAAACAGTGCATTCAAACATTGTTTTATACGGCATGTATTTCATAGAGGTGTGTTTTTCAAAAGTTCCAATAATGTGCGTTTATTTAACTTATTGGGAGAATATCGACTTAGTCAGTTGACTTTTATGCACATACACCACATTTTATAAAGATGGATATAAAATATCTACTATATTATCTTGACATTTCTTCCATACAGAAAAATTGAAGGTTACAACGGTTTCATTGGTTTTATATTTTGTAAACAGCTATATGATGCAGCATTTTAACACAAACAAAAACAATTGACTAAGCTCTAGTCATTTGAAAGCACACTGCATTTGTCAGATAAAAATAATTTTATATTGTGTTCGATAGACTCACAAAAACGATCAATGGTTGCTTGATTTAGATCAAATTCCTAAATTAGACGTTATAATACAAAAGCATATATAAGTACACTTGGAGAACCCAAATCACCACAACACATCTTTCAAAGACCTGACAATCGTTTCACTAACAAAGTTAGCGTCATCAGATGAATCACATTTTTCATCCTTTGATGACGCTGTTAGTCAAACGACCGTCATGTCTTTGAAAGGTGTGTTGTGGTGATTTGGGTTCCCCAAGTGTACTTATGAGTGATCATGACAGGTTCCAATCTTCACTTAGTTACAAAAACATATGTTTAGTTTGTATCTTAAAAAAGCTAGGCTCAATCGTTTTTGTGAACTAAACTCAACCTAAATTCCCTGCAACTTTTCATTCAAGGATTTTTTCCTACCGAAAAATAAAAATTAACGGGACGCAGCAAGTGCGTTATGTTAGTGATTTTTTTTAAATGCTTCAAATTTCAATAACTCAATTTTCTATAAACTTAGAAAGTTTAATTTTGGTATGTAGTGAGGTCTTTCCTAAGGCAAGATATCCACCAAATTTCATTAAAATAACTTTGTAATTTTCGGAGAAAAAATTATTTTTTCGAAAGAAACTTCAAAATTTGAATAACACAATTTTCTATAGACTTAGAAAGTTGAATTTTGGTACGTAGTAAGGCCTCTCCTAAGTCAATATATCCGTTAAATTTCATTAGAACAGCTTTGTAATTTTCGGAGAAAAATTTTTTTTGAAAGAATTTTCCCGGAAAACCCAGTCCGATTTTCCTGACTAACGAATTCATCCAAGCCATTAATAAAAGAAAGGCACTTGCTAAGTTTCATCGAAATCGCTTAATTTTTTTTTGAATCAGACTATCAGACGAATACATACATACATACATATATATATATATATATATATATATATATATATATATATATATATATATATATATATATATATATATATATATATATATATATATATATATATATATATATAAACATATAAAAATTCAAACTGACCCCGGATAAGGGTTCTAGGGGTCCTAGTTCGCGCTCATTTAAAAAAAATTTTGCAAAGTCTCACCATCGATACCTCTCTATTAGTGAATTTTTTAAAATAAAAATTCACTAAAAAAGTTAAGGGCAGTAAAACATGTGGATTATCTTCTGCCCCTGTGATGTTAACATTTTTATTAACATCATATCCTTTGTAGTCATTTCAAAGCACACTGCATTTGCTAGATAAAAATAATCTTGTGGTGTCTCCGATAGACTGACAAAAATGGTCAATGGTTGCTTGATTTAGATCGAACTCCTAAATTCGACGTTATAGTAACTTGCAAATGACGGAATTAAATATAAGACATGTATCAAAAACTATAATATACACAATATTTTATTTACAAAAGTATATGTTTAGTTTTTATCTTAAAAAAGCTATGCTAATTTGTTTTTGTGTACTAAACTCAACCTAAATTCCCTGCAACTTTTCTTTTCACGATTGCTTTCTCAACGGAAAAATAAAAAAGTTAAGGGGCAGTAAAACATATGGATTAGCTTCTGCCTCTGTGATGCTAACCTTTTTATTAACAGCATATCCTTCTTCGTGATTTCAGAGCACACTGCATTTGCTAGATAAGAATAATCTTGTGTTGTCTTCGATAGACTGACAAAAACCGCCAATGGTTGCTTGATTAGATCAAATTCCTAAATTCGACCTTATAGTAACTTGCAAGTAACTGAATCAAACATGTATCAAAAAACTATAATATCCACAATGTTCTACTTACAAAAGCATATGATCAGTTTGTATTTTATCTATGCTCAATTTTTGTGAATAAAACTCTAAATTCCCTGCAACTTTTCTTTTTACGATTTTTTTCTCAATCGACAAATAAAAAAGTTACATGGTAGTAAAACATGTGGATTATCTTCTGCCTCTGTGATACAAAAATGTGTATTAACATCATCATATCAAGAATGTAATTGTGAGCCAGCTATTTGCCACTATATGTTGAATAATTGCAACAAAAACATCTGCTCTGCGGAAAATATTCCTAGATATTTAACAGAATTTTTCATCATCTGATGACGCGAACTTTGTTAGTGAAACGACCGTCCGGACTTTAACAAGATGTGTTGTGGTGATTTGGGTTCTCCAATTGTACTTATTATATTTAACCATTTTCACGAGTATTGTGTCAAATAAGCTTTAGTGTTAATAAACAGCGTTTTACAATATATTTTTATTTCTTTTTATTTGCATAAGTAAATAACATGCCGTCTTCCCAGGTTTTTATATATAGACAACAATTGTAGATAAACTTATTTGTAATTAAGATGTTTTGTGTAAATTAATGGTTTAAATTTTGGAGGAGCTAGTGTACACTAAAAATGAGCATTCAGTATATTCTTGGAAGGCAGAACAAATGGGCGAGTTAGATGATAAAGGCAAGGTGAAGGTGTCAAAGGAGAGGAGTAAACGATGAGAGCATATTGGAGCAGTTGGACCGGACAGCACGTGCCCAACGACCCATATCACGTGGCCGCCCTACATGCAAATGAGCAACAAGTGGCCGCGCCGGTCCTAAACATAAAGGGGACTCCTATATTATATTACTGATTTTAAAGCGGAATCATAAGCATTTAGGTATGAAATTAGTAATGATTCCATGCTTTCTGTGATAAATGTAATGTACCTAGTAATGATTTAACATTTAGATTATGCAGAACAAGAAACAAAAACTTACCGATAGTAAGGGAAAGCTTGGGGCATATGCAGATCCATGGGGGCGGTGGGATGATGGGCAGTGCCGTATCCATGATGCTCTCCGGTTTGCATCATGGTACCGGCGGCTGCCGCGGCGGCGGCGGCGGCCGCCGTGTGATGGTGCCCCAAGACGGCCGCCCAGGGCGAGGACGCAAATCCTCCAGGATGATCCAGCTCGAAGGCGCACCTAGACACAGTCACACTAGAGTGCATACAGCCACTGGCCACTGCACATTACCACTGCATTACTTATCAGCCAAAGGGCACCTGTCTATCTATCTATTAAATTTCCACTAGCGCTACGTTTTCTCTATCAATTGCAACAATTCACTTCTATGAAAGCTGTTGCGATCCTGCAGCGATGCTGTTGCGATCCTGCAGTGTGCAGTCTCAAGGATCGGATTCCGGTTGCAACGCTCTTCACTAGTGACACTCGTCAACGTGAAACACGTGTGGCGACGAGCACGGACACTCGGCCATTGATCGCGGTCCGAAATACTTGGAAGTTGAATGTGTTGTTGAATTACTGTTGAGTTCCGATGGTTTCGTTCAGTGGTGGATCGCTGATCGTGGTCCGGTGGCACAGTAGCGCGGACTCAGCACTTGAATGAGAAAGAGTTAGTGAAGGCGGAGTTGCGGACTAACGTGCGTGGCCGAATAGTCACGTGACGTAGCAGGCGGCTCTTCGCGCAAGCCGCCGCTCGATCTGCCCTACACCGATACCCGCCTTTTCACGGTACTCCCACACAAGGCGTGTCGCCCTTAACAGTGCAAGAAGATGCAATTCTTTACTTGTGTATATATATATCCAATGGTAATTAAACCACTTGTTTCACGGGTTATATAAATTTCGAATAAAACAACCAGCAACGATATAAGCTACTTTTATTCACGACTAATCAAATTCTTTCACGTAAATAAATTTATGTTATTGCAGTGTTCATTGAAATTTCTTACTTGTCATCTGCATATTGTTATCTCTTTAATATTTTAAAAACGTTAAAGTGAAACAGCCTTAAAACCTTAGAAGCGTATAGATTTTTATAAATTTGTTCAACTGATATATTGATTTTATTTATTTATTCATGTGATTTAAGTGGTTTAAAATGACGAACTTTAATCTGACAAAGTCTAGACAGGTGATTTAAATTCACAGGCTGTCAAAAATGTTATGATACTTATATGAGGAATCCTTGATACAATGTTTTATCCCCTTTAATGTACAAAATATATGTCTGCTATCCTGCTAATAGATATAGAAATTGTTAGTGGGAAAATACTTCTATAAAATGTCAAATTGCCTTTAATCTCTTCTTTAGGTTTATCTTGTCGGCAAATGTTTGTAATATTTTAGGTTAGATAGTAGTATAGACATGTGTTTGATTTTTTAAGAAATGGAAGCAATTCTGGCTCCAAGCCAACAAAACGACAAACTACGATTTTTGCAAAATACAGTGTTGCCATTTGTGAAAATTCTTAGATATTAGTTTTTGGATGTGTGAAAAATTCTAATATCCCTTTTCAATTTATATCTGCAATTGCCAAGTTCAATACTTTATTTTTAGTGTCTAGGTAAGATATTTTACTTGGACCCATTTTCAATTTCTTTTTAAATTAGAATTTGGATATTGCAATAAAAATGTTTTAATCTCTGATGAATCTTTTTTTTTTTAAGTTTTTTTCTTTTTTTCCCCGAAAAAGCAAAATATACCTAAACCGGTTCATTCTGGTTTCTTTTTTACTAAAAACAGAAGCTCAAACACTTAGGGCGAAATTATAAATCCAAAAATATATTTTACACATATAAGTGTCCTCTAAGCATTAAAAACAACAAAGTATACAAACTTTGAACCACCACACATTTGAATAATTACAAAAGCAAATGTTTAATATAGGTACCTACTTACCTAATTACAGATAGAACACAACCTCCAAATTTTACCCCACGAATTTTATTGAAAATATAAATTTTCCTGGAACATAATATATTATCATTTAGATCTTTAATACATTATTTACTTTTTTTTACAAACACAATTCCCATAAAGTCATATGCACATAGCGCATAGAAGCACATATTCTATAGTTTTCATACCCAGCCTCCTCACTGTTGGTTGATTCGCTAATGATTTTCGGCCACCTATTGCGATTCCGTATCTGTGAGATTTGAGAGATTTTCCAACAAGATAATGCCTGTTTACATATTGAGCATTATAACTTAATGGAGTTCTTACAAAAAAATATATTAAGATTAGTTTATGGCCTTCCAACTCCCCGATTTTGTTACTCATTGAACGGTTTATGTATTCAGTTCGGTAAATTACGTCATTCCACAAACAACCTCCAGAAATTGTACCTGCTGTTAAATAGGCTTGGAATGGAATTTCTGTTAAACTATATTGCATTGTTGCCTTTTTACACTTCAGCCTATTTCAGAGGTTATTTTGTCAGTCATCGACGGCAAGAAGCAGTCTTACATCACTAACCTGCAAATTTTGGTAGACTCCTGTTTTCTAAAACGAGAATAAGGTTCTATTGCGGTTCCCACATCGCATTTTACAGGAAATCGTCAGATTAACGCCCTTTTTTAAAACCGTGGCATGCAAGATTCAGCTTGCGCTGTGGAAAGTAAAGTTTGATTATTGCTGAAATAGTCATTTACAGACATCTATTTTTACTGTTTTTAATGCACACCAATGTACAAAAATTAATTATTTTATTTTGACGTTTATAAAGCTTATTTTTATACCAAAATCTTCTACTTTTGCTGTAACATTAACAGTCCTCATTTCTCTATAAGTTTGTTAAACGGAAATTTTTGAAAAATCATGTTTGATGATATTTCAGTAGACGCACGAACCTTGCAATATCTAGTAAGCCAGTAACTCTGATAACTACAACGAGCGGTAAATCTGAGATACTTGGTTCTTGGGTTGAGGTTAAGATCAGATCTCTTTCAGATCGTAGGGTTGAACACACAGTGACATTAGACACAACCTCCTGTGCGATTGTATATTAAGATGTTTTCGCTCAACTTTCTGGGTGTTGACAAATCAACACTTCTTTATTAAGCTTCGGCTACAGCTAAAAGCTTAATGTCTCATTTACATAATTGAAATATTGTTTGCCTTTTTGCAGCTTTGATCTCCATGGAGTTAAAAGCAATAGTTATTTAAGAAAGACAGCTCGTTTGTAATTATTGGCAATACAAAATTTTCTGTAACTGTACCACTGAGAGCGTAAAAATGCATAATGAATGACTTATGTAAAAAGCACCGTGTGTGTAAGTAAAACAGGTGACATCTTCCTATACATATTTAAAACATGCTAATATTATTTTGTGATCTGAATATAATTTAATACTTGGTTTTGCATTGAATAGCTATTGGGTAGTGCCTATTTTAACAGTGAAGCCTATAAAAGTTCTTTAATGACAATATAACATTCAAAAGATTGGGTAGAGACTAATAAATACACCCTGGAAAAAATAATATTATTTTTCTAACGTATAGTTTTGTATATTTTTGATGGAGCCGAATTAATTGGCGAAAGAACTGTAAGAACTAAAACCTAGTTGTGTTTTTATCTACCTTAATGCTAATTAGACATTAAATCAAACTCTTATAGGGTTTATAGATCATTTGTATCGAGTTTTTTCGTATGTGTAGCAGTAGGTCAGCACGTGCCGTCACACAACGCTTGTATTTACCCCTTCGATAATTCACTGCAAGGAAGGAAGCAGTCGTCACTGTTTTAAGCAACTCACGCTCTCCCATCGACGTGACGCTACATCACACGGCTTTTTCATGAACTAGGCTGGATGCAGGAGCATTCAGGACTTTTCTTACAAGTCCAGCTGATTTATTTGTAGGAAATTTTCATAGAAAATTATTCGCTACAAGCAGTAGATTTTTTTGAGTTTATGAATATAAGAATTACACTTAATCTAGCATTATTGTTAGATGCTTCTGCAGATACAAAACATTAATCACTACGTAAATCACCTACATTGTCGTAAAACATCTGCAATCCAATAATAATAATAAGCTGGTATGAATCTTAATTCCGTGTTTCATTAAATGTTTTAAATTGTATTTTCATTGGACACAATCATCTCATTTTTAACTGACTTTATAGAAAAGTTTTTGAAATATGTTGCGGAGTAATGTTTTCGAGGTCAAAAACACCATAAAAAGAAGAAGTTACAGTGATAGTTAGATGTTGGAAAACCGAAAACTAAGATTGTCGGTGAGTGCCTGTGTCAAGAACAATAAAAAGGAGTACTAAGTGAGTGGTGGACGTCCCGCCACCTAGTTGCGGAACCAAGTAGTATGTTGTCACGCCAGCTCCAAATAACACAAAGTGTTAGAAAAATAGAGACTGTATACAACTAACTAACAATTTAGTAAATTGTTAGCCCTGGCCCATTTCTACCCTAATATAAGGACAAAGTATGTAAGGCTAGATGCATTCTCGCAACAATTAGAACCATAGACCAGTTTCGCTCTCATTAGAGCTCTTCAGTACGGCATACTAATTGCAGCAAAAATACACCTATAAAGTAATACCGCTATAGTAGCCAACCTTCCAATACTAAGTGAGTGGTGAACGTGCCGCCACCTACTTGCGGAACCAAGTAGTATGTTGTCACTCCAGCCCCAAATAACACAAAGTGTTAGAAAAATAGAGTCTGTATACAACTAACTAACAATTAAGTAAATTGTTAGCTCTGGCCCATTTCTACCCTAATATAGGGACAAAGTATGTAAGGCTAAATTCATCCTCGCAACAATTAGAACCGTAGACCGGTTTCGCTCTCATTAGAGCTCTTCAGTAGGGCAGACTAATTGCAGCAAAAATGCACCAAAAGTAATACGGCTATCGTATAGCCAGTCTCAAAATACTCAGTAAGTGGTGGACGTGCCGCCACCTAGTTGCAGAACCAAGTAGTATGTATAACACAAAATGTTAGAAAAATAAAGACTGTATACAACTAACTAACAATTTAGTAAATTGTTAGCCCTGGCCCATTTCTACCTTAAGATAAGGACAAAGTATGTAAGGCTAGATGCATTCCCGCAACAACGGTCTACGGTTCTAATTGTTGCGAGAATGCATCTAGCCTTACATACTTCGTCCCTATATTAGGGTAGAAATGGGCCAGGGCTAAGAATTTACTAAATTGTTAGTTGGTTGTATACAGTCTCTATTTTTCTAACACTTTGTGTTATTTGGAGCTGGCGTGACAACATACTACTTGGTTCCGCAACTAGGTGGCGGCACGTCCACCACTCACTTAGAATTAAAAGGTTGGCTACTTTAGCCGTATTACTTTATAGGTGTATTTTTGCTGCAATTAGTATGCCGTACTGAAGAACCTTAATGGGAGCGAAACCGGTCTACGGTTCTAATTGTTGCGAGAATACAAAGGAGGATTGAAAGTATGTCGAATAGTGTATAATAAAAACTCTGCAGAAAATATGTAACGGATGTGTAATGTTTCTTTTTTTTTTAATCAAGTGTATTCTTAAACAGAGTTTTTCGTAACCACAAAACAACAGGTAATGGACGCAGATCGCAATTCCATAGAGTATCAGTTGTTGTGAAGTGAAATGGAGTTTGAATAAGAGAAGAAAGGAAAAAAAAGTGAGCATATGAAAATGGTCGGTGCTGGTATTGGTATAATGAATACTACAAGTGTGAAAAATACTTTCAACATAGATTTGTTAAATGGAAGTAACTATCAAGCATGGAAATTTCGAGTGTTAACCATTTTAACGCAGCGAAACGTTGATAAAATTATGGTTACGGAATACAAAACTGAAGATTGTGCTGATAACAAGAAGAAACAAGAAGCAAAACAGAAGGATAATAAATGTAAGTAAATTATTGTTCAATGTATTGAAGATTCTTAGATTGATATAATTAAGAATAAGAAAACTGCATATGCTATGTGAAAGGGTTTACAAGTAATGTATGAAAAAGGGGGCAAACTAGAGCAAATGTTTTTAAGGCAGAAACTAATGTCAATGACATTTCAAGAAAATGAGAAATTTGAAGATTTTATAATGAAATTTGAAAAAACGTTGGGTCAGTTAAGAGCAACTGGTGTAGACATTGGGGAATAAGATGATGTATGTATCTTGTTGTTAGCCTTACCAAGGTTGTTTGAATTTATTGTGACTGTAATAGAAAATATTCCGTCAAAAGAAGTTACGCTAGACTTTGTTAAAGGCTAAACTTCGTTCAGAATTAGAAAGATGTCACGATCAACGCCTCAGTGGTAGCAGAATACAAGCTTTTATGGGTCAAAGAAATCTGTGCTACAGGTGTTGTCAAAAAGGTCACTACACAAGGGAATGTAGGAGTCAACGAGGTGGACGTCAATTTCATAATCAGTTCAGAGGCAATTAGTCAAGTAGTAATTCAGGAAATAGAACACACAGAGGTAGAGGTGTTTATAACCAGTGAGGGCAAGGAAACTATCAGCAGCGTTATCACAATGAGAGAAGAGGAAATTTGGCTAAAAATTGTGAGAAGAGCGATTACAGAAAGATTTTATTTATGACTAGCTTAAAGGAATATACTGGAGGAACTGTAAGTAATGATAATTTAACATTTTAGATAGACTCGGGATCCGCAGACCATTTGGTTAATAGTGAGAAATATTTTTCTAGTTTATTTATGTTAAAAAAGCCAATAAAAATAGCTGTTGCCAAAAATGATAATTATCTTGTGGCTGTAGGAATAGGTAATATTGAGATAGAAAGTTATATAGATATTGAAGTTATAGAATGTACGATTAAATATGCATTCTTTGTACCAAAACTGAGGAAAAATCTCTTATCAGTAAATAAATTAGAAATGTCAGATATTAAGGTAGTTTTTCAATATGGAAAAGTGAAGTAGTTTTTGCATAATGATTTAGTTTGTGTTGGGATTAGAAACAATTTGTACGAAATTTCATTTAAAGTCTTGAATAATGAGTGTTTAAATGTAGAATTGGAAGATGAAAGAATAAGATTATGGCACAAAAGATAGGGACATATTTGTCATTCGAATTTAAAGAAATTAATACCAGATAAAATGGTTGATGGGATAGATAATTTAAAATTAGGAAATAGAATTTTGTGAATCATGTTTTAGAGGAAAAGTGACTAGATTGAATTCTGGAACTAGAAATAGAGCTAAAATAGTATTAGAGACAGTACATTCTGATGTTGTTGGGCCCATAACATCATATTCTTATGATGACTGTAGGTATTTTGTCCGTTTTATTGACGACTTTTCAAGTTTTGTTTGTGTTTACATAGTTAAGCAAAAGAGCGTAGTATTTTCTTGTTTTAAAGACTACATGCATATGGTACAGGCAAAGTTTAATCGACTAATTTCAGCACTGAGATGTGACAATGTCAGGGAATACATATCGAATTAATTTAAAAAATTTGGGAGGAAAATGGCACGTTTATTGACTATATTTGGTTTGCTATAAGTGTGTTTCTAAGACGCATCTATTTATTTCCTGGTGTGATTTCGACGGCTGGCTCTTTCAACGTCTTTCTTTTTGTATCCATTTCCTCTAGGGTATTTTTCAATATATTGTCACATTTGTCTATGATAATTAAGTTTATGGACTTTGTTGCTTCTATGGTCAGATATCAATTATAAAGTGTGCTGGTAAGAGCGAACACTCTGGAATGATATTTCTAGAAGGGACCAGATGTGACCGGTGTATAATAGTGTAAAAGGTATAGAATCTCTATGGACAGTATAAATAGACGATCAGGGCGCAGAGTTAGTTAGTTCAGTATTAAGTCGGTGTGGTGTAAAATAAGTGATCATAGAGTATTAAGCGAGTCAGCAGTAAGTGTTGGTGTTTAAGAAGCGATCATAGAAGGCGAAGAGTGGAATATAGTCCTATGGACATTTAATAATAGAGAGAAATATGTTTAGTTGACACTGGTGTTGGAAAATAGTTGCCTATAATAAATTAGTAGTTTGAAAAGCTGTGTTTTGTTAGTCAGCGAATCCAGAACCCCGTAGAACGTAACAACTGATGTCAGAAGCGGGATTTTCAAGTTGCCAGTGGAAATATTTTTCAGAATATTCGTTGAACAACGTAAAAACTTCCAGAATCTCTGGAAGATCAGTGTCAGCAGTGATTCATAACTGGGCGTGTTCTCGAAACAGAATAAACTGTGTACCAGCTTTAAGTAGGTCTATGCCTAAGACACGTAGCGCAACAGCCAATATGGACGCCCAGCTATTAAAAATGATTTTAAAAAATGGACAAAGAAGCTAAATTAGCACGAGAAGAAGCCAGAAAGAGAGACGAAGAAGCCAAAGAAAAAATGAGAAAAAGAGATGAAGATGCCAGAAGAAGAGACGAAGAAGCCAAGGAAAAAATGAGAAAAAGAGATGAAGAAGCCAGAAAAAGAGATGAAGAGGCCAGGAAAAGAGACGAAGAGATCAAAGAAGAAATGAGAAAAAGAGATGAAGAAGCTAGAAAAAGAGACAAAGAATCCAAAGAAGAAATGAGAAAAAGAGACGGAGAGATAAGAGAGGAACTGAGAAAAAGGGACGAAAAAGCAAGTGAAGAAATTACAAGAAAAGATGAAGAAACAAAGAAAATTCTACAAGAACAGGCCAGAACATTTGAGAATATTACTTTATGTGTCGACGAACGTATGAAGCAGGTAAAAGACGACATCTTCCAGCAAGTAGAAAGCAGAGTTAGGCGTATCAGCGACGATGTACATGACAAGCTGACAAATATACAAGAGGAAGTGCATCAGAAAATACAATCACTAGAAAATAAGTGCGATGCCCTAGTCAAGGAAAACATCAGACTCGAAAATAGCCACATAAGAATTAAGGTTCCCACGTTTGATGGCTCAGTCCCATTGGGTATTTATCTACGCCAGTTCGAAGCCGCTGCTACAGCAAATGGTTGGGGCGAGAGAGAGAGAAAGCGACTTCGCTAATTATGGCTCTCAGAGGAGATGCTCTAGATGTGCTCCAAGGTATTCCCAGGGAAGAACCGTTGAGTTTTGACAGCATTAAACAACAATTAGAGATGAGGTTTGGCGATCAGCATTTACAACAGCTGTATCGATTGCAGTTGAAAAATCGTTGTCAGAAATTGGGTGAAAGTCTCCAACAACTCCACGCCGACGTTGTCAGACTGACACGATTAGCCTACCCCATAGCTCCGATAGAGTTTTGAAACCGGCTATCGCTGCAAACCTTCATTGACGGCATCAGAGATACCGACACGCAACAAGCGCTGAGGATGGCGAGACACAAAAACTTGAACGATGCTTTGGCACATTCCTTGGAGTTTTAAGCGGTAAAGCAAGCGTCAGAAAGTCATGTGAAAGTTCGCAGTCTTCAAGTCCAAAAAGAAAATAAAACAGATCCATCCAAGATCATGCAGCTACTAGAGAAACTAGCAGAACAAATAAGGCCAACGTCTCATGGACACTCAATAAGAGCTCACCGTGCAAATGCCTTGCGCTGCTGGAACTGCGGCAAGGTGGGACATATAAGGGGCTAATGTTGGGCTCTAAAATCACGCGCAAGGGAGAAAGTGAAGCTAAGGCCGGTAACATTTCTCAGGTTAGCGATTCTCGCAGCGCTCTCATCGTAGACGGACACGTAAGCGGTAATAACCCCGGATGGCCGTCAACACAGGCGCACCTAGGACGATTATTCGCCGCGACATGGTTCAAAAATGGCGAGTAAGGGAGCCATACAGAGTGTACCGAGTAAATGCAGCCGGTGGTGATCGAATCCACGTATTTGGCGAAACTGACGTCGAGCTGCAAATTGGGACATGCAAGGCAAAGCAGAGAGCAATAGTCGCCGCCATATCAGACCCGATTATAATTGGCTTGGACATACTTCAGGGTCAGTGCGCTAAACTTAATCCTGGCACTAACATCCTGACTATCGGCGGTGAAGAAATAATAATGTCGTCTGGCAGTAACCTGGTATAGTGCGGAAAATCACCATAGAGGAAAATAGCAACACCTGCCGTAAAAGTGCCATTCCAGTGAAGAGAGCTGTGAGAGGAAGAGACGACCTAGTTACTCAGCCAGAAGCAAGTGGAGAAGAAAGTATGAGAGAAATACAAGACGAAGGGTGTAAAGACCACGTAAATATGAAGTCAACTCAGAAAAAGGCCAGTAAACACATTTTTTGAAACAGATCCGATGTCGAAAGGATGAATAGGACCCGCCGAGATATTTGTGCAAGTAGAAACATCATAACATCAGCAACTACACTGAAGAACCAGTACCACCTAAGAAATTCGCTTGAAGAAAGCCCCGACATATTGACGAGAAGGAAAACCATCCACTCTACTGTCGGAATGCATATACGAATAGAAAGCGACCGCATGAAGACCCGTTATGACGTGCCACCTAATTCAGCTGGTTTTAAAGCAGAAGATCGGGTGTTGTTCGACAAGCCAGTACGACGCAAGCGACGGTCACCTAAACTACAGAAATTATGAGAAGGTCCGTATAAGGTGGTCAAAAAGATCAATGGCGTTGTCTATCGCATTCAGAGGAGCTCTAAGAGCAAGATGAAGGTGGTTCATATGCACAGACTTACGCCATTCCAATAAATGTCAGAATTCGACCGGGACGATCGAATATAAGAGGGGGGCAGTGTCAAATTTGTCTATGATAATTAAGTTTATGGACTTTGTTGCTTCTATGGTCAGATGTTAATTATAAAGTGTGTTTGTAAGAGCGAACACTCTGGAATGCTATTTCTAGAAGGGACCAGAAGTGATAGGTATAGAATAGTGTATAAGGTCTAGAATCTCTCTGGACAGTATAAATAGACGAGTGGTGCGCAGAGTTAGTTAGTTCAGTATTAAGTTGATGTGGTGTAAAATAAGTGATCATAGAGTATTAAGCGAGTCAGCAGTAAGTGTTGGTGTTTAAGAAGTGATCATAGAAGGCGAAGAGTGAAATATAGTTCTATGGACATTTAATAATAGAGAGAAATATTTTTAGTTGATACTGGTGTTGGAAAATAGTTGCTTATAATAAATTAGTAGTTTGAAAAGCTGTGTTTTGTTAGTCAACGAATCCAGAACCCCGTAGAACGTAACAATATGTTACTCCTTCTGAAGCTGATACTCCTCTGCAATTGTATCTCTGTTGACTGACTCGAGGGACTCTTGGATTTTTCCTGGAGGTATCTACACATCTATATGAGTAGGTTTTCGATAAACTGTATGTCCTAATTAGTTACTTGATAATTTGCGCATCAGCAGTGTTAAGAAATTATATATAATTAGATACTAAATGTTTTAGTTTAGGGTATATTTAAATAACATAACAGCCTAGCAGGGTAACATAGACGCGCTACGCTTTATGTTTGACGATTAGAACCAATAACTGAATCAACTAATTAGGTTGGACTAGCATTGAAATAATCGTACATACTTAATTACTTTTATATAGTTAAAATATAAATGTAGGATCTGTTCGCATTTATCTCGCAAGCTTTATAAAATAGATAGAAGTACATACAACATTATTTTCTTCCATTTAATGATTTCCCTTCGTTTTTAAGAAGCGTGTTTTTAATTTTTTTATTATTTACTTTTTACATAAGTTGGATTACTTATAAGATTTCCTTACCTTAACGCACTTGCTGCGTTAAGGTTTTTTTAAAAGAATTACGAGGATATTCTAAAGAACATCTAATAAAACTTACATTTGACTTACAGAAGATAGTAAACAATGCAATTTGCAAGAAGCCAATTATTTTAAAAAAGTTTTATGCTCTGTTGGAGAATGAAGAATAGCGTAAAAGCTAACAAATTCCAATGTCTTAGGAGCTGCTGTGCTTAATAATTGCTATAGGAACAAAAAGTTTAATCGTTCGTTACACTTCTACAACACCGAAATGTGTTATTTATTAGAAAATTATCCTTTGTTAAGAAGACAATGATTGTAATGTTTTTTAACAATGTATCATTTGTAGTGTTCGTACGCTAACATAATTTTTAGATGAATTTACGCTTATAAGATTTTTTTATTGTAGAACCATTCTTTTGTATGAGTACCTATTTCCTTGGATAGAACATATGATTCTTTTATATCAGTGTTATATATTAAGATTAGACGGTTAGTTTATAAGTTTGTCCCTGTAAATCATTATGAAGTGACAAGATAACTACAAACTTGAGGGATGCAGAAAATACGTTATGATAGCGAATTTTCATTAAATGTTTCAAATTTTAATAATTCAATTTGCCATTAACCTAAAAACCTTAAATTTTGGTATATAATAAAGTCCCTATGAATGTAATATGTCTACCAAATTTCATCAACATAACTTTGTTATTTTTTGAGATACAATTTTTTTTAACTGGCTGGCGAACTCATCCAAGCTATTAAAAAAAGAAAGCTATACGCCATGTTTTATCAAAATCAGTTAATATTTTTTTGAGTTATCGGTTGGAATTTATTCCATTTGCCTGTTCCGCACTATATATATATATATATATATATATATATATATATATATATATATATATATATATATATATATATATATATATATATATATATATATATATATATATATATATGCGGAACAGCCACAGGATGGCGCATTGAAAACGAAACAGACCGATTTGCGACCAGAGAAATTATTTTTTTGATAAACGCTGAAACACGTCAATTTTAATATTGAGGGGGACATGTTTTGACATAAAACTCAACTTTGTCACATCAACCCCTTAACGGTGGTGATAACAACCCTTATGTTTTAAATGGGGAACATGAGTAGAGTGTTACATCATTTAAAAGTTCTTTCTTTTCTGAATTCAGCAAGTTGCACGAACGTATTTCATTCATTGTGATAAGAAATGCACTAATTAGTCAATTTTTCGTTAAAAAAAAAAAACAAAACCAAACGTTCAAAAATATTTATTCAGTTAAGTAAGTGTTCAAATTGTTGACCACCAGCCTCTATACAAAAGTACAAATTTTGTTCAAAACGAGCTCTGACATTCTGGAGCATTTGTGGAGTTATTAGACGGCATTCTTCAACAATGTGTCGTCGTAATTCTTTCAGAGACTCCGGTTCTGTTGCGTAAATTCTACTCTTTAAATGGCCCCATAGAAAGAAGTCTAAAGGAGTTTAATCCGGTGATCTAGGGGGCCACTCAATAATACCTCTACGCCCAATCCATTGTTCTGGAAACTCTGTTAAAAAACTCCCTAACACGTTGTGAAATATGCGAAGGAGTTCCACCTTGTTGAAACACTAATTGATTTTCTTGATAGCGATCATCACTTTCAACAATGTCAATTAGTAGAAGGTAAACGATATCTTCTAATAACTCCAAATACGTTTCGCCACTCAAATTGCCATCAAGAAAAATTGGTCCGATTAAGCGGTCTCCAAAAATGCCAGTCCACACATTCAATTTCTGTGGAGTTTTAGTGTGGACTTCGTGAAAATTTCTTGGATTATTATCTGCCCAATAACGACAATTATGACGATTGACTGTAGAGTTTAATAAAAACGTATACTCGTCTGAAAAACAAATATTGAACAGAAAGTTCCCGTTATCAGCTATTCGTGCAGTCATAACTTCACAAAACTCCAGCCGCCGATCAAAACCATCTTCATTCAGTTGTTGTACAAGATGAATTTTACACGGGTGAAATTTATGATGCTTCAATATTCGCTGAATAGTTCTTCTTTTGATGTTTGAAACAGTGCCCAATTTTCTCGTGCTCAAAGTTGGGTCTGCAGCAATTTGTCCTAAAACTTCAATCTCAGTAGTCTCATTTCTAACCGGAAATTCACGTTCAGGATCCCGTTTTTTGTTGGCTACTGAACCACTTTGTCGAAACTTTGCAACTAACTCCAAAATGTATTTTCTGTTAACATGTCTGTTCGGATGTCGTTCATTAAACAAATTTACGGTACAGTTGGCACAGTCATCGTTTTTGAAAAAAAGAGCAATTATTTCAACTCTTTCTTCTACAGAATACACCATTGTGGATTTAATTTTCGGGAGTACTATCAAGTATCAATCCGACCGATAAACTGAAATAGTAAACCACATTTCTCTCATTCCGATAAGAAATGTTCTGATAGTCAATTTATTGTTTACAATCCAACAAAACATTGACTATCAGCACATTTCTTAGCGGAATGAGTGAAATGCGTTTTTGCATCTTCAACTGTGAATAATTTTTAAACGAGTTGATAAAACTTCCAAAAAAATTAATGTGCTGAATTCAGAAAAGAAAGAGCTTTCAAATGATGTAACATTCGACCCATGTTCCCTATTTAAAATATAAGGGTTGTTATCACCACCCTTAAGGGGTTGATGTGACAAAGTTGAGTTTTATGTCAAAACATGTCCCCCTCAATATTAAGATTGACGTGTTTTAGCGTTTTTTAGAAAAAAATATTTGTTGGACGCAAATCGGTCTGGTTCGTTTTCAATACGCCACCCTATATATATATATATATATATATATATATATATATATATATATATATATATATATATATATATATATATATATATATATAAACATATAGGCAAACAAATAGACGCATCCACAATAGAATATATAAACACACCCTTGAGATTAGAAAATCTAACCCCTCATCGGTGCTGGCCACCCATCATATTCACGACACAAAATAGACTTCGACAATTCCAAAACAATAGCTCTGGTTTACAACTTCAAAACCAGAATTATCCGCGAAGCGATCGATATCGAAAAACGTCCCGATTGTTTAAATAAGATAGATGATGGTCTTCGTCTTCCCATTACTTGAAAACCTATGATATCTTCATTACAAACACACAAGACAATAAATTCAATAGACAATTTCATGTAAACATCGCTTTTCACTTTAACTAGAGCCTCGGAGGTTCAGTGGTAATAACGTGTGACTCTGAACGGAAGGGTACTGGGTTCGCTTCCCAGGGTGCCCCTTTCACTTTTTCAGAACCTCCTGTAACATTAACATCAACTGAGGTTGTGTGGCATTCTATTTGAGGAAGTTAAATGTTTGCACGTTCCGCCCTTCGGAGAGGGCGTAATGCCGTCGGTCCCGTGTCTATGCAATGTTGTATACGTTAAGGATCCTTACCTTCCTTACAGAAAAGCAGGGGTTTGGTAAAATTTCCACAATAGTGAGGTAAAACTGCTACCTGGCGTCGGTGATTGGCCATAGTCGCGGAAATAGACCGCTAAAGAAACACACACACACACACACAGTTTAACGAAGTTACAGAAAAATATTATT
The DNA here is from genome assembly GCA_964006375.1 of Tillus elongatus. Taxonomy (NCBI): domain Eukaryota; kingdom Metazoa; phylum Arthropoda; class Insecta; order Coleoptera; family Cleridae; genus Tillus; species Tillus elongatus. The sequence continues at coordinate 86,966,747 of OZ023269.1, read as the reverse complement.
ACCTACTTGTGTCTTGTTGAGTTTTAGTGAATTTTTCTAGAAAAAAACTGCGTATAAAGACTTTATGACTTTCGAATTTTTTTTTAAATAAGGGCGAGCTAGGAACCCTAGAACCCATATCCAGTGTCATTTTAGTTTTCACATATTTTCATGCCTAGGTTAAAAAGTAATCATGCTAGATATCCTGCATATCTCCATGAAATATGAGTGCTAGCGATTTGCATATGCGATGAACAGTCTGAAGCGGATTTGAACCACATATTCTGTGTGTTTTGTTTCTTTAACGTCGGCCTATTTCTACGACTATGGCCAATCACCGACGCCAGGTAGCAGTTTCACCTCACTATCCTGGAAATTTTGCCGAACCCTTGCCTTTATGCAAGGAGGGTAGGGATCTTTAACGTGCCCAACATCCCATGGACACGGGACCGACGGCTTTACGCCCCCTCCGAAGGGCGGAACTTGCAGACATTGAACTTGCTCAAATACAATTTCAGAACCTCGGTTGATGTTAATTTTACAGTTTGTACTTAAAAAGTTAAAGGAGTACCTCGGGATCGAACCCAAGACCCTTCGGTTCAGAGGCGAACCCCTGAACCACCGAGGTTCTCCAACCACATATTCTTGACGTATTCAAGTCAACGCCAAAAATTGTTACAATCCCGTCTTACTTTGGAAATAAGCCTACCCTTAGATTTTTAATACATTTGACTCGACAATAAACACATTAATGCCCTTCTATTTTTTCAAGCATGTAAATATTGCACTAAAAAAAACTTCTATATTAGCTTATATTAGAGATGAAAAGGGGTGGATTAGATCGTAAGTAGGTTATATAATTAAATTTTTACTAATTCAGTTAAAAATGCAACAGAAAATTAAAAAATTGTAAATGCCGCACCTAATGTTAACCTTTATCTATACGCGGTCTCATTCTTGTCTGTTTTATTAGCCTTGACGGAAAACTAGGCGATATATGTCCTCGTTTATTCCATGGGTTAGGGTTTGTTTTTAATTTTATTAGAAACAAGAATTATATTTAAAAGTTGTGCCAATATGCAAAATATTGACTTTTCTTCTTTTTAGTGAATTTTCGTAGAAAAAATTCACTAATGGGGAGATCCCGACTTTTGAATTTTGAAAAATTTTTTGCAAATGAGCGCGAACTAGGACCCCTATTAACCCATATCCGGGGTCAATTTCAATTTATATATATATATATATATATATATATATATATATATATATATATATATATATATATATATATATATATATATACAGGGTCGCTGATAAGTCTGGAAACGGTCGATTATCCGGGAAAATATACAAGGTGTCGAAAAAAGTTTTATACAAAAGTTTTTGGGTTCTTCAATGTCTACTAGGCGGTGATAATTTCATTTATACAGGGTTGGTCATACAGGCGTGGCACACCAATATTAATTTTTTTTTAATGGAACACCCTATATATTATTCGATATTTCAATCCTTCTCTTAATTTTGAGCAACATTTATCAGAAGCATGATGTACATAAACTCAATCGTTTCCGGGTAAAAAAATAAATAAAAATAAACGCTATTGTTTTTAAAATCTATTGGATGAAGAACAAAAATAAATGAAAAGTAGAATATCTCTTGAAAACAATCTGTGAGTGTGAAAAGAACCGGTTGCGATGTTTTTAACATTGTTTGAAATCCTATTTTATAAGATGTTCAAAGTGTTCTCCATTGACCTCCTGACAATAATGAATTCGCTTAACAAAACATTGCACTGCATTTACAAGAGCGTTTTGAGGAATGTTATTAATTTCATGCACAATCCTTGCTTGCAACTCTTCAATATTTTGCGGTCTATTTTGGTAAATTAAATTTTTTACATGACCCCACAAAAAAAGTCAAGCGGCGTCATGTCGGGAGACCTAGCTGGCCATTCAATAGTTCCCCTGCGCCCTATCCATCTGCCAGGAAAGGTTTGATTCAGATATTCCCGTACCTCAATTCCAAAATGAGGGGGTGCCCCATCCTGCTGAAACCATATTTCTTCCGCTGGTAGATTTGGGTCGTTATTGTTCGGAAATAATCGACTAACGTCTGGAACAATTGATTCTTGCAAAAGTGTCAAATATCGAGCAGAGTTCAAATTACCGTGTATAAAATAAGGTCCTATGATATGTCCACCAATAATAGCACACCAAACATTTACTTTTTGCGGTCTTTGGGTGTGAATTTGTTCCATCCAATGTGGGTTTTCGTCTGACCAGTACCTACAGTTGTGTCGGTTGACTTGTCCATTCAAACAAAATGTAGATTCGTCGGAAAACAAAATGTGGTTGGCAAAGTTAAAATTTTGGCGTAACTTCTCCATAATAAGTTCACAGAACTCGATTCTGCGATCAAAATCGTCTTCACTCAGTTCTTGCAATAAATGAATTTTATATGGACGGAACTTTTCCCGCTTCGTAATCTTTTGAATTGAATATTGACTCATATTGTGATTTAAAGCCAATTGCTGTGCCGAAGTTTTCGGATTTTCCACCACATCCAATATTACATTCAAAGAATTTTCTTCATTTGTAACGGTTACTGGCCGTCCAGTTCTAGGTTTATCCTTGATACCGCCAGTTTCGTGAAAACGATGCAAAGTTTTCGAAACTGTGGATTTGGAGATCGATTCCCGCTCAGGATGCAACTCATTGAACATAATCACCACTTGAGCAAAACTTCGTGTTCTATCACCGTACCCTATCATCATTAAAATTTCGATACGTTCGGTTTCACTTAAACTTGCCATTTTGCACAAAAACTGTTGACACTAAATTACTAATGTTTCAAAACTGTTGACACTGAATGAATGTTTGACATTCGTTGTCCTGGAAACATTTTAAAACAAAAGAATAATACTGCGTTTCTTATGGGCATCTTATCTTATCTTGGGATTCCAAACAATGTTAAAAACATCGCAACCGGTTCTTTTCACACTCACAGATTGTTTTCAAGAGATATTCTACTTTTCATTTATTTTTGTTCTTCATCCAATAGATTTTAAAAACAGTAGCGTTTATTTTTATTTATTTTTTTACCCGGAAACGATTGAGTTTAGGTACATTATGCTTCTCATAAATGTTGCTCAAAATTAAGAGAAGGATTGAAATATCGAATAATATATAGGGTGTTCCATTAAAAAAAAATTAATATTGGTGTGCCACGCCTGTATGACCAACCCTGTATAAATAAAATTATCACCGCCTAGTAGACATTGAAGAACCCAAAAACTTTTGTATAAAACTTTTTTCGACACCTTGTATATTTTCCCGGATAATCGACCGTTTCCAGACTTATCAGCGACCCTGTATATATATATATATATATATATATATATATATATATATATATATATATATATATATATATATATATATATATATATATGTGTGTGTGTGTGTGTGTGTGTGTGTGTGTGTGTGTGTGTGTGTGTGTGTGTGTGTGTGTGTATCACACCGATAACTCAAAAAATAATGGGCCGATTTTAATAAAATTTGGCATGTACCTTCCTTTTGTAAATGGCCTTGACAAGCTTGTTAGTCAGGAAAATCGGACGAGGTTTTCCGGGAAAATTTTGAGTCTTCATTCGAAAAAAAATTTTATCTCAAAGAATAATAGACCGATTTTGATAGAATTTGGCATGTGCCTTACTTTTGTAAATGGCTTTAATAAGTTCGTTCATCAGAAAAATCGGACGAGGTTTTCCGGAATAATTTTCAGTTTTCATTTGAAAAAAAAATTTATCCTAAAAAATAAAAAATCTATGATAACCAAATTTGGTAGGTAGGTTTACGATATAAAAAGTAAACTATACACCAAAAATTTAGATTTCTATGTTACAAGGAAAAAAAAGTTATAATAAAATATTTTGTGCCAGATCATTTCTATGAAAATTCACTACCATAACGCACTTGCTGCGTCCAGGCTTTTAATCATATTAGTTTATTAACTTAAAAATATTCGTTTTATGGCACAAAATTGGCAGAATCAGGCATTTTTTTAACTCACCAGCTTCTATTGGAAATAATTTTTAAATACATTATTTTATAAAAATCTGTGTTCAATGGAACCTGCTTTTCGTGGCAAACCCGCCACTCTTTCACACACACACACATACACACACACACACCCACGCGCGCGCGCGCGCGCACGCACATTATACTTTGTGATTGATACAATTTATATTTTATATATATATATATATATATATATATATATATATATATATATATATATATATATATATATATATATATATATATATATATATCTGTTGAAACATAATCACAAAAAAAACGGAATTTGACGGAGTTCTACTTGAAAAAATCAAATAGATAATTAGCATTAGAAAACGTCGAATGCAACCCGGATCTTTTATTTACTAATTTAATTGTCTATTCCGATTCCTACTTTTTATCGGAGGGATTTGTTGAATAATTAATACTGGTAACATTGGTATTTATTCAACCTAGTATACATCTTGAAAATTGTTTCTCGTCCATGTTGTCGTGTACAAAGAATACGGCAACTAACATTCCTTATACGCTTGAACGCCTTCACTTTGATTACGTTTGCATTCTGCCACTAAGAAATAATTTATTCTTGTTTATCACTCACAATCCATAACCTTACCAAACATATTTTCTCCTTGGTTAAATAATATATAGAGTATTTTCTGCACTTAAACATATCAGAGGATTAGCTTCAGTGAATATCTGTAATTAATTTAGCGCTGGTTATACATATCTGATCTGGTATAAACTCTACAAATTTCATGTAAACATCGCTTTTCACTTCAACTAGAGCCTTGGCGGTTCAGTGGTAATAACGTGTGACTCTGAATGGAAAAGGTACTGGGTTCGCTTACCAGGGGCACCCACTTTTTGCCCACTTTTTGAGGACCTCCTGTAACATTAACATCAACTGAGGTTGTGTGGCATTGTATTTGAGGAAGTTGAATGTCTGCACGTTCCGCCCTTCGGAGAGGGCGTAAAGCCGTCGGTCCCGTGTCTATGGGATGTTGGAATACTTAAAAGATCCTTACCTTCCTTACAGAAAAGCAGGGGTTCGGTAAAATTTCCTAGTGAGGTGAAACTGCTCCCTGGCGTCGGTGATTGGCCATAGTCGCGGAAATAGACCGCTAAAGAAACACACACACACACACACACAGTTTAACGAAGTTACAGAAAAATATTATTACCTACTTGTGTCTTGTTGAGTTTGAGTGAATTTTTCTAGAAAAAAACTGCGTATAAAAACTTTAATGACTTTCGAAAATTTTCTTTAAATAAGGGCGAGCTAGGAACCCTAGAACCCATATCCAGTGTCATTTTAGTTTTCACATATTTCATGGTTTTAATTAAACTAGGTATACATACGCGTTCTTTTTGCAAATAGATGAGTTTGTTAGCAGGGAAAATCTGGCCAGTTTTTCCGAGAAAATTTCTAGTTTTCGAAAGAACAAACTTGTTTTGATGAAGTTTTGTTACGTATGAGTAGCCTTCGTAGAAGCTATACCACATTTTAAATTATAAGTTTAGTTTTCTGAAAAATTAATTAAGAAATGTATGAGATTGCACTTAAAATTGCAGGCTTTTTTTAGCTTTTTTCTGAGCTTTTTATTTAGTTTTACTAACAGATGAGATGATATGATTTTTACTTTGATTTGTGCAAATTTTGATAGAAACAAATTGTTAATAAGGAGATCGCTATTTTAAGGGCTTTATTTTTAATAACAAATAATTTATTTATTTTGGGAACGAAATTTTGGTAAAAAATGTTTTTGAATTTTTGTAGAACTTTAGCGAATTCTCGTAAAAATATGTTTAGCAACTTTTTGTAATGAAGTTTGTTTTTACTGAACTTTCTGAAAAAAATATTTAACAAACTTATGAGTACAACATTTTTTTGCCAAATTCGTAAACTTTTTTAGCAAAGTACACGAAAAGTATTGTTTGAGTAATGATTTTTTTTCAATGTTTTTACCGATTTTTCCTAAAAAAGTTGAACCTATATGATGGTCAATGGCACTCAAATTGATTCATTGGAAATACAAAAATGTATCTACGTATTTATATTTACGTTTGTGAAACTAAAGTAACACCAAAACTCTGTTAGAAAGTTGCAAGATAACAAAGTGGTCTTCATCTTTCACTCTTTATAGTGTGGAACAGTCAAATAGAATAAATTTAGCATCTCAGTCATTGTGCATATTTATTAAAAAATCCCAAAACACGTCAATATTAGATTAAAAAATGACACCCTGCAACGTGAAAACTTCACCCCTACATTCAACCCCCTTAGAAAGATATTTGCAATCTCAAGATTATTAAATAGGAAGTAGGGGCTTATGATACGTCATTTAAAAGATCTATTCATTCTCTAATTGAAAATGCTATCGTTTTAAAAGTTATTGCAAAAATTAAAAAAAGTAAACAAATTCATATGATTCACGAACTTCACTACAACAAACTAAAAAATTTATAACTAATCGTGTTTTATTCTCGACGATGAAAAAATAAAGGCCGTCAATTTTAATGTAGGAAATGTTGAAAATGCATGGTTTGAACGTCTTGGCAGCATCCTAATCCTTAATAAAAATGTCTTCTAACTTTAATCAACATCTGAGGCGTGACCGACCTAATCGCCATCGTTATTCTTATTTTTAAGTCGGTTAAATTGCGTGGTTTAGTTTTGTATGCCATACTTTTTACTCGTCCACATAAAGGAAATTATAATAGCGTAGATTGTGTAGATTGTTTAATGTGTCGTATAGGCCTTTGGCCTCGCAGCGCTGCGACCCCAAGGGTCTTCTGTGCATGCGGATTTTTCTTAATAGTTTCCCAAAAAGTTCAGACTTTTTATGTAGTCCAATATCTTCTTGGGGGATATTTTACCTATTTCCTGGGTGTTAGGGTCACCCCTCCCAGGTATTTGAGCCTTTTGCAGAACTGAGCCATGCAGTCGAATAGCAAGTGTTCTGTTGTTTCTGCTGCTTCATTGCAGTATCTGCAGTTTTCACCTTCATAAGATGATGTCTTGCCGAGGAGCGTCCTGTAAAAAGTCATGTGATTATTCTCAAGTCGTCCCTGTTCAATTCAAGAAACAGTGCAGACTTATCTCTTGATATGGTGATCAACCGTTTTGTCTGCCTTAAGCTGGCATTTTCCTTCAGTATGACAGCACTTGGTACCTCTCCCAAGTATCGAGTTTATTTCTACCATGACTTTTTTTGATGCCCTTTTTGCAAGGCTGCTTCCTCAATTCATTCAATGCCTTGACGTCCTCGTACCAACATTAAAGTTACTTTGTTGTTCGTAGCCTGTTGCTTTAAGGATTTTTTACATTCCCGGGTCAGTTTAGACTCGGTTTTGAAAGATTTTAGAGTCCTTAGTACTGCCTGACTGTCTGAGAGGATGTATATATCTATATTTCTGAGTCTTATTTGTATACACTCCTGTACACAGATATTTATAGTCAGCATTTTTGCTTGGAAGATGGTGGACGTTTTTTCTAGGGACTTAGCGAGTCTAATGTTGGGTCCTCTCATGCGCAGTCCTGCTTCTTCCATTTGTTTAGACCCGTCTGTATACCATAAAGATTAGTTCTTTGTCAGCCTTGCACTCTCTCTGTCCCATGTTTGGCGGTCATTTATGACCACGTCGAATGGAATTATGAAGTCCATTTTGGGTGGCATTCAGTCTGCTGGTTTGAATAATTTCCAGGATTTTCAAGTGGCGACCAAGTCTCCTGGTTTAAATTTGTCCGCTTGGAATAGTTTTAAGGCACTTAGTGCTGCTTCCCTCTTCAGGTCCAAATTGCCATTGTGGCGCTCGGAAGAGCTTTTTCCAAGTGTGTGTTCCAATTCAGCTTTTGGTCTAAGAATATCGGTAAGTATTTAACTTCATTTGAAAATTGTATCTGTGTTCCATTCAGAGTGGGAGCTTTTAAAGTTAGTTTCCTTCTGTTCGTAAATGGCACAAGAACTGCCTTATGAGGCTTGACATTAAGTCCTTGTGTCTCACACTAGTTCGTTACTATATTTAGGGCTGTTGGCACTAGGCTGGCTATTACAGCATCGTGCTTGGCCTTCGCTGTGATGACGATATGGTCTCCGTAGCTTTGGACTATAAATCCAGCTCCGCTCAACGTAGTCATAAGTTTATCAACAACGAGCAACCACCGCACAGGTGATAGCACTCCTCCTTGAGGACAACCTTTTGCCGTCGTCACTATTGCATTAGTTTCATTTGCGGCGGCTATGATAACACTACGTTTCAGCATTGACTCAACCCATTTTACAATGGGGAATTCCACTTCCCTCCGTTGTGGGGCCCGTTTGATGAATTGATATGAGGTGTTGTCACATGCAGCCTATATGCCAATGAGTGCGCTGAGGGCTACTTCTTTTGCTACACAAGTTTTTTTTTTCTATTCCCTCACTAGACAGTGTAGGGCGTCTAATTTGTATCTTCTTCCTGATAGGCGAATTGTTGTACATGTAAGATTGGGTGATCGTGCTGGCCATTCTAACGATCCTTGTCTCCATATCCACCGATTTGAAAGAAAAAAAATTAAGTCAAGGTACTGCTGAACATTGATTCGGTAATATGCAGGTGCTCTATCCTGCTGTAGTCATATCACATTCGCTGGAACTTGTGAGTTGGCTTGATCAGGATACAAGTTTGGCAAAGTTGCCACGACATTATTTTAGAGCAGCGCAAAATAATCATCTATGAAAAAGGGACCAATGACATTACAACTATTGCTGCCCAAACATTGAGCTTTTCAGGGTATTGCTTTCTCTCATCCAGTGTGGATTTGCTCTAGACCAGTAGTGACAATTTTGACAATTAGCATGGCCGTGAAGTGTAAAACTGCACTCATCAAAAAAAACAGGGTAGTTGGATAACATTGTTATCTAACATTTCCATCATTTGTTCACAAAAAGACGTTATTGTATCAAAATCGTCTTTCATGGACTCCTGAGTTTGTATCAATTTATAGGGATGGATTTTATTTTCTCTTAATATTCGAATAATCGATTAATGAATAACATCCAATGTTGTGTCTGCCTATCGACTCAAAGTATGTGGGTTTTTCTCAAACTTAAGCGTTACATCTAATTCGATTTCATTACCCGGTACATTAGAAGGTGTATTTGTATGTCTTACAGGTTCAAGCTCGCGAAATTGCTTTTCAATTTTACTAATTGTCTCTATATAGGCGGAAATCTGGAAATTTTTCTTGAAATGGGCAAGCACTTCCGATATGTTATCGTGCTTTATGTTCGTAACCAATCATCTATGTTATTTTATGCATTTCTGTTAAATAAACAATGTTTATGGATTGCAGTTAACTACTGGCAACTACTGTCATGCGGTTATAATCACACAGAAAGTTGCTAAGGCGTTTTAAACAAAACTAATATTGAGTGAAGATGGGAACCTGTGATGAGCACTGATAAGTACAATTTGGAGAACCCAATATAGTTTTTAGACCCGACGATCGTTTCGCTAATAAAGTTAGCGTCATCAAGGGGATGAACACTTAGTTTATTCATCCCCTTGATGACGCTAACTTTGTTAGCAAAATGATTGTCTGGTCTAAAAACTGTATTGTGATGAATTGGGTTCTCCAAATTGTGTTTAAAACTAACATTCCCAACTGTGAAAATGTTGATCATTTTTATGTCCTCGTTGTAAGTGATACCGTCCAAAAAGGATACTGAAATTGTTTCTGCTTACTTTCTAATCGCCAGGAATGAAACGCGATGAGTTATTAATTGTTATTGTGCTGTAGCGCAGTTTGTTTTTTTATTGTTAATTTTTGCAACAAATTTCAAAACCTTAGCATTATTGAATAGAGAATGAAAATATCTTTGAAATGAGTCATCACAAGCCCCTACGTCCTATTTGAAAATTTGGGGGTTACAACTGTCGCTCGAAGGGGGTAGAATGTAGGGGTAAAGTTTTTACGTTGTAGAATGTCATTGCTTGATCTAAAATTGACGTGTTTTAGTGAATTTTCTTAGAAAAAAAGCATTAATGGGGAGATACCGACTTTTGAATTTAAAAAAAATTCTTCAAATAAGTTCGAACTAGGACTCCTAGAACCCGTATCCGGGGTCAGTTTCAATTTTTATATGTTTATAAACGGACACAAACACACACACACACACACACACACACACACACACACACACACATATATATATATATATATATATATATATATATATATATATATATATATATATATATATATATATATATATATATATATATATATATTACACCGATAACTCAAAAAATAATGGTCCGATGTTGACAAAATTTGGCACGTACCTTCGTTTTGTAAATGGCTTGGATCAGTTCGTTATCCAGGAAAATCGAACCAGGTTTTCCGGGAAAATTTTTGATTTGCTTCCCGTAAAAAAAAAATCTCGAAAAATATAAAAGCTATGGTAACCAAATTTGCTACATAAGTTTACGATGTTAAAAGGAAACTATACACCAAAATTTATGTTTATATGTTACAAGAAAAAAAGTTATAAAAAGATATTTGATGCCAGATCATTTCTATGAAAATTCACTACCATAACGCACTTGCTGCGTACAGACTTTTGGGATTCTTTATAAATATGCACAATAATTTAGATACTGAATTTATTCCATTTGGCTGTTCCACCTGTATGTTCCTTTATTTAAAGGAGCTAATTTTTTGTAGACGTTGTTACTATATTTCATAGTGTGTGAAAACATTTTCAAGCACTGAGAAGAGAATTACCGTTAACGTACAACGTGTCGCTCTTCACTTATACAATTAAATTTATATGAGTAAATGTTGACTACAATTACGTCTTCCATTTGTGTTAATTTATAATGCCATTTTACTCTCGGAGGAATGTGTGAAAGGTGTTGGGTCTATTTGCCTTATAATTTTTACAGGATAACTTTAAAACAATCAACATAATTCTTTATAGCATCGCTTGTTATAAAAGTCTAAAAACATATATTAGGTCTTTTGTTTTAATCTTCAGGCGCCTTATAGTGAATTTTCTTAGAAAAACACACACACACACACACACACACACACACACACACACATATATATATATATATATATATATATATATATATATATATATATATATATATATATATATATATATATATATATATATAGTAGCAGCACTTTAACAGTCAATAGAACAGATCATTCCAAGACAAAAAGTTCATATAAACATAACCCCTAATTTGCTTCCTAACGGAGGTACAGGGTGCTAAAGTTTAATATTTTTGAACAATTTTTTACAATATCTTTGGAACGGAGTGAGATGTTTGCATGCAATTCCGTACACGTTCTATGTATAATTAGGTTATTATTCGTTGGTATTCTTGTCCCAAATGATATACTAGGTGTTACTTTTCCGGGTTCCGTAGACTATTTAAAATAATATAACTTCTTTCACGTGCGCCACTGACCTTTTATAATACCTCTTTCTGAAAGAACAATCTCTTAGAAATATTTTTAGTTCCCTGTAGTTTTATGCTATCTTGAGCGGTTATCGAAAAATTACTAGTTTTTTGAAGCAGTTATGTTTTTTTTAACTTCAACACCCCGTATCTCCCTTAGAAAGCTAATTAGATGTCATGTTTATATACATTTTTTTCTCAAAATGATCTGTTATATTTATTGTTAAAGTCCTACTACTAGTTCCTTAGGGAAATAAATATTTAAAAAAGGTAAAAAAATTCAACCCTCTGTATATATATATATATATATATATATATATATATATATATATATATATATATATATATATATATATATATATATATATATATATATATATATCGCACCGATAACTCTAAAAGTGATGGGCCGATTTCAATAAAATTTGGCATTACATTCCTTTTGTGGGTGGCTTGGTAAGTTTGTTTTTTCTTTCGAACAAAAGTTTTATCTCAAAAAATAAAACAGCTATGGTAACGAAATTTGGTATGTAAGTTTATGATATAAAAAGTAAACTAGACACTGAAATTTAAATTTTTTTGTTACAAGAAAAAAAGTTGCAAAAAAAGGTTTGGTGCCAGATCATTTCTATGAAAATTCACTACCACAACGCACTTGCTGTGTTCAGATTTTTTTGTTTTTCCTATGTAGAGTGTTGCAAATCTTTAAACGTGTAATATTTAATTTAAATTTTGAAAACTGACACTAATCTTCTGTCATTTGAGTGTTAAGAGAGCCCCGGAGCTTCAGTGGTAACGACGTGTGCCTCTGAACCGAAGGGTACCGGGTTCGATCCTAGGGTACTCCTTTCACTTTTTCAGTACATACTGTAACATTAACATGAACGGTGGTTGTGGCATTGTATTTGAGCAAGTTGAATGTCTGCACGTTACGCCCTTCGGTGGGGGCGTAAAGCCGGCGATCCTGTGTTCATGCGATATTGGGCACGTTAGAGTCCCTACCTACCTTATAGAAAGGCAGGGGCTCAGCAAAATTTCCGGGATAGTGAGGTGAAACTGCTCCCTGGTGTTGGTGATTGGCCATAGTCGCGGAAATAGACCGACGTTAAAGAAACAAAAAACACACAAAGAGTGTCAAGAAGCTAAGCTATTTTAGAACGGCCCAAAAATACGGGGGCAGATTATTATGGCCCTCCGCTTACCTACACAGCGTGGTCCAAAAATACACCGGGCAGCATTAGATAAAATGTATTTGTCAGTAAACTGGGTTTTATTTTTGAAGAAAAAATAAGTCCTCGACGAAATCACTGACAAAAGTAATACGTAGTGGGAAGTCACGAGGGAGAAGTGCTTGCTGTATGATGTGGCCTGATAAGTACACTTAGAAAACATAAATCACCATCACACATTTTTAAAGACCTGACCATCGTTTTGCTAACAAAGTTAGCGTCATCAGAGAATGAAAAACTCATCATCAGGTCTTTAAAAATGTGTTGTGGTGATTTAGGTTCTCCAAGTGTAGTTATTTAAAAAATTACCCTGTAAAATATTGGATACTTATTAAGAAACGCCATGTATGGAATATATTGTAAATAATTCTAAAAATCACTACACACTTATCCACCCCGTGTAACCGAAAAATTCGCCACACATTTTCGGCTGTAAAGTTTCTAAATTCTATTAATACATGTATCACAAGGCTAAAAATGAACCACGGCGGCTTTCCTGCAAATTTATATAAATATGATATGATTGATTTACCAAAACGTCCATGCGATAACACCTCATCTCAAATCTAATAAGATACGATTGAAAAGAATCATAAAATTCTCAAAAAAGGTCCTTTCGTTGCATCCCGATAAAACTAACCATTTTTGAGAAAAGCATTCTTAAAGATTAGCTGATTTCGATTGAATACGAAATCAGCTAATCCCATTTTCAATATTCATAGAGTGTGCTTTGAAAACATTATCGCTAAACTAGATCATGTGGCGTCAGTTTTGACAGATAATAGTCTGTTGTGGTTTTACTTGCGAAATAGTCCAGGTTTTTTATAAAATAAGATGAGTAATAATAATATTTTTTTTGGATCCTGTAACTCCGTTATTTTTGTTGTCAAAAAATGCTAGAGGAATTTGTAACACTAGTTTTGCGTATAGCATAACTCTCTGAATGTTTTGCTCGTCATTTCCGGACAGCTTTATATATATATATATATATATATATATATATATATATATATATATATATATATATATATATATATATATATATATATATATATATATATATATATAAGGAACAAGGTTAAGGGCAAGGCCGCAAGGAGACAATCGCATACACGTGTTTCACGCTTATTAGCTATCATCAGTACGGTATAGCCAGATGATAATGGGAACACTCTGGATGAAGAAGCAAAAATACACGGAGTCATAACAGGCAAACAGTGGACATTTGTAGCAACATTCGAATTGAGGGTCTTCCGAATGTTGCTGCAAATGTGCACAGGTTGCCTGTTGTGACTCCGTGTATTTTTGCTTCTTCATCCAGAGTGTTCCCATCATCACCTGGCTATACCGTACTGATGATATCTCATAAGCTTGAAATACGTGTATGCGGTTGTTTCCTTGCGGCCTTGACCTTAACCTTTCTCCTTGTATAGTATACACAAATGCTGTGTTAAAAATCCTGTTATAAATTATATATATATATATATATATATATATATATATATATATATATATATATATATATATATATATATATATATATATATATATATATATATATATATATAGGTATCTACAGACGGTCCGTAATGAATGGGCCATAGAGTATGTAGATTTTAGACTTGAGAATAATACGACTCCGCCAAATATGCCTTAGTAGAATGTTGCTCGTTTAAGAGACTCATTGTCTTAAATAGCGTTTTAAGTTTGCGATTTATTCCATAGTTTGAACAGATTTTAAGAAAATGTTGTGAACAATCGGAATAGGAGGGTATATCCTGGGATATCCGAATATAAAATTAGTTTTTGGATTGGTTGTAGAGGACGCTAGTTACAGAATGTCAAATACAAATTGTTTATCATAACTTTTATAAGCAGAACGATTTTGAATGAAAATGCAGATAACATTTTTGAATGAAAATGCAGATAAACTCATTATTTTTAAGGAACAAGCGTATACTTGTTTCATATCGATAAAACAGGCCAGTGTCGAGATATTCGCACTTTAATCATTCAATGCACATGAGCTGTCTGATCAGTGCCAATATGACTTCCTTACTAACCCAAGTATACTTTGACTTAAGTAACAGACGCTAACGCTGTTAAATTAAACAGTGTGACTTGCCTTGGCAGCTAACGTCAACAGTTGCAGAAAACATTATTTGTTAGTTACTTTTACGTTATAAAAGTCTTCAAAATGCCGAGGCATAACGCATTTACAAACTTTGAAGAAAAATGTGGGAATGGTCTGACGACGCACCCATATAACACGACAACACACACAAACATACTTTGAAATGCGGGATATGGTTTGTGTATATGCTTAAGTAGATTATAATGGCGGTTATGCAGCCATAAGAAATTTCGAACTGTACCCAAACCGCAGGCAGCCACATCATAAAATTTTTCGATAGCTTTTTATCCGATTCGGGGAAACGGGTGAATTTCATCCTAAGCATAGAATCGGTCGTCCAAAGATGGTAACTATTCAGCAGTAAGAAGATGTTCTAGTGCGTGTAGCAAAGAATCTGGAAATAAGCACGTGGCGTTCCGTGCAGCAACAGGGGTTAATAAAAAGCCTGGACGCAGCAAGTGCGTTATGGTAGTGAATTTTCATAGAAATGATCTGGCACAAAATATTTTATAACTTTTTTTTCTTGTAACATAGAAATCTAAATTTTGGTATATAGTTTGCTTTTTATATCGTAAACCTACCTACCAAATTTGGTTATCATAGATTTTTTTATTTTTTAAGATAAAAAATTTTTTCAAATAAAAAATTTTTCCCGGAAAACCTCATCCGATTTTTTTGATTAACGAACTTGTCAAAGCCTTTTACAAACGGAAGGTACGTGCCAAATTTTATCAAAATCGGCGTATTATTCTTTGAGATAAAATTTTTTTTCGAATGAAAACTCAACATTTTCCCGGAAAACCTCGTCTGATTTTCCTGACTAACAAACTTGTCAAAGCTATTTACAAAAGAAAGGTACACGCCAAATTTTATTTAAATCGGCTAATTGCTTTTTGAGATAATAATTTTTTTCGAATGAAAACTCAAAATTTTCCCGGAAAACCTCGTCCGATTTTCCTGACTAACGAACTTATCCAAGCTATTTACAAAAGAAAAGTACATGCCAAATTTTATCAAAATCGGCCTATTATTTTTTGAGTTATCGGTGTGATACATACATATATATATATATATATATATATATATATATATATATATATATATATATATATATATATATATATATATATATATATATATATATATATATATATATATATATATATATATATATATATAAACATATAAAAATTGAAAACTACAAGCCTCAAAATTCTTCATGATGAAGGACTTTATCCGTACTATTCCAGCCCCGTCCACAATTTGTCGCCTAATGACCTATCTGCAAGATTTAAGTTTTGCAACCTTTTAAAAACTCTGGACGCAGCAAGTGCGTTATGGTAGTGAATTTTCATAAAACTATTTTTTAATAGCAATAATGTGTATTTTTTTAAGAAAGCAGGCATCAAATTTGGTTACCAGTATAATCTATATAGTAATAAAAACAATGTGCCACGTTTCATCAAAATAACTTTATTGCTTGAATATGTACAAAAATTTCCGAAAGTAAACTTAAAGTGTTCCCGAAAAAACTCGTTACTTGGTCAACCTTATAGGTTAATAGCAAATTGAGCTATTCAAATATTAAGCATTTGATCAAAATTCGCTACCATAACGCACTTACTGCGTCCAGAATATTTTTTTTCTTACAAACATGCATTCTATTTCGATGGAAAATGCAAAAATGCAATAACATAAGGCGTGTTTGATTTAAAAAAAATAATCTCGGGACGCAGCAAGTGCGTTATGGTAGTGAATTTTCATAAAACTATTTTTTAATAGCAATAATGTGTGTTTTTTTAAGAAAGCAGGCATCAAATTTGGTTACCAGTATAATCTATATAGTAAAAACAATGTGCCATGTTTCATCAAAATAACTTTATTGTTTGAAAATGTAGAAAAATTTCCAAAAGTAAACTTAAAGTGTTCCCGAAAAAACTCGTTTTTTGGTCAACCTTATTGGTTAATAGCAAATTGAGCTATTCAAATATTAAGCATTTGATCAAAATTCGCTACCATAACGCACTTACTGCGTCCAGAATTTTTGTTCTTACAAACATGCATTATATTTCGATGGAAAATGCAAAAATGCAATAACATAAGGCGTGTTTGATTTAAAAAAAAAGTAAATTTGTATCACCAACGACTTATGGGCCACCCTGTGATTGTAGAAATAATTTTTTAAGATGTAGCTTAAGACACCCTATAATTAATATATACAATTTTTTTTTCATTTCTGGTATAATAACAGATATAATTGAGCTTTATTGATTTTTTTTACGAAAATTCTACAAAAATTATATACTATTAACGATAAACTCTATAGCTAAGACTACTGCCAAGCGTCAGAGAAAGGGTCTATTTGAAATAAATTTTCTGGAAATATTTTATTAAAATGAAGGACAATGACGGTTGAAACTAAGACTTCAGGGTTTGTAAAACATTCTTCTTGAGACATTTTATTTCCATAGCCCGTATTAGATTCAAGTTCTTTTCCTAAATGTTGCCAATTTTGACGTTTAAATCGCAACTTTGACGTTTTGTGAAAAAACCCCAATTTATTTTTGTTTAAATGCCTATAACTTTTTTTGTCTTTTGACCTACAGAGCTAAATTTTGGAAGGTAACTTGCTTATAATGATATAAACCCACGTATAAAATTTGGTTGCCTTTACTTTGTTAATTTTGGAGATATAAATTTTTTTCGAAAGAAACCAAAAATTTTCCGGGAAAACCTCGTCGAATTTTCCTGGATAACGAACATATCCAAGCCACTTGCAAAAGGAAGGTACTCACCAATTTTGACGTTTAAAATCGCGATCTTGACGTTTTGAGGAGAACCCAAATTTATTTTTCTTTGAATGCCTGTAACTTTTTTGTCATTTAACCTACGGAGCTAAATTTTGGTAGGTGACTTGCCTCTAATGATATAAACCCGCGTATGAAATTGCCCTTACTTTGTTAATTTTGGAGATATAAATTTTTTTCGATTTTTTCGAAAGAAAACACAAAATTTTCCGGGAAAACCTCGGCGGATTTTCCTGGCTAACGAACTTATCCAAGCGACTTGCGAAAGGAAGGTATGTGCCAAATTTTATCAAAATCGGTCCATTATTTTTTAAGTTATAGGTGTGACACATAAATATATATATATATATATATATATATATATATATATATATATATATATATATATATATATATATATATATATATATATATATATATATATATAAAAACATATAAAGTCTGAAACTGACCTCGGATTTGGGTTCCGGGGGTCCTAAATAGCGCTCATTTGAAGAAATTTTTTCAAAATTCGAAAGTCGAGATCTCCTCATTAGTGAATTTTTTTTAAGAAAATTCACTAATAGAAAAACAAGGTAATGAAGTTGCATTTTTAAACAAGGTTCTGTTTACGGACGAGGCCACCTTTACAAGGCGTGGTGTTATCAATTGAAAAAACCAAAACACTTGGGAACAAGAAAACTCGCACTTAATTAAATAAAGTATTTTAAGCATTGATTTTCCATAGATATTGGATGTGGCGTTAACGATAATTTGAGAGTTGTCCCATGTTAAGTGCCAACGCTACTTAATTGTGAAGATTATTTGCAGTTTTTGCGAAACAATTTGTCAGGTGAGTTAAATGATGTTCCCCTAGATATTAGGCAAAACATGTGGTATATGCATGATGGCGCAATCGCACATTACACTCTACTAGTTCGAAATTTTTTAAACGAAAGTTTTCCACACAGATGGTAAGGTCGTGGCAGCGAATTTCCTTGGCCACCTCGTAACCACGACCTTAATCCCTTAGATTTTTACTTTTGGGGCAATTTGAAGGATTTAGTTTATAAGGAAGAAATTGTAGGGCACAGGATCTTGTACAAAAAAAAAAGAAGTCGTTAAGTGAGACGTTATCTACATAGGGCAATAACAAAATGTATTGATGTTAATGGTGGACATTTCTCACATTTATTAAAATAGTTGTTACTGATAATGGTATTCTATTGTTGTAAATTTCTTATTTGTTAGTTAAAATTTATCTGTAATAATATTGCCTTTTTTGATGGTCAACAAATCATTTTCTATTCAAGCAAGGCTTATTCTCAGAAAATAAACTAAACAAATACAGTCTTTTTCACCTATTCGTGCGGCGATCGGGGATACACTATATATATATATATATATATATATATATATATATATATATATATATATATATATATATATATATATATATATATATATATATATATATATATATATATATATATATATATATATATATATATATATATATATATATATATATATATATATATATATATATATATATATATATATATATATATATATATATATATATATATATATATATATATATATATATATATATATATATATATATATATATTATATATTATATATATATATATATGAGCTGCGCTTGACAAAACTATGCGGTTAATTCACGGAAACAGAACACTTTAAGAATGATATTTAGAAATCATTAGTTATTATAAAACAACCTTAAGAGAATGGAACCAGATAGTACATCTGGTCAAACTAGATGGCGAACTGGTCTACAATCAACAGTCACGCGATAGACTCAAGTAAACTACTGCAAACGTTTGAGAGAAAACACATATCTATATCAATTGGCACCTATTATCGTTATTGTCATGGTACATAACGTTTTCTCTAGAAAGGGGAGAAGTCTAATGACTGTAGAAGTCTGACGACTTCTTCTCATAAACTATAATAAAATAAAATACTTACGTCTATCGATACTCGATACCAATTCTACTTTTGATCTGGGAATCTCGGGTTTCCGCATGCACAGTGAGTTGCCGCGATAATTCGAAATTATGTGCAGGACTTTACCTTATTGTAAATAATATTAATATTACATGTTTGAAACGCTTGTTAGATGTTATTAAGGAACATCCGGTATAAAAATAGATTAAGTAAACTACGACGGATACGATTGATGACACCAATAATGTGACTGTAAGTTTATACTTAAAATGGTTTCAATTTTAGTATACAACTCGCCCCCTACAAATCAATATATATTATATAGATTTTGTTGCGTTTCAAATTAAATTTGAAATGTGTAGATTACGCGCCCTGTTAAATGCTGGCACCACTGGAGGCAGAAAGCAGAACATGCGCAGAGGAAATTTCATCATCAAGTGTTTGATTGAACGTTCGAGACAAAAAAAACATCGAGGCTAATGGTGTCAACATTATTGTTCTAACCTATGTATTATTGTACACATTGTTCTTTCTTAGTTAAAATCTGTATTTAACAGAATAAATGTTTATAGTAAAAGTAACTGGCTACACAAGTTTTTGGTCCAATCGTGCCGGATTACTCAAACAGTAATTCAAACACAAGTTACCAGCAGTACAGTTCAAGAATCCATATGCTTTAATCGAATTTCCAATAAAATCGAACCGCAAATCAACAAAGATACAATCCACTTCAAGATAACAATTATTAAACATCCAGGATTTGAAAGCGTATTCTCTGAAGCAAGAGATAATATTAAATTCTTCAAATTTGAATAACTCAATTTTCTATTAACTTAAAAAGTTTAATTTTGGCATGTAGTAAGGTCCTTCCTAAGGCAATATAACCACCAAATTTAATTAAAATAACTTTGTAATTTTCGGAGAAAAAAGTTTTTTTCCAAAGAAAATTCAAAATTTGAATAACTCAATTTTCTATAAACTTAGGCCCCTCCCATGGCAACATATCCATTAAATTTCATTAAAAAACAGCTTTGTAATTTTCGGAGTAAAATTTTTTTTTCGAAAGGAAACTCAAAATTTTCCTGGAAAACCCCGACCGATTTTCCTGGCTAACGAACTTATCCAAGCCATTAATAAAAGAAAGGCACTTGCCGATTTTAATCGAAATCGGTTAATTATTTATTAAGTTAACGGATGGATACATATATATATATATATATATATATATATATATATATATATATATATATATATATATATATATATATATATATATATATATAAACATATAAAAATTGAAACTGACCCCGGATATGGGTTCTAGGGGTCCTAGTTCGCGCTGATTTGAAAAAATTTTTGCAAGTCTCACCATCGATACCTCTCTATTAGTGAATTTTTTTAATAAAAATTTACTAAAAATGCCAGGCAGTCGCGTCAACTAGATGCTTACATATATATATATATATATATATATATATATATATATATATATATATATATATATATATATATATATATATATATATATATATATATATATATATATATATATGGCTAGAAATTTGAACAAAAATCTTTTGAGGAATAGTAGTAGTAGTAGTAGGTCCGGTTGTATGTAGTCCATTGTTCGAACTGCTATCTTAATAACCACTGTATCCTTCTTAGAAGGAATATTTGATAACGACGTACATTATAACAAAGGCAAGTATGCAGTTTTAATTACAGGGATATACGACTCAGCAGTGGGGGTCTGTCTGTATACCTTCCTAGAGGACGCTGTTCGCAACTGCTTGGCAACTAGCATATAAATAGTGGTTCTGGTCTTTATTCTCTTAGTTTATTCATCCCTCTGATGACGCTAACTTTGTTAGCGAAACAATCGTCAGGTCTAAAAACTGTATTCTGATGAATTGGGTTCTCCAGATTGTACTGAGCTAATTTTATATTCGGATTTCCCACCATCTAGATCCTATTATTCCGAGTTTTCACATTTAAAAAAAACTGTCCAAATTATGGAATAAATCTCAAACTTAAAACCAATATTTAACACCCTGTATCTTTTAAACCGGCAACATTTTACTGAAGCATATTTGCCGATCCGTTTTATTTTCAAGGCTAGAATCTACAGTTACTCTACGGCCCATTCATTACGAACCAGCCTGTGTATATGTATTAGTTTATTTTCTGTAACAAATCATACATCGTGTGAATACAAGTAAGCAGACGGTTATGATAGTATGAAACACAATTTAAATAATAATAGTCGGAATACATCACATGCCAAAATATCTGCTGCAACATTCGCCCTAAATGTTTGCTTCGCCCTCTCCTCCCTCACACAAATATTTATTTATTTAATATTATAGTGTAAATAAGAAATAACGGGGTAACATTATGTTATTACAAACATGAATTAAATAATCCCAGTTAGCTTAATTTAATTTAATTTGAAGGAAAAGGGCCTTTTTCAGGTCGGAAGTTTGTAATAAATAATGCACAGTAGCATTACGCATATCATGATTAAACGAGTATAGGTACCGCCCTCTTGTCTACTGTATTCTACAAGTTTTATAGTCGAAAAGCATCTAGGCTGTTTAAGTTGGTGTTATAAAACTTGGCATGATGTCATCAGTAGCCAACATCTCTGTGTACTTCCCACAAGAAAGACATTACCTTCTTGTCAGTTCACAGACAAAATATGTCACGAATCTTATGAAGTATGTTTTCCTGCCTCTCTAAAGTAAACTATAGTAACTGCCCATGACTTTGTAGTCTGCATCTCAAACAGTAAAATGAACCGACGTTATGACTAACATTTATTACTATATTAAGCATTGCTATTTAATTGGTATATTATAATATAAAAATAAAAAAATATAATGTTAGCATTTATAAAGCTTCCTGCATAATCTAATTAGCTACGGCTGAAAATAAGTACCTTTAAACATAATAAAAAAATGAAAGAAAACAATTTGTCTAATGAACCGACTTCAAAAAAGGAGGAGATTCTTATGTTCGTCTGTATGTATTTTGTTTATGTATGTTCACCGATATTTTCGTCAATTGTGAACCAATTTTTAAACATCTTTTTTTGTTTGAAAGCGTATACTCTAGGGGTGGTCCAATTTTACCAAGTTAGGATCTGATGATGGGATCTCAGGGAAATCGAGGGAAATCCTCAAAGAAAATAATTTTTATGTATGTTCACCGATATTTACGTCAATTGAGAACCAATTTAAAAAATCTTTTTTGTTTTTGTTTGAATGGGGATTCTCCTAAGATGGTCACATTTTCACCAAGTCAGGATCTAATGATGGAATATCAGCGAGGGAAATCCTCGTTCTACTGGAATACGGCTCTTTCGTTATATTATACTGATATCGTACTTACTACGTACGTATATTTACGCTCAAAATAAAAATAAACAAACTTAAAACAAAATAAGCCTACTTCAAAATAGGCACTAAAAAGCGAAAAATAACTGGATTACAGGTTTGATTCAAAAGGCAAAAATTAATTTAAATAAAACATTATTATATGCGCCACCTACTTATCTGTTTGAAGTCGGTACCAAGCCCGAAACAAAATAATACTAAGCAATGTAAACAGCTCAATTAATAACGGAATATTTTTTTCTTTTACGTCCGTCTATTTCTGCGACTATGGCCAATCACCGACACCAGGGAACAGTTTTGCCCCATGTCCTGGAAATTTTGCCTAACCCCTGTCTTTCTGTAAGGAGGGTAGGAATTTTTAATGTGCCCAACATCACATGGGCACGGGACCGACGGATTTACGCCCTCTCCGAGAGCGGAAGGAGCGGACATCAACTTGCTCAAATACAATGCCACAACCTCGGTTGATGTTAAATAACGCATTATAATTCCAATGAAATAACTAAATATGTTGTTAATGATGAAATACCAACCCACGCTTACGCGTTCCGTTGCATGCGCAGGAAAACTTGCGATGTGGCGGCAGTGGACCTAGCCTATCTACCTCCCACCTAATTGGCTTCGCACCGACTTTAAACACATAAGTAAGTAGCACATATAATAATATTTCATTTAAATTAATTTTTGTCTCTTGAATTAAACCTGTAAGCCAGATATTTTTCGCTTTTTAGCGCCTATTTTGAAGTCAGTTTTTTCTTTCTTTTTTTTTTATATGAGAGTTAAGGTAATATGGATCAAGTAGATCCGGAGAATTATCATGTATAATATATTATTTTGTTCTTAATGCTGGTCTCTATCCGCGACAATACTCCATCATCGCAGGAGTTTCACTCTAAGAACCTGGAAATTTCACCAAACGCCTGTCTATTGTAAGGACGTTTGGATCTTTTACGTGCCCAATGCAGTATATATAGGCGTCGGCAATGAAAAGTCACAAAATCTTTTTACGACTCCAACCCACTTTGAAATGGAACTACCCTCAAAAAAAAAAAAATTGAAAGTGGGGTGTGTGTAAAATACCGTTTCAGCCTATTTAGTGTTAGTATATTATTGTAATTCTCACAAACCTTGAGAAAATTTCATATTGTAATTACATCTAGAACTTATTACTTCTTACCAGTACAAAGTATTGATTTGAGTTCATACACAAAGTCTATTAAAAAAATTATCAGAAAATATATCAAACAAATAACTACCTTGCATTTGTTTTAATTTTTCTTACTCTTACCATGTCTCACAGTTGACCATTCTGCACGAAAGTCGGTATGAATTTTTTACCTTTGTAAAAATTAGCTTAAGGTTACTTGATTCTTAATAAGCACACTTGGAGAACCCAAATCACCACAAAACAATTTAAAAAATCTGATGATCGTTTCACTAACCAGGTTAGCGTCATCAGCTATGATGACTAGTGATTAATAATTCTAAATATCTCATATCCACGACCTATTTATATTCTTCTGCAGGTTGCCGATCACTTACGATCTAGGGAGGTTCAACGACACAAAAATGAACATATTTCGTTTGGCGGAAATATCTGAATTCTTTTATCATCTGTCGGACGTGCTTCTGCCGGTATTTTTTCTAAAGTAATCTATCAGTAGACTAGCCATAGGTGGCGGAGCCAGATTCATACACTTTTTATTATTACTATATTCAGCAATATATATGTATATATATATATATATATATATATATATATATATATATATATATATATATATATATATATATATATATATATATATACTTTTGATGACGTTTAGCTGTCCTAGTTGTCTAACATTTTTTATTAATTTTAGATTCTCCTCATTTACAGGGTGATTATTATCACAAATATATCGGACAACGGAAGATCTATCTATAGTACTGTATCTTAATTATGCTAAATGTTCTTTGAATCTAATTTCAATCTTTACAACGTATTTAATAAATTCCGACATATTGGCCGTACCATCCTTGTCTTTTTGGGTTACCCAGCAGATTTATTAAAGTATTAAGCAGACTACCGATACTGGGATACAGAAAATTCCAGGTGGATGTTGAAGGTACAAACTTGGCATGCATTAAAAACAAATGTTTGGTTTGCGATCATACGTCCTTACTTTTTTTACCAGACGCTAACAGGCGAAAGGTATTTGATTTTTTTCATATAGCCTTAATACCCAGACAAAGCACAATCTGACCTTCTAGAGAAGCACCTTTTTTCCTGTAGGATGAAGCACCTCCAAACAATGCATCCATCTTAGCTTACGTATATTAAGTGTAAGTTAGAAGAAGAGGATCTATAAAGTGGCCACCGAAAACTCCAGATGTCACCCCTATGGATTTTTAGGAATATATATATATATATATATATATATATATATATATATATATATATATATATATATATATATATATATAATACAAAGGACAAAAAGATGCCAAACAACTTAGACTATCTTAAAAAAACAACTCAATAAGAAACAGCTGCTATACGTCCAGAAGTTATTAATAATGTGCTACAAGAATTTGTCGATCGCTTGGATTCTGTCAAAAACAAATCTAGATGATTTCCAGCATATATTTCAGCACTTTTTAAATATGCTTAATAAACTTAATTGTCATTTAATTTATTAATTTAGAAGCTGGAAGAAAAGACATACTATGGATAAAACTCTCTCTCAGGGCTGCAACTAAATTCATCTGTTGCATTTACCGCTTACCTTCTGACAACAACTTTGTACAGCTCTTTGACTGCCTTTCTGAAAAAACCGACCATCTGATTTCTGAATATCCTTCCTCCGAGGTCACTATTCTTGGTGACTTCAATGTCCATAATAAGGAATGGCTAGGATCTTCAAAAACCGATCCACAAGAGAGAGCAGCGGAGGCCTTTGCAGTCAGTAATTATTTAGCTAATATGGTTCAGCAACCTACTTACTTTCCTCGCATCCTGCTATAAGATATCAGTCACCGCCCCACTTGGTCGCTCAGACCACGGCATGGTCACTGCTTCCTGCGCAGTGCAACCCGAGGTCACACAGTCATGACACCCACGTATCGTTTGGCACTACAACTCCGCAAACTAGCGGGGTTGACTTTCAACTCCTTACTTTGAATAGGGAAGACAGGTCGAATGGCACTTTTTTGAAGAGCTCTTTTGATTCTCGATTCAAAGCTTCAATTTTAAAATCCACCGATTAGTTGTTTGGATATTTGGCTTTAAAACATAAGCTGCAATTTTACAATCTATCGATTAGTTTCTAAGATTTTTGCCTTCAAAACTTCAAAATAAAGCGTCTGAAATAATAGTATCAATTTTATGTTTAAGGCTCCAATTACAATTAGATCGTCTTAAATCGCAACTACGGGTATTTTTTAGGATGTGTAGCTCCACTCATGTTGCATTCCAGTTGTTATTTACTGTAAAAAAAAGAGATTTGGGTGTTTTGGAAAAAATAAATCAGAAATATTAACTTTAACTAGCTGACCCAACGAAATTTTTCCTGTCCAAATTTCAATATTTCAAACGACATTTGCGTACGTAGCGAAATAAATCTGATAAAAAAGCACTTTCAGTTATTTTCGAATTTAGAATTTTACGGGCAACTTTTCCATTTTTTCTTTCCGTAAAAACCTCATTCGAGCTATTACGAACATTTTAAAAATAAAATTAGCCAAATCAGTGCAGCCGTTCTCAAGTGATACGCTTGCCAACGAACAGCATTTAATTTTTATTTATATTGATTTAATAATTGCCCAAAAAGGCCACTGGTAGCTTCCATACAATACTACAGTTTATGACCAAATCCTCTCCTTTTCCAACATCTGCAGGGTTATTCTGTAAAATTCAGTAGTTATTCTCTCCCTCAACATGGCAAAAAATTACTAAAAACATACCTTCAGATTATCATGATTTTTTGTGAATTTTCTTTAAAAAAAATTGGGAGACTTATGAATTTCGAAAAAAATGTGCGCGAACGGGCATAGTCCAGGAACACATATCCGGTGTCAGTATT
The DNA here is from genome assembly GCA_964006375.1 of Tillus elongatus. Classification (NCBI taxonomy): domain Eukaryota; kingdom Metazoa; phylum Arthropoda; class Insecta; order Coleoptera; family Cleridae; genus Tillus; species Tillus elongatus. The sequence goes on along the minus strand of OZ023269.1, from coordinate 86,939,643 downwards.
GATCTCTCTCTCTTATATATATATATATATATATATATATATATATATATATATATATATATATATATATATATATATATATATATATATATATATATATATATATATATATTTAACGACGAGTCAAGGGACCAGCAATAATATCTCGTACAAATCGGACTCCTACCCTATAACCCTTTCGATCAATATTGAAAGTCAACTGTTACTGCCTAGTTTGAATGAACAATTTTATTCGCGCAATAAAAAATCACATCACTGTCTATACTGTGCATTATTACTTAATCTAACTTTATACACATCATAAAAAGTAGTCTGCGATTTTCTTTCATACTGTCGATTTTGCTTGTTCCTTCTTTTCCAAAAACTTTTGTATGGGAGTTAATAAACGTAGCTCATTCTCTGAAAGTTGACACTGATTATTTTCCATGTTCTCAATTATTTTTGTGACGAGTTGTCTCCTGCACTTACATTTCAGAGAGTTGATAATTCTCTGATCTAAAGGTTGCAATACAGATGTGGTATTTGGTGGCAGAACAACTAGTTTGATGGTATTCAAACTCGTTAATTGTGTATGTGCCACACAATTATCCACCATAAGCAAAAATTGTTCTATTTTTTCTTTCCAGTTCTCTATCCCATTCTTCTACTTTAGTTTTAAAAATATCGCCAGTCACCTATACTTTTTACTGGCAACATATCTCACTGACAAACTCTTTACACTTTTAAAAGATCTTAGTTTTTGTGCTTTGCCGGTAACCAATAGTATTCGAAACTCAGAACCATCATAATTTACACAAACTTGTACAATCAGTCGCTCTTTGGATAATTTCCCACCAACACATTTTTCGTTTTGAATTTTAGCGTTTTGTCCGGCAACATTTTGTAAAAAAGTCCTGTCTAGGAGTGTGCATGGAAGACATCACATGCCTGTTATTCCTCGGATATTTCTGAGAAGTTATTTTGGAGCCAATCAGGTGTGACTATCTTATTTACAAATGTCTCTTTCCCAGAAACTTTTCCTGAATTAATATAATGTCTTTGTTTAAAACGAGAAATCCAACTTGTAAGACAACTTGCCTACAAACATCACTTTTTTTCGGTCCCGTTTTCACTTGTTTGAATATCGACATTTTCTCGTCAATGGTAAGGCGTTTTCTTCTAATACCTGATGCCGACATTGTGTAAACAAGACTCTATTCACCTGCCTCAAACACGCTGGGATCGAAAACTAATCGAAATAAGCCGGAAGTTTTAAAATTTAAGCAGAAAAACAAAAAGCCACACAAATGTACAGTTGTAACGAACCAACGAACGTTGATTTCAAGTGGTAAGAGGGACTCTATCATTGTCTGAGTGAAAGAACCCCTAAATATTTTATATTGTGTTGTGTACAGTAAAATTTATTACCGCTTATTGTCTTGTCTCAATCAAAAAACATGTGCGTCTAGCCCTAGCGTGCCAGAATGGTTTTTTTCCTTCCCAGGGCTTGTCCGCGTCTTTGCCGCCCCGATAGCACTGCAGCCTTTGGCTTATTGTGCATGCCCTTAGCTTTTTCTACTTCACCCATTCCAAAATCACTATGCCTTGAACTAGTCTGCACAGCGATTGGTTGGGTGAAGTTTTGTATTGCTCTGTCTCCGGTCTAGACTGACCATAGATCAGTTGTCTTTTGCGGTCCAGAGCTTTCTAGAGCACTCGCACAAAATGTGCTGGGTAGATTCCTCCCCCTCGCCGCAGAGTCTGCATGCAAGGTCCCCTTCGACGGAGTGGTCATACTCTTCGGTAGAGCGGCAACGAAATTCACAGAAAGACGAAGCCCCCTTGTTTACTTTCGCACATCTGTGTATTCCAATAAAACCGAAGTCGCCTGAAAAGCGGTCTCGCTAAGTCAGAAACAAGTTAGTTAAATCTGCTACTCGTAAAACCCGGACCCTACTGTATATATATATATATATATATATATATATATATATATATATATATATATATATATATATATGTATATATATATATATATATATATATATATATATATATATATATATATATCACACCGATAACTCAAAAAATAATGAAATAATGGGCCGATTTTAATCAAATTTGGTATGTACCTTCCTTTTACAAGTAACTTGGATAATTTAGTTATCCAGGAAAATATGCCTCGTTTTTTCCCGGAAAATTTTTTGTTTCTTTCGAAAAATTCTTATATGTCCGCCAATAACAAAGTTATGGCAACCAAATTCGGTACGCGGGTTTATGTTATATAAAGTTCACTAGGTACCAAAACATAAACATCACTTTAATTTTTGGCTGCATGGTTTTTATTAAAAATGCAAGCAGCCGCTCTACTACACCGATTGTTTAGATAATAAAGTGACACAATTTTAACGTGCTCTGGAATAGGGTAGGTCATTTCCGTACTCAATTAATGTCAATTGAACAGCACTTTAAAACAAATGTAGGAAAAATAATTAATGAAACAATCCATTTTGGTATTTAAATTAAAAGAAAACATGATAAAAAATTATTAAAAACCTTCCTTCGGATTCATCATCATTTTTAGTGAACTTTCGTAAAAAAAAATACCATTGAGGAGACCCCGACTTTTGAATTTTGAAAAAATTTCTTGACTCAAAAATAATGTGCCGATTTTAATCAAATTTGGTAAATTATTTTAGTTTTATTTGGTTTGTTATTTCCGGAGATATAAAAATTTTCCTAAAGAAAACACAAAGTTTTTCGCGGAAAACCGGACCAATTTTCCAAGATAACGAACATATCCAAGCCACTTGCTAAAGGAAGGTACTCACTAAATTTGATTAAAATCGGACCATTATGTCTTGAGTTATCGGTGTGATACATCGCGATCTCCTCACTAGTGTTTTTTTAAAAGAAAATTCACTAAAAAAAGGTGAAAACATGGCATTCCATAAACATAAACATATAACTGAACAATAATTTGTATGTGTTTTTAGGGACGCAATAAAGAATATATTTAGAAGGATTTTACATTTCCAAAAGTATGAAGTATTTTGTGTATTTTCTAGATATTTTGAATTCATTAACAAACAATTTTTACCGCTGAAAGATAAAGGACAAATATGATACAAGACTTTAATTAATAAGCTGAAACAATAATCGACAAATGAATGGAACGTGTACGAGAGACACTGAAAAGAGTGTATGTCTGTATCAGACAATCTAGATCCGATCTACGACCATAAAGTACTACTACGTGCATAGCCTGACAGGCCCGACTTCTATACTTCTTAGGACTAGCCATTCTGAAACTTAAAATTTTACAGGGCCGGATTGATTACAAATTCTTAAATAACAACAACCTTGTTGGTTACACAATCAACAGAAGCATAAACATTGTTGCATTAGAAAAAACATTGTATTAATGTAATATAATCTCAACGTCAATAATAAAACAAAAAACGAAATAACATAATGTAAATTGAATTTAAAATTCTGTACGCCATAACTAGAAATTTGTCCGAGAAATTTAAGTTTTTTTTGCTAGAGTCAAAAGGTATGAATCATGTGGTTGTCATATTGGGGAAAATTGCATAAACGATTAGAAATATAGTATTAACCCAGATGTTACTACCCTTCTTTTTAAAGGCAATTTAATTACAGAATGATTCTGCGCAGTTGAGCTATTCAATATATGTCTTTGTGGTAGTAAATTACTAAATAGCAGAACAGTTGGGATTTAGTTGAAAATTGTACTCATTTCAGTTTTTTCGAGTGTTTATGCAGCATTTGTGCAGTGTATTGTTGTAACAATGGACATGTCTGGATGCAGGTAAGCTTTTTTGTATCATATACTACATATGCACACTTTTGTTACATAGCAATGGTTAGTTTAGAAGCTCATTTATGTCATACTTTCTATTACAGAACTTAATAGGTTATGAAGCAGTTGTCAAGCAACAACAAACTACGCTGTTCTTTTAAAAAGAGGGCAGCAAAATACACTGCTGTATTATAAAAAAAGTCTTATTTATTTCAGAAGACCAATGAAATTGCATGAGCTGTTAGATAAACTGGAACACCCTGATAGAATACCTATTGCTCCAGATGGACTCATCCTGTTTCCATCTGATTATTAGAATGACGATGTGATGAACTGTGACTCTGCGGATGAGGAATTTACTGCCTTCCCTAAATTATCTTCCAGGGAGTCAACTAAGAAATGATGTAGAGATAATTACAAATGACCCAGATCAGGAGATACCATTACCCCATTAGGACATACCATTACCCTAGATTGTATGAGCTGCCTAGCGATAGCGATGACGATATACCGCTAGCGCAATTTCATCTTGGAGTGGCCCTGACGCAACAACATTCGACAAAAAAATGATGACGGAATCAGGGATACAAAAATATATTAATCTTCAAGCAAATGAATGGAGTAAATCTGCTGGTCGTGTTCCAAATCTAACTCCTTTATAATTATTTGAATGCTTCTTCGATCCTGAAGGGATATACATGATAGTCACGTTTTTCAATGGACATACTTTGCTAACGAATTTAGAAGTTGGAGTATCTGCTAAAGAGTTCAAACGTTTCATAGCTGTCCTCATTTTAAGTGGCTGTATAGTTTTGCCTGAAAGATACATGTTTTGGAAATTAGAAGTGACAGTTACAATAGCATGGTAACTAAGCAATATCTCGAGATAGGTCTTCCCATATTATGAAAATACTTCATATCAGTGATAATGCTGATCTGGTATGCTAAAGACCGCCTATTATTCAATCGACTCAAGAAAAGGTTTCTAAATGTTGCTCCATTAGAGCAACAGCATAGTTGTGATGAAGAAATGGTTCCATACTTCAGGAGGCACTCCTGTAGACAATTTGTCAGAGGCAAGTCCATTAGATGAGGCTACAAATTGTGGGTAGGTGCACTTCGACTGAAATTTACCGTGTGGTTTTTACCATATCACGGTGCATCGGAGTTCCTATTTACTAATTATACACAATTCAGTCTTAGCTCAAGTGTGATCTTACAATATGCAGCTGTGCTAAAATCGAAGTGGAACGGTATTCAGTTCGAGTTATATTTTGATAACTTATTTACTTCAGTGCCCTTATTAATGGGACTGAAAATTAAACGTTTGAATACTACAGGCAATATACGCGAAAGCCGTATGTTGAAATGTCCAGTTTTTCAGCAATGAAGAGGGGAGTTTGAATACCGACTTGACAATGATACAGGTATCGTTGTGTGCCAATGGAACGACAACAGTGTCGTAATCATTGCCTCCAACTTTACCCCAGAGTTTCCTTTGGGCTATGTCAGAAGGTTTTCCAAAAGGTAAGAAAGCACATAAATATCGAACAGCCTAATATAATAAAATCCAACAATAGCTAAATGGGCAGAGTTTAAATATAGAATGTCTTTCAGCGGAAAAAAAGGTATTTTCGGTTATTTACCCAGTGCATAGACATGGCCCTCCACAATTACTGGCAACTGCATCGTATTGAAGGCGGTAAAATCGATCAAATAGAAGGTATGTTGCTAGAATCATTTTAGAAACAAACTAAAAGGATGGTAAAAGAGGTCCATCAAAAGTAAATGTCAATTCAAAAGCATACTCTCGATTCAACGAATTGAATCATTTGATCACTTATCAGGAAAACCAGCAAGGATACAGAACATGCAGGAAGAAAAGAAATGTGATGTTCTGTTTCACCCGAAATTTTGTTTTAAACTATATCACACACAGTACTACGTAATTTGAGTTTATATAGTTAGAACTTGTTTATTGTTGTATGTAATCACATTGCTTATGCAATATCATTTTGCAGTAGTGGATTTTACTACCGTCCTTTTATAAGGACACCACCTTTTTCCTAATGCATCAAGACAGTCAATAAAATATTGACTTTTTGTTACTACACGTGTAGTTGCGCAAACAATATCTACCAAACTAAATTAAAATACAACAAAACAATGTTTTAGTAATATCTGGGTTAAATATACAGATGTGCACTGTAAAGGCTGCACCAGGGTTTTTCCGAGAACTGCTGAGAATTTCAAAAACCTCTAAAGCACGTCGATTTTGCTTGCTAGGGGGGAAGGCTTTTTTGTTTGAACCCTAACAGAATTTGTAGCATTTAACCCCTGGTGGGGATGACTATTACCCCCGTAGTTTGAATAGGGGAGGTAGGTGGGTGGCACTTTTTTGGAAAGCTCTTTTGATTCTATAGCCAAAGCTGCAATTTTTACCGATCAGTTTTTAGGCATTTGCTTTCAAAACTTCAAAATAAAACGCCTTAAATAATAGTATCAAATTCGTGTTTAAGGCTGCAGTTAAAATTATATCGTTTTAAACCGCAACTACAGCTCTTTTTTTCTCCGCTAATATTGAATTCCAGTTGTTACTTACCACGAGAAAAGAGACTTGGGTGTTTTTTAAAAGAAAATTGTATTTTTAATTTAATAATTGCTCAAAGTAACCATCGTTGGCTTCCATGCAATAATAACCTCTGTAATCAAATCATTTACTGACATTTTCCAGCATCTCTAGGTTATTGTGTGACATTCAGTATTCAGTAGAAATTCTCTCCCTCAGTCCCTGCAGATCTTGTTGTTGAGTTTGCTTTTTAAATATCCCCATAGAACAAATTTAGGGTTTTGAGATCTGAAGATCTAGCTGGCCATCCGACAGGAGCTGTCCTTCCTATCCACTGACCTTAAACAAAAAATTAAACATACCCGAAACAAACGTACTTTAATCTCTGAATATGCTTCGTAAGTTTTTAACGTTGCATCCCTGCTATGTAAAAATAAAATAATAAACTACCCGTGAAGAGTAATTTACAGTTAAGTATTGTTTATGCTTGTTCACAGGTGGTAATATTTATATATCTTTCGCTCATGCATGTACGGTCACCTTACAGATGTATCAACACAATGGAGATATTAATAACGAGCAAGATGTAAATAATTTAGGTATGTAAGTTCTAACGATCTTTAAAATAAATTAGTTGACTGTTGACAAAAAAGTATAAAAATATTAAATAATCAAAGTAATTAAATATTTACAGGTGCATTCTGACTGTGCGCTAATAAGTAACTGTCTCTAGTTTTAGATGGTTGTACAAAAAAATTATCTATTTTTACTTTCCTGGTGCAATGTCTTAGTGGTGCAAATTGAGTCAATTGGGCATCTTGTATAGCTGTGCAAACTGAGACGCACCTCCAGTAGATATTTGGTAGCAAGCTGTTGGATCGAGTACTGCGTAAGATATCCAGTAGTAAAGCAACAACAGGGGGAAAATTAAGGAGGAAGGAGGTGATAAAAAGATAATTGTAGAACAGGCAACAATGTGATGAAGAGTGTAGTGTCAACGAAAACTCAATGAAAGTGAACCATAGTCTTCTACGGTGTGTAACACAAAGGGAAAAAGGGAAGTTGTAAAGGATAAGGTGAATACGAAGGAAAAAGAACGAAAAGGAAAGATCTAAATGGAAAAAAACCGTGAAATTTTAATTAAAATGAGCACATGTGCCTAAGTTTTATTTAATAAAGTTTACTGACCTCTTTGAGGGTTTTTGTCCCTTGTGGCAACTAATATATTAAGGCCTGATGTTTCTTGAGTGGATGACTTGACTTTACTTCACACGGCAAAGATAACAAATCCCACGAAAGTTTGGTTTTTTCACCAAAAATAATATACTATCAAAAGATAATAACCATATGCTTATGTAGATCGAGTCCAAAATATCCTTCATATTAAGAGATTAACCAAAAATTTTCAGAACAACATCTACTAACATGGACGATGCAACGAAAGGTGAAAGATAGCTGTCTTTTTATCAAAATTTTAAAATTCTACAATTGTTCAAGGAGAAAAATGAATATATCAGAAAAGGTATTATTGACAACTGAATGGTTGGTCAAATGTCAACCAAATTCCCTTAAACAAAATGTAAACAAAGAGGTAAATGATAAGAGAGTGAATGTTTGTTTATACATTTTTGTTTGATTTTTAAAGTGTAATATCATTTTCCAATATTTTGCCTATCACAACATTTATTTTTATTCTCCAGCAAATTATACATCTCGCCAGTCAAATTACCAGCAATGAAAATTGGACAAACATTCGATTTCCTTTAATTCCTGCCTAAGCGTTTAATTTTTCGTGGTTTCGGGTATGGAATTTCATGTAAAAGTAAGGATTTTTGTAACTCCAATAGCGGCAGTTACGTCTCTTGATAACTTCGTTTAATGGACACATGTATTCGTCGGAAAAACAAATGCCATAAAGCAGCCCTGGATTATTTATAATTTTTCCACTTATGTCTTTACAATATTGGAGCCTCCTGTCATTACCGTCCTTATTAAACTCATATTCCAACTTTATTTTGTAGGTCTGCAAAATTGGGGGTACTGGATCGAGGAACACCCGTTGCTACGGATAATTGACGCATTCTCTGATTTTTATTTTGCTCAAGTTGTCTTTTTACACCCACTTCCGTTGCTTCGTTCCTTATAGACCGCGCTCGGTCGTGTTTCTTATTGCAAACCAAACCGTTACTTTCAATTTTTCGCAATATTTTCATAACATAAACATCACTTACATTTTTGTATGGATCATTTTCATTAAAAATACGAGCAGTTGCTCTACTACACTGTTTATTTCCATAAGTAATTGACACAATTTTAACGCGCTCTGTAATAGTGTGGGTCATGTCGGTATTACATTAATTTCAAATGAACAACACTTACAAATGTAGTAACAAAAATAATTGAAAGAATCCGCCTTGGAATTTAAAGTGAAAGCAAACATGACAAAAAATTATCAAAAACACACCTAGGATTATCGTCATTTTAAATTTTTAATCAACGAGAACACAAGATCAAAAAAGTGTTTTTTCCAATGTCCAGAGACTACTAAATATTTAATAATTTTTCAGAAACTAATCGATGACCTAAACACGAAATAAATACTATTATTTTATATTTTGTTGTTTGAAGTTTTAAAACCAAATATCTAAAAACCTAAAATGCAGCCTTGAAAATAGAATTAAAAGTTGTTTCAAAAATATGTTACTCGACCTATTTTCCCTATTAAAATTAAGGAAGGGAAAGTCACCCCCGCTAGGGGTTGAATGCTAAAAATTCTGTTAGAGTTCAAAAAAGTGTCCTCCTCGCAAGCAAAATCGGTATGTTTTGGGTTTTCGAATCTATTTTTCGGTCATCTTATTTACGACATGCCAAGTATATCTGTATCCATTTTTTTATTGTATTCTTTGCTTTTTCCAGTTTTCCTATTTTTAGCAAGCTTCTAATGTTTTTATATTAAATGAGTTTTTGACTTCTTTCTCCTTCATATATGTTTTAACCATTTCTTGCCTAGCGTTTTAGGTGATGGGTTCGGGACTAGTTTTCGCATGATATCGGTCTGAAAAGCCTGTTCATAACTTCCCCTACTGGGTCTTGAGTTCCGGAACTCATGACCAGTTATGAAGTTTTTGGGCTTTGTCTACCATGGTTGTTGGTTTGGGAAGTGGGGATGCAATGCGACGGTTTTTCTGTGCCCTCTGCTCCTTTATGAATATGAGTTTTGGGGTAGAAAGGAAAGCAGATAATGTCGAAGTTCATATTATGTAGTTTAGGAACACCGAAGAAAAATATTTGTTGGACAGCGGCATTGTTCTAGTTATTGTGATTATTGATCGAACCATCCCTATTGAGGTTGTCTTTCCAATTTGTTAAGCTTGTATACGACGCTAAGATGTTTTTTGTTTATCTGTTATTATAGCATTCTTTTTATAAAATAGCACTGTCTGCATAATGTCATTAGCTAAATCATGAACATTTTTAAGAAAAATGAACTAGACACTTTAGACAAATGGCGTTATTTTTATATGTATTAAAATTTGTTTTCACTTTAATTTCGTTTATTATATAGGTCAGTCAGTCTGGACTCAAATGTAATGTGAATACTGACCTGAAAATGTTTCACGGCACCGGTTGGTACCCACACTCTACACCGCCAACTTAGACTGAGTTATTTATACGATACCTACTTCCTCCATTCAGTTTTCCAAAATATGAATCGAGAAGTATTCGTGACTTGCTTATGGAACATGATACATCCGAACAGTGAATATCTAGAGATTCACCGTCAACCGTTGAAAAATACAAGCAACGGCGCCACGTACGTTGTCCAATTTAATAAGGAACTAATCACTACATCGTGTTATGATTAGAATATGCAGAACTCATTTAGAATATTTTATTGGTATTTAAAAGAATTTATAAAAACTTCGAGAACTGACATTGGGAGAATTAGAAGGAAAGGAAGCAGGGTTGTTACGAAAAGTTATGAATAAAAAAACTGTCAAAGTAAACTTACATAAAAAAAGTCGGGACGCAGTAAGTGCGTTATGGTAATGAATTGTCAGAAATGATCATATATATAGAGAGAGAGAGTCGATCTGACCCACTTACTTCTATCCAGAAGTGACGCCCTAACGAGCTACAGCCCCTTAAAAGGGGACTTTAAAACTGGAAGTTTTTTTTGTTAACTCCAATTTAGTAGTACATTTGATTTGGAAACTTTTTGGTTCTCTCTAATATTTATATTAGATCAGTGGTTTAGTCAAAGAAAAAATAAATTGCAAATAACAACATGCACCAGCTAATTTAATAGAACTCAATAAAAAAAAACATGAAATTGGCATAATACCTATAAATTGTTCTTAATGAAATTTAACAATATGGTAATAGTAAGGGAGTACTATGGTAATTGTTGAAAATGACTTCATTTTCTTGAATGCACAAATTAATTCTTCGTAAAAAATTGAACTGGATTCTTTCCGATATTTGTGGATTCTCTCTTAGAGAATTCGTTGCAATAACAATTCTTCTATTGGGTTCTTCTTCATTCTCAACTGGGGACGAATAAACTTTTTATTTCAAGGCACCCCATAAGCAAAAATCATAAGGTGCTACAATCGACGGCCGATGGCATTTGTTAAAGTTAGATTAAAATTAAAAGTTGGGTTCTTATTTACCTACTATTTGTATTAACCTGAGAATATATATGGTGCCAAGCATGACTTGTCCATATTACCGTATATCAGCTGTGCCAGATGTTCACGTAATCTAGTCTGAATAGTTCTCTTGGTCTGTCCAACGTATTTAACCCTCGGCTGGTGGCGTAGGGTCTGTCAGACCCATGCCAAAGACAACCCTAGTTCATTACGCCGGCGCAGGGCGGAACGATATGTGCGCACAGATACATGTGTTAAATATACCCATCTGTCGCGGGCCACGAGTCAGTTTAGTTCGAGGCTCACTTCTCAGATCGTACGTCACCTAAGTCATATACGGAATATCAGACCAACGTCACCGAAAGTGAACTTGTTTTTTTGAGGTAGTTTTTTTATCATAACCTAATATTGATTTAATTTAGAAAAATGGCGTACGAGAAAAACCAAGCTTGGTTGCAGCAACTTGTGGATGAACGTGTGTCAGATACCCAATACGCATCGCAATATGACGACAGTGATGATAACGAGAAGGACTACATTGAACAAAGAGACGAAGATTCTGAAAGCGAACAAGACTTTGGTGACGCAGAAAGAACCTCAGAAATTAAAGAGGGTGTCACTGAAAGGGAACGAACTGAAGAAGGTGAACGTGAAGTAGATAACAATGAAGATAATTCCAAGAATATACATGATTTATTTTATACCGGCAAAGGCAAAACTACCTTATGGAAGAAACATTGCCAGCTAAAGAACCTACGATCCTACAAGGCAAGAACAAAAAACATTATTATTCAGTTATTTGATCCAAAACTTCCTAGCAGAAATTTGACAGACGCTGTGGAAATCTGGAGAACTTTTTTTGATAAGTCTGTTATTGGAACTATTGTAAAATATGAAAATTAGCACATCCAGCAATTTTCTGTTGGAAAGTATAAAAGAGAAACAAATACAAGACCCACTGACGCGATCGAAGTGGAAGCGTTGATAGACCTGGCTGGAGTAAAGAAGATGAATAGACTAAATTGTGAGGAGCTTTTTAATACGGCTGGGGATTCACCAGAACTGTTTAGCTTGACGATGCCACCGCAACGTTACCTTTTTCTTCAAAAACATATCATATTTGATGATAGTGGAACGATAGATGTTAGAAAAGCTACAAACTGGCTCCAGTTCGTGACGTCTTCCATCAAATAGATGAAAATTGTAAGAAAAACTTCAGTCTCTCCCATCACTAAACAATAGACGAAACGCTAGTGGCGTTTCGCGGAAAATGCTTATTTAGGCGGTACATACCATCTAAGCCGGCTAAGTATGGGTTTAAAATCTTTACATTAGGAGATGCCATAATGTGTTATACGGCAAATATGGAAATCTATCTTGGACAACAACCACAGGATTCCCCATACACTGTTAGCAACTCGGGCCTTGATGTAGTAAATAGGCTTGTTGGGCACATCAGCGGAACTAGTAGAAACGTTACTACAGACAATTGGTTTACTAGTATTGACCTATGTGAAAAGTTACTAAACGAACACAGATTCACTTTTTTAGGGACAATTATCAAATTCACGAAACCACTCAAAAGCCTATGATGATCATGGACTATAACAAATCAAAGATAGGTGTTGATATGGTCGATCAGCTGTCTTCAAAGTATAATGCAGTGCGCAATACCAGAATTAATTCGTTTATAATTCACAAATGTAATGATAAAGAAGATAAACTGTATGTCAGAAGGAAGTTTTTGACATAGCCCTCACAACATCATTTTCCTCGCCATATTCGAGACATAATTCAGAAAATGTGGAAACTTCCAACTGACAATCAAATAAATGACGATCCAGCACATGCTGGGCGTTGTCAACTTTGCACATCCAAGCAAAAGAGAAAACTAATTACTATTACAGATTTTGCAATAAATTTCTTTGCTTGGAACAAGCAAATATTATTTACAATCAGTGCTCCGAGGAAAGACTCTAGTTTTATTTTAATTAAGAGGTGAAGAATTATGCTTTATTTTGTTACATGATTTCATAATTGTATCCGTATTATCTATTTTGGAATAAACATATTTTTTAAGAATTGGCAGTTTGTAATTGAAAGGTTTGTTGGAAACCATATGAGCATATCGGTCTAATGGACCGACGTCACCGGTAATGTATAAATTAAACACGTCACCTTCCGGGGGTTAAGACTACAATATTTACAACCTATCTCATAGATACCCGACATTTCATAATTTGCTTAGTGGACAAATTAATTAATAGATGCAGACCAAAGAAAATGTTAGCGGAATGCACGACATTTAGACAAGATAAAATAGAGAAAAAGTTTGTTGAACGTCTAGAACAGCTGAGATACGGTGGTGTGGACAAGGCATGCGTGGCACAACATATTTGGCATAATAACCACTACATTGATAAAGAAAATCTGAAACTTATCAAAAGTGTTAGACGGCCAACGGAGCTTGATGCGTACGAAAGTGTTTATATTTCTAGGGCAATAAAAAACAAAAGTTCCTTAAACCGAGCACCACCACTGGTTTGCAGTACTCTGTGCTCTGTCTTTGATGCAGATAAACATTTCGAAACCATTCAGGTAAAGTAGTAAAGGAAGTTCAAAAACCTCGTCCGGCAATTAAAATACAATATACTGAAGAATTTGCCTGCGATTTAGTCTCCCTCTTGATATCGTTCTTAACCTAAGATTCAGTATAAAAGGTGATGTTAGTAGTAACGTAGTTAGAATTTTTCATCCTCTGATGACGCTAACTTTGATGGTGAAACGATCGTCGGGTCTTTAAAAAGATATGTTGTGGTGATTTGGGTTGTCCAAGTGTACTTATCAGTGCTCATCATCATCACAATCTTCACTTACTAAAAATAAATATTGTTATTTTTATTATTATTACACTTACTGAAAATAAATATTGTTATTTTTATTATTATTACACTTACTGAAAATAAATATTGTTATTTTTATTATTATTACGTCTTACCTTCTCGATCATGTGGGTACAAAACTAAATTGTTTTTATCGGTACATTAACCCAAAATAAAACTTTGCTTCCCTGGTAAATTGATTAATTGTGTTTATCATACAAAAAATCCTTTGGTCTCTTGAGTGAGCAAAATAAATTGTTTTAAAATGCTTATAATTTAGTTTTCTATAGGGCTACAAACTTTGGGACATGGTATAGCCTTTATAAAGGAAACTTGTGTACCAAATTTTATTAGGATCACTTTTTTTCGAAGATACAAAAAAGATGGTCCAATCAGGCTGACTAACGAACTGATACGAGTATTTACAAGAAAGTTGCTTGCCGAATTTTCTATTATTTTTTGAGTAGTCGCACTATTCTTCGCTACATGTTTTGGCAATGCCTACCTTACGACCGAGTTGTTGGACCGTATGTTTGACTGATAAGACCTTACAAGGACAATACCGGTCTATGTCTCTCCCTGGTGATTACTGCTCCGGCGTGCACATATACAGGGACGTCCATTATAAAAGGTTGCACCAGGGTGTTCCCAAAAACTGCTGCGAAATTAAAAAAAACCCAACACGTCGACTTTTGCTTGCAGGGGAAGACCCTTTTCTGAATCCTAACAGAGTTTGTCGCAGTTACCCCTTAATTTAAATAGGTTAAGCGGCACCTTTTTGAAAAGCCCCTTTGATTCAAAGCTGCAATTTTAAAATCTACCTATTAGTTTTTTAGATATTTACTTTCACGTAGACCGGCCCTACCTTGACGCAAGGGAAAGACATTTCCAGCACGAATTTAAGATGAACATTTGGTATAGTGTGATTTGTGATTTTTTTGAAGATGTACTACTAGGCTTAAGGCAAAACATATGGTTTTTGCTAGTGCATTGAATGAAAATTTTCCACATCGTTGGATTGCCGTGGGAGTGAATCTCGGCCCGCCCTGACATTTGAACTTAAATCGTATGGGCTCCCCATATGGTCAGATATAATCTATAAAGAACGGATTGATTCCCGCGAGGAATTGTGGAAAAACTTAAGAGGCCACCAATGCAATAAAAGTAATTTACAAACATTATTTAATATCCATAAATCTCTAAGAAAACGTGTAGAAAAGTGTATTGATGCTGGACATTGCGAGCAGTTGCTACTTTGAGGTAGAATTAATTTATCAATGCACAAACCTCATATTGTGCTTGTTATCACTCGTAAAAATCAAATAAAAATTAATTATTTTTTGTGCATTCATTAGTCTATTACTGTAAAGATTCTTGAGAAGGTAATTTTATTATATGGGTGGTATGTAACGCCTTGTAGAGAGTAAAAAGTAAACATATAATTTAGCAATTATGAATTCACGTGTCTGCTATCTAATAATTATTTATGCTATACTTGGACACTTTGTATTTTAAGATTTGGATTGCATTACATTGAAACTTGTAAGAGCAAATATCTCGAAAACAGAAATGAAAAAGAGACTTATTTGTGTAAATCTTTCAGATTTTTTCATACATTTTGACCATCATTTTATATGCAAAAAATATGCCTCGATTTACTAGATCAATAAGGAATAACTAGCGACTTTTACAAGCGACATCAAAATTACATGTAAATTATTATTTGTCATTCTAAAAAAAAAAACATAAGGATGCCATTTTCACGTCGATAGCATATAAATTTTCAAAATTATAAAAAATTCTCTTGATCCTGCATCTCTTAAACCAGCAACATTTGTATAAAACATGTCCAGTTCCAATTCTTTATGAATCACTCTGTATATAGTAAAAAACATGTTTAGTTTTTGTTTTAAATTTCAAGTCCTATGTAAATTCGTCACCGCATGACATGCTCACTGCGTCTTTTAAAGAGTCTTTCAAATAACATTGTCTCGCTGTAGGTAATATACCATACTGCAGAGCTTTGCCCCTCTCTCTCTCTCTCTTTCTCTTTATATATATATATATATATATATATATATATATATATATATATATATATATATATATATTCAATGTACAACCGACCTACCATAGATTGTTCGGCCAAAATTAGGTCGACTAAGATCAACTCAGCTCTATACAAAGTTGCACCGTTTAGCCACCAGAGGGCTTCAAAGTTATTTAATTTGTTTTCTATTTTTTTACTTATCTACCAAATAGGTAATCCGATCATATTGAAGTTTCACAGAAATATTGCAATGAGCAAGTGGTTTGATCGTTATGAAAACTAGTGCAATTGCACCCCTGGAAGGGAGTACCCCTGTCACTAACTTTTTTATAGTATTTATTTATTTTGCCGTTAGATCAATAACACGTTCTTTTTTCTAAAAGACCGATTTCTTTTCAAAATTTTGTTTATAAGGTCCACTTGCTTCAACAATTGTCAGATGATGATTCGACCGACGGCTGGACTTTTGCGAAATAATGAATGAAATCTATAATGTCGACCAACATTTTGCAACTAATGAGGTATTTTCTACAGAGGCAACTTGCTGTTTAAATGGAAGTGCCATAATGCAAGGTGGTGGTTAAATGGGAATCCTAAATGGATTCATGAAGCTCATACCCAACAACCACAAAAGTTGAATGTTTGGATGGGAATTGTAAAAAAACAGGCTTATGGGTCCATTTTTAAGACGGAAATTTGAATGGGGAAAATATTTGAATCTCTAATTAAGTGAGTTATTCCTGCTCTTCGACACAATTGGCAGTTGCCTCAACATTTTCGGTTTCAACAGAATGGAGCGCCTCCCCACTATAATAGACGGAAGTTTTTAGATGCTGCTTTTCCAAATCGATGGATTGGACGTAAAAGATTTATAGTGTCTGTCCGTTCCTCAGACCTTACTCTATTAGTTGTTTTTTTTTCCTTTGGGATTACCTCAAATCACGTGTTTGCATTAGACGACCAACTACTTTGCAGGATTTGAGAAAAATAATATTCGCTGAATGCGAACTAATTTGTGGAGAAGTCTTGGAAAAGGCAATTTATTAGCAGGCTTGCATATTGCCAGGAGGCAAACGGCAAGGATTTTGAACATTTTAAATGATTTTGTTTAATTTGTATGATTCTGAGTTTGTTTAAAAAAAGTTATAGGCATTTAAAGAAAAACACTAGTTGCCACTGATGACCAGAGAAATGCACAAAACCAAAATATTTTGTGTGGATAACTAAATATATTCCATATTACAGAAATTAAGTCTTTTGACGCAAAAAGGTCAAGAAATACCAGAAAAAGTACTTTCAAAATTTTATAGCTTTTGTTCTTAAAACGTTGAAGTCGTGATTTGATACGTCCAAATTGCCAACGTTTAGGCAAAGAACCTAAAACGAATACGGGTTATGTACAGAAAATGTCGCAAGAGTGTGTTTTACAAAGCTTTAAGTTTCAGCTTCAACCATCAATGTTCTTCATTTTACCAAAATATTTGCAGAAAATGTATTTCAAATAGACCATTTCTCAGATGCTCTGGCAGTAGTTCCAGTTATAGAGTTTATGGTTTAATAATCTATAATTTTTAACGAATTTTCGTAACAAAGATTCGCTGATGAGACCGCGACTTTTGAATTTTAAAAATATATATCCAAATGAACGCTAACTAAGTGAACTAAAATCGGTATCCGGGGTTAATTTCAGATTTTGTCTATTTACATATATACAGGTGACGCATTTCTACGGTGAAGCTCAATCGATCCGTTATCACACAAGATACTAGAAAAATTGTATAGGTTAATTATAAGATGTTGTGAGCTGCATCTTACAACTTATTTTGATAATCACAGGCCGGCCCATATGTCGCACGTGATTATTCTTTTTTTTTTTCAATGGAACATTCCTTATATTATTGCATTTTTGCACTTTCCATCGAACTATAATGCATGTTTGTAAAAAAAGATAGCGTTTTCGAGTTATGTTAATTGTTTTGTAACTTTTCACATTTTTGGCACATATAAAAATTATGACAGTGCGTTTTTACCAATATATAGCGGTGTCCCATGGAAATGGCGCACTCAGAGAGGTTTCCGTTTATATTCTTTGTCTAAAAAATCGAGATGCCGTAAACAGGTGCTCTCAAATAGTGACTGAATTTGAAAAAAATTCAAACTGCCGTAACTCTTTTTTTTTCAAATAGAACAGCCTCTATTTTGTGTTTCAGAAGTGAAGGGCGTACCCTCTGATTCAAGTTTTGTATAACACTCCGTATATCTAGGGGCTCTAGTTTTGGAAATATTTACATTATAACCACATACCATGATTCATGTAGGGATCATTTATATTTTTTTTCAGTTTTTTATTCAATTCTAATAACCGACATGGAATTATTAAACAAATTTTGGAAGAAAATGTTTATATATTTAAATTAGCTTTGGTATAAAAAAGGTAAGAAATAATTAATTTGAAGGGACTATTTGTGTTTAGATTTTCATAATACCTAGATATGTAGTTGATAAATTGTTTTTACAAATGTCAAATGAAATTTTAAAGTGACAGACTTAAGTAATGTTCTTATTTCTGGCATAAACATATGAGTACTTTTCCGATTATATTTTGTTTACTTTCACTGGTTCAAATTTTCGTGAAAAGTTAAGAAAATTTTCTTGCATTTTTTTTTCAATTTTAATTACAGATTAGGTATATAATTTTAACTTAATATATTCTTTTATCAAATTTTTGTGTAAAAAAATATCAGTTTTCGCAGAAGTTTTTTGGTGTTTCCGTAGAAATCACTTTTTGTAAGGTTTTTGAGAAATTTTGGTAATTAATAATAAATTTTATTTAAAAAAAAAATGTTTATGCAACATTTTTTCGGAGTTTCGTCGAAAAGTTTTTCGTGAATAATTATATCTTGGCAGGTGGGTAGATAGCTTGAAAAGGTTCGTTGGTCAGTAAATCAGACCTGTTTTTCGGGAACGTTTTAAGTTTATTTTCGGAAAATGTTTGTACTTTTTCAAACTATAACGCTATTTTGATAAAATATGGTAGATTGTTTCTACTATAGGTTTCTTTAGGAAAAAACATATTTACTATTAAAAATATTTTTATGAAAATTCACTAGTGTAACGCACTTGCTGCGGCCAGACTTTTTTCGCATAGTAATGTAGCAGTACGGAGGAATTCGGAAAAGCAAGATCTAATGCGTATAATCTGCAAAAATATAAAGCGCTCCTACTTAAATAAAAAAGTTCGGGACGCAGCAAGTGCGTTATGGTAGTGAATTTTTATTAAATGTTTCAAACTTGAATAACGCAATTTTCGATAAACTTAGAAAGTTTAATTTTGGTACGTAGTAAGGCCTTTGCTAAGGCAAGATATCCACCAAATTTTATTAAAATAACTGTGTAAGATTCGGAGAAAAAAAATGTTTTTCGAAAGAAAATTCAAAATTTGAATAACTCAATTTTCTATAAACTTAGAAAGTTTAGTTTTGGTACGTAGCAATGTCTCTCCCAAGGCAACATATATAGTAAATTTCATTGACACAGCTTTGTAATTTTCGGAGAAAAATTTTTTTTTCGAAAGAAAACTCAAAACTTTTCCAGAAAACTCTGTCCGATTTACCTGACCAACGAACTCGTCCAAGCCATTTGTAAAAGAAAGGCCTTGCCAGGTTTCATCGAAATCGGTTAATTATTTTTTGAGTTATCAGACGGATATATATATATATATATATAAATATATATATATATATATATATATATATATATATATATATATATATATATATATATATATATATATATATATAATATATATATATATATATATATATATATATATATATATATATATATATATATATATATATATATATATATATATATATATATATACCCAGCAAACACGCAACCATCGGCCGTCTGCCGGGATAAAGCCGTCTGAGCTGGTTCAGTAACGGCAACGACGAAACAGCGCTTTACCCTTACCTTATTGGCATTGGCAAAATGCAAATAATATTTACGGTATTCCCCAGTAACTAACCAATGTTGGCTATGCGGTGAGAATTATCGCTTTTTCATTGTACCGGAAAAACGCTGGAGAAGTGCAGGGTAGCCATAATAGTGCTCGTCTAACATCGTGAGCCGATAGTGTTGGCGCATGTCCATGGCGCTAGCACAAAAGAAAACATTAAAACTAAAACAACATGGCGTATGTTTATGTGTTGTAGTGCTGTGTGTTTGAGCTTAATTAAAGTAAAATGATAAAATGCAAGAAATTATATCTGTCGCAAGGCAATAGGTAAGTTAATCATTTTTTAATTTGTTTATAGTCTTATCGCGTTATATTAAATGTAGTATTCTCACAGTATGCAAACCATGAACACTTGAATGTACAGTTTGTAAATCACGCAAATATTGGTAACTGATTTTGTGTCAGCTCTTGTATTATTCACCATTCTTCCTCCATAATTAAGGGAAGGAAGTAACATTATTGAGATTGATTAATTCAATATAACTTATAGCTACGCCTTGACAAACCTTATTAAACTTATTATTTGTAAATGTTGCGTTGTGGAAAAATCGAACATTTTTCGTTGATATAGTGTCTGATTTTCAGGAACAATGAGCAAGAACCCTTTGCGTGAAGATGTCAGACAACAAAAAGGTGACTCAATAAAGTTTTGCCTTCATAATGCAGCAGACAGTGAAGAATATAGGAGACAAAAATATGTTTTAGGAAAAATATTGTAAGCTTAACCTGAAATATAACTCAAGTGCTAGATGAAATGTTTTAAATGGCTTACAGTTGTAAAAGATAATACATCCTCTGATGACGCTAACCTTGTTAGTGAAACGATCGTCAAATCTTTAAAAATGTGCTGTGGTGATTTGGGGTCTCCACAGTACCTATCAGTGCTCGTCACAGTTTAAAATATTCACTTAGTGTTCACCTTCGATGAAATTTCAAATCTCAATAAGTGGACAAACCAGATGGACACAGCATCTCTTGAAAAAGACATCTTAGGGAATTATTCGTACAGTCAAGTGTACATACTCGCAAATATTCACTCGTTATTATTTTCACCAATTATTAGCAATAAATAATATACAGGTCGTGTTTCATCTCTTTAAGTTTGTTTGTGCGAGTGCCTATGTGGTGAGTACACATGGATATTCAGACCATATGAAAGTATATGTACCTACTAAAATATTAATATTCAGTTATATTGTTAATTGAATGGCTTCTCAGATTACTGTTTCATTTATGAGTTTGTTTATTGATATTTTATTTGGCATTATTGTTAATTTTGATACATTTATACTTTATTTATTGTTAATTGCAAAAGTTACTATTTTATTTTTGACATTAAAACGTCTAATATATATAGGTACTTGGTTTTTATTTCATACGTCCTATAATATATGAAAACTGTGAAATGTTTCAATATTCTGATTTATTTTATGTAATAATATAATCTAACTCTACAAAATTGAATATCGATGAAAATAATGGTCTGTATTGATGGGTTATATCTATAAATTACCAATATCGTTTAACAATTTGATAAGTTCCTTATGTATACTTATTCCTAAATCATGTTGATCAGTATTGGACTATTATATATATATATATATATATATATATATATATATATATATATATATATATATATATATATATATATATATATATATATATATATATATATATATATATACAGTGTAGTGCTGGCCCTTCATAGTAGAAGTAGTGGGCCACCTAAAATTGAGCACTTGATATTAGTGCCTGAGAAGTGCAGATTTGATATTGAAATCAAGTAACTCTGTAGCATTGGTAACGTGCCTGACCGGTAATGTATGTGCTGGCTAACAGACCATTGGTCAGTTGCTGGCCGGAGTTTCCTATAGTTACCGGCCCAGCATTGTATTCAAGCACTTCTCCAGCAATGCAAGTGCCGGAAACCGGCTATGACGCCAATACTGGGCCAGCATTAAAGGTTAGCTGGGTATATATACATACATATATATATATATATATATATATATATATATATATATATATATATATATATATATATATATATATATATATATATATATATATATAAACATATAAAAATTGAAACTGACCCCTAATATGGGTTCTAGGGGTCCTAGTTTGCGCTCGCTCATTTGAGAAAATGTTTGCAAAGTCTCACCATCGATACCTCCCTATTTTTTAAAATAAAAATTCACTAAAAAGTTGAGTCTTTCTGGTTAAACCGGAAATATATTTACAACAAAAAACATCTCTTCAGGCACATTATATGACATTATACTTGCTTACAAAGTTTCATCAATATCATCGTTTTGATTGGTCCCATATTTTATCCCAACACTGTATAATTACAGTGACGTGATTATCTATGTCAAAGTTGGTCCTTGCAAACATAAAATAGTGAAAAGGTTTCCAGACTTCATGTATTTGGCTAGTCTCAGAAAAAGGAAAATTTACATATAAAACGAGGTATCTAAGACGAATAAATTATTTAGACCAAAATCGAAGATGGGGAATATGGAATACATCATAACCATATGTAATAAACTTGCAAACAATCTTTTAAAAAATCGCTGTAAAATTGATTTACGATGTAAAGTTCAATGAGAAAGGAGCAACGAGAAGGAATTCTATATCGTTTTACAAGCTAAACTTAGGGTGACAGTGTTTCTCCGGTCTCGATTTCGCGACAATACCAAATAGCAGTATGAGAAGCAGACACAGACGCAGAAAGACGTACATGCAAACGACGAATGTACAATGAAATTAATCCTCTAGGGAGCACTTTTCTTATTTTATGAAGTTTTTTCCCGTCGAACTGTGGGTTAAAGATAAAGTCAAAGACTTAGATAGTCAATTATAAAAGTTGGTGCATCGAAGGTAATATTTTACAAAGTTAATTTGACGCTTGACTGGAATTCACCTTACTATTGTTTTTTCCTGTTGTTTAATAAAGTATAGTTTATTGACATTTTCTTGCGATGAGACCCGCGTGAAAAAACCTGCTTTAGCTCTGCATTCAGTATTATTTCACGGGATTACATTCACTAATATTCAATTAGATCCGGATGATTCCGATAATGGTCTACGGCCGTACGCCCTGTTATTATTAAAATTTTAAAACGTTGTATATCGAACTCTTACTTTTGAATACCATCATTAGTGCTGGGTTCTTTCAAACTTTAATAAACCAATTTCATGTTAAATACTTTTCTTTTGTTAAACAACATACACATACCGAAATGTTTATAATACATACTAGTATGTTTTTTGCGGACAGAGTTTAGAGTAGTTAAATTTTATTAAAACTGAAATTTTTAACTATTATATAGTAAAAATTTTTGTCAAAACAAGAATTTAAGTAGACTTAAACTAAACTATATTGTAACTAACTCTCTTATTTGGGTTTTAAAAGCATTAGAGTTTTCCCTCTCTGCTTTTGCAGCTGTTGTGTAAAATGTCGACTTGCATAATGTGACAATCCGTAAATTTTAACGAATTGTAACGAATTTTTTGGAAAAAAGTCGCTTATACAGAGATCAAAACTTTTGAAAACTTACGTCCTTAAGTAAGGCTAGATGTATTCTCACCACAATCAGAACCGTAGACCGGTTTCGCTCTAATTAGAACTCGTCAGTACGGTATGCTAATTGTAGCGAGAAAACACCTATAAAGTAATACGACTATGGTAGCCAACATCACAGCACATAGTGAGATGTAAGACAGGAGTCGTCATCTTGTTGCGGAACCAAGTAGTATGTTGTCAGGACAGCTCCAAATAACATAAAATGTTATGAAATAGAGACCGTGTACAACCAACTAACCATTTTGTAATTTGTCAGCCCTGGCCCATTTCTTCACTAATATAGGGACAATGTATGTGAGGCTAGATGTATTCTCACCACAATCAGAACCGTAGACCGTTTTTACTCTAATTAGAGCTCGTCAGTACGCTATTCTAATTGCAGCGCGAAAATTACTATGCTACGTATTACTTTATAGGTGTTTTCTCGTGTGGTGTTAGTGCTAAAAATTATAGACCGTTAAACCACAAACTTAACTAAAACTACTGCCAAAGCAGCTGAGGAAGGGTCTATTTGAAATGAATTTTCTGGAAACATGTCAGTAAAATGAAGGCTAATGACGATTGAAGCTGAAACTTAAGAGTTGCAGAACACACTTCTTGCGACATTTTCTTTACATAGTTTGTATTTCTTTCAGATTCTTTGCCTAAATGTTACCAATTTTGAAGTTTAAAATCGCGACTTTGACGTTTTTAGAAAAAACACATTTTTTAATTGCCCATAACCTTTTTTGTTTTTAAACTTTATAATACAAACACGGGTAACAATTTTGGTTGCCCTTACTTTGTTATTTCGGGAAATATGAATTTTTCCCGAAAGAAAACACAAAATCTTCAAGGAAGACCTGAGCCAATTTTCCTGGCTAACGAACTTATCCAAGCCATTTACAAAAGAAAGGTACTCAGCAAATTTGATCAAAATCCGCTTATTATTTTTTGAGTTATCGGTGTGATATATATATATATATATATATATATATATATATATATATATATATATATATATATATATATAAACATATAAAAATTGAAACTGACCCTGGATATGGGTTCAAGGGGGCCTAGTTCGCGATCATTTGTAAAAATTTGTTTAAGAAAATTCATTAAAGCAAGCACTTGTGAAGTCACGGAAAAAGTCTACGACTGTATAAAATATGGAACGGTTTCACTAAGTTAGGGCAAGAATAAACAACCAGATATGCTATTCAACTTGACTTAAGTCTTAAATTTTTTTATCTTCTCTTTATTAAGTTATTTTTTATACAAAAACTCTAAAAAATTTATCGGAATAACAACAATATGATAAGATAGGGCTGACTAACGAACTTATCCAAGCCATTAAAGTTTCATTAAAATCGGTTATTAACTTTTGTGTTATCGTGTATATATATATATATATATATATATATATATATATATATATATATATATATATATATATATATATATATATATATATATATATATATATTCAAACGAACCTTGGTTTCGGGTTCTAGGGGTCCAAATTCGCGCTTATTTGACATTTTTTTTACAATGTCTCACCATCGATACCACTCTATTAACGAAATGAAGGAAAATAACGACTAAGACACAGATCAAGGAGCTTGTTAGTCATTTTGTGTCGTATTTTTCACTCCACGCCTAACATAATTTTCAATTTGGACATTTTAACTTTTTTAATCAGAGGCTTACCTAACACTTTTTTGTCTTTCAACAGGATACTCTTGATGACAGAAACCAGCGTACCAAATTTGGGCAAAATCGTCCCCATTATTTTTTTGAGTTATTGGTGTGACACACACAACACACACACACAGATATATATATATATATATATATATATATATATATATATATATATATATATATATATATATATATATATGTATATATATATATATATATATATATATATATATATATATATATATATATATATATGTATATATATATATATATATATATATATATATATATATATATATATATATATATATATATATATATACAGGCTGTTTACGGAAATCGGGAACAATAGCTATCTTCGTTATTATTTGAGCTACAAAGTCGGCTAAATGGGCAAAGTTGATCAACTGAACATCCCGCTTCTGAATATGTTACGGATATCTGGATTTTACTACAACTGTCAAATCTGTTGACATAACCTCATTTTTTTTAAATGGAACGATACGAATATTTTGCGTTCAATCGACTCAGGGCAAGCTATTCTGTACGCACACATAATAGTATTTCCATCCCAGTACAATATTCCGAAGATAACTTGATCCCAAACGTTGCCAATTGTAGGTGTTTACGAAAATCGGGAACAATAGGTATCTTCGTTATTATTTGAGCTACAAAGTCGGCTAAATGGGCAAAGTTGACCAATTGGACACCCCGCTTCTGAATATGTCTCGGATATCTAGATTGCACTACAACTGTCAAATCTGTTGACATAACCTCAATTCTTTTAAATGGAGCGATATGAATATTTTGCGTTCAATCGACTCAGGGCAAGCCGTTCTATACGCATACATAATAGTATTTCCATCCCAGTACAATATTCCGAAGCTAACTTGATCCCAAACGTTGCCAATTGTAGGTGTTTATGGAAATCGGGAACAATAGCTATCTTCGTTATTATTTGAGCTACAAAGTCGGCTAAATGGGCAAAGTTGACCAACTGAACATCACGCTTCAGAGTATGTCACGGATATCTGGATTTCACTACAACTGTCAAATCTGTTGACATAACCTCATTTTTTTTAAATGAAACGATACAAAGATTTTGCGTTCAATCGACTCAGGGCAAGCCATTCTGTACGCACACATAATAGTATTTCCATCCCAGTACAATATTCCGAAGATAACTTGATCCCAAACGTTGCCAATTGTAGGTGTTTACGAAAATCGGGAACAATAGGTATCTTCGTTATTATTTGAGCTAGGAAGTCAGATAAATGGGCAAAGTTGACCAACTGGACACCCCGCTTCTGAATGTGTCACAGATATCTAGATTGCACAACACCTGTCAAATCTGTTGACATAACCTTAATTCTTTTAAATGGAACGATATCAATATTTTGCGTTCAATCGACTCAGGGAAAGCCGTTCTATACGCATACATAATAGTATTTCCATCCCAGTACAATATTCCGAAGATAACTTGATCCCAAACGTTGCCAATTGTAGGTGTTTACGGAAATCGGGAACAATAGCTATCTTCGTTATTATTTGAGCTACGAAATCGGATAAATGGGCAAAGTTGACCAATTGGACACCCCGCTTCTGAATATGTCACGGATATCTAGATTGCACAACAACTGTCAAATCTGTTGACATAACCTCTTTTTTTTTTTAAATAGAACGATATGAATATTTTGCGTTCAATCGACTCAGGGCAAGCCTTTCTATACGTACGCATAATAGTCTTTTCATCCCAGTACAATATTCCGAAGATAACTTGATCCCAAACGTTGCCAATTGTAGGTGTTTACGGAAATCGGGAACAATAGCTATCTTCGTTATTATTTGAGCTACGAAGTCGCTTAAATGGGCAAAGTTGACCAATTGAACATCCCGCTTCTGAATGTGTCACAGATATCTAGATTGCACAACACCTGTCAACTCTGTTGACATAACCTCAATTTTTTTAAATGGAACGATATGAATATTTTGCGTTCAATCGATTCAGGGCAAGCCTTTCTATACGTACGCATAATAGTCTTTTCATCCCAGTACAATATTCCGAAGATAACTTGATCCCAAACGTTGCCAATTGTAGGTGTTTACGGAAATCGGGAACAATAGCTATCTTCGTTATTATTTGAGCTACGAAGTCGCTTAAATGGAAATGCTATTATGTATGCATATAGAATGGCTTGCCCTGAGTCGATTGAACGCAAAATATCATATCTTTCCATTTAAAAGAATTGAGGTTATGTCAACAGATTTGACAGGTGTTGTGCAATCCAGATATCTGTGACATATTCAGAAGCGGGGTGTCCAGTTGGTCAACTTTGCCCATTTAAGCGACTTCGTAGCTCAAATAATAACGAAGATAGCTATTGTTCCCGATTTCCGTAAACACCTACAATTGGCAACGTTTGGGATCAAGCTATCTTCAGAATATTGTACTGGGATGAAAAGACTATTATGTGTGCGTACAGAATGGCTTGCCCTGAGTCGATTGAACGCAAAATATTCATATCGTTCTATTTAAAAGAATTGAGGTTATGTCAACAGATTTGACAGTTGTAGTGCAATCCAGATATCCATGACATATTCAGAAGCGGGGTGTCCAGTTGGTCAACTTTGCCCATTTAGCCGACTTTGTAGCTCAAATAATAACGAAGATAGCTATTGTTCCCGATTTCCGTAAACACCTACAATTGGCAACGTTTGGGATCAAGTTATCTTCGGAATATTGTACTGGGATGGAAATAATATTATGTATGCGTATAGAACGGCTTGCCCTGAGTCGATTGAACGCAAAATATTCATATCGTTCCATTTAAAAGAATTGAGGTTATGTTAACAGATTTGACAGTTGTAGTGCAATCTAGATATCCATGACATATTCAGAAGCGGGGTGTCCAGTTGGTCAACTTTGCCCATTTAACCGACTTCGTAGCTCAAATAATAACGAAGATAGCTATTGTTCCCGATTTCCGTAAACACCTACAATTGGCAACATTTGGGATCAAGATATCTTTGGAATATTGTACTGGGATGAAAAGACTATTATGTGTGCGTACAGAATGGCTTGCCCTGAGTCGATTGAACGCAAAATATTTGTATCGTTCCATTAAAAAAAAAATGAGGTTATGTCAACAGATTTGACAGGTGTTGTGTAATCCAGATATCCGTGACATATTCAGAAGCGTGATGTTCAGTTGGTCAACTTTGCCTATTTAACCGACTTTGTAGCTCAAATAATAACGAAGATAGCTATTGTTCCCGATTTCCGTAAACACCCTGTATATATATATATATATATATATATATATATATATATATATATATATATATATATATATATATATATATATATATATATATATAAACACATAAAAATTGAAACTGACCCTTGTTTTGGGTTCTAGGGGGCCTAGTTGGCGCTCATTTGAAGAAATTTCGGGCTCTCGTCATTAGTGAATGTTTTTTAATAACATTCGCTAACACAAAAAAAACAGTCAAATTTGAAAATGAAACACAAAATTTATATCTCAAGACAACCAGTGACACGGCATAGAAAAATTTTGGAAACTGTTACTTGCTTCCAACCAAACGATAAACGACAGCATTTTTTAGATAGCATACTGCAAAACTTTGATTGGGAATTAGAAAAATTAGGTTTTTTTTTGTTGTTAATTAAAATACACACATAATGGTGAATATTTTAAAAACAGTAATATTTAGAAAAAAAACTAACTACGCCACTAGATTCTACGTAAAAATGTCTAAAAGTATCCGTTTCTGCTTTTTTGACAAGTTGTCAGGCAACTGAAATACAAAGGGTACCTGAAAATGCAGTATTTTCAATATCGCCATGTCGAGGCTATGACAATTTTGTTAACGGCATCATAAGTTTCACAAAAAAAGCTGAGGTTCGCGAAAACCGCAAGGTTCCACCATTACTAATAACCGAGATACGCAGCAATTGCAAAAACAATGGGACACCCTGTACAATACTGTGGTGTATAATCTAATAATTACAAAGAAAAAGACTAGTCAACAATCCATGTCAAAATGTAAAATTAATATATGACTACAGTATACAAATGAAAACTAATATTGCGCGGTCAAAACAAGAACAACAAAACGCCAAAGTAAAACATTAAATGCTAAAATTTTAGTTAATTAGGCAAAATAACGTTGTAATTGCCAGAAGGTTGCATAGCTGAGCCGAACTTTCACAGATGATCTTTACATGATCAAAATTAGAAAATTATGTCAAAAAGCCCATCATGCTTACATTCGGCCTTTAAAAGATCTATTACACTATAGCAAACATCCTGCAAGTTGGAATTGCATCCATTGTCTTCAGCAGTGGAGAACAAAACTAAACATCTCCAGACCTGAAGCAATAAAAAAGACAAAAATTTATTTGTTTAAGACCAACTAACAATAGAAATAATGTGTGTACAGTAAATGAAAATTTGCAAACAAACACAGCAAACAGAAAACAAATCGCGATCAAAAAGTGACAGGAATGTCAAATGTCATATCAGCGAGAGAAAAACCAATGGCAAGAAAATATAAGGGGTCGAGGAGTCGGGGGCCAAAGGACTCCAGGGGGTAAGCTGAGGAAGTCAAAACACAAACTTGAGCTTTCGATGAGCTTTCCCCAAGACCGTCATGCGCGGTGAAAAGTCGCATGCACGAGGTGACCCTGCTTATCACTGAACATGACGGATCTAGACGTGGAGGTCTAAAAAACTTCCCCAATCCACGGTGTCACGTGACTCGTGCCTAGGGATGGATGGCACCAGGGTGATGGTGTCGTGAACGGAACCTCTGGAGTACCGGGCAACCCTCTAGAGTAACCGGCCTTGCACCACACAGGGGGTTCTGATGGTGTTGACAATATTTCCTCCATTCTCGTGGGAACAACATGAAGAAGATCAATGAAAACAAAAACAAAACAATCGACGTTCGAGGAGTGGCTCCGGCTACAGGCTCGTGCCTCGAGTCTATTCCGAAAACGGAGACGAGCTAGGGAGCGGAAGCGCCCGCAGGCTCTGGAGGTCGCACGACCGACGTAGATCCGGGGGATCAGGGCGTAGCTAAGGCCAGGGACCTGTCCCTGGTACCGAAGCTGGAGGCTGGGTCCCACCGTAGGGCGGCGATGTCCGCGGACTCTGGGGGCCCCTCCACCAGTGAGAACCTGACTCCAGAGGTAGAGGGACTTTCCCTGCAGTCCAAGCGTCTTTCTGGCGCGCAAACAAAGAAGCTCCGGAGGGCGGAGAAAATGACGACCGGGGCGTGGACTGTCGGGAAACCTGTAAAGGCGCAAGAGTGGAGTGCGGGTCAGAAGAGGCAGCGCTCGGACTCTAGAACGCCTACTAAAGACAGACGTCCCAAAAGGGCCAGTGCCGGAACACCGGCGCAGACTGGCTCGTATAGTGAGGCTGCGGAGGGCCTTGGTAGGGCGGTGATTGACAAACGCCATCCTGAGGTCACGCTAGACCAGGGGAAGGCGGACCTGATCCAGGCTGCGGTGGTAGCTGCGGTGGACTCTCTTCAGGAAGGGAAGATGCCGCCTATGTTACACTGGGGAGGCATTTTCTGGATAACCTCTGCCGACCCGCAGTCGCGAGACTGGCTGCGGAAAACGATCGGGAGCCTCGGTCAGATTTGGGAGGTAGCGGACTGGAGAGCCGTTGAGCCCATGGATCTCCCAAAGATACACAAGGTCCTCGTATGGATTCCTGACACAGTCCCGCAAGAACCCCGGACTGGGAACATTCAGGAATAGAGGCGCCGTACAGGCGGACATCTAAAGTAGACTGGACAGTCGCTAAAAAGGTGGTTACTTGGAGCAAAATCAGATGGGCCATAACAGCTTCAAGCCATTCAAATCTCCGGTATTTGATGGAATAATGCCCATCATGCTCCAACAGGGAATATATACACTGGCGCCGGCGCTTACCCTCTTTATGAGAGGCAGCCTGGCTCTGGGGTATATTCCGAGGGCATGGAAACTGGCCAGGGTTGTATTCATTCCTAAACCTGGGCGTCCAAGAGACCAGGCAAAGTTCCTGAGGCCAATAAGTCTCATGCCCTTCTTGCTAAAGACAATGTAAAAACTCCTCGACCGGCACATTAGGGGCGGTGTACTGGAAGCATATCCTCTACACTGCGGACAATACGCATACAGAACAGGAGTCTCAACAGAAACAGCACTGCACCAACTGGTGTTGAAACTGGAGAATACGCTGGAAAACAGAAAGCTGGCGCTGGAGGCTTTCCTAGACATACAGGGGGCCTTCAGCAACACCTCATTCGGATTGGTACTGGCAGCTGTCATGCAGCGGCGAATAGAGGAGACCTGCTGCAGGTGGATAGGTTCCACGCTCAGGGACAGGGCGACGTTCACCACACTCGCGGGAGGGACTCTGCTGGCGGGGGTCACGGCGGGGTGTCCGCAGGGGAGCGTTCTGTCTCCCCTGCTCTGATGCCTAGTCGTGGACGGCCTGCAAATAAGCTCTCGGTAGGGGGTACGAGGTACAGGGCTATGCGGACGACATTTTCATCATAGTCCGAGGAAATGTTACACAGTCAGTGTAACGCGCATGCAAACAGCACTGAAAGTGGTGGGAAGGTGGACAGTTGGCCAGGGGCTCAGGGTGAGCCCCGACCAAGCAACCGTCATACGAGGGGCAGGAAGTGATAGGGCCACAGAACTCTCACTCTATACGGTAGAAACCTCCCAATGGCCAGGGAGGTAAAATATCTTAGGGTCATACGGGACTCCAAGCTAACCTGGAATAGTAAGGTTGAAAAAATACTGCGCAAGGCAGTTATGACGCTAGCCGCGGCTATATGGGAAAACGTGAGGACTAAGACCTAGTATGGCCCACTGCCTGTACACAAGGGTGGTCAGAATCTCGTTAACATACGCGGCACTGGTGTGGTGATCTAAGGTGACACAATCCAGTGCTAAACAAAAACTAGGCAAGATCCAAAGCATGGCTTGTCTCGGCATCACAGGGGCTAAGACTTTAACCCCAACAGCCGCCATGGTGGTGTTGCTGATTCTGACCCCCCCCCCCCCACACACACACACACACTTAGTTATCTTGGGAAAGACCAGGCTAGGACTATACAGGCTAGCGTGCAATGATAGATTGAAGACCAACGCAGGCTGCAGGGGCAGTAGTAATCCCGGAGCAAGAGGTATGGCGGGAGGAGACGCCGGGCCTACCACGAAACGCGCTCGTTTGTTTCACGGATTGATCCGGCGGGGAGCGTGGGACGGGAACAGGCGTTTATTCGGAAGGACCGAGCGTAAGTCACAATATTTGCCTCGGAGCTCATGCAACGGTCTTTCAGGCCGAAATGTACGCCACCTTGAACTACGTGCGAGAGAACAAGAGGAGGGGCTACACCAACAAGCGGTTCCTCATAGCCACAGACAGCCAGGCAGCCCTTAAGGCCCTAAGTAGCCCACGGGTAAATTTCAGGCTGTTAAATGAATGCCCAGCGACCTGGCTGGGCAAATGAGATCACCCTCATCTGGGTACCGGGTCACTCGGGGGTCAAAGGCAATGAAGAAGCTGACAGTCTCGCCAAGAGAGGATCAGCAGAACCACTTATGGGACCGGTCTTGGACCTATCGAAAGGCACGGCCAGAGGAACCATCAAGTCCTGGGTCAGGGAACAGCATAAGGCATACTGGGCAGATGGTCCAGGGCTCAAACACTGGAAGTCATCAATTGGGCAACCCAGTCCAAAGAAAACTGTGGAGCTGCTAAATCTTAGTAGTGGACAGCTCAGGAACATAACAGGACTCTAGACGGGACTAGGGCGGTTCTAGGGGGACCTGGCATGCAGACTATGTGGCGAGGTGGAGGAATGAGCCCAGTACTTCTTGTCCGAGCGTGAAGCTCTGGACCTCAAGAGACAACTGATCTACGGGCAGCCTAAACCGGAGACAGAGCAATATAAAACTTTACCCTACCAAGTGCTGTGCAGACTAGTTCAAGGCACCGTGATTTTAGAATGGGTGGAGTATAAAAGACAAAGAGCATGCACAATAAGCCAAAGGCTGCGGTGCTGTCGGGGCGGCAAAGACACGGACGAGCCCTAAGGGAGAAAAAAAAAACAGGAAATATAACCACAAAATATTTGTTTCCAAAATCCGCATCTTTGCGGTCCATCCATTCGTCATAAAGTTCAAAGACATTAACTCTATATAAAGCGAAGGAAAGCTCACTGTGTTTATGTTGAGCACATTCAAAACGTTATTGTTTGAGCCATTAATATGTCTGTAAATTTCTATCTACGCAAGGACAAACTGTCCAATACTAAAATTATTGCATGTAGGATCTTGGCAATATTATCCTTTTCAAAACTATAACCTTTCTCTCTCTCTCTCTCTCTCTCTCTCTCTCTCTCTCTTATCTGACTACCAGACATTGGTGTATCATTATCAAAATTCTGCCTCTTACATGCGCAGAAATTCTGCCACCTAAATCATTTCTAGTTCTTCTGATATAGACATCATTATATTAAGAGTGTCCACAAATCAAACATTAGACATCTGACTTCTTCAAATTGGAAATATTATCCTTGTTTTAAACAAAAAATTTACCAAATTTCGCTTAGTCTCTCAGCAGTGCTCGAGTGACAGTAGTGATGATGAAGCCACAATAAGTGAGGATAAAATACGAATTACTTGGACATCAATACATACTCAACTGTGAAGTGTGCCACTACTGGACATTCAGAAAGCTTTCGATACGGCTTGGCATGACGGACTAATCTATAGAATAATCCAAACCAAGCATTTGCCACCTACATAACTAAATTAATATACGCATCCATACAGAACAGAAAATTTTAAGTAGTCATTGATAACACAAAATCAAGTGAAAAACTAATACTGGCTAGGGTTTCCAAGGTTCTCTAATTGCCCCGAATTTGTTTAATATTTAGATGAACGACTTTCCACAGATCTTAAAAACTAAATCTGCCCTATTTGCAAACGAGACTGCTATTTACGCCCATTCTTTTAGCGCTGTCGTTGCTGCAAAACAAATTCAAATTTACCCGAATATATTGAAAAAATATTTTGAAAACTGGAAACTCAAAATCAATCCGAATAAATCAGAAACAGGGATATGTCAAAGTCAATCCTAATAAACCAGCAACAGGGGTATTTACTAATTTTTAATAAGATCTTTAAACCACTTAAAATAAACAAGAAAGGAATAAAAGAAATTCCTAATGTAAAATACTTGGGTGTTAAATTAGATAGTAGGTTCACTTTTAAGAAACTCATAGAAGAATAAATTAGGACAGCACATGGCGTGCTACAATCTCTATACCCTTATATTCTATTTATAAAAAAATGCATATATCAAATACATTCTACCTCACCCAACAATATATTAGCGAGTAGCATTAAAAATGATAAACGTCAGAAAATAACGTTCACTGTCAAACATAAACTACCCTTTGACAACCTACATTTTTTGATAAATCCATAGACATCATTATATAAAGAAATAAGAATAATTAAAATGACGACTATATTAGTAATAGTTTTTTTCTGACAGGCTCTTTTCCTCTGATATTTTTTTGTTTCCCTATTTCTCCCACCTCTCATCATTTGAGGATTATGAGTTTGGCAGTTGCTCTCCCTCTTATTTTGTTCATCCCCTCGGATTTAGTTCGGCTTGGCTCACGACTTGCTGCAGTCAGGAAAAAAGCCAAGGAATGCCACCTCGGCTTTTACCTCTGCAGTACTTTCCTGACAAAACAGCAGACACTACTCCATCTGCCCTCACTACCTATCATTATCTAGACAATGTTTCCTCTATTAATTCTCGACCCCAATTCCGTTTCCAATTAATCTCTTCACTGGATCCATCTATCGTACAATAATAAGCCTGTGTGCTCCGTCGTATGGGTGGCACCACATACGCATAAATCGTCTTCTGTTCTTCCCATTCTTTTTGTATACTGCCGGAAGCTGCAGTGGCCTGACAGGAGCTGAGTGATAAAACTCTAGCTTTCGATGACAACATCCAACTCAGGAAAGAATATCCGGAATAAGTGATTTAGTCCATTCTGCAGTATCGACATGTCCTACTCACAAGGATTATAATTGGTGGTACTCCCGTGATCACCTGGCTGCAGTGGACACAGTTCTGTACCCACTGGCAATTGTTAGTGGGGCCTTCCTTTGTGTACCCAAGAGTATATCCCGGTTTCTCTTTATGTCGATGGCTTGATACTATACCGGTGCACCATACAAATGTATGGACCGGACCACTCCACACAGGAGTACCCATTTAGGACTACTAGGCGCTCCTAAGTTTGGTAGTATCCTCTCGTTGGCACAACCATCTTTTTTTGGCTTTATTAACGGCGCACTTTATGTGTTCGCTGAATTTTAATTTAATATATGTGTATACCTAAGTATTTAATTTTTTAGCTGGTTGTATTTCAGAGCCTAGAATCCCACACTTAACTTGGCTACAATTGTGGGGTCCTTTCAAAATAACTGCTCAGTTTTGTGTGGGGCCAGTACTAAATCACTTCTATCCATCCATTTGCTAATCCTTGCTAGTGATTCATTAACTCTAATTTCAAAATTACGCTGATCGA
Source organism: Tillus elongatus (assembly GCA_964006375.1). Lineage (NCBI taxonomy): Eukaryota > Metazoa > Arthropoda > Insecta > Coleoptera > Cleridae > Tillus > Tillus elongatus. The sequence continues at coordinate 86,903,733 of OZ023269.1, read as the reverse complement.
ATGCTTCCACGAAAATTGCCAGATCACAGACATATGCCATACTGACTGCCCTTTCCGTTAAGGGCAATCATCTTAGCACTTGATCGTATAAGATGTTCCAAAGGAGATGGCCTAACACCGATCACTGCAGGACCTGCAGTAACTTCTATTACCTTACACTTCGACAATCTGATGAGTGTTAGAGAAACGTAACTCTACCAAGTTTATCAAATATTGCGAGATACCTCTCTTGTATAGCTTTTCTACGATTTTACTCCAAGTAGCCGAATTAAATGCATTCTTTATGTGAATCGTTATAACTGTTAAACATTTGATTTTGGTGTGTTTTGCGGTATCTACCAATTTAGTGATAGCTTTCATTGTAGAGCAGCCTTTTCTAAATTCAAACTGATGGTCTGGCAGTATTCCTTTCCGTTTCAATATCTTTCTCAAGTGTGTCCTTGATTAGCCTTTCGAAAAACTTCCCAACTGCACTGATTATACAGAGAGACCTAAAGCCCGATGGGAAATTAGTCGCTCCACCCTTCCACAGTAAGGACACTATAGCTACCTACCATTCTTCAGGAAACCTTTGTTCTTTCATCAGACTGTTTAGTACATTAAGGAAGATCTGCAAGATAGTCTTCACCGCTGTTATTACTGCTTCCTAAGGAAGAAGATCTTGTCTTGTGGTTTTTCTTGGTTTCATTTGATCAACAGCTGTGAGGAGTTCGTGCATAGAAAAAAGTGGGACACTATCTTGGTCCACTTGTCCCCTGATCCATTCATTGTTCTTTCTAGGGAAAATCTGTTCTATCATTTCCAACTTCCTTTCCAGGAAGAGGTTTCCACACATCACACTGCAGTTCATCACATAATCTCTTCCAATGCTCCCTTTTAGAAAGAGCAATACATTTCTAGTTTTTTTACAGGATATTTTGTACTGATTCTGAGGGTTTATTTTTTCTTCATTGGTGATGGTATTTCTGGCATTCGCTCTAGTAATGGTTATTCTTAGTTGCAGACTTACCTTGCGTTGCTTTTCAATGTCTAGTGTCCACCAGTATGGTCTTTTTATTTGTCCGGCGCGTAAGATGGTGGTATTTTCTTTTGTTGCTTCTTCCAACACTGCCATCAAACCTTCTGGGCTCTCGACTTCCATATCTCTTGCCCTTCTTTGAGCGCTTTCTACAAACTTTTCACTATCAAAGAATCTTAGGATATACTGTTGCTTATTTTCAACCATCACCTCGAACATGATATGGTTATGGAGTGTCAAAAACTCCCTAGAAAGCACTTCCCATCCTTTAATATTCTTTCCGATGTTGGTAGTACTTCCAGTAACGTCTATCAATGATCGGCTGGTCCCTCATTCAAACGTCGGGGTTGCACCTGTATTGTTAATAACTAGTTCTAGCTCCGCTGCCTACTTATCTACATAGTCACCTCGATTATCTGTAAACGGAAATTCCCATAGAACGGACTTTACACTAAGGTCACCTTCAAAGATTGCTCCTTCTTTACTACCTAAATTCTGTAATGATACCATCGATATAGTTCTTGAAGGATGTAAGAGGGATATTTGGTGAAACATAACAACAATACAGCTGTCATTTGCAGAATGTAAGCTTTACATACCCAGCACTTTTTTCAGATGTAAATATTAGTAATAGTAATCTAAAAAAACACAGATCAGTACGAAATTACTGATATAACCATAGTTTTGGTGTAAATGTGTACCATACCCCAGACGTTTGAGTGTTTTTAAATTATACTCTAACACGCATAAATATCGAACATCGATGCTGTACCATCTCTAGCTATCAACAAGTAAAGAAACTTTTGAATTACCCAACAAACCAGTACTCGTTTTTTTCCAAAAACGATCTGCTTACGTAAATTATTTTGTGAGTCGAAAAGGCTTACTTAGGAAGTTTGTATATTACTATATCCTATGCATAATGAAGCTGAGATTTGATGCACTTTCAAATACAAACAGTGGTTACTATTGATTGTTACCTCCATTTAATTTGATAGACTGAAATAACAGTCCAATTACAAATTTGTTGATTGTTGAGTAGTCTAGTTTATTTAAAAATTCTGTGATACCGCCCTTTGTCTGGTGTCCTAATCACGTGCTTAAGTTGCTAAATGGTTACGCGGATACTAAAATTTTGTCTGTTATACACACGTTTTTGATGAGAGACCAATTTTAATGCGTAAAAGACGCACTTGTTTTTATTTAGAAAATTTAAAAGGAGTTTTTGTGTGGCAGTGGACATATCTTAAAATAACCTCATGGAAGAATACTCCTCACATAAAATAAAGTCTGACATAGCAAAAACATTATTTGGTTAGCTGATAGACTACTTTTAATGAATATAGGATATTTTACCATTTATCTGAGAAAAAGCGTTATAACATGTATTTTATTTTTCTATCTTTAAAACTAAATAGTTTCTCGCTTATGATTTCTAGTATCATGCTACAAAGTACACCTGATTTTATTGTAAAATTGCCTTAGGAAAAAACTGAAATAAGGAACATATTCTGTTCGCGATATAATTTTAAATTTACCTACTGTGCTCGCTAAAAAATATGGTGTAATAATAATAACCGCTTATTATTATTATATATAACATTTTCGCATTGGTTTGATTCTCACTTCTGTTTTTTTGTCTAGTTGTGAGCCATCATCTTCTTAAATACGGTTATGCCTAATCTTTAATTAAGATCTACAGTCGCTTTTTAGCAAGTAGAAATTGAAATAGGATTGTGTTCTATTAATAAATTATATTTTAATTATAATGTAAGATACAAATAGACTTCCTCAAATTAGCGCCATTAAACTAGTTTACCCAAAAAACCCTTTGAGGTTAAATTAATACTTCCTTTCTGATTATAATTCAATCATAAGAACGGTCTTAAAACATTATAATTCTAACACTGGTTACCTAAAATATGTTGGTTATATCTTTCTAAATTACATAAACAATATAATATATAAAATATGACTTGTATGTTAAACTAATTTGATATTGGGATTGTATAACGCACCATATATTTATAACAATAAAAATAGTAAAAATGTATATATTCGACACTTCTGAGTTTACATGTCATTCATGAAGATACAAAAGTCAGATGTCATTCACGGGAACCCTTATACCACGTGAAATGTATGCCTGCTTTGTAAATTTTAACTATGCTTATATAATCTGAAAATGGAGATTTCATCTCTTAATTCATAAACTCATTGCAAAAATGTCCCACGTGATAACCATCTTCCGCTCAATAACATAATAACGCTGAATGTGCTGCAGCCATGTTTTTTCAAAGTGCAAAATGACTGTTGATTTCAGGGCCCTCATTTTTATATAATTTACTACGGTTACCACCATCGTCAGCACAATATTCAGACCAGAACTCATTTCTTTGAAAGCCAGAGCTTCTCTGTGGATCATTCAATGTGTCCAGATACACTGTGGAGATTTTTGTTTCACAAGTGCTTGTATACTTTGGAATCTCCCAGACATTGTACGAGCACCATCGTTTAAAAAATCATTTAAGATGGCAAATAATGTAAGTGTTGTTGCTTTAAGTTCTATTGGTTTGCAGAATAGTAGTTCTTCTACTGCTAACGTACGATCACAAAATCGAACATAGGCAATTAAATCAGCATCTTTATTGCTATCTGTTGCCGCATCAAGCTAATTTGAAAAAAAAATTGTCACGCAATTCCTCGAAAAGCTGATGCTGTACATCTTTAGCTATGTCACCAATTCGACGGGCAACAGTATCATTTGATAGAGATATGGACTGGTTGGTTCGCAAAATTATCTCCAAACATAAGAACCTCAGTGGTTCAGGGGTAAGAACGTGTGCCTCTGAACCGAAGGGTACTGGGTTCGATCACAGGGTACTACTTTTACTTTTTCAGCACAAACTGTAACATTAACATCAACCAAGGTTCTGGCATTGTATTTGAGCAAGTTGAATGTCTGCACGTTCCGCCCTTCGAAGAAGGCGCAAAGCCGTCGGTCCTGTGCCCATGCGATGTTGGGCACGTTAAAGATCCCTACCTTCCTTACAGAAAGGCAAGGGTTCGGCAACATTTCCAGGATAATGAGGTGAAACTGCTCCCTGGCGTCGGTGATTGGCCATGGTCGCGGAAATAGGCCGACGTTAAAGAAACAAAACAAACAAACAATATCTCCCAACATAGTTTCTACCATCTCAATGCAGCTGGCAGAATAAGCTCTTCACCACTGGTGTGAGGTTTTTTACAACTGACTATTTGATATGAAACTTTGTAAGAGGCAGGTAAAGCTTTTTCATTCACAAAGTTAAAAAAATATATAATTTTGCTTTTATATGATTTTAATTGTAATTCGAAGAATTCTCGGAGTTTGCTAACGTACTCGCTATGAAGCGTTTCCTAATGTCGTTTATGTTTATTGGGTTTCATGCTGCCAACATTTTTCATCAAATGACACCCAGGAGCCTTTCTTCTTGATTTACTCCAGCGCTGGCAAACCCAAATTTTAAATATTATCAAGAATAGTTTCTTGATTTTTGTTTCAGAACCACTCTCGTCTGTGTACTTGTTGAAGCTTCAGTCTCGTCAAATGCTCGCTTGCGCCCACTTAAAAAATTTATTCATGATTATACACTGTATAAATCTACTGACACTCAAATATCGTGAATTGCAGTTAACACGCAAATTACAGCATACAAATTCACGGTAAAAGGATCGATTCGATTAAAACTGGCTGGAACTGAACTTAATTCAGTATTTATACTCGCCGCGTAGACGTTCTAGAATGTTCGAAACAAGTCAGAACTTCTCCCGAAGCCGCAAGAATGTCCGCTATGGTGCACGTAAGATAGGGGGCGCGACCAGAATTGCGATTGAAAATTGGGTCGCAAGTACGGGAAGATTGAGAAACGCTGATATAGAGCATGTTCTAGCAAAGAACTTGCATGTTTCCTTGCCCAATTTTTAGAGTTCCATAGCCCTTATTGAAATTCTCAGTTTTGGTAACTAACAGTACGACCGTTACTCCTCCTAATATATATATATATATATATATATATATATATATATATATATATATATATATATATATATATATATATATATATATATATATAATGGGCCCATTTTATGGAAATTTTGTGCGTACCTACCTTTTCGAAGTGGCTTTAACAAGTTCGTTAGGCAGGAATATCAGCCCAGTTTTTCTAAAAATTGTAGTTTCTTCAAAAATAATCAAGCTATGGTAAGCAAGGTTGTAGGCTTTTATTATAAAAAGTATACTATGTACCAAAATTTAGATCTTATAGTTAAAAAAGTTAGAGACTTATTTTTTTTAAATGTGTCACTGGATGTCACAGGAGGGCACAAGACCAAAATATTGTGTCTATGTTAAGCAGGTCTATTAAATATTACACATGCGTGCGATGCTGGGCACGTTAAAGATCCCTACCCCTTTTACAGGAAGGCGGGGTACGGCAAAACTTCCAGGATAGTGAGGCGAAACTGCTCCGTGGTGTTGGTGATTGGCCATAGTCGCGGAAATAGACCGACGTTAAAGAAACAAAAAACACAGAAAGAGTGTCGAGAAGCTAAGCCATTTCAGAACGGCCCAAAAATAGAATAAAATCATCTTATGTTTATATAATTTCAGCAAATTTTTGTATAAATATTATTTTCTAAGGAGATTGCATGTGTGATACTTTCAAATAATCTCTTTAAAAAGAGACACATTATGGCGTCTAATTTTTGTACACCAACCGATTTATTACATTTTTACGGAACGTATGGAAAAAACGAATTTCATTCTAAAATATGTTACCTTAGGCTATTACACACATGAATATCTAACGAATGACATCATTTTAATATATTTTCGTCTGTTATTTGATTTAATCGTAAAGCAATTTGAAAAGTACGAACAGTAATGTGGAAATCAATAGCTGATATCAATTACATTATTTGCAAGAAATTACTGCGAAAATTGCACTTGGCTTTTCTAAATATTTCCTGGATTGAAACCAAATAGTGACATATGACACTTGCTTGTGGTACATTAGACACATCAATATCGGGTCAATAGGTTACGATATTTTTGTTCGGAGAGGAATATAAATATTACAGAGAAAAATTATTTGTTTCTTAGCGCAAAAATTCAACAATTACGTAAAAATTTACTTTGAAAATTTTAAACATTTTCCAATGCGGGTTCAAATCCTAGTCTGAATTCGATTTTTTCTTAGTCTTTTATTCAATTAATTTCAAAGTTATCTGATGCCATTTTGTAATTCCAACCAAAGTTTGTAGAAAAATTCACTAATGAGCCGGGAGTGCTTTTTAGACTTTTAATTCAATTGTAATAGCAGATCAGATTGTTGTTGTCCTTACTTAATGAAACCGTTTGTTACTTAATACAGATGTAAAAACTTTTATATCATCAAGGTAAATCTTAAAACTTCGCTTGCTTCTAAAGCTCAAACGATGATGGAAAACGAAACGATGCGTTTGCATATGATTTACCAGAAAAGAATAATATTTTTACTTTATACATAAAGAACAGAAACGGGTCGTAAAGGACAATAATCCACAGAATGGTCCTTTCTAAAAAAAGGTAAACCAGAACAACATTTCTGGCGAAACGTTCGACCAGAGCCAGTTTGTGTTTTGGTAAATTTGGTGTCTCCAAAGTGTATCTGCAGATTGTTAACTTTATCTTGTATCCATTATCCTCTCCCAAAATAACCAATTTGCTTACGGCATATTTGGCAGTTATCGTGTGACGTCATCTTCGGTAATTTTTTTAATGAGCATGCATAGCTGCAAAGAACCTCGGGTCTTTTATTTTGTATTTTTGGTATTACCTCACTGATACATATTAGGTTATAAAATTACAGTTTCTTAATTATGGTAATCACTTTTAGAAATTCCAAGTAATACTGTGTCATACCGTAGATATATGTAAGTCTCTACTCATCACGTAGCATCAGGTGTTTAGCATTCACGTCTCACAGGTCATCCAAATGTTTATTCTATGGACTTTCCGCTAACCCCACCAGCTCCTGAGGCTTTACTTCCAGCAATCATCACGTCTGTGCATATTTACATATGCCAGACAACACCCTTTTCTTTAGTTATTTAGCTAATATTCATTACATTGTTTACGTTAACGAAGATACTGAATTAAAGCATAATAGTACCGGAAAAAGCCATCCTATTCTAGTATTTGGTTAAAGATCTTAGGAGTTTAAATTTGCAATAAGCAATAAAATACAATGCGTAGCAAGCAGTCTGCCTTACCCAAACCTGAAATAGTATCATAATGTATATATATATATATTTGCTGGCCTCCCAAGAAAAAACAAAAAAGGAAACAAAAACATGACACAATTAATTAATAATAATAATAAGTTTATTTGCAAAACCATTAAAAGAAATATAAACTATATATGTACATGATATGTATCATACAACACCTAGAATATGGTGCAATCAAACAATGTAAACGCCACAAAAGCTTCAGTCAGAGCTGTATGTGTCTGATGCGTTTATAGCAGCAATATTTGAATTCATGCATCATCCGTTTACTGAACCACACTATCAAACAAGGACAAAGAGCACAAACCGCTTTTCAACATATATGCTTTGAGAGGTAACAACATCATTGATACCCTAACTTAAGGCAACAACTACTGCTGTCTCGACATAGGCAACCAATTGAACCATAAAAATGACCATTAAAATAATATCCAAATGGTGTGTCATACCTACATGGCAAAAAATAACATGTTCCAATCCAGCAATGAATCAGAAACTATGGGTATTCTCCAGATCAATCATTTGATGAATACGGAGTCCTCTCTCATTCGGCATCCATTTCTTCACTTGTTTCTTAAACAATATAATGGAGTTATCAGATTTTTTATCGCTTGTAGACAAGTTGAATATCCTCGGACCCAAATACAAGTAACATCTCTGTCCCACGGTTTTAATAAAACCAGGAATTTCTAAGAAGTTTCCTCCTTTTCTAGTGTCGTACCGATGTTGGTAGTGATTACAGAAACTAATAATTCTCTTCCGGTGCACGAGGAGTGGAGGGCAATATAGTTGTCTAACATCCATAAGTTGCCACTCTTTGTAAAAACTACCTATTGGAAACACATATGCTTTGACCAACATTATCTTAATTATCCATTTTTTGAACCATCTTCAGTCTTCTAAACTAATTATGTCACATCGCACCACGCCACAATACCGTATGAAAGATGACTTTGAAGTAATGCATTGTATACTTTCCTCAAATACGAGATATTCTTTTTTTTTTCAAAAAGTTGAAAATGAAACAAGTCAACGATTTTTCTGGTAAGGTATGACACATGAACGTCCCACCTTAGATGTTCGTCTAGTACTACTACGCCCAGATATCGAACACTATTTGCAGGCTTCAGGTCACAAGCAAAACCATCCCACTGAAAACTGAGCCCACCAGAAGAAGGTCATTACTGTAACTTGAGAACGGTAGGTAGCATATTTTCTTCATATTCATTGACAAAGATTTAAACTGTAAGTGTTTTACTATTTTAGGAAAATCTCCCCTCATAATAGTTTAAATCCCCCCAGGACTGAGCAGTACAGAACAGCACAGTGTCGTCAGCAAAGCTCGTGATTTTTGCCTGTGTATCGACAAACAGCAGATCTTATATATATATATATATATATATATATATATATATATATATATATATATATATATATATATATATATATACTATGCTCTGAGGAATACCACAATCAATATTTTTGTGAGAACTGAATGAACCTCTTATCGACACAAATTGCTTTCTGTTTGAAATATAACTGTTTATAAGCTTTAATGTTATTCCCCTAGATCCAATCACATCCAAACGCTTCAAAATTCCAGCATGATCGATGGTATCAATTGCTTTAGACAAATTCAGAAATATACAAAACGATGATTGCTTTGAATCCAGCGCCTCGTACGCTTTCGAAGCCACGTCCAAGATAGCGTCCTGAGTTGACACGGCTTCTCTAAACCCAAATTGTTGAGGGGAGTTCAACTTATATTTAAGTAAGCATTGATTTATCATCACATTTAAGACTCTCTCAAACACCTTACTAAGTGCTGATAGATATCATTCGATAATTGCATGGGTCTGTTTTGTCTCCACTCTTATATAATGGTCTGATTATGGCAACCTTTAGAGCGTTAGGTAAAATACCAGCTTCAAAAGAAGCATTTGTCCGGTGTGCGATAGGAGCTGCCAGAAAATTAACGCATTCCCTAAGGATCTCAACTGTTACCTTGTGCGCACCTGCGGCCTTCCCAGTCTTCAATCCACCTATTATCTTTGCAACCTCATCTGCATCAGTGGATGAGAGATATAATGAATTTGTGATTATTGGAACATATGCACTTCTAAATGTGCGTGGAATTGTCACTACCAGGCTTTTTCCCACTCTCCTATAGTGTTTAGGAAATATCTCACATTATCTTTATCAGATGTTGTTATAGAGCCGTTTTCGCGGCGGACTACCTTCACTTCAGTGTTTTTTTGTCCTTGTTCTGCATTTTTTAACAGTGATCCATATACTATTAGAATAAATTGCGTTTTTGTCCACAAGTGATTGGAAGTAATTGGTTTTAGCTATCCTAATTAAGTTATTTAGCCTATTTCTGTATCTCTTAAAATTTTCCCAAAATATTTGGTTTTCCGGGTCATTTCTTGCTTTTCTGTACAAATGATCCTTTGTGGTTATTGACTCTACTAAAGCACTTGTTATCCATTCACCATCTTTGTGCAATTATAACTAGGATGTTTTAACTTTTCTATAAATAAGTCAGTGGCTTTAGCTAAATAAGCTTCCTATCAGTTTTTTTTTTGCCCTAGACTGTCTTTTAATGTCTTGTGATCTTACAGTTCTGTCTAAGCGAGTCGATATCCTTCCCTAGCGATTGATTTGCTCACTGAAAAATAATTGGGTTATGATCCGTAACCGTAGCATAAGAACTATTGGTAAAATAATATCCAACGGTCTACAGTATTTAAGAAAAATGTGGTAAATGCAGGATATTGAATTACCCACCTCCCTTGTGTACGTACTGATTGTAGAAATGAAACTGTACTCCTAAAGAACATTCAAATAATTGTTGTCCACGTCTGATGTGTCGTCCAGAATATCCATGTTCATATCACTAACAATCAGTTATTTGTCATCCACTTTTACTTTCTTTTGTTTAAGATATTCTGCAAAGTTCGTGCAAAACTCTACCGGACAAGTAGAAGGAAATCTGTTGACACCCAGTATTCTAACACTTTTTTTTGCCAAGGATGATTTCCAGCTCTATACATCTTCCTTGACCTAAACTGATCAGACTGTAGACATAATTATACGAAGATTTAACATTAACACCATCACATTTGTTGTAATTTCCCTCACTATAAATAATAGTCTAATACCTCTATCATGAAGCAGCCATGTCTCCGCGAGAACAATACAATCAGAGTAATGAGCCAGTGCCAACAACATTATTCTAAATTTATCCAAATTTTTCTCGAGACTTCTGGTGTTGCTGTGCATGACACTGAAATTTTCATATTCCGTCACAACAAGTTTCCCAAACTCTGCACAAGAATTACCTTTGTTTCACATTTTTCCTCTCTGAAGTTTTGAATATATGAATCCATACTACAATGCTTGACCAGACCAGACAAGAGTAGTAACTGGACAATTATGCAATCGCCAAAGCCAACTACTATTACGAAATCCAAGATTAATAAAATTTAGAAAACAAAATTATACAAGTTAAATGTAATATAGACACAGAAACAAAATAAACCGACAAGAAAAGTTTACAAACTAAAACATCGCCACAGACGAAACCAAGTTTTCCAGGTGTTAAGTTAATAGTAACTTACAAAAATATGAGCCAGATAGGGGTAATCCGAGAGCTACTACAGTAACTAAAACATAACAGTAGAACATAATAAATTTGTTTATCTTTTATTACGTCTCGTTCCAAGCTATATTTTGCCGTTGTAATAGCGAATTTTGCTAACCGAGAGACTTCAAGCTTCCAAGTTAAAAGTACTATAATAGAAACTCACTAGGCAGCCATACTCGAGGAATTAACTTGGGGTTTGGAGGTCTATGAACAGTGTACGATATCTCATCCTCCAATATGAACCCAGAAGTGGCCAGGGAGACAGGGTATTGTATAGTATTGACGTTTCTGTGTCAATAACCTAGTCAAAACCCCCAAAGGTCCAAATCCGTTGAAACGAGAGTAATTCCTCGATCTAAATCCTTATGCTTGCGTAAAACTGAAACTAAGAGGTAATACGCCCGATTTTATTATTTTTTTTCATACATTTTATGTTGTCAGCCCTGGTGAGAACCTTTAACTACATATTGACTTTACTCTTTTATTTACAACCCATAAATATATATTTCACCCGTACATATTTTCATTAGTTAAATAAATATTTATTTTATATATATTTCATGGTTATCTAAAGTAATTTACCCTTCAAGCAAATCCAAACCCTGGAAAATTAATCATCTTCACTAGAGTTTACCTAGGTATCCTGCTTTCACGGGGTGGTCCGTCTCAAATTCCTCCGCTACTTTGGGGCTTCCAATATATATATATATATATATATATATATATATATATATATATATATATATATATATATATATATATATTGCTAAATATAGTAATAATAAAAATGTATGAATTTCGCTCCGCCGCCTATGGGCAGTCTCCTGATGGATTACTTTATAAAATAAATACCGCCAGAGGCACGCCCAATAGATAATAAAAGAATACAGATATTTCCGCCAAACGAAATATGTTAATTGGGGTGTCGCTGAACCTCCCTAAATCGTTAGTGATCGACTACCTGCAGAAGAATATAAATAGAGTTGTGGATATAAGATATTTAGAATTACTCATTCTCTGATGACGCTAACTTGGTTAGTGAAACAATCGTCCGGTTTCTTAAAATGTGTTGTGGTAATTTGGGTTTTCCAAGTGTTGCTTGCCACCAGTGGTATTCAAAATTTGTTTCTTTGAATACACTTACCTTTTTTGGTAGTTTTATACGTTTCATATTAGAAACTTGCGTAAGTACTAAATTTGTTTGTCATGTCTTTGTTATCTTTGACGATACAAAAATTTTCCGAAAAGAAGCCCATAATTTTTCCGGTCCAACAAACTTGTCCAAGCCACTCACAAAAGGAAGGTACTTACCAAATGACATCTAAAGCGGTTTTATATATATATATATATATATATATATATATATATATATATATATATATATATATATATATATACATACATATATATATATATATATATATATATATATATATATATATATATATATATATATAATTCAATCAACCAGTTAATATTGTTTGGATTTCAAGTATGTTGTGGTGAATTAGAAATTTCCACAGTACACCATAGGTAAAACATCGCAATGGCGTTTTAGTCACATCTTTACAATTTATGTTGGTAATATGATCAGTAATTTCAAAACCTGCACTTTGTCCATTTAATGGAAAAATTAGGTACATCAATGACATATTTGAAAGCCAAGTGAACAATAATCAAGAGTAAATTTATGCGGGCACTGAAAACAACAAGGCAGACCGGTGGGTGGTAATACTTGCCTCCTAATAACAAGGTAACATTCTGCCGTCAAATTTACTACGACCAGGTGTATTGCAGTCACAGAAACGTATTATTTAAAAAAACATCTTTTTACTATAAGCTGCAGACAAAATTACCCATAAAATAGCTTATATCAAATCAGATAATTCACTGATTATTGATAATATAACTTTAAATGTAGTTTCAAAGCAGATAAAAATAAAATATTTTTCTGAAATTTTTGTAACGAACCATTTGCAGGTTTTAATAAACGCACCACGTTAAGTTCTAAAGCACAGATTTTTTTTATATCGAACAAACAAAAGACTTAACCAGTACATAGTAAGGATCTCTATACGGAACTTCATTCAACCTAATTTTCGAGAATTGGCAATTTTCTTTAGGCACGCGAGAAATCAATATTGTGTTAATTGCAAGCACAAGCAGTACGCTTATTTGTGAAACACAGTGTAAAATTATGTTCTTATAAATATACTTATACTAATATTTCTTGATAATAGTAAACTGGTGTAGTTAACAGAGATTTTAGAATGCATATTATTTTGGTCTTATACAAAAACAGCCACGATTATAGCGTGATTATACACACGTATGTATTATATAAACTTTTAATACATGTTATGGGAAGTAATATGCAATTAGGAGGGAGAAAAAAATGCAATTAAAATGATGATTGGGGTTTACATATGCAACTGGACGAAAATCGGTTTTGTTATATAATGTGTAAATAAATCAGTGTTTTTGTTACATCTATACTGCACCAAGCTTTTACTTCCATCCACCTGTACTAATGTAAACAGCGCTTTCCAAAGCCACGTGGGTGTTTGTCAGGGATATGACAAATTGATGACTTGTACTAAGAATGAAACCGGTCTTTGTCTCTTGCGTATGCTATGCACTTCGAGTTATTACCTTGTTATTATTCTGCGAATGTTTAAGGATGATTCTACAATACCTGGACTGATCTGAATGGTGTTAACCTCTTTATGTTAAGTAAAGTCCGGTGGTGGTAACACCGGGCTTTTTTTGTAAGTTTCATAAGTACAAAAAATATTTAAAAGTTGCATTTTAGCGATATATTTTTTAATTCGCTAATGAGGAGATCTGTGTTTATATATATATATATATATATATATATATATATATATATATATATATATATATATATATATATATATATATATATATATATATCTGACCGATAACTCAAAAAATAATGGACCAATCTTGATCAAATTTGGTGAGTACTTTCCTTTTGCAAGTGGCTTGGATAAGTTCGTTAGCCAGGAAAAGCGGAACAGGTTTTCCCGAAAAATTTTGTTTTCTTTCTAAAAAAATTCATATCTCCGGAAATAACAAAGTAAGGGCAACCAAATTTGGTGCGCGTGTTTGTATTATAAAGGGTGAACTATGTATCAAGGTCTCTAGCTTTAAAGAGAAAGAAGCTATGGGCAGTTAAAGAAACACATTTTGCAGTTTTCCTCAAAACGTCAAACTAGCAATTTTAAACGTCGAAATTGGCAATGTTTAGGCAAAGAACGTGAAACAAATACGGATCTTGAAAAGAAAATGTTGCAAGAAGAGTGTTCTCCAAACCCTTAAGTTTCAGATTCTACCGTCATTGCCCTTCATTTTACTAAAATATTTACAGAAAATTCATTTCAAATAAACCCTTTCTCTGATGCTTTGGCTGTCGGTTTAGTTAAGTTGATGCTTTCGCTGTAGGTTTAGTGAAGTTTATGGTTTAACGGTCTATATTTTTTTTAGCTAATTTTCGTAGAACAAATTCGTTAATGCATTTTTGCATTTTTTATCGAAAAATGATGCGTCTGTAAGAAAAAAATCTGGGCGCAGTAAGTGCGTTTTGGTAGCGAATTTTCGGTAAATTTGCAGTTTAGCTCCCGAACGCTTTTCAAGAAACTGTTTTCAGAAACCTGCCTAGGGCCCCCTTGGAACCACAAACCCCCAGAAATATTTGTGGATTGAGTAGGGGTGCTGGGCGGGGTAGGTAGTAAAAGGAAATATGAGCAGAAAATTCGGATCAAACGGACTTGAAAGCTGTCTTTTTCACATCTTGAAGCCATGCCCCCCTTAAACCCTGCCTACCCCGCACAGCAGTCCTATATCCCCAGGTGCCGTAACTTCCTTGGCGGGTAGGAACAAGACATTTTTCTTGTGGTTTATGCAGCGAGCGTGGTTGTATGCATGCGAGGGCGAAGGAAAATCCCCACGACGAAGCAGCCACCCCCAACCCCCCAACCCCGCCAAAAGTCTAACCGGGGGCGGGGTGCTTCGTCGTAGGCATTTCCCTTACCCCCCCCCCTTCTGTGCATACAACCACCCTCGTTGCATAAACCACAAGAAAACCTTCTTGTTCATACCCCCCAAGAAAGTTACGTGACCTGGGGCAAATAGGGGTGCTGTGCGGGGTAGGCATGGTTTAATGGGGATATGGCTTCAAATAGACAGCTTTCAAGCAGTTTTCTTCGCATTTTCTGCTCATATTTTATTTTTACTACCTACCCCGCCCAGCACCCACATTCACTCCCAGTCCCATAACTTCCTTGGGGGGTGTGAACATGAAATTTTTCTTGTGGTTTGTGCATCCAGGTGGGGTCCTAGTAATGTTTCTGAAAGCAATTTTTTGAAAAGCGTTCGGGAGCTAATCTGCAAATTTACCGTTCATTAAATCCTTCAAATTTCAATAACTCAATATGCTATTAACGTAAGCTTTGTTGGTTAGAAAACCAACATTTAAGTTTATTTTTGGAAATTTTTTGTATATTTTCAAACCATAAGTAATTTTCATAAAATATAGTATATTGTTTCTACTACATAGGCTATACCGGTAATCAGATTGATGCCTGCCTGCATTTGCTATTAGAAACATTTTTATGGAAATTCACTTCCATAACACACTTGCTGGATCCAGACTTTTGAAAAATGTTTATCTATTTTCAAACAATAAAGTTATTTCGGTGAAATATGGTACATTGTTTCTTTTATATAGGCAACCAAGTTTTATGCCTGCTTTCATCAAAGAAAGACATTTGCTATTAAGAATATTTTTTGTGGCGGTGGTTCCGACCGCAGTGTTTCCGTCAACACTACTCTATGTTTCTCTTGACAGCTAAACGTTACGTTACGTTATTCGACAGCAAGCTGTCAAGAACTACTATATAAGAGACACCAGGGATCTCTCTCTCTCTCCTCGCTACCAACCGACTCAGTGAAGATACGTCTCTCCACGCTTGGTCAGTTATCTGTTATGTACTCATGTACTGTTATTAAAGTGTATTATAGTTAAATGTATCGTATAGTTTATCCAGTTAGTGAAGTAATAAAGTTATATTAAATGTTTACGTATGGATTTAATATCAACAAGTGCAATTAACATCCATATTGGTGACCCCGTGCCGCAAGCCGAAGATGCCCAGCCTGATGTTCCAGCCGACGTCGCCTAACTTCCACGCACGTGCTCATGCCTACAGAAAACGAATATCTAAACAGGTCAGTCTTTTCTAATTTAAAAATTATCTGATTTTTTTCACAATGGCCGAAGATTCTTCAAGCAGCAATATCATGGCAAGGGTTGCAATAAAATTACCTCCTATATGGAGACGTAACGTGAAAATCTGGCAAATGCAGGTTGACGCCCAGTTTGATATATCGCAGATCAGTTCTGAAAAGACAAAATTCAGTCATGTACTCGCTATACTCGATCCTGATGTCGCAGAGTCAATTTCAGATTTTTTAACCCAACCATTATCATCAACCCCCTATTCAGATCTAATGAAACGTCTTTTATTAGAATTTGAAGAGTCCGATAGTCGCAAACTAAATAAACTTTTAACAGAATTAGAATTAGGCGACAGAAAACCATCGCAACTTTTACGCGAAATGAAGTTTTTAGCTGGTAGTCAGATTGGAGAAAATTTCCTTAAAATTTTATTTCTACAACGTTTACCAGTCAACGTTCGTTCAATTTTGGCTTTGAGCAACGATTCTCTAGAAAATTTGTCGGTTACAGCAGACAAAATCGTGGAATTTTCCGGAGATAAATACAACGTGGCTGAAATTCAGTCACGCGAGCCCGACAAGCTAGCCAAATTAGAAGCGCAATTAGAGAAGCTAACAGCATCAGTCAACGAATTGCGAACGCGTTCCCGTTCTACCTCCCGAGAAAGACCCAAGCTTTCTCGAAATTCCATAACCGCAAATTCCTCAACCTCCACGTGTTGGTATCATGAACGATTTGGCAACAAGGCCAAACGTTGCATCCAACCTTGCAATTTCAAAGCAAAACATGTGTCGGAAAACTAATAAGGCACTCCCTCCACGCGGCAGGAGACGAGAGCCACCTAACACGCCGCCTTTTTATTTTTGATAGACGCTCTAATATGAAATTTCTAATCGACTCTGGAGCAGATATTTCAGTTATTCCACCCACTCACGACCAACGGAAATTTCAATCGAAACGTACCTTGTATGCTGCAAACGGGACCCCTATTCATACCTATGGCGAACAACTATTAGATTTGGATCTAGGTTTACGCCGTAGGTTCTGCTGGCCCTTCACACTTGCCGATATCAAGCAACCAATTATAGGCGCTGATTTCCTAGCAGAGTTTGCTTTACTTGTGGATATGAAACATAGACGTTTAATCGATACAAAGACAAACCTCTCTAAGACCGGTGCTAACCCACCACCAGGAATTAATTCTAAAATTCATCTTGTAGACCCGACACACCAGTACTTCAAATTGCTACAACAATTTCCTGACCTTTTTAAGGAAACTTCTTCTAGCAACCTTCCAGAGGTTGAGTTCTTCCATACTATAAGTACGGAAGGACCACCTGTCACTGCAAAAGCTAGAAGATTGCCCCCAGAAAAGCTAGCTCAAGCAAAGTTAGAATTCCAGCACATGATGGACTTGGGAATTTGTAGACCCTCCAAAAGTCCATGGTCAAGCCCCCTCCACATGGTGCAAAAAAAGGATGGCTCATGGAGACCATGTGGGGATTACCGAGCACTAAACGCTAAAACAATCCCAGACAAATATCCCATTCCAAATTTGCAGGATTTTAATGCCCAGTTAGAAGGCAAACGTATTTTTTCAAAATTAGATATCATTCGCGCTTTCCATCACATCCCAGTAGCACCTCAAGATATTCCCAAAACAGCAGTCATAACTCCATTTGGGTTATTCGAATTTGTTAAAACCCCATTTGGCCTTCGTAATTCAGCACAAACATTTCAAAGATATTTACATTCAATTTTAAGACATCTTGACTTTGCCTACTCCTATCTTGACGATATTCTCGTTGCATCAGCCTCTGAAAAAGAACATCAAGAGCATCTAGCAAAACTTTTTCAGACACTTCAAGACAACGGCATCCGTATCAATTCATCTAAATGTGAATTCGGAGTGGCCGAAATTTCATTTTTAGGTTTTCGTGTAAATAAATCTGGATTATTTCCACTTCCTGAACGCATCAAAGCTATTACCGACCTACCTCTTCCCGATACCATTGAAAAACTCAGAAGATTTCTAGGTCTCATAAATTTCTACCGTCGTTCTCTTCCACGTGCTGCGGAAATTCAGCAACCACTATTCGACCTCTGCCAGAATCCCAAAAAACGCGACAAACGTAAAATCGAGTGGACTCCTCAGACTCGAGAAGCATTCGAACGTTTGAAAGAGGCACTAAAAAACGCTACACTAATAGCTCATCCGTCTTCTTCGCTACCACTGATTCTCCATGTCGATGCTTCTGATTATGCCGTAGGCGCTTCCCTCCAACAACTACGTGATCAAACACTAGAACCCCTAGGTTTCTACTCCAAAAAGCTTACTTCAGCCCAAAAATCTTACAGCACCTACGATCGCGAACTTCTAGCTGCTTATCAGGCAGTTAAATACTTTAGATATACCCTAGAAGGTCGCCATTTCACCATTTATACGGACCACAAACCTTTGACATACGCTTTTGAACAACGCGTCGATAAAGCATCTCCAAGGCAACTACGACATTTAGACTTCCTAGGTCAATTTACCACAGACATTCGCTACATACCAGGTCCTACAAACATTCCCGCAGACTATTGTTCTCGCATTGAAACAATTTCACTTTCTTCCACTGTGTCACTCCAAGAAATTGCGCAAGCTCAGTCATCTTGTGAGGAACTCAAACACCTTCTGCAGTCTAAATCTTCCTCATACAAATTTCAAAACATGCCTCTTGACAACGGATTGAATCTTATTTGCGAATCTTCTTCAAAGAAACTTCGCCCATTCATTCCGCTCAAATTTCGCCGAAAGATTTTCGATTCTATCCACAATTTATCTCACCCAGGCATATCAGCTTCAGTCGATCTGGTCCAGGATAGATTTTGTTGGCCCAAATTGAAACGCGATGTATCTCTTTGGTCTAAAACTTGCATTCCCTGCCAGAAAGTCAAGATATGGAGACACACTTCCAGTCCCATTGCACAATACACCCCAGCCACGAGAAGATTCTCGCATATAAATGTTGACATTGTGGGACCATTACCACTATCACAAGGTCAACGCTATCTGTTAACAATAATAGACAGATTTTCTCGATGGCCCGAAGCAATTCCATTGTCAGATATTACAGCAGAAACAGTAGCGAACACTATTTTATCATGCTGGATCTCTCGTTTCGGTGTTCCGCAATACATCACCACAGACAGAGGTAAACAATTCGATTGCCACCTTTTCACACACCTCACTAAAACACTAGGTGCAGACCACATCAAGACCACAGCTTACCACCCAGCAGCAAATGGTGTAATCGAGAGATGGCATAGAGTTCTGAAACAGGCCTTGAAAGCTCATATGGACGAAAACTGGGTCGCTAAATTGCCAATTGTGTTACTAGGACTCAGATCGTACATAATTCCAGAATATCGCTCAACACCCGCTGAAATAGTCTATGGAGAATCAATCAAACTTCCCACCGACTTTTTCAACAGCACACAAGCTCATGATGTTCCACCACTTATATCTCAGCTGAAAGAAGACATAAGGAAACTTCGACCAGTACCTTTTAAACATCATACTGCGAAAAAGGTATTTGTCCATCCTAAGCTTATGGAAGCTCCTTTTGTTTTTGTTCGCATTGATATTCCGCGAAAAACTCTCGAACCAGTTTATGACGGCCCCTTTGAAGTGTTATCCCGAACTGACAAAGTCTTCAAAATCAAGAAATCACACGGAGAAGAGACAATTTCTGTTGACCGTCTTAAACCCGCATTCATTCTTTGTGATAACGAACAGACAACTTTCCAGCCTCAGAGACATCCTAGTGAAACTGAAAGTGACAGTGAAAGTCCAACACCTAGTGAAACTGAAAGTGACAGTGAAAGTCCAACACCCAGTGAAACTGAAAGTGACAGTGAAGTTCCCGTTCCCGTTCAAACTACACGCCATGGACGTACAGTTCGATTTCCACGAAGATACTTGAACTAATAGCGTTGCCACTGAGAGGGGAGTATGTGGCGGTGGTTCCGACCGCAGTGTTTCCGTCAACACTACTCTATGTTTCTCTTGACAGCTAAACGTTACGTTACGTTATTCGACAGCAAGCTGTCAAGAACTACTATATAAGAGACACCAGGGATCTCTCTCTCTCTCCTCGCTACCAACCGACTCAGTGAAGATACGTCTCTCCACGCTTGGTCAGTTATCTGTTATGTACTCATGTACTGTTATTAAAGTGTATTATAGTTAAATGTATCGTATAGTTTATCCAGTTAGTGAAGTAATAAAGTTATATTAAATGTTTACGTATGGATTTAATATCAACAAGTGCAATTAACATCCATATTTTTAAAACAATTCGCTACCATAACGCACTTGCTGCGTGCAGACTTTTTATAATCCTATCGATAGTAAGGTATTCCTTATACATAAGTGACCAATCTTATTAATGTACATTGCGTTTCAAAAGTAACAAATAAATTCATTTTATATGCTATTAGTAATTTTTGAGATGCTAAAAACGGTCAAGTTGTTTGTGTGTTTCTTGTTTCTTTAACTTCAGCCTATTTCCGCGGCTATGGCCAATCACCGACGCCCGGGAGCAGTTTCACCTCACTATCCTGGAAATTTTGCCGAACCCCTGCCTTTCTGTAAGGAGGGTAGGGGTATTTAGCGTGCCCAACATCACATGGACACGGGACCGACGGATTTACGTCCCTCCGAAGGGCAAAACGTGCAAACAATCAACTTGCTCAAATACAATGCCACAACGTCGGTTGATGTTAATGTTACAGTTTGTACTGAAAAAGTGAAACGAGAACCCTGGAATCCAACCCAGTACCCCTCGGTTCAGAGGCGCACGTTCTTACCACTGAACCACCGAGGCTCTACAAATAGGGTTGGAATAGTTTTTTTAGGCGACCCCATAAAATGTAGTCCATGGGTGTGAGGTCCGGTAATCGCGCAGGCCATTTGACGGGTGCCTCATTCTCTCGAACTATCCATCTCGCAGGAAATTTTAAATTTATCCATTGACTAACAGCTAATGTACTATGGGCAGGACTCCGTCGTGCGCGTACCACATGTTTTCAAGGATAGCTAGTGGCACCTTTTCCAGTGATAGTTGGGTTGCTCATTTAAAAGTCTCAGATATTCCGGTGCACCGAGACCCCAAGAAAGAATAAACGAACCAATAAGATAATCTCGTATCATTTCTGCCCATTCATTAAAAAATACGCTAAAATCTCGATTTACAGACTTGGTGGGGGCTTTGATCAGGCTGTGGGTGAATATTGTGATGGTTTGCTCAACCATGTCTTTGAAATGATGCTTTATTAACAAACAAAATATTGGATAAAATATTTAGATTTTCTCTTGAAATATTCATATACCTACCATTGAGAAAAATTTATCCTGTTAGGTAAATCCTCAGCAGTCAATTCTTGCACAGGTTGTTGGTGGTAGGGATATAAACGATTATCATGAGCAATCTTCCAAATTGTGGTATGAGAAAGATTGTACTGTGCCCACAATTTTCTTGTACTTGTCTCATGATTGTGATGTAAATTGTCGAGGACAACTTCTTCAAGATCTACATTCCAAATCACACACTTCTTCCAGTGATTTCACGTCGAGGTAGAATTTTCCGGTTTTTCTCTCGTCTTCTTTCTATCGTGACAAAAGTTTTTCGGCTAGAGATGCGGCAAAAGTCTTAAGGCAGCAGCACGATTCTTGTAACATTCAAAAAAAAATTATTATTATGTTTGTTATTATTATGTTTATTACCTTAAATTATACAATATGCCTATACAAAAAGTCTAAGACTTGTGGTGTAAAATAACATAATTTATAAAGTTTTATTCAGAATTGCTTGACAGCTAATGCATACCAAATTCAGCAAACTTCAAATTTTGGCTTTCCAGTTAAAATGACCTTTTGCTTCCATGTCTCTCTTTGGGTGTTTCACACCATGCTTGCAACATATCGACATACTTGTCATTAGTGTAATTTTCCATATTATTCAATCCCAGACCTCTTATTATCAAATGACATTTATCCACTACATCGCCTTGCTAATAAGTCGCCACGGCAGCATGATTTCAATAGGTTTTTCCTAGTGCAAAAAAACTAAAAGTTTTTTTTCTGGAAATTAAAGGATTAATGAAAATTTTTGTTCGCATCTAGACACATAATTTTAAAATACGGTTACGCTATGAGGCAATGATTTCTGAATTTCTTAACAAAAAACATTCCAAATTCCTTTTAATCCTAAAAAAAGTCCGTTTTGGACATTAGTATTCCTAGAGATATTCATCCTAAATACTCGTTTATAAAATGAAAAATATCTCCCCAACGGTTGACTTAAAGCATACCTTTTTTTTAAAGTCCAATATTTCACATTTGGTTACTAAAAGATGTATACGAGGACTGAAAAAAAGGTAATGCTTATTTAATGCATAACGCTGTCTGTAGATGGCGCCCTGTATGCTGGAGCCATAAATAATAATAAGTTTATTGCTAAAAATTATACAGTATGTCTTATAAAAGAAGTCAGAAACTTGTGCTGTATATAAACATAATTTAAATACCTAAAAAGCCCAAACTCTTAGCTAGTCATATACTTCAGATTTTGACATATATGCAGGTATCAAACTAAAACATTATCTTCACCTCCATTTTTAGTGAATTTCCCTAATAAGGAGATCCAGACTTTTGAATTCTGAAAAAATTTCTCCAAATGAGCGCGAACTAGGCCCCCTACAACCCATATCCAGTGTCAGTTTCAATTTATATATATATATATATATATATATATATATATATATATATATATATATATATATATATATATATATATATATATATATATATATATATATATACTAAAATTTCTTGAAAAACACAGTCTAATCCATGATAGGTAGTACGGATTCCGTCAGCGCAGATCGACTGCCGACCTCCTTTCCTTTGTCTCCCATTCTTGGAACAAGTCTATGGAACTACACGGTGAATCCCAGATTGTCGCTCTCGACATATCCAAAGCATTCGACCAGGTCTGGCACGCAGCGCTGCTTAATAAACTTCCAGCCTATGGCCTACCACCAAAACTCTGTAGCTGGACAGCAAATTTCCTCTCCAACCGGAGCATTTCTGTTGTCGTGAATGGCCATTCCTGTAAACTGTATTCAATTAATGCAGGTTCCTCAAGGTTCAGCTTTAGCCCCTACTTTGTTTCTTCTCCACATCAATGACCTCCTCTCTAGCTCATCCAATCAAGTTCACAGTTACGCGGACGACAGCACCCTCCACTCAAATATACAATATTCTAAGAAGCCTGTCTCTTTAGCCCAATTAGATGAGGATCGCAGACTCATGGTGGGTTCTGTCTCCGTGGATCTCCAAAAAATATTAGACTGGGAAAGTAGAAATCTTGTACAATTTAACCCCACCAAATCTCAGTCTTGCTTTCTTTCTCATAAGAAATACACCAGCCCTAGACCCATCACAATGAACAACCAAGTTATTCAAAGTAATGAGTCCTTTTTACTTGTTGGCATTTCTGTGGATCGAAATCTCAATTGGCACCAACATGTCACATCAATTGCAGAAGCGGCTGCTAAGAAATTAGGTTTCCTCTTCCGGGCTCGCAAATACTTTTCACCAGCTAATCTCTATACCTTATATACTTCACAAATAAGGCCAAACCTCGAATACTGCTCTCGTATCTGTGATGCAGCTGCTGCTTCTACACTCGCTATCCTGGAATACATTCAAAGGAGAGCTATACGTCTCATCGGTGACCCTGACCTCACCCAAAGGCTGCCATCCCTTGCCCACCGACGTGCCGTTGGTGACCTCTCTCTCTCTTTTATGGATATCTGCACGGGCACTGCTCAGAGGAGCTTTCTTCCATAGTTCCTCCACCTGCTTCCCCCAACAGATCTACCAGGGGAACAGAGCGAATGCACCCTTTTACTGTCCAGGTCACCAGACATAGAACATCTTGTTATGCCTGCTCTTTTGTCCCAAGGACTTCCAAGTAGTGGAATTCCTTGCCGGCACATGTTTTTCCTTCTCCTCCGAACCTCCAAACCTTCAAGTCCAGAATTAACAAGCTGCCTCTTTCCTCCTTGTCAACACCCACGGTACGATAGTATTTAGGCTGTAAGCCCTCGTGGTGTGTTGTTGAAATTAAAAAAAAAAGGTGTGCGAACCAATGTTTTTCTCGAACCGAACTATGAACCAACCCAAGTAAATATGTTTATTCGAACTGCGAACCTCGAAAATAGTATGTCTAAGCTTCACAATCAAACTTTTAAAAAATTTTAAATCGAACATTGAACTTCCCAAAATTCTTCAATGTTCATATATCATTTTCTTAAATACAAAATTTAGGTATACAGTAGCATACAATATTTGGTACGTAGATCTCCATCCTTTTTACAAAAAGGAAATGTTCGTCAAAATATGCAGGTTGATTGGGTGAAAATGACTTCCGGGACTTATGTTAGCTGTGAAGGTGCGTCCAAATGGAATCAAAAATACAAAAAGGTACATATATTGAAAGCTTTTTAGATGTCTACGTCTATAACTAAGCTCAATTATAAATATGTTTTGTTTGTTTGGTATTAGCTAGACATACTCGAAACCGGTCTACGGTTCTAATTGTTGCGAGAATGCATCTAGTCTTACATACTTTGTCCCTATATTGGGGTAGAAATGGGTCACGGCTGACAATTTTCTAAATTGTTAGTTAGTTGTATACAGTCTCTATTTTTTTAACACTTTGTGTTATTTGGAGCTGGCGTGCCAACATACTACTTGGTTCCGCAACTAGGTGGCGGCACGTCCACCACATACTGAGTATTTTAAGGCTGGCTATACTACAGCCGCATTACTTTTGGTGCATTTTTGCTACAATTAGTATGCCGTACTAAAGAGCTCTAATGAGAGCGAAACCGGTCTACGGTTCTAATTGTTGCGAGAATGCATCTAGTCTTACATTAGCTAGACAGTTTTAGCATTCACATTAAGGGGGTTAAAAGTGAACATGGTAGGTATATAATAACCACTTAATATTTTAACTGTCTCCTGACTGATCCTGATCCTAAAGGAAATCTGCAATTATCGTCATGAATTTCGAAAATTTACGCTACTGATTGCTTTCGAACACGGCCGTCATAATGTTGTATCAGAAAAGGCAGTGAGATGCTAGCATGTATACAAAAAATAACTCTATGATTGTTAAATGGCCCCGCCAGGGCTCAATATGCCCCACCAACTGTCAAAAATACCACATGAGTTAAATCCGCTTAAGTTACACTACCAACCCAATAGGGCACATACCGCGTTTAGACCGCCGATAACGAGTTAACGGGGCCGTTACCGAGTTACAGTTTCGTTACATTGAATGCCTGTAAAGTTAAATGTCGAAATATTTTTGAGCCACAAACTTCAAACTATTTTGAAGAATTACATATTTGGATCTTCGAACTACTTTAACATCGCCTAGCACGAACAATTTTTCGAACCGAGGGTTCGGTTTGAAATATCGAAGCTTCGCACACACGTACATATGTATATATATATATATATATATATATATATATATATATATATATATATATATATATATATATATATATATATATATATATCTGTGTGTGTGTGTGTATTGCACCGATAACTCAAAAATTAATGGGCTGATTTTGATCAAATGTTCTGCGTACCTTCCTTTTGCAAGTGGCTTGTAAAGTTCGTTATCCAGGAAAAGCGGGCCAAGTTTTCCGGGAAAATGTTGTGTTTTCTTTCAGAAAAAAATTTATGTGTCCGGAAATAACATAGTAAGGGCAACCAAGTTTGGTACGCGTGTTTGTATTATAAAGAGTGAACCATGTACCGAAATGTAGGTCTGTAAGTTTAAAGACAAAAAAGTTATGGGCATTTAAAGAAAACAAATTGGGGTTTTCCCCAAAATGTCAAAGTCGCGATTTGAAACGTCAAAATTGGCAAAATTTAGGCAAGGAACTTGAAACAAATACGGATTATATAAAGAAAATGTCTCAAGAAAAGTGTTCTGCCAACCCTTAAGTTTCAGCTTGAACCGTAATTGTCGTTCATTTTACTGAAATATTAACAGAGAATTCATATCAAATAGATCCTTTCTCTGATGTTTTGGCGGTAGCTTTAGTTAAGTTTATGGTTTAAAGGTCTATAATTTTTTGCTTATTTTCGTAGAAATAGACGTTTATGAGGAGACCGTGACTTTTGAATTCTAAAAAGATTTCTTCAAATGAGCAGAAACTAGGCCCCCCCTACAATCCATATCCGGGTTTACATTTAGTTTTATCTGTTTACATATTTACAGGGTGACGCATTTCTACGGTAAAGCTCAATATAATTATTATTATACAAGATGCGAGAAAAAATTGTAGACGTTAATTATAGGGTGTCTTGAGCTGCACCTTATAAAATTATTTTGACAATCACGGGATCGCCCATAAGTCGTTGGTGATCCCTATAAAAAAAACTTCGAACACCCTTATTTTATTTCATTTTTGAATTTTTTATCGAAATATGATGCATGTTTGTAAGAAAAAAAATCGAGACGCGGTAAGTGCCTTTTTGGTAGTAAATTTTCATTAAATGCTACAAATTTCAATATCTTCATTTGCAATGAACCTAAGGTTTGTTGGCTAGGACACCAGTTTTCTCGGAAACATTTAAAGTTTATTTTCGGAAAACTCTTGTACATTTTCAAACAATAAGTTATTTTGATAAAATATGGTACATTGTTTCTACTATAGAGGCTATACCGGTAACCAGATTGATGCCTGCTTGCATTAGAGAGACATATTTACTATTAAAGAGATTTTTCTGAAAATTCACTTTCATAACGCACTTGCTGCGCCCTTTCCTTAACCTGCTGCTTTATTCGCTACCTTCTTTACTCATATATGCAAAACCATTCAGAACAAATTTCTGGCCATATTTTTGTCTTTATAACACAAAGTTCTACTAAAACTACAAATTTTAAACAGTGGGTTTTCTGTAGATATCATGACATATAAGCTGTTCAACATCAATTTTACAATGGAGCTAGAAGTAGAGTCGTCAATTGACTTCTGAGACCTCAGACTAAAAAGAAGAGGCAACTCCATAAAGTTTGATATCTCAGAAAACCCACTCAGACCTACCACCTTATCCCGTACAGGTCTGGTCATCACATGTTACACAAGATGGCTTCTATCAGATTCTTGATCGATAGATTGTTTAAAATCCCATTGTCTAGGGAGAATTTAGAAAAAGAGCTAAGTCTTATCAAACAGTTAGCTGCCAATAATGAATATCCACTGAGGCTAGTACACAAGTTAGTCGAAAAGAAAAACCGCCAGTTGTTAAGGTCAATGAGTTCAAGTCTGGCCCCATCACCAATACTGTTACAAGAGCACTCAAGAGAGAAAATGTCAACTTTTCGTCTATATCCACAAACACTGTAAAAAGCCTGTTTATCCAGAATAAAGACAGTGTCCCAGTTCTCAAGAGGTCCGGTGTTTATTATTTAAAGTGTGGTGAACCCGATTGCAACACGGTCTATGTCGGCAGGACAGGGAGAGCATGGGTTTAAGGATTGCTGAAACATGCCTATAACACCGTGGTCGGTGGCTAACGTGAAAATATGGGGTTGGATATCCAAATTCTTATACGTGAATTTTCAAAGCTTTTTTAATATTTTAACTTTTCCTTTTTATGCTTTTTCATGACTGGCTTTGAATGTTTTTAAATTACAAATGTTCGCGTAAAGTTACATGTAGTTTTTAAAATGGTTGTTAGAGTGCTGTTTTTTGCATGCCCTTGTGGCAGAGTTTCTCTGTTTTGATGTTTTTGGCTTTGCTTCTTAATTAGCTACAGTGCTTACTCCTGAAGATGCTTGGGAACACAAGCGAAATATATCGAGTATTTAGTACAGAGTGGCTTTCTTTAAAATATAGTCCTAAAGTTTTTGGTCGTAACTGCCCTTAAAAGTATACACACACACACACACACACACACACACACACACACACACACACACACACACACACACACACACACACACACACACACACACACACACACACATATATATATATATATATATATATATATATATATATATATATATATATATATATATATATATATATATATATATATATATATATATAAAGATATACAAATTGAAGCTGACCCCGGATATAGGCTTTAGGGGTCCTAGTTCGCGTTGATTTGCAAACATTTTCTCAAAATTGAAAAGGCTGGATCTCCCCATTAGTGAATTTTTTCTACGATAATTCACTAAAAATACCGACTGATTTGATTTCGATGAAACTTTGCCTGTATTTGGTAAAGCATAAAATTTCTCCCACCTTCTGCTGTAAGAAAACCTTTATTTGCAGACTTATTTATTTAATAAAACGGATTAACGGGTTTACTAGAACAGTCTCGGGCTCCAGGTTTTAAAAGGGTACTCCCTACGAGGACGTCTGCGACCTCTTTATAAGCCTCTGACTACTGACGTAATCAGAGTGCCTGGATAGCTCTGTGGAGAGGGTCCGGTAGCCTTTGAAATGACTGGCTGCTTTGTTACCTCTGAGGTTGCGGGATTTAATAGCTCCCTCAGTAATATCCTACCCTTCTAGATATTCATGCGACTAAAGGTATTCATTTTATACTATATATTACGTATTTATATATAAGTAGTTGTCTAGAATGGAAATATGTTTACAATTCTATAAAAAAAATGTACCGATCCTGCAAACTGTAATTTAAAAGTATTTACAATGGTTAGAAGAATAATTGAATTATATGAATACCGGAGAAATATATTTACGATTTTAAGGCGAATAACTTGCCTATTGCCGTGATTTTAGGGCAAGTAAACGATATAACGGCGACAGGCCAACAAAACAAAATGTGCTTTACTGAAGAATAATAACCAGGTATTTACCAAACACTGATTTTACTTTCCTTTTATCAGAAAACAAATGTCGGTATAGCATATTGGGTGGCTTTACCCGGGAGACGCGGCCAGGAATATCTTACGACCGGTGAATTATGACTCGCAGAGTCTATAGTTTTATAAAATAACAACTCAATAAATAGGTAACATTTCCCTAGTGGAAATTATATCAAAGTACACAGGCACCAGGAGTGTCGATAATAACTACGAATGGCTGGGACGACGCCTTCGAAGAAGTCTATGTTACGCACTAACCTAACCTAAGCCTGCTTGTGTTACTACAGCTTTTAAGCCAGGGTCAAACTAGAACGGTCATGTGAAAACTAGTCGAAAAGTCTGTCTCAAAATAGTGTAAAAGAAAATTTAGGGAAGATATTTTTTTAACGAATTTCGCGGAAAATAATATTTTAATAAATTTTTGACTTTGTGTTTAAGGAAATCTGGGTAAGAAACATAATAGGGTTTCTTACTCAATTTTTTTTAGCCAATTTTTGTAGAAGTATTTGGTTTTAGCGAATTTTGGAGGAAACATTTTTTGGAAAATGGTGGTGGATTTTTGTAAACAATTTTTTATGAACATTCTTGTAGATTTTTTCCACATTTTTGTGGAAAACACCTTTCTACCAAATGTGCAGAGAGAAAATTCGCTTTTGACGAGATCACGACTTTGGGCCTTTTGAAAACTTTCTTCAGATGAACGTAAACCAAGATCCCTAGAAACTCTTGTCCGAAGTTAGGGTAATCAAAAAATTTAGCTTTCTCTACCAGCCAGATTCTCGTGGTGCCACTTCCTTCTCTTTATTACCCTGGTGTTAATTGAGAAAGTAAATTTCAAATCACTGATTCAGCAAGTGCGTTATCGTAACGAATAAATTAAGCATTTAATTTAAAACTAAAATTTAAAAATACGGACGCAGCAAGTGTGTTAAGGTAACGCATAAGATGAAATATATACACAGACAATATATATATATATATATATATATATATATATATATATATATATATATATATATATATATATATATATATAGCTGCACCCCTTTGCTAGCGATTTTAAATACTCAGGGTATATAATAAGATGAATAAATAAATGGGGAATGAAATGTGGTTGGCAATGGGTGTCCGATGTTTGGTTTGTGCCTTTTCCCCCTTTTGAGCTGAAACTGCGATAGCCTCACAGATGTGAGATGAGTATGACAGTCGTGAAATATGGGGATTCATTTTTGATTTGACTTTGTGAACATTTTTACTGACAGACGTTTTATAATTTTTTGGACTGAATTTTTGTATAGACTGTGACTAAATTTTATTTAACGACACATAAGATGTCCATTCTAAGTTTTAAAGATTGAAACTTGGAATTATTTTGTGTGTTTTACTATGTGTGTGTTATTATTTTATTTGTTTACATTTTGGATTTTAGTGAATTTGTTTAAAAAAAATTCACTAATGAGGAGACCCCGACTTTTGAATTTTGAAAAAATTTCTTCAGATGAGCGCTAATTAGGCCCCCCAGAACACATATCCGAGGTCAGTTTTAATTTTTAAATGTTTATATATATATATATATATATATATATATATATATATATATATATATATATATATATATATATATATATATATATATATATATATATAGAACAGAACACATATCCGAGGTCAGTTTTAATTTTTAAATGTTTATATATATATATATATATATATATATATATATATATATATATATATATATATATATATATATGTATCACACCGATAACTCAAAAAATAAAGGGCCGATTTTGATTAAATTTGGCAAATACCTTCCTTTTGCAAATGGCTTGAATAAGTTCGTTAGCCAGGAAAATCGGCCCAGGTTTTCCCGGAAAATGTTGTGTTTTCTTTCGAAAAAAATTTATATCTCCGGAATCAACAAAGTAAGGTCAACCAAATTTGGTTTATATCGTTATAGGTAAGTCACCTACCAAAATTTAGCTCTGTAGGCATTTAAAGAAAAATAAATTGGGGTTTTTCTCAAAACGTTAAAGTGGCGATTTAAAACGTCAAAATTGGCAACATTTAGGGAAAGAACTTAGATCTAATACGGGCTATGGAAAGAAAATGTCTCAAGAAGAATGTTTTGTAAACCCTGAAGTCTTAGTTTCAACCGTCATTGTCCTTCATTTTACTAAAATATTGCCAGAAAATTCATTTCAAATAGACCCTTTCTCTGATGCTTGACAGTAGTCTTAGCTATAGAGTTTAGCGTTTAATGGTATATAATTTTTGTGGAATTTTCATAAAAAATCAATAACGATCAGTATATCCGATATTATACAAGATATGAAAAAAATTGTATACATTAATTATAAGGTGTCTTGAGCTACATCTTAAAAAAAATTATTTCTACAGGTGGCCCATACGTTGGTGATACAAATTTTCTTTTTTTCCAATCAAGCACGCCTTATGTTATTGCATTTTTGCATTTTCCATCAAAATAGAATGCATGTTTGTAAGAAAAGAAATTCTAGACGCAGCAAGTGCGTTATGGTAGCGAATTTTGATCAAATGCTTCATATTTGAATAGCTGAATTTGCTATTAACCTATAAAGTTAACCAAGAAACGAGGTTTTTCTGGAACACTTTAAGTTTACTTTCGGAAATTTTTGTACATTTTCAAACAATAAAGTTATTTTGGTGAAACATGGCACATTGTTTTTACTATACTGGTAACGAAATTTGATGCCTGCTTTCTTAAAAAAAAAACACATATTTGCTATTAAAAACATTTTAATGAAAATTCACTACCATAACGCATTTGCTGCGTCCCGAAATCTTAGTTATAATATCGTTTAATTCAGAGTGTGATTTTAACTTATATCTTAGTTTTGAATATTATAAAGCATGCTGCAGAGCAAATATTTTAGACTTGTAGACTATTGTATTGTACTTGTTTCTTTCACTTTTGTCTACATACAGGTGTCTAGGGCGCTTTTGTGAGTTTATCATGTTTATTTTAAATCTACTTATTTTGATTTTCTAAATGGCGATTGATTGTAAATTTTTTTGCCAATAAACGTTATAACACATATATATATATATATATATATATATATATATATATATATATATATATATATATATATATATATATGTACCTATATAATCGTAAAAATGCCTATATCATTTCGATGAAAATTCGCTATCATAACGCACTTGCTGCGTCCACATCCTTGTTTTTGTTTAAAGTAGACAGGTGTAAAGTATGAAAACTAATAGGAATATAGAAACTTTCTTGTTCTAGAAATTAAATTTACTACAAATCCGGCTGTTTACACTAAGTGAATAAACATGATCATTTGATCATATATTAGGCTTTAAAAGGCAAATAACTTTTTTTTTCTTAATTGAAACTGAATAACATAAGACATGAACGCACAGTTGTTACGAACTAACCATTATTGATCAGTAAATTGTGTTCGGGATAATATTAGTTTCTAGTCGGATAATGACACCTGTTATAAATAAATCACAAAGGAAATTTCTAATTGATTATACTAAAACTACATGCTGTAATCATAACCAATACAATTCTAAATCAACCCATATTGCCATTTAATAACACATCTCAGCCTGACTCATCTCACCTTCGACACCATAATTTTCGTTTGTTAATAATTAAATTTTTACATGTTAGATCAGTCTTGTTAAATTATAGATGCTGGTTATGTACTATAACTGATTTATATTTATGTTGATTAATTTAGGTCTCGTATAAGGTGTGATTATAACATAAGCAATTTGTGTTACGATACCTATATGGAATTGTGAGTTGCTGATGCGGTTACATTCAACTTACCCAATTAATTAGATTTAATAACACTTTACATATATTTATACTGACTTTTCGTAAGATAAATTGAATATACTTAGATTACAGCAAAAAGACTTTCAAAATTTATTTCAAGTTTGCGCGATTTAGAGCACCTTGAACCCATGTTAAGTAAATGTACGTACTATATACCTACAGTGCATTTCAAAAGAAAATGAATACATTCATTTTCTTTGTCATTAGTAATTTTTAGAAGAAATGCTAAAAAGGTCCAACTCAGAGTGTAGTGAATTTTCTTTAAAAAAGTTCTTCAAATGTGCGCGAACTAGGCCTAGGGTCAGTTTCAAGTTTTATATGTTTATATATATATATATATATATATATATATATATATATATATATATATATATATATATATATATATATATATATATATTAACTATAACAGGATTTATAACACCGCATTTCTGTACTATACAAGGAAAAAGGGTTAAAAGGGTTAAGGGCAAAGCCGCAAGGAGACAATCGTAACACGTGTTTCAAGCTTATTACTGATGATGGCTAATAAGCTTGAAACACGTGTATACGGTTGTCTCCTTGCGGCTTTGCCCTTAACCCTTTTTCCTATGTATATATATATATATATATATATATATATATATATATATATATATATATATATATATATATATATATATATATATATATATATATATATATATCGATAACTCAAAAAATAATGCGCCGATTTTAATCATGTTTGGTACATACCTTCCTTTTGTAAGTGGCTTGGATAAGTTCGTTAGTCAGGAAAATCGGAATCGAAAATTATATCCGAAAATAACAAAGTAAGGGCAACCAAATTTGGTACGCTGGTCTCTGCCATAAAGAGTATCCTGTGTACCAATTCAGATCTCTGTGTTAAAAGATAAAAAAGTTTACTTATTTTAATTTCAATAGCATATCTGGTTGTTTGTTCGTGCCCTAACTTATTGAAACCGTTCCATATTTAACACAGTCGTAAACTTTTCCCGTGGCTTCACAAGTGCTTGTTTTAATGAATTTTCTTAAAAAAGTTCACTAATGAGGACATCCCGACTTTTAAAATTAGAAAAAATTGCTTGAAATGAGCGCGAACTCGGTGCCTTAGAACCCATATACAGGGTCAGTTTCAATTATTTATATATATATATATATATATATATATATATATATATATATATATATATATATATATATATATATATATATATATATAAGGGTGAACCATTTACCAAAATTTAAGTCTGTAAGTTTAAAGACAAAAAAGTTAGAGGCAATTAAAAAAAAAGGTTTTCCTCAAAACGTAAAAAGTCGCGATTTGAAACGCCAAAATTGGCAACTTTTAGGCAAAGAACCTGAAAGAAATACGGATTATGTAAAGAGTGTTCTGCAAACCCTTAAGTTTCAGCTTCAACCATCATTGCCCTTCATTTTAATACAATATTTCCAGAAAATTCATTTCAAATAGACACTTTCTCTTTCTCTGATGCTTTGGCAGTAGTTTTACTTAAGTTTAGGTTGAACGGTCTATAATTTTTAGCCAATTTTCGTACAAAAAATTCGTTAATGAGGAGACCGCGGCCTTTGAATTCTAAAAAGATTTCTTCAAATGAGCACAAACCAGGCACCTTAGAATCCATATCCGGGTTTACTTTCTGTTTACATATATACAGGCTGACGCATTTCCACGGTAAAGCTCAATATAATTGTTATTATGCAAGATACGAGAAAAAATTGTATACGTTACCTATAGGGTGTCTTAAGCTGCATCTTATTAAATTATTTTGACAATTACAGGGTGGCCCATAAGTCGTTGGTGATACCTACAATTTTTTTTTGAACATTCCTTATTGCATTTTTGCATTTTTCATCGAAATGTGATGCATATTTGTAAAGAAGCAAAACGCAGTAAGTGCGTTTTGGTAGCGAATTTCCATTAAATGCTTCAAAATTCAATAACTCAATTTGCTATTAACCTCACGTTCGTGAGAGTTTTCTCGGAAGCATTTAAAGTTTATTTTTGGAAAATTTTTGTACATTTTCAAACAAGTTATTTTGATAAAATATGGTACATTGTTTCTACTGTACAGATTATACCGGTGACCAAATTAATGCCTGCTTGCATTAAACAGACATATTTGCTATTAAAAACATTTTTATAAAAAATTCACTTCCATAACGCACTTGCTGCGTCCAGACTTTTTTAAATATAACTTTTTTAAGTAAAAATCTCTCTATCCGCCGCAACCGCCTTGAAGGGTAGTTAGCCTCACAATTCTTATAAAGCTTTTATTAGCTCACTTTCTCTGACCGGAACAAATCTTGCAATAAAAATTTCGACTGGTTCTAGTTAAGCTAGAGCTTTCACATTTGAGGGCCATGTATAAGTTCGGTGACAATGCTATATACTTCTAAATCAATTTGAATTGCCTTTTGCTTCCCAACCCTCTTGACATAGATATCAATTGAAAGGGTTTGACGAGTAAAAAGTTTGATTGTGAAAATGTTAATTTGTTATTAATTTAAATATTTAAATAGGGAAGAACAGTCTTCGGTATTTTGTTTGCGACGGTTGTTTTTACAACCACGCGCTTAATTTAATTTACTATCCACTAAAAAGTGTAGATCTGAAAGTTTATTTGTTACATATCTAACCTAATCAACTTTTTTATTTTCAAAATGAAAGCTACTCCACTACAAGTGGCCCAAGGACCAGTTAGAGAAAAAAGTGTAAAATGGGATTTCTTATTTAAATAAATATAAAAAATGTCTGGACCCAGAAAGTACGTCGTGGCAGCGAATTTTATAGAAATGATACATATGGGTATATATATATATATATATATATATATATATATATATATATATATATATATATATATATATATATATATATATATATATATATATATATATATATCTGTAAGATGATAAAATTTGAAACATAATTCAGAAACGCGTTAGTTAATTTTTTCAAGAAAAACGCTCGGACAGGCGAATTTTATCTTTTCAATTGCCAACTTATGACGTAAAAATTACATTTATGACGTCACCTACTTGTGATTGATGACGTCATCATAAGTTTTGTAAATGGCAACCATATA
Source organism: Tillus elongatus (assembly GCA_964006375.1). Classification (NCBI taxonomy): domain Eukaryota; kingdom Metazoa; phylum Arthropoda; class Insecta; order Coleoptera; family Cleridae; genus Tillus; species Tillus elongatus. The sequence continues at coordinate 86,867,545 of OZ023269.1, read as the reverse complement.
TTTTTGCTGTTTTTTGCTTACTACTTAAATGATGATAAAAAAATTAGTCTCACACAACAATTTTTTTTTGAAAAAATTACCTTATCTACTTTAAAAAATGGAAACGAAAATTTAATAAGAAATATTTTGCACCGTTTTCATTTAGGACGAGTTTACCTTAGAATAATGAGGTCTTCCTTCACTTTCCTAAAATAATGAACACTTGATTTTGTGATTTTTGATACGTTGCCATGTAACTATTTGGCAGGTGGAATAAAAAGTAAAGTCAAGATCAATTTTTAACAACACTCGTGGTAACTTATTGATTATTTGCTGTTTTTGGTATTTAGTTATCGGATGTTATCGCTGTATGGATTTGGAATTCAGTGAATAAAGACAATAATGTTAAATTGTAAATTAATTTAAATTATTACCTGCCGTTTAAATTAATTAATAGTCGTAGTGGTAAAACTGTAAAGTGCTAAAAGTAATCAATTATAATTCAAATTTAACAAAAATGGCACATTTAACCGAAAGGGAAAGAATAGAGATATTAATGATGATTGGATATGGTGACAGGCTTAGAAGTCATCAGGAAGCATGCGAGTTATTTAACCAACAACATACTGATAGACCGCCAAGTGCAAGATCTGCAGTAACTAAATTTGTCAAATTCACAGAAACGGGATCCGTAAAAGATTTGCCTCGACAAGGTCGACCTCGAGTAAGTGAAGAAATGCTGCAAGCTGAAAAAAATCCTCACCATTCTACTAGCCCTAAATATCAACGTGGAGCAATCTTTTGTGGTAAGATTATTCAAAAAAGAAAAGTATCAACCTTACAAAGTGCAATTGATACACAAGTTAAACAATGATGATTCAGACCGCCGTTCATAGTTTTGTGAACAATTAATGCTACGCTGCGATGAAGATCCCAATAATATTATCTTTTCTAATGAAGCCACTTTTTGCCTGAATGGGACAGTAATCGTCACGGGAAAATCCTCATTGGACTCACGACTCCCACAGTCAACGTCATGGCAAAGGTAATGTATGGATGCGAATAATCAGACGGTGTTTCATAGGGCCTAACTTTTTTCAAGGAAAGCAGCACGTTACCTAAATTTCTTGCGATTGGACTTAGTGCCAGCTCTGGTAGTAATTTTTTCAAATAATCACGAAGCAGATGTGCCCCATCAATATATTTAGTTTCAGCAAGACGGGGCGTACCCTCACTTTGGTGCATACGTCGGTCAATACCTACATGCCACATTTCCTGTAAGATGGATAGGGCGTCGAGGAGCAATTGAGTGGCCACTGAGTTCTCCAGACTTGACTTCCTTGGATTTTTTTCTGTAGGGTGATTTAAAATCGAATGATTATTTTAACAGACCAAATAATTTAGAGGAGCTACAACAACGAAATCGCGCTGACGTGGAGAAAATGAGTCCTGACATTTGTTTACACTGGTATCAGTTAATGCCAAATGGTAGGTGGAGAACAATTTGAACATTTGCGCTAAATTTTGTTTGTTTTCCTGGGTTCAATAATTTTTTCCATTAAACTTACGTTTACATTTTTTTGAGTAAATGCTATTTTTTCAAAAAAATTGTTATGTAAGGTACCAATTTTTTTCAGCATCATTTAAGTAATAAGCAGGATCAACAGCAAAAATATACGGTTAAAAAACTTATGACGACGTCACCATTCAGAAATAGGTGACCTCATAAATATAATTCTCACGTCATAAGTTAGCAATTGAAAACATAAAATTGACCTGTACGACATTTTTATTGAAAAATGAAATAACGCATTTATAAATTATGTTCCAAACTTTATTACCACAGTGTATATATATATATATATATATATATATATATATATATATATATATATATATATATATATATATATATATATATATATATATATATATATATACACTTTATTTGTTTGCTGTACGTTTGTGATTTCTTATTGGTTTGCGTGGACTGCAGTTTCGAACCGTCCCGGTTCATCATCAGCATGCTACTCATTCATGATGAACCGGGACGGTTCGAAACTGCAGTCCACGCAAACCAATAAGAAATAACAAACGTACAGCAAACAAATAAAGTGTATATTTAAAAGTGATTACAGTGTAGTGCAATATTCCTAAAGATATATATATATATATATATATATATATATAATATATATATATATATATATATATATATCGAAATTTTCAATTTTTCTAAACGGTAACAAACAAATATTTTGGTCTTTTGCGCTTATCTGAACACTAGGGCCAGTAACAATATTTTTCATTAAATGTTTATAAGTTTTTAAAATAGAGACCTAAATTTTGATACATAGTATACTTTTAATAATAGAAACCTGCATACCATATTTATTATTTTAAAAGATACAAAGATTTTCCAAAAGAAAACCCATAATTTTCCTGGACAAATTGGTCTGATTTTTCTGCGTAACGAACTATTCAAGCCACTGACAAAAGGAAGGTACCCACCAAATTTCATCAAAACTAGCCCATTATTCTTTCAGTTATCGGTGTGATATATATATATATATATATATATATATATATATATATATATATATATATATATATATATATATATATATATATATATATATATATATATATATTACACATTAAAATTGAAACTGACCTCGCATATGGGTTTTAGATGTCCAGCTTCGCGTTCATTTCATGAAACTTTTTTAAAATTTAAAAGTCGCTATCTCTTTATTAGTGAATTTTTTACGAAAATTCGCTGAAAGGACACAACATATACAGAATATTAGCAATAAGTAAAGTTGATTATTTCGTCAATTGAGTTAATATTTTGCTCAAAGTTTTTCAACTTTATTGCACATCAGTAGGGGATTTTCCTTAATTATACGTAACGACATGATATTGAGAGATTTATTTGACAATGTTATTCTATAAACCTTAAAGCATTACAGGCTTTAATAATTTGTTTCTTCTATGCTTTTGATAACTTTACTATTAGCATATACAGTGTGTTATAAAGTAAGAAATAATTTGGTTTTCTCTGTTAAGTTTTAAGAGAAATGATGTAAGGGGGGGTAACCCTAAATTTTTTGGAGAAACTGGGTCGTGAATACAATTTTTAAAGGAATATTAATTACTTATTCAGCACTAAGTCAGTATTAGTAAATAATTCACCTTCCGTGCAAATAAACTTAAAGTTACTCGAGTAGTTGTTGAAATAAACATTGGAAGAAAAAGATAGAGTTGACTAAAAAAGTACATATCATAATATTAAATATGATTGGTTTTGGTGTTCGAGCTCAGCAAGAGATGATGCAACCCTTTGATAACACTTACCTTGATACCCTACCAATTACTCACTTCGAGCAAAATTTAAAAAAATAGAGATTTCGGACATGGTCAAGATTTACCCAAATCTGGAAGGCCTTCAAAAACTGAAGACGTTCAGTTAAATATTTTATTGTCGCTGGAATCCACATTCTTCGCTTAAATATTTTGAATCCACGGCTTATTGAATTGTGCATAAGTAAAGATGTCATCCGTACAAAATTCGCTAGGTACAACAATTGTCTGAGGACGACTTCCATCGCACGAATCAGGTCTTGGATCAAATACTTGTAATACACATATGTGTATTACAATTCCAAATTTCCAAAAAACAATTTTTTCCGATGAAGCAGCGGTTTACGTCAACAAGCAAAACTGCCGATACTGGGCTAGAAAATCCTAGGTGGATAAAGTCTTAAAAAATAAGTGTTTGGTGTGGGATAATGAATCAACGGATCATAGATTATTGCTTTCTTGATGAGACGCTAACAGACGAAAGTTATTTGAATTTTCTTCAGGTAGACTTAATGCCGCCCCGGCAGCCCATATACCAAGAACAAGCACAACCTGATTTTCCAGATAACTACATCTGTTTCCAGCAGGTTTCAGAACCTCCACACTATACAGTCCCTGCCCGGTGTATCCGAACAGGTGGAGTGAAAGAAGATGATCTATAGAGTGCAAAACCAAGATCCCCTATGAATCTTTCCTCGAGGTGTAAAATGAAAAGTTTATAGAACAGGCTAAACAATTGAAACCATCTGAAGGAAAAAAAATCACAGAAATGGCTGCTATACACCCAGAAGTCATTAATAATGTGCTACGAGAATTTCTCTCTCCATTTGGATACTGTCAGGTACCAAATGAAGCCAACTGCGAGCGTATTATAATTTAGTATTTTTTTAAATCCATCCAAAAATATAATTATCATTAACTTTATTCCTTGCATTTTGAAAGTCATTAATTTTTTCGAGTACTATCGGACAAAACTAACATTTTTTATAGTGCTAAATAGATAATTAATTTCTTATAAAAAAGCCTCGGTGGTTCAGTGGTACGAATGTGTGCCTCTGAACTGAAGGGTACCGGGTTCGATCCCAGCGTTCTCCTTTAACTTTTTCGGTACATACTGTACAATTAACATCAAACGAGGTTCTGGCATTGTATTTGAGCAAGTTGAATATCTGCACGTTCCGTCCTTCGGAGGGGGCGTAAAGCCACCAGTTCCGTGTCTATGTGATGTTGGATATGTTAAAGATCCCTGCACTCCTTACAGAAGGGGTCCGGCAAAATTTCCAGGATAGTGAGGTGAAACTGCTCCCTGGCGTCGGTGATTGGCCATAGTCGCGGAAATAGACCGACGTTAAAAGAAATGCAAAAAGGCCCTATTTGTAGTGTGGAAATGCCCCGTCAAAGACTTTTCTTAGCTGCTGAGGAAGTTAAGAACTACAGAATTATTTTTTCAAGGATACATTGTAAGTTTAGTTGTAGAAATAGACTATGTTTACAAGAAAATGGAAGCTACTTGGAAAACATCCTTTAAGATATCTTTTATTTTTTAATTGTTTGTTAATTGTTCTCTCAGATTATGTATTTATTATCTTGTTCTTTTCTTGAAATAGTTGCTGTTATACTGACAATAAATATGTAGTTTCCAACAATTATGTTTTTCCTGTTATTATCGCAAAACAGATTTCTTTAGTGTAGAGTTCAAATATCTTCATACGTAAGAAAATGCATTTTTAATGGAAAGTAAAGCCTCAAAGAAACAGTAGTTATGGAAATCATCCTATTTAAACAAGTGTATTCTAACTTGGATATACAAACAAATTGATTTACACTATTTTATTGTATGTATAATTACAGTTTCGCTAACGTTCTCAGCTTTGTCAAATACAGTACATTCTAGATCGCTTTGAATGTTTTAAAGGTTTTTTTTTGTAGTGCAAAAAACTAAAAGGTTTCTCTGAAAATTAAACGCTTCATGAAAATGTTTGGTCACATTTAGAGACATATTCTTAAAACAGGGATACGCTATGAAGCAATGAGTTCTGAATTTCTTCACAAAAAAATCGGTTTTGGACGTTAATATTCCTAGAGGTGAAAATCCGAAATATTACTTTATAAGATGAAAAAATCTACCCTCTAAACCATCTTCTGTAAGTATACCTTTTTTTGTTAAAAAAATCCGATATTTCAGATTGTATTACTAAAAGATGTGTACGACGGTTGAGAAAAAAGTGAATGCATAACATTGCCTGTAGAGGGCGCCCCGTACGTGACAGCCATAAATGACTATTGTATTATTTTTCCAAAGCTGAAAAAAATGCCTCGCTATAAAATTTGAAACGTTTGTTATTAAAACTTTGAAAATAATTCAGGAAAATATATTCTTTGTTACTTTAACACCCTGTATCTCCTTTATTATGCGACTTGGGATATAGGTAGGCATGTTAGGTTAAATGTCATGTTTTCACCTAAGGAATTTCTAGTATAATTTGTGCCCTTTCTTTCAAATACACCCTGTATAATGCGAATTTTAGGAATACATGTTTTTTTATTTACATAACATGCTCAAAACAAAAAAGTCGGGGCGCAGCAAGTGCGTTATGGAAGTGAATTTTCATTTAAATGTTTTTAATAGCAAATATGTATCTTTAATGCAAGCAGGCATCAATTTAGTCACTGGTATAACCTATGTTATAGTAGAAACAATGTCCGGAATTTTATCGAAATAACCTTTTGTTTGAAAATGTACAATTTTCCGAAAATAAACTTAAAATGTTTCCGAGAAAACTCGTTTCCTAGCCGACGAACCTTAGGTTAATAGCAAATTGAGTTATTGAATTTTGTAACATTTAATGAAAATTCGCTACCAAAACGCACTTACTGCGTCTCGTTTTTTTTTTACAAACATGCATCATATTTCGATGAAAAATGCAAAAATGCAATAAGAAATGTTCAAAAAAAATTGTAGGTATCACCAGCGTCTTATGGGCCACCTATAACTGTCAAAATAATTTTATTGGATGCAACTCAAGACACCCTATAAGTAATGTATACAATTTTTGCTGGTGTCTTGCAAAATAACAATTATATTGGGCTTCGCCGTAGAAATGCGTCACCCTGTATATATGTAAACAGAAAGTAAACCCGGATATGAATTCTAGGGGTCCTAGTTAGCGCTTATTTGAAGAAATCTTTTTAGACTTCAAAAGTCGCAGTCCCTCATTAACGAATTTTTTCTACGAAAATTAGTTAAAAATTATAGACCGTTAAACGATAAACTTAACTAAAACTACTGCCAAAGCACCAGAGAAAGCTGAAACTTAAGGATTTGCAAAACACTCTTTACATAAACTGTATTTCTTTCAGGTTCTTTGCTTAAATGTGGCCAATTTTGACGTTTCAAATCGCGTCTTTGACGTTTTGAGGAGAACCCCGATTTTCTATAACTTTTTCTAAATTTTGATACGTGTGTTATATATATATATATATATATATATATATATATATATATATATATATATATATATATATATATATATATATATATAATTGAAACTGGCCCTAGATATGGATTCTAGGGGGCCTAGTTCGCGCTCATTTGAAGAGAGTTTTTTCTAAATTCAAAAGTCGGGATCTGCTCATTAGTGATTTTATTAAAGAAAACGTACTAAAACAAGCACTTGTGAATAGAACCTCGGTGGTTCAAGGGTAAGAACGTGTTCCTCTGAACCGAAGGGTACTGGGTTCGACCCCAGGTTACTTCTTTCACTTTTTCAGTACAAACTGTAAAATTAACATCAACCGAGGTTCTGGCATTGTATTTGAGCAAGTGGAATGTCTGCACGTTCCGCCCTTCGGAGAGGGCGTAAATCCGTCAGTCCCGTGTCATGCGATGTTGGGCACGTTAAAGATCCCTACCCTCCTTACAGAAAGACAGGGGTTCGGCAAAATTTCCAGGATAGTGAGGTGAAACTGCTCCCTGGCGTCGGTGATTGGCCATAGTCGCGGAAATAGGCCGACGTTAAATAAACAAAACACACACACACACAAGCACTTGTGAATCCACGGAAAAAGTCTACGACTGTATTAAATATGGAACGGTTCCAATAAGCTAGGGCAAGAACAAACAACCAGATATGCTATTCAAATTGAATTAAGTCTTAAAAGTTTTCATCTTCTTTTTATAAATCAAAATTTTATACAAAAGCTTGCTAAAAAATTCATCGGAATAACAACAATCTAATCAGATAACGGTAAAGTGAAATGAGACTTAAAAAAATGATTAAAAGTGAAGTCAGTATTTAGGATTAGAACTCGTCACAAATAACTCGATTATCGGATGTACAGGGCTTAGCCCACTCGGCCACGTTCGACATGACATACCAGCAGGTATATCCGGTAGTATGTTAATTGTCTAAAGTCTCTACTGTTTACACCAAACAATTTTTATTTGCAATGGCTTTTTTGCTCATATTTTAACGAAATGAAGGAAAATAACGACTTAAGACACAGATCTAGTAGCTTGTTAGTCATTTCGTGTCGTATTTTTCACCCACATTGGTACTCCTGCCATAATTATCAATTTTGAGGTTTAACTTTCTTAGATTTAATTAATTTAAAGCCTGGACGCAGCAAGTGCGTTATGGTAGTGAATTTTCTGGCACAAAATATTTTTTAAAACTTTTTTTTCTTGAAACGTATAAATCTAAATTTTGGTGTATAGTTTACTTTTTATATCGCAAACCTACCTACCAAATTTGGTTATCATAGCTTTTTTATTTTTTGAGATACAATTTTTTTTCGAATAAAAACTCAAAGTTTTCCCGCAAAACCTTGTCCGATTTTCCTGACTAACGAACTTATTCAAGCCATTTACAAAAGGAAGATACGTGTGAAACTTTAGCAAAATCGGCCCATTATTTTTTGAGTTATCGGTGTGATATACACACACATATACATACATACATACATACATACATACATACATACATATATATATATATATATATATATATATATATATATATATATATATATATATATATATATATGTATGTATATATAAACATATAAAAATTGAAACTGACCCCGGATATGGGTTCTAGGGGTCCTAGTTCGCGCTCATTTGCAAACATTTTTTCAAAAGTCAGGATCTCCCCATTAGTGAATTTTTCTACGAAAATTCACTAAAAATAAATTTACTTCTAACTCTTTTGTCTTTTAACATCGGGATCTGAATTTTGGTACATAGGATATTCTTTACAACAGAAACCGGCGTACCATATTTGGTTGCCCTTAGCTTGTTATTTACGGATATAATTTATTTTCTAAAGAAAATACAAAATTTCCCGGGAAAACCTAGGCCGATTTTCCTGGCTAACGAACTTATGCAAAAGGAAGGTATTTACCAAATCTGACCAAAATCGGCCCATTATTTTTTGAGTTATCGGTGTGATACATATACATACATATATATATATATATATATATATATATATATATATATATATATATATATATATATATATATATATATATATATATATATTGAAATTGACCCTGGATAAGGGTTCTAGGGGGCCTAGTTCACGCTCATTTGAAGAAAATTTTCAAACTCAAAAGTCGGGATCTCCTCATTAGTGATTTTTTTTAAAGAAAATTCACTAATGATCACAAAGATACTGAAACGTTTCTAAAATAAACATGTTACTTTCACAGAAAACCACCCAGTTATTTACAAGCACACTTGGAGAACCCAACTCACCACAACCCATTTTAAAAGACCTAATGACCGTTTCGCTAACCAAGTTAGCGTCATCAGAGGATGAAAATATTCGAAACGATCGTTAGGTCCTTTAAAATGTGTTGTGGTGATTTGGGTCCTCCAAGTGTGCTTGTCGGTGCTCATCACAGGTTCCAAACTTCACTTAGTACCCAGTTATTTACTAAATAAAAACACTATCGTTTCGCTTTATAAGGTACCTAGTAATAATTTATTGACTTAAATTTATACAGGTAATAAAAATATACGGTTTAATCATTTGTAAGCGAAACGATAATCAGTTATTAAAATACAGCTGTGGTTAACTTATCAAAGTCTACTTACCAGTGCTCACCATAGTTTTACGTTGCTTATTTCACGTCAGGGTAGAAACAATTAATTTCATTTGGGAAAAAGAAACACTCTTTTTATCAAAAACCTTTATTGAAGACTATTGCGCATACACTGCATACTATCAAAATCGCAACCAGTAAACAAAAGCCATCAAAAAACATACAATAAATGCGCAACTACATTAAATTGATTATGTACCGAAGGGCGTAAAATTATGGCAAATGCGTAACGACCCTATGGTACAATAAAAATGACAGTTCTTATCGGTGTGTATATAACATATAAAAACAAATATAAAGAGGTATGATTGTACTGAAATAAATACAGTGGGAAACATCATATGTTTGTTATAATATAATCTGGCTTACTTAAAAGTTAATCCCAAACTGAAAGTCATGTCAGTTAAGGTGTAAAAGTATAAAAAGAGCATAAACAAGATTAACTTAAAGTTTTCCCAGATTAATATTATGAGAGCTGAAGTCACAGACAACATTAAAATGCGTATAAGAAACTCGCGAAATTCTGTCTCCATACTCGGTTATGGAGATAGTTTACACTGGCTTAATATGAGGATATAAACTTTACCGTTTACGTAAACGACACGATGATACGTTTCTCAAGTAAATTTTAAGAAAACTTTACATTCTCTGTTTGCCCAAACTTACTTAAAACTTACTCGAGTTTTAAGTCGTTTTATGCAATGTAAAAAAATAACTTACGCAAATGCCCAATAAATAATATATGATTAACATAAATAAAACAGTGTTGAACACCAATAAATATGTTATAAGTAGTCAGCAAACGGTTTTTAACGAAAATAAAAAGGAAAATAAACTATAAAAAGTAAAACAAAAAGCGTATAAGAAAACCTTATTTACGGACTACTTTTAATAAAGATCATTTGTCAAAAACATATTAATTAAAGTATTGATCAGAATTATTGAACACATATAAGTAAAATAAATGCAATTCTGTACATTACTTTAAGCAACACTGTTTTCAATAGGTAGTTAAAAACCAGGAGATATCCTCTTAATATAAAACTCTGCAAGTTATATATAATAACTTGACTTTAACAAAAAAAAAAAAGTAAAGCTAAAAGGTCAAATAACGTCAACATATTTATTTATAACAATTTGATCATAAAATACCTATTTACCTAGGTACTTTGTATAAAATGTGAAAAGTAAAATAAAATCAAATGTCGACATTATCTGCACTTTTATAAAAAAACACATGCAAACCTAGTTTAACACTAAACATGCAATTATTTAGAGAATAATAAATATCAAATAACAAAAATCACACTGACGGTAAACCTGCATGCTAAAAAAATCTAGGTACCGTCACGTGTTTTTAAAATGAAGGTGTTACAGTTCATGAAACAAAGTGTAGAAACGATAAACTATTAAGTCTATATAGTTTTCTACTGATTGTTGCTTCGTAGGGACGCTGTTTCAGAAAACAATGTATTAAAAACGCAACACTATCGCAAAACGCGGAATCTCCTTGAATTGGAGAAAATACAAATCCAAAGCAAAGTATCTTTGGATCTGAGTGGATGTTAGAGTGCTAATGTTGATGCAAAAGCCAGAAAAAAATACAAGGCACTAACATCTGAGTTCTCACTAAAATAAAAACAAGAAGTCATGTTGAGGCCGAGTGTGTTCACTCGCTTAGCCCTCGGGATAATAAATGGTTTGAGGTCAATAATCATTAGCTCATCTAATTGTTACGGTGTATGAAATAAATCACTTATACATTATTATTGATGAGCTCGTTTCGAGTTACCATGGAACTCACTCCATGCAGTAGAAAGGAAAAACGTTTTAATACGATTTGCTGTACGTCTTAAAAATACTGAAAGTGTTTTTATTCACCTTTACAGTTTCCTTCTCGCATTAATTTTCTAACATTTATCACCTACTTTAGTTAAAATTAACTTACACTTTTGCCTTTAAAATGGCTTTTTAAAACGAAGACAATACATTGTGTATGTGTGCGTGTGGAAGTGTTTGTGTACGTGTGTTGTCTCTGTATGAGTGAAAGCGTGTTTGCGCTGGTATATATTTGTCTAAGTGACTTTTGGCAAATGTATTTTAAAATTTTCTAGGAACATATTTACAATAATTAAACACAAACCATGAACTACCTAATAAATCAATTCTAAAGTTATTTCTGAGATTTTAAAAATTATTTTACCATTCTTTATAACTCTTTAGTTTTACAGTTTAAATTTATTAAGTTTTTCATGGTATCAGAATTACCAGAAGCCATTAAATTATTATAAACCCCTATCTAAAATGATACGAAATTCATAATGTATATTATTATTATATCTGTAAGATATCATTTGCAGACTGCAAATATTATTTTGTTTTTTTTTATATTTATAAAATATCAATAGTCATAAAATAACAATATGTTAAAGATTCATAATATTCGGGTTGTAAAAAAATATTTTCATATGAAATTACTTAACTTTTGGATTCAATTTGCAATGAATATATCTGGCACTTAAAATACCCATAGATGCATGTTGAATATGAACTTTTTTCATTCAAATGAAAACTTTAAGTACCGGAGGCAGTTGCCTTCTATATCCGTTAAGTGTACTTCGGGCAGTATGTGAATACAAAGTGTATATATGGCAATATAAACAATTAAGTACCTATATAGGAGGGGGGCCCTTAACGTAGCGTAACTGTGGACTGAAGGACATTGCGAAATTATTCATGTTGTCGCAACACTGTGGTTCTAAACGGCAAGCTACACATAAAAGTATTACAATAACAACTTGGAATGGAAGCGATGCTTTCATCACTCTTCGGAACCAAGAAGTGGTTCTGGTTTCACTTTCAGGATCTTCTGGATCGCCGTTATCGTCACTCTTCGATTTTTGAATATTTTCCGGTGCAACCTGGCACCTGAAACAAAGGAAACGCCTAATTAACAAAAATAATGCAACCAACAGTTACTTATTAAAATATGACAAGAATTTCTATTCTTTTAACAAAACAATTTTTTTATTAACCTTGAAAGCAATAACAGTCATTTTTCGGAAAATCATAATTTTACTCATTTTTAAGAAAACACTGTCAGATGTAGATTTGTCCTGTACCCACGACAAGGTCGCCATCTCGGTGCCGAACCAGGTAGAATGTTGTCACGGCAGATGTAATAAACACAAAATGTTATAAATAGAGCCTGTGTATAACCAATGAACTTTTTTTTTTTAATTTCTTCGCTCACACAGAGACAATGTATGTATGGCTAGATGTATTCTGACCATAATTACAAACGCATACCGGTTTCGCTCTCATTGAAGCACATCAGTGCGCTAGACTAATGACAGAGAGAATACACCTAAAGTAATTCGGCTAAGGTAGCCAGCCTCAGAAAACATTGTGAGATGTACGAGCCTGCGTGACAGTAGCCGGATAAATCCCAGCCGGAAAGAATCCGAACATTCCCGATCGTATCATAGACTTACATAATACTAGGTGGAACGCGGTTTAGTATTATAAGGGCAAGTCGAATGGACATTTAAGGGTTATATGAAATCATATTCATTAACAGCAATATAAGCTGGCTATATTTGGGGTAAATAGGCCATGCGACATTAAATGTTATAACACATAGTTAACAATGCCTTTCAAAAATGAGATCTACATGCGTTTTGTTTAATTAATGTACCTACGGCCTAATATGTAAGTGATGTACCACAGGTTCGCCATGCCGATGCGTAACCAGGTAGTATGTTCTCACTCATTTTAACGGTCATGTAACTCTCTCTACCTGAGACGGCCATATCTCGTAAATCCTTAATACCCATTTGAAAGATTTTTGGCGATGTATACTTCCAAATATGTATGCATTACGTCAAAATAACATTTTCGAAATTTGGTGCATCGAAATTAAAAATATTCTGAAATGTAAGTCAAAACAAGACAAGTTTGTTATTGCACAATGATATAGAAACTTCAGTGATGTGCATGAAATATCGGTTATAAGAAACAACTATGGGAAGTTAAATTGAATTAAAATTTGCTGGAAAACCAAAATCGAAGTGTTATCAGCATTGAGAAGATTTCGAGCTATATTGCAGTTTTCCGTTATATTCAAGTTCAAATTGTATGAATTGCATACACAAGTTCAATACTTATTATAAGATGGATTGTAAAATTTGTACACCAATAAACTAATAATAATAATAATAACAATAATACACCACCAAAAGACTTTTAAATGAGTATCACAAATATAAGAGATATTGCCACTGAAAAAATGAGATTTGAGCAAAAAATATTATTTATAACACATAACACGCCGAGTATCGGAGTTCGCGGGGCGAGTAACCTGTAAAACTCGAACTAAGAGGTCAGAAGCTTGAGTCCAGACACCAGAGTGTGGAGTTTGTCCACTGTGGTGTTATTATCATTGTTATATTATTGTTAACATATAAAAAATATCCTTCTTCAACACACTCCTTTACCTTAGCTGCAAACCGCTTTCATTGCTAAGAGCAATGTTAAAAGTCTTCAGGAGGCAGCATCTTCAAAATCTGCTGTTTTGAATTACACATCTTCCACTCATTCAAAATAGCTTTCTCTTCAATGCAGATTTTACTCTTGGAAACTTGGTCACCCCTCCAAGGTATCTGCGTCTTTTGCAGAACTGGGCCATGCAGTCGCATAGCAAATGTTCTGTTGCTTCTGCTGCTTCAGTGCAGTATCTGCAGTTTTCACTGTCCACCTTACCCATCTTTATAAGGTGATACCTTAGTGGGGAGTGTCCCGTAAAAGTCCTGTGATTAGTCTCAAGTCGACCCTGTTCAATTCAACAAACAGTTCAGACTTAGGTCTTAATATGGTGATCAACCGTTTTGTCTGCCTTAAGCATGGCGTTTTCCTTCAGTATGACAGCACTTGGTTCCTCTCCGAAGTACCAAGTTCATTTCTAACATGACTTTTTGTTACTGCCCTTTTTGCAAGGTTGCTTCCTCATTTCATTCAATGCCTTGACGTCCTCGACCCACATCAAAATTACTTTGTTGTTCGTAGCCAGTTGCTTCAAGGATTTTTTGCAGTCTTGGGTCAGTTTAGACTCGGTTTTGAAAGATTTCAGAGTCCTTGGTACTGCCTGACTGTCTGAGAGAATGTAGATCTTTCTATTTATGAGTCTTATTTGTATGCACTCCTGTACACAGAGGTTTAAAGTAAACATTTCTGCTTGGGAATTGTTGTAAGTTTTTCCTTAGGACTTGACGAGTCTGAAGTTAGGTCCCCCTATGTCCAGTCCGGCTCGGTCCATTTGTTTAAATCCATCTACGGATGAGCTGTTTATCAGCCTTCCACTATCACTGTCCCATGCCTGGTGGTCATTTATGACAAGGTCAAATGGGACTGTGAAGTCCAGTTTAGCTGGCATTTGATTTCTTGGTTTAGCGGGGGACTCCAGTGGAGGTTTGTCTAATGCAGCATTGCCTCTATTTCAGCTGTATGGCACGATGCCACAGCTCTTGTTATTCTAAGACATAAAAGCATAACTGATATTAAAGTTGTTTTTTTTTATACAGGAGAGAGAGATGCCTCATGCAGACCTCATTCACGGCCCCGTAGGTGCCGTGGGATATCGAGGTACTGTGAGAGTACACCTACTCACTAAAACTCCCTCCCAGGGAGTACCGGACCTTAGTCCATACCTCCGTCGGAAAGATTTACACACAATGATTTTTTGGGTATGAATGTTTCCATTCTGTTTTTGCCACGGGGGCGTTTAGCGGGTAAGTATAAGCTTTGGACGCTTATGCTTATGTGAAAGTTGCTCGTCGTAGTCGGTGGCACTACGAAGAAGAGCATTTGGGTGAGAAGTGGCTTTTGCGAACTGGGTTGTGGATAATTGAGTTATAAACTCAAGTAACGAAGGCATTTCCAGATCAGAGCGAATCTGACTGTTTCGGACAAAACTGATATTAAAGCACACAAAAACTGATTTATATTTTAATCATTTATCATTCTCGATTCTTTTCATTCTTGTAGATTGGGGGGTTTTCCAATTGCCTCTTGCCTCTTCGTTTCAGGATCGCATTGAAAAATCCATGTTTCGTCGTAGGCAATGAACATTTCCAGAAAATCCAGTTGGTGTGCGCATCGTTCTAGGATATCAGAGCAGATGCCTTTCTGCTTTTCTTTGTGTTTGTTAGTGCTGTCTTTCGAAACAATTTAGGCAGACACATTCCTCATTTTCATTTAACAGTCGTGTAAATATTTGTCGCAGCGAATCCTTCTCAATATCACCCGTTTCTCTATTTATTTTGGTGCTCAGAAGTCGAACTTTTTGAATAATTTCATTGATCTTGTTGATGTTGATGTCACAGAATGACCGGAATATACGTAGTTGTCTACAACTCATCTGCTTCCAGAAATAATCTGTGCTACTCAAAAATTAACCTCCATTGGCATAATAATAATATTATCATTAAATTTAGGACCACAATTATACAGCGTATTTTACAATTTGTTAAAATTGTTTAACTCTCAAAATTAAAAAATATCTTATTTAATGCCTTAATCTGCATACTCTTCAAAGTGACTGATAAGGAGTAGGCGTACTGGGTGGTAGCTCATCCGATAGATGTGAATTCGCAAACAAATAGAAACAGGCATATATGTATATATATATATATATATATATATATATATATATATATATATATATATATATATATATATATATATATATATATGTCAAAAAATCTAAAATGGCCACGCTGCAATGTCAATGACCTTAAATAAACACTGTAAAGGCAATATTTGAAAAATGTATATAAACCAGCCTATTTTTTCATTACCTATAATCAATACATACCGCTTTCGTAGTAAACAAATACGAGTAGAATCAAGTGCCGTAAACTCTAGACGCACACACACACACATCCGGTAAGTAAAACAAACGAACTCAGAATTACAATTACAATATTATGTGAACAACGCCTTTTGTTCCGAAGGAATGTATGTATAGAATACGATTGGTAGTTTAATTTACATGATACTTTATTAACATTTTTGTTGGACACTTTTGAAATTTCAATTAAATTTACAATGTAAGTACAAGTATTATATAAAAGCTGAATGTAAAGGACCCATTTTGTTGAAATGAAAATTAAAGTTACATTGACTTTTACTTGACTCAAGATAGAAATAAAACACTGTAACCATAAACTAATTTATAATTTACAGTTTATTGTTATTTTATTTCTAACTGTAATGCCTTATCGCCCTTGAATACTAATCCCTTGGAAGTATTTTTATTTTAGTTCATACGTTTACGGCTAATTGCTTTCATTTAAAGCCACCTTCCCAAACTTTACGAAACGCGTAATTTTAAAACAGAAATACAACAAAGAAACATTTAAATTGTTTCACGACAAAGTATACACTATTAACATGGAAATCTATATTCCCAATTAAACGAAACATACGAGGTAAATTTCCCTGCCTGACATAGATCCAAGGTATCTATGGCAGGGTGTAAAAATTTGGTATGACATTCGTTTAGGCAGCCCTTAAGGCACTAAGTAGCCCACGGGTAAATTCCTGGCTGGTGAGTGAGTGTCGAGACGAGAGACCTGGCTGGGCAGAATGAGGTGACCCTCATCTGGGTGCCGGGTCACTCGGGGGTCAAAGGCAATGAAGAAGCTGACAGTCTCGCGAAGAGAGGGTCAGCAGAACCATTTATGGGACCAGAACCGGCTCTGGGCGTGACAAAGAGCACTGCCAGGGGAGCCATTAAGTCCTGGGTCAAAAACCAACACAAGGTGTACTGGGCGGACTGTCCAGGGGTCAGAGATGGGAAGTCAATAATTGACGGACCCAGTTCAAAGAAAGCTGTGGAGCTGCTAAATCTTAGCAGAGGACAGCTCAGAAACACAACAGGTCTCTTGACGGGACACATAGCCGTCAAGAAACACCTGCATAAAATGGGGCGGTTCGAAGGGGACCTCGCATGCAGACTCTGCGGCGAGGGGGAGGAATCAGCCCAGCACATATTGTGCGAGTGTAAAGCTCTGGATCGCAAAAGACAACTGATCTACGGTCAGTCTAGACCGGAGACAGAGCAATATAAAACTTCACCCTACCAATCGCTGTGAAGACTAGTTTAAGGTACAGTGATTTTGGAATGGGTGGAGTAAGACTAAGGGTATGCACAATCAACCAAAGGTTGCATTGCTATCGGGGCGGCAAGGCCGCGGACGAGCCCTGAGGGAAAAAAGTCTTAGTGTTCATCACGATGTCAGAAGTCACGAAAATTGAGTGGAGAACTGTTATTCACTCGAGGAGGTCTTCCAACTCAAAGCACCAAAGATCGGCTGGAAATAGTGTACGGCGAACATTGTCCGTCTTATTCTGCAGTAAAACATTGGTCAAAACGGTTTCGAATGGGGCAGTGGGGGCTCGTGGGTGTCTTACATAGGTGGGCACGGGGTTCGTGAGTAGGATTGCCTATTAGTAACCAGTGACGCCGCGAGCGAAAATTTAGACAATTTTCAAGGTCACGCTAGTTAATTTTCGGGTTTCCCGACGTTGGTATCTCACGTTTTCCTGACACTTCAGAATTTCAATGAAAAAATCTTTTATACACAAATATAGACTTTCACACGAATATCGAGGGCATAAATAAATTAAAATAATGGGTGGCAACATGTGAAAAATTTGATATAGGCATCTTACCGTTACTTGTAGAGATCAGCTCGGCTGTCCTTATTGTTCACAAAAATGTTAATCACTGTCTCATTAAAGTCCCGGATTTGTTTCATCATTTTTGTCTCGATGGACAACATCGCCAATGCTGTAAGTCTGTCTTGGCTCATGGTCTTTCTTAAAAATGTCTTAACGCGTTTTAAAGTAGAAAAGCAAATTTCTCTTTCTGAAGTGGTCATTGGAATCGTTGCTACAATATTACATAGTTTATGAATTTGGGAAAATGCTTCGTTAAGGTTATGTTCCTTTAGAAAATTTGGGTTAGAGGTTAAATCCCTGGACACCCGATTACAAATTCAAGTTTCCATCAGCTGCACCTAGAAACTTGAGGTTTCAGATCAAGTGGATCACTGACTGGAATTGGATTGTATATTCTCCTTCTAAAGATTCTGCATTTTGTAAATTTTGTGGGTTATTTTGCACTTATGTGGGGCAGCAGGGGTTAACTGTAGGTAAATTGGTTAAAACGCCGTTTCGTAGATGGAAAGATGCGAAGGAAGAATTCTGAAACTCTTTACCATAAAAAGTGTTTAGAAAGAGCAGGTAATTTTCTTGCAACGTACACAGGAAAATCAGAAAATGTTCGGTTAATGCTCGACAGTGGAAGAAAGTCTCAAATATTGAATAATAGAGAATATCTGAAACCCATAATTAAGACCGCTATTTTCCTTGCCAGAATGGGTCAGTCTTTCAGAGGGCATCGGGATTTTGGGCCTTTTAATTTAGATGAACCACCGCAAAAAGGTGAAGGAAACTTCAGATCTCTTTTAAAGTTCAGAGTCGAATCGGGAGATATGATTTTGTCAAAACATTTGAGGTCTGCCGGAGCTAATGCGACTTACATCAGTTGCCGAATTGAAAATGAAATTATTTCGGCATTCAACACTATCATTTTGAGAAAGCTAGTGGAAAAAAGTTAATGGAGCCATATTTTTCTCTATCTTGTGCGATAAAACTACCGACATTGAGGGTACAATTCAACATTCATTTTGCGTAAGATCTGTTGCAGACAATACAGTATATGAAGAATTTTTACAGTTTATTCCTGTCTCTGACACTACCGGAGCAGGATTAGCTAATTCCATTTGTTCGTTCATAAGAGAGTTAGGATTAAAAGGTGACCACTTAGTTGGCCAAGGGTACGACGGTGCCAGTTCCATGAGCGGTCATATAAAAGGTGTTTAAACCAAGATTCGTCAGGAATACCCTAAAGCCATATATTTTCATTGTTGCTCCCATTGATTCAATCTTGCAATATCTGTAGGGTGTTCAGTACCAGTTATAAGAAATTGTATGAGCACAATAGAAACAACTTTTTCAACTATCCTAAAAGGCAGCACGTCATAGATAATCAAGTAGATCAATTGGGAGAAAAGCCAAAAATTGAAAAGACTATGCGCAACACGATGGATTCAAAGACACGACTCAGTTCGTGCATTTATTGCTTTGATTCTTGTGATAATTAATGCACTGAATGAAATCACCACATGGGCGGACAAAAAAACTGCTACTGATGCTCAGTTGCTGGGGTCTGCCATTTACAAATGTGATTTTCTAGTAAGTGTTCATGTAATCAACTCGGCATTTGAAGTTACTTTGCCGCTTAGTAAGTATCTTCAAACAGAAAATATTGATTTAAGTTTAGCAGTCGACTCTGCAGATAACACAAAAAAATCATTAGAGCAAATGAGGGAAAGGGCAGATGAAATATTTGCTAAAATATTTCAAGAAGTTTCAGATTTTTGCACCGAAGTAAATATAAGTATATCTCTCCCAAGGCTTGTTGGTTATCAAACAAAGCGGAATAATCTGCCTGCTTCGACACCAGAAGAATATTATAGAAGGCCAGTATTCATCCCATTTTTTGATGAAACTATACAGGCTATCAATGACAGATGTTTGGCCCATAGAAACATTCTTAGACCATTTCAGTACCTGTTGACTACAGAAGCTGATTCTGGTGTAGATGCGGAAAATATACAAAACCTGGCAGCTTTTTATGGGTTTGACGACTTCAACATAAAAGGAGAAATTATACTCTGGAAGCAATTCTTAAAAGATTCAGAGCCCAGGCCACAAAGTGCTATATCAGTATGTAATAAGAACTTGTTCCCAATAATTTATGATCTACTATCCGTAATGGCTGCGTTGCCTGTAACCACATGCACATATGAAAGGTCATTTTCTTCGTTAAAACTTCTTAAGAATGATCTAAGAAATTCCACCGGCGAAGAACGACTAAATGGCTTAGCATTGATGTTTGTACACCCCAATTGTCAGGTCACAGAAGATGAAGTATTACACGAATTAGCTCTGAAACCACGTCGTTTGAATATTTCTTCATAATATTGTGAATTATTGTATATCTTTGACAAAATGTTTTGAGGTATCTATACTTTTTTATTAATCTTGCCTTTAAAACCAATTATTAGAATTCATACCATTTATAATTTCGCATGGTCTTTATTATATACACGTTTTTCATATATTTTGGTTAAAACTCATGGGCTCTAGGTGAACCCTCCCCTAGAGGCTTTTTCTCGGTGCGCCACTGTGAAGCTACTCAACTCATTTCGCAGACGGGCTCAAGGGGTTAACTTAACACAGTCACACCATATGTGTGACCCCTTCAGCCGATTTTAAGGTCGACTTTAACGACATCGTCGCCGTTTTCGGTCTGCGATCGTGGCAAGCCCAATGATGAACGAGGGCTGGATAACTATGTGCCTACGCCTTTGAATGAAGGCGTAGGATTCAGGATTCAGGATTCATTTTAGGATGCAAGTCAAAGTCAAAGTCTACCTTAGAATTCACAGTACGGTGACACGATGCTGAGTCAAAAGTCAAAATCATTATTTGTGATATAAAAGGAATAATAATAAGAATATGGGTATTTTGTCGTATATAAGTAATTGATATTATTGTAACAGTCATTTGTAGTAAATTAAAACAAAAGAAATATATTTTTCTATTGAAATTTGGGCTGGGCACGTGCCCATGTGCCCCTTATCACCAGCCGCCACGGGACAGACAACACGATTGTCCTTGTTTCGGATCTCGCATTAGGCGATCGATGCTTGAAAGTGAAAGGACTCTCCAAAATGTCGGGGTTTTCAGATACAAACGTTCGCCGAATCATCCACGAACATTTAGACATGAATAAAGTTAGTGCAAGGTGGATCCCCAAACATCTTACAGCAGTTCAGCGCCAGTGTCGTGTTGAATGTGCCTGATCCTTGTTGGATCTATGCGGAGAAAACCCTGTGAACGAGTTAAAGGCAATTGTCACAGACGATGAAACTATGGTTCTCTACTAGGATCCTTTGTGCAGGAGGAAGTCGATGGAATGCAGGCGTAAAGGAGAAGCACTACCAAGAAAGTTCAAAGTCTGTCAGTCGAAAAAAAGTGATGGCTACGATTTTTTTTTGGGATTGTGGGAGTATTCTTCTCATAGGTTTCAAAGGACGCAGCACCACAGTCAACGGGGCATATCATGCAACACTTCTCCATAAAAATAGAAAATATTCTGGAGAAAAGACGTGCGAAACTGACCGAAGCCTTGCGTTTGCTTCATCACTCTGCACCAGTGCCCACTCTTGGAAGTGCACAAGCCGCAATTCGTGACTGCAGTTTCCAACAAATTGATCATGCCCCGTGTAGTCTAGATATGGCCCCCAGTGACTACTACCTAATTGGATATTTGGAAAAAGACCTTCGCGTGCTGCAGTTTGGGCACATTTTAAGTACAGTAAGAATATTTTTAGGGGTATCGAATTATTGCTGAGACGATGTAATAAGTGCATTGGTGTTAGGGAGGACTATATTGAAAAATAAAATTTAATTGCGAGTCTACGCCGTTTCTTTCATATTCAGGCGTAAATTTTGGCGCTTACCTCGTATCAAACCCAGATCAAAACCCCGATTCAATAAACCTTATATATAAAAAGCAATTCTGATATACATTTTTGGCGCAAAAACGCCACGGGCGAAATCCACGCCGCCTTTGTTTCAGTAAGGACTAAGTGCAAGCAGATAATCAGTCAGATCAAAAATGACTTACATTAATCGATAAGATACAAAGTCATTTCATGTCCAAATAATATCCGACGTTTATGGTTTATGGAAAAAATTGTGTATCAAAATTTTACCATCAGCTCCTTTCCTCCCCTGATTTCGAATGATGGAATAGTCAAGTACGAGTCCAGCCCGCCCCCGAAAAGGCAGGCAAATTCGACGTGGGCAACTATTGTATAATTTCCATCAGTTTTATCCGAAGTTATCGAAAAAGTTCTTATTACAGAGCTTATAAAA